>JAOXXN010000446.1:23135270-23154559 GCA_026770055.1 Myrmophylax atrothorax
CTCCCCAAGCCGGACCCCTCAGACTCCCCGAGCCAGATCCCTCAGACTCCCCAAGCCGGACCCCTCAGACTCCCCAAGCCGGACCCCTCAGACTCCCCAAGCCGGACCCCTCAGACTCCCCGAGCCGGACCCCTCGGACTCCCCGAGCCGGACCCCTCGGACTCCCCGAGCCGGATCCCTCGGGCTGCCCGAGCCGGATCCCTCGGGCTGCCCAGCAAGGATCCCAAGTCTTTCCAAAGGCTGTAGCCACTGTAACTCTCAGTGAGCTTTTGGCCTCTCTGGGAAGAATAGTGGCCTTTGAAAATAGCACTGCACTTTTTGGTAGGTGCTTGAGACAGAGAATTGAAGGCTTTTAAAGGTGAAATTCTCCTGTTGTCCTGCTTAGCCGAGAGAGGTGCCCCAACAGCTGGGTCAGGGTGATGGCACAGCTCAACACACAATGAGCCAGGAGGGGATTCCTTGTGCCCTCCTGCAAGGAGGACAGAGGGGCAGGAAACCAAGGCAGAAGTTCTGCTCCCCTCTGAGAGCTGTGAGTGAGGCCAGGGCAGAGCTGCAGCTCAAGCACAGGGAAAATGGGCTCATCTGTCATTCCCCTTCACAGGGAGACTCCCTCTCACTGCTGACTAAACCAACCAGGCTGCCCATGACACCCTCAGTGCTCAAAGGGAGACAGGGAAGAACTCATGAACAGTGTGAGGACATACAAGGGGCTGGATAAGAGCACTCAGTGCAAACTCAACCCTGAATTGCAGGTACACTCAGAATTCCTAAGCATGTAAAAAAAAATCACAGGAAACTTTCAAGGATAGTGTTAATTTGTTAAATTAAGATGGAAAATGTTCTGTTTGAAATCCTCACTGCTTGCCAGGCCTTTAGGAGTGCAATCCAATGGACCCAACTCTCTAGAAATGCAGCTCCTTTTACTTTGGGTATTCTAACAAGAAATTTAAATTCTTTCACGAAAATAGAGTGGAATTAAAAAAAAAAAAACCAGACAAAAAATGAATAAAAGCCCCCAACAACAAGAGAAGCAATCCAGTAGTAGATTGAGTAACTCTGCCAAATAGAAGTAATAAATTTTCCTTGTATACCATTTGACCACTCCTGAAAACAAAGAATCTACATGTTACATACATCTCAACTTCTGAAATTTCTTAAGTTTTCAGAATAGAAATGGTCCCATTTCAAGCCATGTGATGTTAAGGAAAGGAAAACAGATAATTTGCATTTTAACTCTAACAATCTTGTGTTGACATACTCTGTTACATACATAATGAGCAACAGAAGTCAGACACTTCCTGGTAACTGAGGGGGTTTGGAGTCCTGAATGTTACACAAATTGCAAGAATAAAAAAAGTTTCATTGGCTTGTTTTAAAACTCAATTCGGCCATTAAAAGAGGAAACAATTTAAGCTGCTTAAAGAGTTCTTAAAGTAAATGGTACCCTGGAGTTCAGCAAAACTGTAGTGCTGTTTCCAGACATCTTATTTTCCTCTCTTTAAATGCTCTGGAAAATTGCTCTGAATATGAGGCCAAAATGTAAAACTGCAGAACACAAAGGATATTAGGACTGTCTGAATTACAGATGTCTCTCAAGACTAATAGTATAAAGATGTGAAACAGGCTGACCTTAAATGTCCTTCTGCTCAACCTGTTGGAATGTCTCATTGTTTCTTCCCCTTTACTTTTATGCTTAGGCTGACTGGAAATGATGAGAACCATTCACAGAAACCTTAGAAAGAGTCTGAAATTGCTCCTTCCTGCAACACGTGGCTCAGAGAGGGAAGATTTGTAAAATCCTCCCCAGCTTTTCTCTACCAGGACAGCATTTGAGAGGAACAGGTGACCAACAGACACAATCAAATCAATATCCCCACTGGAACAGGACAGCAACTTGGCAGCATCTTCCCCCAGCCAAGAAAATTTAAAGAGCCATTCAGTGGCAGCTGATTTAAAAAAAAGAAAAGAAAAAAAAGAAAGAAAAACAACAAAAAATCCCCCTCAACCCATAAAAACATGCACTGCTGCTGATAAAAAAAGGAAGGGACAGAAAATCTTTCAGGATGTCCTTCCTTGTTTCCTCCTGCAGACACGTGCCAATAGGAGAGGGCACAAGGAGAGAAGGCAGATAAAACCTTCCAGTGGTGCAATTCAGCTTTAAAGCTACAAGAGAACAGCCCAAAGCTCCTGGGGCTGTTGCAGGCTGTCCTTATGAAATTCTGCTTTTCCACTGCCTGCTGCCCTGTACAATGCTGAGTTTATTTTCTTTTACTGGAAGGATTATCACTGAGGTTAGTGGGAAACCAAGGCAACCAGCTGCCATTGTTTTAACAGCAACAAAGTCAAATGTTACATAATTCAATCATTCTCTCTTTCCTTGCCCATTCCAGAGGAGGCCAACACAATTCACTTTGGACACAGCCATGTGCATGGCTAGAAATATATCACTTTTTTGCTCCAACTTGATGTTTTAAAGGTATCTCTGACCTGATGTTTCAAAATCCCTTTCTGCATGTCAACAAAATCATGCGAGGAAATTCAACCTCTGTCCCCCAACCTGCAGGAGGGAGAAAGGAGCTAAATGCCATTATTATCTATGCACTTCAGCAAAATTCTTTGGATGATTTGGTCCTTCTTTCCAACCAACAGCGAGGTGAGACTGCAACTCAGAATATTCTGTGACTCCTTGGATGATTTGGTCCTTCTTTCCAACCAACAGCGAGGTGAGACTGCAACTCAGAATATTCTGTGACTCCTCAGTGCTGCTTTCACATGGGTAAAACTGAGATGGGATGAAGAGTCAAATCTTCCAGCACTAAGAAAATGTGGAGTTTAAAATAATCTTTCCAAAAGTAGTAAATCTGACAAGCAACTCCTTCCTCCTCCCACCATTTGAGCTTCTCTGGGAGTTCTCACCCGGGTGTGGATTTGGGGGACAGGGGGAGGAGACCATTGTAGTCAAGTGAGTGTTTGGGGCAGAAAATACTTTATGGCTGACTGTGAAAACCAAGACACAGCTTGAATTGTGATTTCATCCCAATTATGATTATTTCAATAATCTACAGTCTAAAATGCAGGTGCAGCTCATGAGAGAGACCTGATCTATCCTAATCAACTCCACCTCCAACAGCCAAGAGAAGACCCACCACCACCTGAGTTACTGCACTGCTCACAGTGGGGCTGACAACAACTCAAAGGGTCTCATTCCCAAAGTAAGAAACAGCATCTTCAATTATAACTTACTTAGCCCAGCCCAATATCCAGTATTGCACCTTATAAAAGTAAATGCAGACCCTCCCCTGTTAATACAAACACACCCCAAAACTGTGCAAGAAAAGAGCAGAATAATAAATTACTCAGGAAGTAGAAGACAAAAGAATTCTATATTCCATATGATTTACACCTTTTTATGGTAAAAGACCAAAATAAACCATAGCATGAGAGTGGAAAGCAGTATAATTCCTTCACTTCCACTTGCACAAGTATTTCAACTATGAGCTTTATGGCTCATCTCTAAGAGCCTGAGGTACAGCCATTGCATCTTTAATATGCATTTTGGTTGATGAAATACCACTTGGAATATTTTTTTTCCTTAGAAAAGTCAAAGCTGTCAGAAATCTAAATTTTCCACCCTTTTTTTCTCTATTTATAAGGCACTTTAGAAAAGGAAACACCCAAAATAGTGCCCAGCCCATTACATGTTTTTATAAATTCAACCAAAATCAGGCAAGTTGAGGAGAAGCAAACAGGTAAGACCTTCCATGTTAACAGTGGATATTCCAGTGGCAATTAGAAGCAATGAAGAATTGTGAAAACTAACTTGCCTCAACCCCATTCAGTTTTACAAACAATTATTGCATTGTTACAGCCACAGCAAAAGGATGAGCCAATTTGCAGAGTGTGACAGTGTTAGAACAGCTCAGATATGAGTTATAGAATAGCTGGAACATCTTCCCCATCCTTCCATGCACTCCTGTGCTCTAGTTCTGGTTCCAGGGTTTAATCTGGAGAGGAGGTGTGGTCTGGAGAGCAGGCAGGAACCCAGCAGGGTGACAGCCCTGAGCCTTCCCACCCCTCCCAGATGGGATGTATCGAGCATTTTCATGCACACACTCCCCAAATCCTCACTCAGGGCACTCCCATACCCACCAAGGATGGGATGTATCCAGCATTTTCATGCACACACTCCCCAAATCCTCACTCAGGGCACTCCCATACCCACCAAGGGCAGTGAGCACTGCAGTCCTCCCAGTGCCTTAACTCTGCTGGGCAGGTCATTACCTTCTACCTAAATATGGGAGTGGTTTCAAACTTCACTTTTCTATCCCCAGAGTTTCCCCTCACTTAGGGAAGATTCTTTTCTTTCCTTCTTCCTTCCTCCTTCCCTCAGCTTTTAAAGATACTCCCACATACAGCTGTATGTTGTACAGCTGTCATACAGTTTTGTATCTCTGGGAAAAATGCCCCCAAGTTATGCTTTCATTTACAGGCCTTTAAAGAACCAGCTTCCCAGCTGTGCCATGAAATCAGAGGCTTAGCTAACTAATAAATACTTCAGGAATTTGCTTTGGATATTGATGATCCCTTCACTCAACTGGAAGACAGAATATAGGATGGAGATCCTTCCTCTTTACAATAAAACACATTTTGGACAAGCTGCCCTTGGAGGTTTAGCCACAGTACACAAAAATCTTTCTCCTCAGTTCTACAGTTATTGATAAGGAATGCATTGTGACTGAAAGAACTTCCTGAGACTTGGGCAGAAAACTACTTTTCTCTTTGTGGCAAGTCAGAAGAAGCCTGACAGCAATCTAATCAAAACATGCAAATGAGGTCAACTTTCTGGAAGGGTTGTAGGATTTCTCCAGAGAAATTTAACAAGTGTCCTGGCACAGAGGTATTTTCTGAAGCCACTGACTTTCTCTTCTGTGGTTCTATACCATTCTGTAAGGCCTCCTTGTCAGGTTGTACTCTCTTCTGGGTACAGATGCCCCAGCTGGGGAGACACTTCATTTTTAATTTAATGCTGAACACCTCAAAGGATAGTGAGCTTCAGGAAGCAATGGAATTACAGAATCTTACATTTAGCCTTCCAAAGTAATAATAATAATAATCTGATAAATAATAAAGTATTCAACACTCAAATTTAAATGATTCGACTTCATTTAACATCAAAGCCAAAGCAACTGTTTTGCAACACTATTGCAGATCACACAGGAACTGCCTCTGCTGGCAGACCCAGACCAGGATAAAATAAAGCCTTGCTGTTTTGACTCTATTCCCTGTCTCAGCTGTCTGTACCAGCCCTTTCACAGAATCTGGTGAGTTGGAAGGGACCCATAAGGATCA
This sequence comes from Myrmophylax atrothorax, assembly GCA_026770055.1. Classification (NCBI taxonomy): domain Eukaryota; kingdom Metazoa; phylum Chordata; class Aves; order Passeriformes; family Thamnophilidae; genus Myrmophylax; species Myrmophylax atrothorax. The sequence goes on from JAOXXN010000446.1 coordinate 23,140,620, forward strand.
CCAAGTCCAACCCTCAGCCCTGCACAGGCCCATCCCCAAGAGTCACACCACGTTAGTCCATGGCATGTGGTGACAGACTGAAGAGCTGAAGAAGCTGTGAAGACCAAAGTGTGTGCAATGGGCATGGGCAGCTTTTATGGCAGCAGATGACCCTGGCTGAGCAGCAGAATGAGCACTCAGGAACCCCCACTGCCAACCAACACAGGGGGTTCTGTTCATACCAGCAAACACCACCATCACCCTGCCTTGCTCTGGTTCACACCAGTGATATGTTAACGTGGGAGATGAAAAATATGTCTGGTTCTCCAGCACAATAAAACCATACACCACTTCCATGGATTACACAGAAAAGCTTGCCTGGATTATCAAACCACCTTATTTTGGCTTCCCACAGATTGACAAAATGCACAGACAGTCCTCCTGCAACTTGCATTTACAGCAAACTCCCTTCTCACATCCTACAGAGCCTCCTGCTCACGGTGTCTCTGCTGAAGTGCAGAGAGGAGCTCTGGCACCCAGAGTTTGTACAGAAGCAGCTCTCCAAGAACAGACCTTGCTGCTCTGAGCAGCACCACAGAGTGAGGAAAGCACTGCAGAGACTGGAGCATCAGCAGTGACAACACGACCCCACCTGTTAATGCACAGGGGACAAGGTCTGCATAAAGGCAGGTAAGACAAATACTGCAATTCTGTATGAAACAGGGACCAATTAACACACACACACTCATTTGGAAAAAAGACTGAATGTTCAAGGCAGAGGATTCCAGACTGGCATAATGGAAAAGGGTGTTAGTCCAGTGATTAATTACTTACACTGAGGCAGCACGAGAGGGCTCTGATGCAGAGCAGCCACTTGTCTGCCAGTCCAGGGTTTCCCTGACTGCTAAAACACAGCTCTAATCCCTAAAATCTCATTGAGGGAAGGCTGGGTTTGGAACATGAACGGCTTTGGCACCCAGATAATGAACTGGTAAAGAAATCCATTGCACATGCAGAGGAAACACAGAGCTCTGTATTCTGCTCCCGGGTCAGCTCTCCACTCACACACACACAGAGCTGGAGGGAGGCAGGAACCCACTGCTGCTCTGGGTTTAAAGGCAGGACAGCCCGATGCCAGGACACTGCCCAGGCCTGCTGGGATGCCACGAGAGAGCTCTGCCTGCAAACGTGGGGCACGTTTCTGTGGCACAGCCCTGCCCTCAGCACTGGCACAGCCTGTGCCTTCCACACAGCCCACAGCAAGGGCCAAGCAAAGCTCAGCCAACTGGGTGTCCAACAAAAGCTCCTGGTTGCTGTACTCCCATATTAATATGCACACAGCAGTAAATTCTAAACTTCATCACAATTAAAAACAAAACAAACCAAAGCAAAACCCTCTTAAAGTCATACTTGTAAAAAACTCAGTAAATATGACCCTGTGGGGACACTGTTAAAATTATTTTTATTATTACAGTAGATATTATCATAGCTGGATTACTAAAATTACTAAAATACAGATCAGTAAGGAACTGCAGTGGCACCAATCCTGTTTGCTTACTCTGTAGCAAAAAAAAAAAAAATCTGATTCTGAAGCATTTTTAAGGCTTCTGTTCACTAAATATAATTGAGCAAGTGAGTAGTTTTTCCCTAAAACTGTATAAATACGATATTTAACCCTTTATTTTTTCTTACTCTGTATTGTTTACTTACTCCCTATAATTCTTACATAAACTGTAAACTTCTATCTGTCCTTCTATCCCAGGCAAATCTGAAGAGGCAGAATTTATCTCCATAAAGAAATCTGTAAGGATCCTGATGTCTAAAAACTAACAAAGCAGACACTGAACATCCCAAATTGTGCGACTCAAACAGTGCCTGACAAGTAGGAAGAACAGCAGGACACTGATCATGCCATCAGCACCACCTGGAGATTTAATTCCCACCCCCACGTTCTTCAAAAGGAAAGCAAGGAAAGGAATTCTCTCTGGATTGTGCTGGAAGACTGAGCAGTGCAAATCCCACCCCAGGTTAGTGAGGGCTCTGGGCTGTGACCTCCCCTGGACACGATGAGCACACAGAATTTCTATATCCTGAACCAGCTACATGTTCCAAAATAGGGGATTTTTTGGTTGTGTTATATTGAAAAAAAAAGGATTTTATTTTTGACAACTCTTGATCCTAAACCTCATTTGACATAAATGCTAAAGGAAGAATTAACAGAGAGTAGATTTTTTTCTCTTTGCTTTACTCCTGGCTCCCCATTGAGAAGGGTGTAATTTATTGCAAACTGGCTGATACTTTCCTGGCACAGAGATGACAACTTTTTAAAAGCAGCATCATCCTTTCTTCAGTTACACCACAAGCCTGAGCATCACTCTAGACTTGAATGTGAAGCGATTTAACCCCTCCAGAGCCACAGAGCACACAGCATTCATCACAGCCTGCAACTCCCTCAGCTTCTGCCCTGTCACTGTCCCTGTTTCACCATGGAGAAGGGATTAACAGACTCCCCCAAACGTGCCAGAGGCTCAGCAGGGACCAACAGCCACCAACCTGGAAGCACAGGCTCTCCCTCTGACCATCACTCCACCCCCTCCAACAAGGGCCTCCCAAACCCAGAACAAGGCAATGCATCTCCAGGGAGTCACATTCACATCATTTAAGCACGATCACAAAATATTTTATTAGATTTTGGATGTGGATGTTTCAGCCCACAGTGATTTGGTGCAACTGATGCTCTCATTACAAAAAGAATAATACTGACTTCTTGTTAAGAGCACAGATTAGAGGCAGTTGAGACAAAAGCTGGCAGGGAGGGCCGAGGTTTGTTGGATTCCTATACATACAGAGGTTTGATTCCTATACTCTTTTTTCACTGGAATCATGCCAGTGTGGAAGCAAACCCATTTCTAGCTGGTCCAGGACAGAAACCCCAAATCCTGGGAGTGCATTTTCCCCTAAATCCTTTCTGTAAAACAGCCCCAGTGAACCCAAAGAACCAGTCACAGTCACTCAGGTTTATGAGCCAAACACAGAATGACACTCATTGCTCAATTGACCCCAAAAGCCATCTCACAACCTGCTCTTTATAATACAAAATCCACAAATGAGCTAGAAAACCCAAGAAAGCTGAGCAGAGGCTACAACTGCAGTGGCCCTTCTGCATCTCCAGATCCAGCTCGTACATCTCAGCTGGCTAAAGGGAAGAGCCACAAAGCAAATATATTGACTTAGGGATTTCAACTGTGAGAACAGATCAATTGTTCCCCTGGAAGAATAACCTGTCTAGATGTCCAGCTGCACTAAGATTACAGAACACTTCTAGACAGCCTAGTTAAAGAGTTACTAAATAACCACATGTAGATCAAATTCAGGAGTTTTATAACCCAGACTTTGCAGATTATGAATCTTTCAGTTTATGGAGAACTTTCAATTCCATGAACAACCCGAGAACAGAGCCCAGGCTTTCCAATGCAGAGCTGAATTCTGCAGTTCCTGTTTAACTAATAAGTTATTAGTGGATTTAGAGCCAAAATGCTTAAGAACAAGCAGGAACTGTAGGATGCAAGTTCTACAATCTGTATAGTAATATTTTTATTATAATTAAAAATTATTTTATTATAATTAAAAATAAGCCCTGAAACTGGGAAGGAGCCACGCTATTCTTAACTTTACTTTTATCTCGTTGCACTTTCTAAGCCCGAAGAAAAAGACCTTTATGGTACCACCCAGTTCGAACACCTCCCGCCCAAAAACACCCTGAACCCACCCAAACAGAACTCGCAACAGTGACAAAAATTCAAAGAAAAGCAGAGAAGGATTAACAGCCAAAAATAATAGGGGAGGAAAGCAGCTTACCAAGCACCAACTGATTCATTACTGATCTCAGGCTTTGGAGATAGCAAAGATAAAACCAGCTAATTGGTGTGTCTGTGCCACTGCAAAGGTTGTTTTGAAGCTTTGAGAGTTTACACTTTTCTCCACCCTACCCAGGTCTTTGGGTTTGCTTCCTAGTGCTGAACTGCAGCACTGAAAGGCACCTACTGATGGTGTCCTTGTGCTTGAAAAGCAGCCAAAAGTATGGAGAGAAAGACAGAAAGACACAAAACTTCTCCACTCACATGCATGTGATAACATGTAATATTCATGGGTATGTGAGTGAAAAACACCCAGCAGCTTTTATGGCTCTGCTTTGGCCTTAAATAAACTTTCAAAGCTGATGGGAGTTTAAGGAACACCAAGAAACAGGTAAAAAACACTTTTCTTTCTTCTCTGAGAGACGGAGGAAAAACTCATCAATTTGGGTACCACCTTTAGGTATTTGCTGCCAAGATGGGAAGGAGGAGGTTGGGAAAACCAGACATGGTTTGTGACTGCTGATGAAATGTTTATGCTGCCAACTTTTGTATTCTTACCTCATTACATAAAAATATTAAAAAATGGAAATTAAAGCTTCCAACCCCTCAACATATTAGAAATCATAGTATTTTAAACAATAGGTATTTAAGTTTTAGTGTTTCCTGTTGGCCTTAAAAAGTTTTTGAAGACTGTACAAGAGAGTCCTCACTAACTTTGCCTGGAACCAAAGGCCAACAAAAATGGTACTTGAGATTACAGTCCACTGTGACCTCTGAGCACCCAAGTTCTACCTTAACTCAGATCCTTTGCTTCTCATCCTCACAATCAAAAGTATTTCTAGCACTGAATTTATGGGTTTGATCCTTTCTTCACCTTTGTCAGCAGATCCCAGTGTCAGCCTTTGTAATTGTGCCACCTTTGAAAAGTTACTCTTCAGTTTTGACTGGGACAAGGAGGGTGGAAAAAGGTGTTCTGGTAAAATGAGAAGTGAAACAAATTTAAAGCACAAATAAATCCTTCCAAAATTAAATAGGATGGCCCACTCTTCCTCATTTTCAGGGGTATGTTTGCTACCATCAAGAAACACTGGAAGATCAAAAGACAAATGACTTCCCTTGTGCAATTCTTTGCTGATCAGAACCTCTGACAATGCTGCATCTTTTGGTTTTTACACAGCAGTGGAATTAAAATCCAGAAGCACAAAACTGAGTTCCCTGGGATTGTTTTTGAGTGAAAACAGACAACCACCACCAAGCTGCCAAACTTCTGGAACTCCCAGTTTGACTCTGAAAGGGGAATTACGGCAGTGCCCTTAATAACATGCTTTAAGTTTTGGTCAGACCTGAAGTGATCAGGAAGTTGGACTAGCTGATCGTTGCATGTCCCTTCCCACTGACCAACTGAAATACCCTATCCTGTTCTGTCATTGAATTGGATCATTGTGGCCCTTTTGTATATGCTCTGTCTTCTAATTGCAGCCATATTTGGAAAGGGCAGTCAGGTCTGTTCTGGTTGGCCAGGAAGGCAGGAGGTGACCACTGCAAGGGTATACCAGTGCTGATGGAGCTCTGCTCCTCTGGCCTTCTGCTTGCTGCTTGGACACAGAGAGCATTGGTGGATACAGCTGTCTGCTGGGGCCACGCTTGGAAGTGTTGCAGCCCTGGTTTGTAAAGTGTCTGTCTAAAATATACAAGCTGGTTTTAAGATCCTTTTTTGTGCCAACACAATTATCTGATGGTTCAGGTAGATGCCTCCTGGCATCTAACTTCTATTGCCATTTTTCATTTCTGTGATGGCCATGAAAAACTTACGAAGAACTCATTCTCACAGGCACTGTGCTAATACTAATATTGACTCTAGACTAATTTTAAAGGAGTTGTTATTTTTTATCACACTCAGCTGAATTGCTCAGCTTAGGCAATAGACACCAAACATGGGGGTTTTATATTGTTTTAGACCAACTGTGGAACAACTTAGTTTGAAAAGACACACTTTTTTCTGGGACTATGTAGCTGAGGGATACTCTGAGCTTACTTTAAAGCTTCCCATGATAAAGTACAAAATTATATCACATGGATAACTAAGCAGAATTACACAGATGGATTTATAATAATGAATTCAAGACAAGCTTTTCTGAACATATGATGCACAGCAGTTATTTGACAGGTTTGTAATGTAAAATCTTGTCATGACAAAGGGTTAAACTTGTGGTATAGTGGAACTGAATGCAATGGAGGTCAGGGGACCTTCTGATCTGGCTATTTACAAGATAATGGACTATACCTCCAGTGATATCAGTCTTTTTCCATTGCATTTGTGGTTGTATGAGTGATCTATTTGTCTTCACTGGAAGGCTTTACAAGAGTAGGCTGCTTGTGTGACTAAATATTTGCAGGGTTGGGCCTTGAGCTTGTGCAGTGCAATGCAAATTCAAAGTCCTATAAATGTTTTTAGTAGAAGAATTTCCCACTTCAAAGTATAAGGAAAGCAGGGAGAGTAAAAGGGAGATAATGTTACTAAATCATAAGATTATGGTCAACATAATATGTGTCAGAGCAGCAGGTATGTATGGATATGTATACACACACATGGATATAAAATATATGGAGATATCTCTGGACCTCTACGGATATACTGACAGATATGGTTGATACACATACAATTCTATTTCTAAGTACTAATTCCATTTTTTCTATTAATGAAAATGTTTAGTAACAGGTTCACTACAAGTGCCAGGTGTGAGGTTCTTGTGCCTTCTAGTTCTCCTGGAGTTTAGTGCTAATCATAATAATAATACATTTATAAATAAAAGCCTAGACAGAGCTGTGAATTTAGAGTTTAATATTTGAATTACCCACTGCTTGCTCTCAGTTCCAGTATCCAGCAGCAGAGGAAATCCTGCCTCACAGCTGTCAGCACACAGTTTGGGCCCTGCTCTTAAAAGGTTCTGTGTGGTGTTGGGACTGCCCTGTATGAAAATTTTTCTCCAGTGAAACTCAGCACTTTGCAGGGCTTAATTGCTAGATTTCAATGGGGGAAAATCAATTTACTTCTTGTGTGTCATCTTATGTGCCATATTCTACAGCAGGAAAGTTGACATTGGATTGATCTTTATTCCATACAGGCATTTGCGGGTACTCATCCTTTTTCCAGGGAGATGCACGTTACAGGTTTGCAGGTGCTTTTGGGCTGAGTAGTTGTGGCAACATATAAAAGTATTTTAATATATATTTTAAAATTTATATAAAACATACTAAAATGTAGGTGCAAATATAATGTATATACATTAGATATCAAACCAATATATACATATATGTCATATATACACAAATACACACATAGATATGTAATTGCATCTATATGTATGAATATTTATACCTGTATATTCCATTAGCAATGAAGGGAAATATTTAAAACACAAGTTATTAGTAGATCTTAGAGTGGCACAAATGTCTCAAGTGATATATTGGTAAATCATAGCTGTATCAGGCAGTGCTGGGGGTATCTGCTCTTGCGGGGACTGTCTGAGTGCTCCAGGCATGAAAGGTGAATCCAAGGACTGGTTGTACAAAAATACTACATTCACTTAGCAATAAACTAGCTTGTAAAATGTGCTGTTCTGGTTTTGAAACATAGCAGCTCAAGCAAATGGCTTATCAAAAGGCTACCAGGGTCAGTGGGGCTTTGTATTTCCCCTGGGCTCCAAAGCAGTTCAAAATACAATCTCGACACAACCAGTTTTGATTAAGTAAGTAACACTGTGTCCATTTTTTTGAAAAGAAAGGTTGTGTCAAGTGTTGACTACTGTTGCTCTTCATACAAGTGGCATTTTATTTCCTTGCTCTTTTCTATTGTGAGCAGCAGTTGGGCCACTGTAGTCAGTGTAGGCAAGTCCAAATTAAAAGAGAATAAAGTTAGGTTTCTGAAAATTACTTCCAGTGTAATGCAGTTGAGCCTGTCACTTATGTTACAGATGGTAGTGGTATACTTCACGTTCTCGTTCCTGGACTCATGGAAGGGTAAATTTACAGTTTTCTTGGTTGTAGAGAAAGAAAAATATTCACAATGTGCGGTAACATTTAGGGAAATGGCATGATCTGTACAGAGGCATTTTGCCCTCCAGCAGCTGGGGCGGTGACCCTGCCACAGCCCAGCAGCAGAGCCAAGCTGAGGCGGCAGAGCCCTAGCTGGGGAAAGTGGCTGGAGATCCTGGCTGGAAAAGGTGGGTCCTACTGTGCCCGACTGAGCAACCTCCATAAATGAAATGCAACACTTTGGCGGTGGTTGTGGCTTGACATTTATTTTTCTGAAAGTCTGGCCAGGGTGCCTACGCCAGTGCAGGAGGGCTTGTTGTTTGCACAGACTTACCCTGCTGATGACAGCTTAATAAGCTTCTTTATTTTGTGTTTTTATTCAGTAAGCATGTTGGCTTTTGTGTAGAGGATGACCTCTGCTTTTGCCCTCCTCTACTACCCCAGCCCCTCTGAAAGGGGCACCTCTGTCCCCATAATTTGTAGTAAAAGGGAATTGTAAAGGGAAGTTAACTGACCAGCTATAGGGACATAGGCTCCTACAATGCAATACAAGTTTCACAGGGGCTGTGTGCCCAGCATGCCTAAAACTGTTAGGAGTCAGTGGGAGTTTTGGGTGCAGAAAGACTAATGCAGGACTGAGCCTTTACGACTGAGAAAATCCAAATAGTGAGGGAATAATTCGGTAAACAGGGCTACTCGAAATGAATTACAGCACATGATGTGAGAACAGGTCAACATATCTGGCATACATTTTTCTAAACAGACAGAAAGGCGTCCCAGTATCGTGACTGTTTGCTATTAGATTCTACACAAAAATATATTGGGATGGCATTTAAATGCAGTGGCTTGAGATAGCAAAAAGATGTGAGATTGTATTTCTTTCCATTCATTTAATTGGAACCATGCTGGAAAAGCGTATGAAAAACCATCACTCTTGAATATATCTGAAGTGTAGCTTTGTGACGCTGAGATTGATGTCCAACCTAATAGAATTTCAGATAGAGAAGATATTTTGGCTCATCTTTTGCTTCCAGCTATACTCAGTTTCCCCGTGTGGTTATTTTTCTTGTTATTTTATGCACCAGCTATCTGTTTCTTACTTCACTGTCTGGGAATACAAACCATTCTGTCTCATTTCTGACCTTAAAAAGGATTGGACAAAACCAAAAGGAAGTTAAAAAAAGTGTTTTGGGTAGTACCTCTGTACTTGTTTCTGGTGTTGTGTAAGTCATCCTCTTAAACAAAACGCCTGACTATTACTGTCTGTAAATATTTTACATTTATGTATATTCTGTATTTTGTAACATCTGTATGCTGGATGGTGGTTCATCAGGAGGGGATGAATGTAACCATTTTAAATGTTTAACTGGCTGTTGGGACTTGCCCAGTTTGTAATCATAGTAATTGCACATTCAAATATGGCCACGTAATTGCATGTGCATTTTTGCATTTAGTTTCAGGAGTTCATTTAGAAAAATATAACTGCATCCCAATAAATCCTTTATATCTCAGACTTCTGTGCTTTTATAACTCTATATAATTATGTAATAACACTGCATCTGGAGAGGTTTCACTTAAGTAAAAGCAATAAAGAGCTCAGGTTAGATTATGTATTTTTTGTTAGACCTATACTAACTTGCTCAGTACTGTGTTTTTCAGCTTGTAAGGCTGATTAAGTTCAGCAGTACTTGTGCAAGAAAATTTTCTTGAGATATTAAAGAGCAATTTAATATGAAACCAAAACTGGATCAGGTCATTTAAGCTTCCATGGTGACTGAAGTGATTAAATGGGTCTTAGTATAGTAAAATACTCACCGAGTACTCAGATACTCGGTCAGTGAAGGCTTTCGCCAAGGTACAAATTGGACTCTAAAATGAAAGATTTACTAATGAGCAATGTTCCAGTTCTCTGAACGCAAACTTAAATCATTATTGTTATTATTGACATTCATGGATTGAGGTAAAATAGACACAAATAGTTACTGTAATTTCTACTTATGTGTTAATAGGCACATAAATAGATAGTAAGACTAATTTCTCAATAGTTTGTGTGTACAAATATATATGTCTTATGTTTTTATAATAAAAAGGAATGTATAATTTTTGTTTGTGTTCTGTATTTCTATTTCCCAAATTGTTTTCACAAATGTTGAGAATGTCTCATGAAAACTGATACCACTTTTATATTCAGTGTAACTTTGAACCAACCGTTATTGCAATACTGTCATTTCCCAGTCTGGATTGCTTGCTAATTTCCCTGGTGGCTCTTTTTCCCAATGGATGGTATTACTGTGCTAAAGACAAAAGCTGAACTCTGCAGATGATACAGCAACAGATGCTAGATTTTGACATTTAGAAGTGAGGGTTTTCAAACCTACTGAAATTCATCCTGCTTCCTTAGTCTGCCCACACACAAGAGAGATGTGAAATAGCTAGTAAGGACTGAAGAATCCAACTTGTTCTGGGGAAAATAATATATATTGTATTAAATGTTTTCATTTAATTTCATTTTTTGTTTGCTCAGAAGGCTTAAACAATTGTGCTCATGTGATCCTCTAAGGTAGTTTGTAGCACACAAAGATTTAACTCCATTAAGGTGTCATTAAGCTGCAGATGTGGTGTCACAGATGATAAGGAACAAACCCAAGTCTTGTCAAAATGGCTCTAAATTACGAAATTATTGCTGTTGATATCTTTGTCATGGTTGTGGCAGTAAAGACAAAGGTCTGTTTTCATACTTCAAATGTTCATGTTGGCATCTATCACAAATTCTCTTTTTGGCATGTTTTAAAATAAAATCTTCTAGCTCCTTTTTTTTTGTTTAGGTTAATGTCCATGTTTAAGCAGCTGTTTTGAAATACAGTGCCATTTTTACACCAAAAAGAAAAATTGTTTACTTCTTTTACATTTTTTGGCACCCTTTTTTCCTTTAAATGTAGACAGCAACAGTCAAAACTAGCAGCATGGTTCATAACAAATCCTGTATTTGCTGACTTTAGCCTGGTCTTTGCTTTTCTGCCTGGGAAGGTCACAAGCCGTAAGAATGTGCTTGATACTGGAATCTGCTCACAGCGGCTGTGTGCAGCCTCAGCCTGCTCCCTCCAGCGATGCCACTCACTAGTCTGGCTCTGCTTTCCTGATGATTTAGCTTTGGTTTCTATTCTGGTCTGCATGAACCTGACTTCTTCTGCAGGGCCATGATTAAGTCCCCTCAGCACGGAGGAGCTTTTTAACTAAAACAGGTTTGAAAAATCAAATTACTCAAGACAAGGCAGTAGAGGAATAGCAAGAGGGCATTTTTAATGCTACATTTTCACACAGACCCTTTTACTGTGTTTTATTTGACTGGGGGTAGAGATTACATTTAATTTTATTTCATGTGCATGCTGTTCTGGCTGGAAAGTTGCGATCAGATCCTTATCAGGCTCATTTAACAGTGTCTCTGTCAGGGCTTGGCAGCGAGTTCATAAAAGGCTGTCCTCCAGCCGTGTCAGACGTTGTCCCACTCCATATAAAGCAAGACATCTCTTCTCCACAGTTTTTAAATATTCTGCTTGTGCAAGTATTTGTACAAGTGAAAATCATTCAAATGTCCTTGGAAAGCAAATAAAAGAAACTGGAGCATGGCTGAAATTGCCATTTAAATGCTTTTAAATTATAGAACCTACTGACAGATATTTTGGAGTATTTGCCCTGCATACTGTACACAGAAGTCCATCAGGTATAGTGAGAGGCAATTTCTGACTGGGAAAAGATAAGTTTTGGCATTTCAATTGCTTTTCAATGTGGTGTGTCATTCAAATATACATTACCACTCAGTGCACAAACAGTAGTCGTATGGGAAATGTCATTAGAAGCCATTTTATTTTGTCTTTTAAGCATAAAATCAGTCTTACTTAGTCGGGTATAGCATAGGCCAAACTAACTTTCCTCAGATAGATTTCTGTTTGTGCTTTCATGGATATTTTAAATTATTGCTATTTTTCTTATATGTCTGCAGTGGGTTGACCCTGTCTGGATGCAAGATATCCACTAATGCTGTCCTTTCACTCTTTTCCTCAGCTGGAGAGAGGAGACAAAATACAAAGAAAGACTTGTGGGCTGAAATAAGGACAGGGAGACATCACTCAGCAATTACCGTCATGGGCAAAACAGACTCAACTTGGGGAAAAATTAATTTAGTTTACCAGCAATCAAATCAGAACAGGATAATGAAAGATAAATCCAAATCTTAAAAATACCTTCCTCCCCCACTTCTCCCTTGCCTTCCTGGATTTCACTTCTCCTGATCACCACCCTACCTTCTTTCCTGGACAGTGCAGGCAGATAGGGTAAGGGCATTTTGGCCAGTTCATCACATGTTGTCTCTGCAGCTCTTTTGTCCTCAGGGGGAGGACTTCTCACACTCTTCTGCTGCTCCAGTGTGGGATCCCTCCCATGGGAAACGGTTCTTCATGAACATGTTGAGTCCTTCCCAAAGCTTAAAGTTCTTCATGCACTGCTCCAGCATGAGCTCCCTGCAGGGTCACAAATCGTGCCAGATAATCTGCTCAAAGCCTTCCTTGGGAATCCATATGCTGAGATACATTGCACTAATATTGCCTGGTTGTGATTGCTTTCAGCTCTATGGCTATTGCTACCAAGATAGCAATGACATCCCAGACACACTGACAACCATCACTGAACTGGGCTCACCTTTAGAGATGATTCAGCTTTTACAGACTTCCTGGGAAGACAGATTTCGGGTAAGTAACAACTGTTTTATAAGGACTTTTAAGAGAGCAAGGAATACAGAATAATATTATGAAGCAGGGGTTATACACTATTCAGTGCAATTCACATTTATTAAATGTTTGTTTTGCATATGATTGCATCTTGGTTTAGAAACAGTATGTGGCACTCCCTTTCTATGGTGTTTAAGATAGTGTACTATTTTGTCTGTTGATGTTATCTAATTGTAGCCAGTTATATGGTTTTTACATGATACTTTCAAACATTTCTTACTTGTTAAAGCTTGAGGCTCAGGCTTTTTGGCATTGAGCATTGTGCTCTGCAACTGGGATTTAAACAATAGAAGGATGTTACATTTCTCTTCTGATCCTTATCATAAGTTTGTTTTATAATTGTTTTCTACTGCTTCCTGCTCTGTTCATTTTTTACTGGAGGAAGAGTAAAATGAATGTACACAAATCTCAAACCCAGTTTGTCCACCGCATTGGCAATTTACCAGGAGCATGAAGGTCGCACTTAATTTGTCCAAAATGAAGCCAGACTGCAGCAATGCTTTGATCAAGACAGAGCTGTCTTACTTGTATATTGGGATGTGTTGTTGTCTGAAGTTAACTCCCTAGGATGTTGAAAGGCAGCAGCAGTCTTCATCGAAAACACTTTGGATTGCTTGTCTGCATCTATGCCAGAGAATTAAAAGTGCGCCTGACTGATCTCAAGAGTCAAAACAGCAAGGTGCAGCCCATGTCTGTGCTATTGAGTTCTTGCACTCTCTGAAGGCTGCAAGCATGATGCCGGTCAGAAACGGTCCCTGCGCCATGCTGCCTTCTGGACTGTGTCTGGGGACAGTGTGGGAGAACAGCCTTTGTCCCGGTCAGACCTGAACCAGAGACCATGCTAGCCAGTGTGCATGTGGGATTATGTTTCTATGCCCAGGAATGTTCCCTGGCAGAATTTGTTTTACTAATATAGCTGGGGCAAGTGCCAAGCTTCAGCTCTCTTTTCCTGAAAGAAGTGCAGTCTTGATATGCGGTAGAGGTACTCGTTAGGGCTCCCAAAATACAGCACCACCTGTCTTGTCTCATCCAGGGAATGCAAACAGTGGACTGTGACAGCAATTGCGTACAAAGTAAATGACCAAGAGATATGTTAGATTATGGATAATAAACAGAGAAGTTTCCTTCCAGCCATGAGTATTTCCAAGTGAGCAATTGCAAGGGGAGATGAAGGAGAATTAGATGAAGGTGTTGACCTGATTCACAGAGGTAGAATTACAGATGAAACATTCCTGGGACCTCTGTAATGAAGTTATGCTCGTCAGTTTGTCTAGGATGCAACTAA
>JAOXXN010000446.1:23175797-23197634 GCA_026770055.1 Myrmophylax atrothorax
TTTAATTTGAAAGAGCCATTTTGTAGATCTAGCAAATCACGTAAGCATATGAATAGTCCCACTGAAAGGGTAGGGACTTACCCAAGTGCTTTACTGGATGAGCCTAAGCATATGCTTGCAATTAAGCCTGTGCTTAAGACTGTTGTTGAATCAAGTTTGAATTGTTCAGGAAGCCACATCTTTGACAGACTGGCAAAGTAGTCCAGCTGGTGGAACAGTACTAATTGAATTACTATCTTGCAGTTATTTGTACTTTTTATCATCAGATCCTTGGTTTTCTAAGGCATCGCTTGCTAGTTCTTAGAGTGAATGAAGTAAATGACCTTAATGATGTCAAATGAACGCTAGCCTTAATTCTATATAAAAAGCATCTTACAGGCATGGTGTGTCTAGAGAATTTGCTTTCAGTGAAAGCAATAAAGTAAATGCTAAAGTGACCAATGTCATACTGTTTTGTAGTTTGTACAGTCAGGAAAAAATGTGCTTTTGTTTTTCAAATGGTTTATTTTTGTAAAAAAAAAAGTAAAAGATAAATAAAATTTCTTTTATTCTTGATTTTTTTGTGTGCGTTTCAAATAAATGCCTAAAGGTACATAATGTATTGTATGTAAACTGAGACCTGGGATATTTTTTCCAGAAAGAACTGAGGTTGTTCCTGTGACTCCCAGTGAAGGTACTTGGGGTACTTGGTGGCTTTGTCTTAATGGTTGCCTGTCACAAAGTGAGTAATGGTTAGAAGACAACAGTTGAGCAACCTTTCCTACTCTGTGCTTTGCACTCTGCTGGTACCAGTCTTTCAGCATTTAGAAGGGGCAGTGAGGAGAGCAGAACCTGATGGAAATGCTTGCTGGGCTAAATGGTGTATTTTCTTTACCCAGGAGGGTCAGGGGAGGAGAGTAGCAGAGCCAGAGAAGCCAGGCAGCAGTGTGACTGTGTGTGAGAGATGTTCTGACAGAGATACCATCAGCAGTGAGTCTTGTCTCACTGCGGTTCCTCTGAGGTCACTGATACCCTAATGGCTCCTGGCAATTGACTGAAATGACATGTTGTAACGGCTGTAACTCACAAATTATCAAACTCCCAGCTGTAATAGCTCAGCTGATTGTGTCGCTGTGCACTTAGGAACCCATCAATCATACTGTGGTAATAAACAAACACTACAGATTCCTTTAAAATTGCTACATAAATCATGCCAACACATACTGCGCAGTTCATTGAAGTGATATGGGTTGTTGGCACTGAGGTGCTGGTGTGTATTTTGAAAGTCTTTAACCTCCTGTGATTTCCTTCCCATTAAGAACTGTACTTTTCCGAAAATGCTCAGGATTTAAAAACAATGTGAACACTTAAATTGTTTAGTTGCATTCCTACGTAAAAACCCCCAACATTTAAAAGAAAAAGAAAGTGTCCAGGACAATTCTTTAATGTTGTCGTCAGGTAACTTCAAAGAATTTCACTCCATCACTTTCTGCACACTAGAAAAAAATGCCTCAAGTTAGGAATTGTTTATTATCCATACAATTAAAACAAACTTGCCAAAGCAATTTACATCAGCTTCTGCAAAACAGTAAGCAAGAAAGAAACATAGCTGTGAGCCAAGAGGCTGGATTCTAAATTTCAGTGGTAATCAGGCAGGTTTATAATTCTGTTATATAGGCTGGTTTATAATTCTTAGAGTAAGGCTTTCCAGTGGAAATGCTGATTAAAATCTTAGTAGGAGAGGTGTGATACTACAATAAGGGAATTTAACAGCTGTAATAAGCACTGATAAAATTCTGAATTTTTGTGGAGAAAGTGACTTTGGCAGCAGTAGGTCTGATTCAGTGAAGTGCCTGATTGGCACACATGGCATGGAAACCGCTGAGAAGCCACATAAGAGGAGGAGGAGCAGGAAGCAAGACACAAAGTAAGTTGGCAAGTCTAGGCCAGTCAGCCTGGGACCTGCTTTTGTTTTCTGTGGAAAAGGTGTTTATGTCTGGTTTTCCCCCTAAATTTTTGACTGTTTTTTACATTTCCTGGCTTTCTCAAGCCACAAGGTAGAAATATGAAAGAAGACACCCACAGGGCTTTGAATGACTGATATCTGCATCACGTGCGCACGTGCACGTGTGTCTATGTGTATACGTATTTATGTACATGTCACACCGAGCAGGGAGAGCTTATTTCCTCAGTGAAAAACCAACTGGCTGTGCACAAAATGAAGTGCTAAACAGGATGTTGAGTTCATCTGGAGAAGTGAGAGCTGTGTGAGGCAGTGAGTGCTGTGAGGGGCTGGGCTGAGTGTTTGATGCAGTCCAGTGCCACATTGCCTTGGCCTGTCTGTGGCTCAGAGCACCTGCAAGAGCTGCCCGTGGTCTCTGTTGGTTTGGTGAAGCCCCACCACTCCAGGCACTGACCAGCGTCACCTCTCGCTAGACATCCTGAGTGTTGTAGGGGACACATGCTGAGAGCTTTGGTCTTTGCTTAGACCAAAATAAAAATGTGTCCCTCTATTTTTCTCTATTATTTTGAGCCTACTGTTTATCTTGGGTCATTTTTTAAAGCTTTCTCCCCAACTTCAGTGCATCTTTTTAAGTGGAAAGCTGTGGTCTCATTTATTCCACTTCAGGAACTGGTGGTTACAACTCACATCACATCTAGGAGAAATTTGTTGTGAAATTAGTGATATCACCATGAGCATTCATTGCCATGAGACAAAGCCTGAAGACAAGTGGGCCCTGTTACCAGCTGAGGAGCTCAGGTAAGTTTGTATAGAGAGTGAAGGGTGCTGGATGGGCAGTGAGACACTAGTGAAGAATCTCCAAGAGATGTTTTTCCCACAGGAGATAAAGGAGTTTAGTGTTAGTACAGCTATTCCTAATATGCTTTGCCTTGTCTCTCACAGCTTCACTGAGGCATTTTGCTTAGTCCTGCTAACTGTGACCACCAAGTTTCCCATAAGATTTGTGAGGATGGCAGAATGGGGTGCAGGGAGGAGAGCAGCTCAGTATGAAGGCTGGTCTTCCTATTGCCAGTTACTGTGTGTGGTGTGGTAACTGCTGGGGAGCACTGTCCTGGAGCAGGACCTGACCATGGTACATGCACAGTGAAGACCTCCCTGTCTGTGAAATTCACCTTATCAACTTTTACCACAGCTCATGATATGTCTGTGTAGCCTTGTGTTTATACCAGGGACTAATCAATCAGCCACAGACAAGCATCCTGAAAAACACAGCTATCCACATGGGCTTTCTCTGTTACAGTTATGGAGAGCAGAGCCTCAGCAGCATCTCACAGAGCTGTCCTGCATGGCTGCTCTCCCACGGCCCACTGTAACAGACACCTGGGGACGTGCAGGAGGCGCTACAAGGAGAACTGGAGAAAGGCAAAATACGTCCCATTACTCCCCTTCCACTGGTGATGACCCTATTAATGTTTATAAGACCCTGAGCGTTCACGCACTGTTGCTTTTTACGGAAAAAAAGGCAGTCTTGTTGATAATAATTTAGATTAAGCAAATGATTTAGAGGACTTGTAATTCAAAGCATATGGTAGGTGATAGTGAACATCCAGAGATCATATTATGTTGCCTGTAGGAAGTAATATATGAATGCAGTGATGTTCAGACTTTAGTAAGGAGAGCTTTATCTTGTATTCTTTAGCACTGAATTCTGTGAAGACTTACTGCAGCCTAATATAAGGGGGGGAAAAAAAAGGAAAAATGGAGTGGCAAGACTGTTCACAAGTTTTTTCCAGGAAAGCATATCCCTAACCTTTTGGTCAAAATGTGGAATGGTGTTGAAAGAAGTCAAACAGATTCAGGTTGAAAAGACTCATCTGAAGTTTTCATCAATCGACTGCAGAAAAAAAAAAAATGAGGCTCTTAGGAACATTTGTGAAAAGTGGTCAATATATGAAGACTTCACACTGATTCTCTGCTTAATGTCTTTTGAGAGTTGATCTACAGGTCCTTTTTTTGTTCTTTGTCAAGAAAATACATTTTTCTCTCCCTGTATTTTAAGCAGGAGTGAGACACGTTGGGCTGGCTCAGGCTGACTGCCTCTGAGAGCTCCCAGGGCACATGGACTCCCTGTCCTTCCTTCAACACAGGCATGGGCATTGGCATTTTAACTCATACAAGCACGTTTCTTGCCAGTAAGTACAAGTGATTTTTTCCACGTTGTAATAGATGCTTTTAAGAGGTAGTTTTTAAAAAATGTGAAGGAAACAAGTCATCATTTCTCTTCCCTTTGTAGTTGTATGCCATCAACAATTACCTATGTGTAATAGGTGCCCCACTTCCCTACGCAAACTGAGGGGAAATACAATTCAGTAGGAGCCACCCTCTTTATGAAATGGTCTTTGATGTCAAGCCAGAGGGCAAACAACACATTTATTAGAAATTGTGGCTTTTAAATAAAAAATCCCTGCTAACCACACTTTTTCAGCAAATGACTGTGAGGCTGAGAAGGAAGACTAAACTATCTGGTGGCTACTTGAAATGATAAAGCCAGAATCTGATCTTACTTAGCTTGATTTTACCAGTGTAATTCAGTTAATCCTTGATTTATGTTCACCCAAAATAGAATCAGACTGTTTGAATTTCAAGTATCTATGGAGTAGGAACTCAGTAAAACCTACCTCTTGGACCAAAATGTTTTAACCCTTTAAGTGAGGAAACACACACTGATTTTTATATATATATATAAACATGTGTGTGTGACCACATGTACAATCTCCTGTGAGATTTAAACAATGACAACATGAAGACCTATCTTACTGTTAGATGGAAGTTTTAGCAAGATGCAGCAAATTAATGACATGTTATTTAATAAATAACATCAGGAAGGGAATATGAGTTCTACACATTTGCACTCGCTGTTTAGTAGGAATAATGCTGTTCTTGTTTATCATTCTTCTGCCAACTTCGCCCTAAGAACAATTTCCAGTTTCCAATATTACAAGTACCTGGCATGTATGAAGATAAAGGTACAAATTGGTATTTATGAATTACAGCTTTCTATAAATACACTAGAAGGAATGCAGAGCAGCCAGTCAGACAAACAGATGACCAGGGGCACAGTGGCACTTTTATAAGTGGGTGTACTTAATGTTTTATACAAGACCTTGGATTTGTGTAAGTTCATGACCTATTAAAACCCTTGTATGACTTACTAGCAGGTATTGCCTCATTCTTGGGCAGAAGCTGTTGATCAGCATGAGCACTACTATTTTTACATGTTCTACCGTCTTGTCCTTTAATCCCCAAGAGTTAAAAACCTGTGGTAAAAGAGTTAAAAGCCTGTTTAAATAATGGATACACTTAATTTAAATGACAGGCTTTCATCTGTACGTGTCTCTGATTTCTGTTTAATTATAGAATTTTGCTAAATGACATCTCTTAAGCAGAAGGAATGTTAGAGGCAAAAGATAATGCACATTTTGTTATACAGGCAGTGAATTTATGAACAGACTCTGCACTGTCTAACTGGTCAACTGAAAAGTTTAATGACTTGGATTGTGGGTCAAGGTGGCACATGTGAAAAGAAATCACCATTTTGCTGCCTTATATTGCAACATATGTTCCATGACCTATAATTATTCTGATAGACACTCGTTTTCTTAAAGACCTAACTCATAGAATTGTGTATTCACAGGTGAACAAACTCTTCTTTGCCTCTTTTTACCAACTACTAAAAAGCATGAATAAGAGGGAACTCTTTAAGTGTAATAATACTCTTGCAATTCAAAAACCAGTATAGTTGTGGTGCAATCGATTCTGCGTGGCTTCTTTGCAGTAGCAATCAATGGACAAGTGTTGGAGGTTAAAGTTATCAGTAATTTCAAAGTGGACATTGCTGCTGAACAAAAATATCACAGAATGGCAAACATATCTCATTCTAAAAGTAATAGGAAATGGACATGAGAATTATATAGTAAAAATATAGTAGAAATGCCATTTGTATAACAATATTTGTATAATTTGCTGTGGGGAAAACCAAATATGCAGTACCAAAAATTCCATCCTGCATCTCAGGAAGACATTAAGTCTTGCTTCTCTGAAGTCACCAGCCCATGTAATACCAGTTCAGAGTTTCTTCTGTAGCCTTTGCAATTTATTTCTGTCCAAATTTCAATCCTCCCATTCTTGCTCAGAGATGGCAGACTCCTTGTGTGTGACAGAAGGAAACTGCTCAGCCAGCCTTGGTCCTTGCTTCATGTTTCAATTCCTTCACTAAAGTTGCATAGAACATGGGTTCAGGTTGCTTGGGATAAATTCCTTAACTAATAAAATTACTATAGACTGTTTTCTTATGATGAGATAAAGCACCCTCCAATGCCATCTAGTGATGCTGATAGAATCTTATTCAAAAACCCAAATCTTGTGCATTCAAAATAAATGTTATGCATGTGTACACTATGAAGTATACTTATGCTTTCAGACCAAACCCAGAACAGTTTTTCTTCAATTAATTTCAGCAGTTTTTACTAATTTACTCAGTTAATTTACTATACTATGAGTATATTGCCTTTTTTTTTTTCCTTCTAAATTCCTTGGTTATGTAAGAAGTGACTGAATCTGCTCCAGCTGTCACCTGGGACCTTGGTGCCATATACTGTGCTGATTGCCCTTAATTCAAACTCTGTCATAGTTCAGAACCTCTCAAGAGGAATGAAGCTCACTTTAAAGCAGAGCTCCAAATGTAGAATCCTTCAGGAAAAAAATGCTAATAATTAAAAAAATTCATGTTGTTTATTGTAGCAAACCATATATGAATGGCATCAAATTTCTGTTGCCATGTCCTCTCAAAGCTGTTGAGGCTGGTAAGATTTCATACAGCCACAGAAAATCTGGGGAAGGGAACACAGAAGGGATGGAGAAGGGAATGGCAATTTGCTGTGTTTAATGTATTGGACACCATCTGTATTTTATTCAAATAGGGTTATATATTCTGTGAAAATAAAAACCAGCCTCATGAGTCAGTGTGTGCAAGGCAGTCACTTGAATATATATAATGGGAAACATGTTTTAAGTTGGAAGTTGCAAAGGGAAATCAAATGTTTGAAGTGTCAAAGTTGGAAAAATATAAAATACGCCTGACACCGTAGCTATTGAAGCCAAAATGAATAAATCATCATCTCAGGAAAGAAAACCCCACCAAGTTCTTGGCTATAACCTCCATTTTCCTACACTCAAATAAAATTACATACAACCTGATAATTTAACCAGACTTGTCAATAAGAACTGATGACTTCAGCAGACACTATCACTTCATGCTTCAGCATAGACTTCAGAAGCATCCAGTAATTTGTCCAAGAAATAAATTTAATGTCAAACTTTTCAAGTTGATAGATAGAAGAACTGTACGTGGTGGAGCTGATGTGAAATATGCTATACTGCAGAACACTAGAGTAAAATTAAATTAATGCCAGCTCAGTAGTTTATTCCCCATATACAGCTTTTCCTGAGCAGTTATATAAGAAGTATTTTAGTATCTTTCTAAGTAGTGCAAGCATGACTTCCAAGAAGGAATTTGAGAGAAACTTTGAGGTTACAATAGGAGCCTGAGCTTACACTCCAATTTCAGTTAGTTTCAGTATTGATTCCGGTGAGTTTTAAGCCATTTCTCTCTTCATGTTAGGCTGTCAGAAATGTGATTTGCAAACATAATAACACCTATCTGAGCCTGTTTGGAAAAAGTTATTTGGACATGGCTTTGTGTGCACCAAGGTTTTATTTATAACAAATGAAGTAGCCTGGTGGTGAGATGAGAGATTTTTTAGCTGCAACTTGACATGCAGTGATTTGGGCAAACTGAGGATATTAATTTACTGTTTTAGATGCATATAGCCATATTTATTTATTTGTCAGAAGGAATAGTACCTGGAAATTGCAAATCAAAATAATGACTTGTTTTTATTTGCTAAAAGTAACCTAGCTGGCCTTGTACTTACTAAACATAGATTAGCTGGTCTAAACCTTCTGCTGAGCTGAAGGCACCAGTGAGGGAAAGAGTGATCAGCACTGGATATGGCATCCCAAATATCTCTGTCACTCTGGCCCTACATACATGTTGCAAAAGGCTCTTAACCTCTTCAGGCTCTGTGTAGGTCTCAGAGGGCCATGGTCCCTTGGAGGGCTGTCAGAGCGCCCCACCTACATTGTTCTCTCTAATTTCTGTCTCTTTGCCATCTGTTACTGCAAGCAGTGCAGCTTCTCAGCCATGGCTTTATACTGTAGAAACACCCCAGCTTTGCCACATGAAGTGTGTTCAAATGGACATTGGACTTGCCCTGAACTTTGCAAGGTAAGCAAACAGAGCAGATGACAAACCATAGTACCTTCCCCCACACTAAGCAGCAACCAGATTTTGAAAGGTCACATGGAGTTAGGTATCCAAAGCTGTGGTGATACTGAGGGTCTGTCAGGCAGGCAACTTTCATCTGTTCCAAAATGGGTCTGACTAATAAGCCAGTAACCCTGGCTGTGACGTCTGACAGTGTCCAGCAATTGACCTCGAGGGAAAGAGTAAGTACAGACCTGACCTTTCTTCTGACAGTCTCCTCCTCTCTGTCAAGCAGCAGCTCAGGATTTCCTGGTTAAATTATTAAACCAGCTCTAGTCATTGTCTATAAGAGTGTCATATCGCTTGTCTTGGCAGCTGTGGCAGGACCAGTATCTCCTGCTTTGAAAATTAGCTCTTCAGCTTTGTCTTGGTGCATATACAGCAGCAGAAAATTGTTATTCTGCAACTAAGTACTTTTCTACTGGCATGGTATCTTAATTCAATCCACCAATGGGGCACTTCTTTGGTGTTTTCAGTAATTCTTTTTCTCTGTGAATTACTTTCAATATTTGTTTGTTTTTCAGCCAGAAATGCTGTCCAAGAGGAGCTGGAAAATGCTCAGCTAAAAAGGATGCAATATGACAGTATTTTCAGCATATATTACTATTATGGAGATCTGGACTAAGCAACAAGTTTCTGATTTTTCTGGGCATAGTTTGTAAAAACAACAGATAGATTCAGTGTGATCTGATCTTGTACTGCAGGATCTCCAATCTCAGTTGCTGAGTTCTTGTCCACAATTACCTTGTTGAATGAATGGATTATAAATTGACCTAATTCAGGAATTACGGTGAGGTAACTGAACAGTGAATTTGGGCTATTGATGTCAAATGACTGTGTGGAAATGAGAAATCTAGTGTACACTTTTTTAAAATACTGCTGTTCCATTCCTTGTTTGAAATGCAAGTTTTAAAGCGTGTCCAAAAATTTCTTTTTTGAGGTCACCTGTTAATCACATGTAGTTACTAGAAGATATCTATTTGCATGAAATTGTTTTCCAATCTCCAATTGCTCTAAATGTGATAAACTTGAGAAACTTGGCAATCAAAAGTATTAATTATTCTGCTTCATTTGCTGAATACCTTTGCTGTAAATGAACATAAGAGATCTGATCCACTTTTCAATGTGGGTGAAGATTTTCTGAACAATTCTTTAAATGTCTAAGTTTCACAAATATAGTTATCCAGCTTTCTGGTAAATGTAGAAGACTAAGAACAAAATACAAAGGATTTGGACAAGATGAGATTCCCTTACTCTTGAGAATAACTCTTTGAGAACAACCTGCATCCTATCTCCAAAACAGAAAAATATTTGTGAAAAACTGCAGGAGTGCAGAAGAGAGAGGGAGAGAAGGAGGGGGTGAAGCCTGAGTACTTCCCTTAAACTGTTATGTTAACTCTTGGGACTCAACTCAAAAAGCTTACTGCTGTCACATGAGGTGTATGAGAGGCAAAGGAGGCTTAAAACATTTACATTCCAGCTTCTTTAACTTGCCTTTCTTACTCCTGTTGTTTTTTTTGCTCTCTATCAAATTAACACTATCGTTTTTATACAACAGTTGTCTGTGAATTGATGACTTAAATTGGTTTTGTTATGAAAAGGTCAAATTCCTACTGCCAACTCATCCTTTTTGAACTGGACTGCAAAATGAGGGCTCCTTCTGCAGCCTTTGCTCTCAGACGAGTTCTAGCCCAACACAAACAAAGCTATTGACTTCAGCATGCCTGCTTGTATGAATAAGGCCTGTAAGATACAGCCTGTACATTCCAAATTGCCTCTTTTTTGTGCCATTCACACCAGGGATTAATATCTATGGGAGGCTTTTGTGAAGCCTTCACCCTCTTGCCCTTCCACAGCCCAGCAGTAGCTATGATTTCAAGGATGCAGATAGATGTTTTTTCTCCATACTGCTCTTTGTAAAACAGCCCTTTAGCTGAGCTTGGAGAAACTGAAAACTTTCTCCCAGCCTGTAATTTAAAGTCCTGAATTACCTTTATTGGAATACTGATGGAAGGTCTGAGAGCCGGTGCTTTTCGGTTCCCACTGCCAGTTGATACTTCCCTGCCCTCTGCCAAAATTTCAAAATTAGAGAATGGCAGTGGCTGGGGAATACGAGCTGTCCATTAGCTCACCTAAGAGATGACGCATTGAATATTCATTGTTCTCTCTTGCAAAATGTCATTTTTCTCTGAGTACTGCTTAAAGCAACTCAGAGAATACATTTGCATAAACTATTTGTCAGAAACAGAAGACTCTTTGTGAAGAACTATTAAGAAGCCACATAATCTACTTTTCTGTTCTTATGCAAGTTCCAGGGAGAAGACAGAGCTTCTTTGTAAACAGAATCCAAATACAAGTGCTGGGTATGTTTTTTCTGCAATCAGGATTCCATAAATAATAAAATTGGAGTTCAAAACCAGAAGTACCTGAAATTGTTAAATGTAATGTTAATGATTTCCTGGCAGTACATGAGATTCAGAAAGTTTAACAGTATTAGTATCTATTTTTACTGAGCTGAACTCCCCAGTTCTGCTAAATAAAGCTGTAATTAATCTGCAGTACAAATTTGGATATCTCCAGTTCCTGCGGAAAAGCATTTTTATAATACATCAGGGGAAGTTGATTCTGTAAATGTAGTTGTGGGTTTTAATAGCCTTCATAATTCATTGCTGCCACAATGATTTTCTGCATTTATTGCCTCTCTGAGCCCTTTTGTCTAGATAGGTGGCCTTGAAGGTTGCTTTTTTAAAGATACCACCTTTCCTCCTTAACGTTTCATTGCCCTTCTCCAGTAGCTGATCTCGTGCACATTTAAAGAGGCCCTCCAGCACCTCATGATCACACAGATTGGGGTAAGTAAGCCAGATAAGTCAAGGCAAACAAAGCCCAAGTGTGGCACACTGAGCAGCCAAAGAGATTACTGCTCATGCGATTAACATCTTTTCATGCCCCTTCTCGAACCGCAAGATGGTCTTGTTTCCTTTTCACTGACAACACAGTTCAAGTATTTACTTGTTGCATTTCCCCACAGTGAATTACTCAGGCGTTTCTCCCATTCCCTGGGAGCCCCTCCCGTGCCTGGCTGTGCTGCTGAGGGAGGCACAGGGGCAGTGCTGCTCAGCGGGCAGAAAGAGCTCTGGATGTGCTTTGCTGGGCAGTCTTGGCAGAGACCACGTTCATGTAATCGCTTTCTGTTTTATTAATGGGTAACTCCTTGTTTGAAATGCAATATGAAACATTCTCAGATAACACGTGCCCTCAGTGCATGGTGACAGTCATTTGGATTAGCAGAATGCAGACAAGTTACCTGCAATTGTTATCAACAGAAGTCATATGAACTAATTATATATCACCTTTAATCCCAGCGTATCGGTCTCCTGCCAGCATTCATTTACATTGGCCAGCTATGCTAGGTGCTGAGTGCCTCCTGACACCAGGCAAAGTCATGGTGCCCTGGTATTTCCTGGGGCAGTGCTGGACCTGGCTGGAAGCCCCACAACACTGTTTTCTCTGTGCCTGGTTTTCCAGCTGATTATATTTCAGAATCCAAAAGACAATAAAGAAGTTGATAGTTAAAAAAAAAACAACAAAAACAAAGAAGAAACAAACCCCACATAGAAAGGGAAAAATATTGGAACCACCTAATGCAGAATGTCTAGTTTAAACTGCATTTAAAGGATTGTATAATGATATTTTATAATTACACTGTTCTAGATCTACCACAGTACCCATACACAAATGCTCTGTGGGACAGCATTGCACTGAAGGCTAAGCCCAAGCTTCAGTAGATAGAAATATTCCTCACTATTCACCCTTTACAGTGTATCCCAGACTTGGGCTTCAAATCCTTGATGCATCAACTTCTTAGTTAATTACACCAAATAGCACACAGTCAGCAAGAGGAATTGAGATATCTTTTTCTTGGGAGCTAAGGATAATGGTTCCTATTGAATCCTGTAAATGTCCTTCCTGGATTTGAAATTAATTTATTTGGCTCACAGCTGTTTGGTGTTTGCTTTCCATAATGTTTGTGTGATCAGACTTTACCATCTCAAATATTTGCAGGAAGTGGATTACTGGAAAACTTGAGGAAACACATTTTGACTTAAACATTAAATGATTCCTTCTGGACATATTGGTTCACACATTTGGTGCAGAAACAGAGTCAAATCAATCCAAGGCCTTTTAGCCAATCTCTAAGCAGCACAACCCAAATGCTCTTATCAGTGATTTCAGTCAAAAATTGTGTATCTGATTAAATGTACTGAGTTGTGATTGACATGCATGTATTGAGAAAAGAGAAAATTTTCATGCAAGTCTTGCAGGCTTTCCACAGCCCTGACTGAAGCTGAAGGTAATTTTTCCTGTTGATTTTGTGGTCTGGGATGTGATGTGTGTCCCATGGCTCCCTCTGTTGCTGTCCCCCACTTCCTGTGCTCCCTCAGCCTGGTACAGCCATTGGTGGGGTGTGCCAGCTTGTGGTGAGAACAGATTTAAAACTATCCACCAACCTCCTATACCAAGCTAACCAAGGAACAAACCAATGCAAATCAGAATAGCATTTGGTGAAAATAGGAGGTCTTTAATTTTAGCTTACATTAACATCGGTGAGATTGAGTGTGCCCTCAACAAGTTTGCCAACAATGCCAAGGTGTGCGGTGTAGTCAACATGCTGGAAGAAAGGGATGCCATCAAGAAAAGCCTGGACAGGCTTGAGAGGTGGGCACGTGAACCTCACGAAATTCAACAAAGCCCACTGCAAGGTCCTGCCCCTGGGTCAGAGCAATTCCAAGTGCAGATATAGTCTGTTGGAGAATGGATTGAGACCAGCCCTGGGGAGAAGGGCATATAGTGGTTGATAAGAAGCTCAACATGACTCAGCAAAGTGCACTTGCAGCACAGAAAGCCAACCATTCCTGGGCTGCATAAAAAGCAGTGGGGCCAGTAGGTTGAGGGAGGAGATTCTGTCCCTCTACTTCACTCTGGTAAGAACCCACCTGGAGAACTGTGTCCAATTCTGAAGGTTCCAATATAAGAAGGACTCAGACCTGTTGGAATGAGTCAAGAGGAGGGCTACAAAGATGCTCAGGGGTCTGGAGCACCTCTCCTATGAAGCTGAGAGAGATGGGGTTGTTCCACCTGGAGATGAGAAGGCTTCAACAAGACCTTATAGCATATTTTAGTACCTAAGGTGGCTACAAGAGATATGGAGAGGGGCTTTTTACAAGGGCATATAGTGATAGGTCAAGGATGGCTTTATGTGTCTTTAAACTGAAAGAGGGAAGTTTAGATTAGAGGAAGAAATTCTTCCTTGTCATGGTGGAAAGGCACTGGAACTGGTTGTCCAGGAAAGATGTGGATGCACCTTCACTGGAGGTGTTCAAGGCCAGGTTAGATGGGGCTTTGGTCTAGTGGAAGATGTCCCTGTCTGTGGTAGAGGATTGGAACTAGGTGGTCTTTGAGGTTCCTTTCAACTCGTACCATTCTATGATTCTATGAGTCAGACTCAAGACAGCTTGTTGCATGCTAAATGGAAAGCACGCAAGATAATCAGAAGCAGGTTTAAATATTCTAAAATGCATTGATGGCAATATCAATATTTTCTTCATGATCATTAGTTCATGATTTGTTTATTTCTTTCATAAGCTACTTTTAGACACAGTAAAAGAACTAGTCACCTTATACTTTGAAGGTTTTCTACAGCACATGAGTCTTAAGCACACATCTTTTCTTATCAGCATACCTCTGTTTTGAGCTCTGGTGCATAACAGCTCATCCAGTACTAGTCCTAGTCAACAAAGCTGGTTTGATAACTGATGGTGCAGGGAGAGAACTGAACAATTAACTCTGAGGTTAATAATAAAAGCATATCCCAGATACCTATTCTATCTATAGATCTGAGAGCTTGAGAACAGCTGTTTGCTTTAGGCAGATTATTTACTTTTCATTAGTAACCTTTAGCTTAGCATTCATGGATTCAACATTCCTGTCCGGAATACAAAATTATGCCAGGTAGGGTTCTTTTCTTGTATAGGGTTAATGCTCATGACTGGGATGGATCAGGTCACTTCAAACTGGGCTGCTCTGTGGTGGTGTGCTAGCTTTATGTTTGAGAAGTTTATGAAATCAACTGGCTGGACATCAGAGTACTCACTTTCATAAATGGTGAAGTTTTGTTCTGTTTTTAAATGTTCCTTAACCGTGGTTTTCTGTCTGCCTCTAAAAAATTCCCAGCAAGAATACCGTTTTTCTGCTAGATTCTTGAACTGATAGTTATCACATGTGCTTTTTGGGCTGTAATAATTTAAGAGATTAGTGCAGCCAGACAATAATTGTCACCTATATTTAGAAAAGTCAATCCCTAAACTGTTATGGAAATCTCAGCCTTTCCAATAAAGTCAAACTTTTTGTTTCTGTACTGTCCACCTGAAATTATTCTGCAGAGCAATTGTGCATGACAATGTGTAAAGGGCAAGCCTATGCACATTTTGTGCCCTATTACTCTTCCAGCTGCAGAAGGGAATTGGTGGAAAGAGTTTGGGCAGCCAGCTGGAAAATTCAATCCTGTATACTTTTCTAAAAATAAATAATTTTCTCTTTAAAGACAAAGAATGAAACAGTATGACAATAATTCTTATATTGAAAGCATGTCCCTGTATGACCCTTTTCAGGGCTTTTCTTCTGATCTTTACATTCTTCATTGTTGATATTTATATTGATTTGAAATTGTACCTGCATATTCCTCCTCTCATAAATATGTTAATTGGACATATATTTGGATCCAGAAAACAAGTTACTATAAAGCAAACACTCTAAATGAATGGTGTATTTTGTGGCTTGATGCAGAGAGGGGTGATAAATATGCCCACAAATGCAAGAGGTTCTGGCAAATAGGATTACAAAATCCAAACTAGGTGCATGATGTTTTTTGCAGAATGGAGGTGTACCTAGAACCACAGGTTTTTGCAAGCTCTTGCACCCATTCTCTCTTTATACTCTGAATTATGTCCAAAATAAGGTGCTGGCAGTCAGCAAGTTGCTGTGTATCTTGCAGAAGCACTAACTTGTTAGCTGAGTGATGACTCGAGACTCAGCATTCCCTCAGCTCTCACTTGTGACAGTGATTGCCAAAGCTAGCAGGGAACCAGATAAGGGCGGAGGAACAAGCACAAAGTACTCCTTTGGATTCCTTTTGAATTTTTGAACAGTGACACATCCTATGGCCTTATGTTGCTTAGATAGCCTAAGTCTGTGCATTGGCTAAGGAAGAATGCAGAGTCATTATTTCTCACTCTGTTTTCAAGCATGAAATTAAAAACTCACATGTTGTGCCAAAATTTAAGGGTTTGTTACTGTAGCAACAATCAGAATTACTAAGATCGCCTTTATTCAGGACCTGGTGGAAGACTACTTCAGCAGGGTGGTTATAGCCTGGGGATCTCCTGGATTTAAAATGAAAAAGCAGGATAAGAGTGGCAGGACTGTGGTTGTTCTGGTTTTTAGAGAGGGTTAAGACAATGCTGTGGCACAAAGGGAGGGAGTGTGATCTACTGGAGGCATCTCTGCCCAAGCACTTAGGGAGGCAATTGCTTAGGTGTTGCTTGACCCTCACCATTTCTGCTGGCTCTGCCGTGTTCATGCTTGTGCCACAGGGAAGCAAGTAAAGCTGCAATGGATCCAAACCAGCCTGGTCAGCTGGAATTGTAGATGAAGGCTCGGGAAAAAGCAACCCACTTGAAACAAATTCCTCCATGACAGATGCAAGGTGGGTGGAAGCATCACAGGAAAGGGGTAGACATGTTTATTTGGCAAGAATTCATTCTAATAGTCCCAAGACACCCATGATATTTAATATCTAAACGGAAGAGTAACTGCCACATGTAACACCATCACCATGATTTTAGGACATCCCTTTTACCTGCTAAATTTACTACTTTTCCAGTCATTGATCTATCAGGGAATCCTTTTCAAATTCATGTGAATTTTATTAAATGTTGGGTAATATGTGACCCCATCAAGTGAATGCAGTGTCCACTTGGGAGACTTTTGTTCTATTCAAACCTTTGTTGACAATGCAGCAAGCTCAGCTCTGGGCTGCCAGGGGGGGCAGCCAGGGCCAAGCGCGCTTTGATTGATTTGCACAATAGGAACGAAAATATTCCTGAAACCCTTGAGATCACTCAACTCTTCCTGCCAGACTTCCATGAAATATAACATGCAATCAATTTAGCTTACAGCCATATTCTCCCCTTTCAGCCCCCTCTTTCCTTTGGTGTGTCAGCGAAGATAAATGAAAGAAGCAATAAGGAGTACAAACAGCAGTAGCAGGGAAAGCAGCAATTGCTTGTGTAGGGGGGACTCAGGGTGCCAGGCCAGAGCAGAACCCACAACAACTTGACCAAACACAGGAATGAATGAAAGGTCCTTTTGAAAGGGCAAAAGAAAGACTGCGTTGACCTCTTTGCAGAAAGAGGAAACTTCAAAGGGTTTACAACAGTTAAAAGACCCAGTTACACGCAGCAAAAATGACTTGCTTGGGATGCTAACACAGTGAAACTAAACAACCTCACAGTAAGAGATATAGCAGAAGGTGGGGCAGAGGGGGCATATTTTCCACTCGTCACTGGAAAAATGTCAAAAAAGGCTAATTCTGTCAGTTTGGTGTTAGGTGTAAGGGTATTTTGAAAGCCAAATGTGAGTAAAACAGAAATTTAGACGGAACTTCTAACAGGCTTTGGAAAAGTCAGGCACATGTTTTCTTTTCATTTTTCTCATCTAGAGAAGTGCCATGATGCACTTCATTTGGAAACATTTGGCAGTTCCTTAGGTATGACAGAAAATGTGTTTGAGGAAGTTAGAACTAATGAAACAGGGTATTTAACAGAGGAAGCCTCTGAATGATCTGAGCATTGTATATGATTTGTGGAAACTGTATTGAAGAGGCAAAAAAGTGCTAATTGCCTGAGATAGTTGCATTCTGCTGGGTTTTTTCAGCTGAGGTGCAGGGTTTTTACTTGCTCAATACAGCTTGGCAGGTATTTGGTCACATGTGTAGTTTGAAGCAAGAGAGAGGGCTGCTGGCTGCAGTGAGGTTTTTTGTGCTCAGAGTTCAGCAAGTGCATAAAACCTTTTGCTAGACAGCAGTCTTGCAGGGCTCTGTCTCTGAATTCCAAGGATTTGAGAGCAAGTAAGTCACAGCACTTCAATGAACAAAGACTTTCCTCTTTCATCTGCTCTAGTTGGGAAAGATAAGACCTCAAATGGAATCTACTTCAACTAGATTACACATTAAGATAAGCATGGTACCATAAGGACCAACTGACACAGCTTCTGTAAAGGCAAATTGTGCTGTTCTATCTTTTAAGAATTCCTTGAAAAAAGTGCATAAAGTAAGAGATGAAATGTATCTTTCAAACATAACTTATGTTGAATTTCAAAAGACTTCTGACTTTGTGAGAAGTTTTGAAACAAAATAAATAGCAAGTTATGTTGCCAACCAATAGGATGCTTGGAATTAATAGCAAATAGCTGATTTTAAATTAACAGAGAAAATATGTTGGACTGCTGTTTATTATTTGAATTACTTTGATAAAAAAAAGAGTTTTAATGCAGTTTGTTAACAAATTTTTCTGGATTGGTAACGGCTAAAGAATACCATTAGACACTCCTAGAAATACTTGCATTTGCCCACAGCATTCATTCTTTCATCCATCTATCAGCATTCTTGCAGCTGTAATGAAAAGTAGTATGTATTAGAAAATATAATAACCTTCTCATTATCGTAATGGACTTTGATCTAACATGCTTCCCTGAGAAAACAGATATGAAGCATTGTAAATATTACAGCTTTATGAATATGCCTTTCCAAAAGAAACTGACAAAGAGAAGGATTAGAGAAACACTTTACAGAAGGAATATCTCACTATAATAATGATTTAATGGAAAACTACAAGTGATACATTTCTAGTTGCACCACAGTTCAGTTTTGGATGCATCATTGTAAGTAAACAGAAAGCCTCTAAAGAAGAAGGACAAAACCATTCATTTATGTGAAGATTTCCTTGAATGATTACTCCAGCTATGGGCATTTGACATATAAAGCCAAAGTTAACAAAATATCAGGTAAAATACATTTTCCTAAATTTAAGTTTTGGATTTTTTGATTCAAAATTGTGGGTTACCAGATGCACAGTCAGACTTTTCCAGCATGAGAGGTGGGAGCCCATTTTCATGCAAGCTATTGGCATTGTTCTTTGCAGTTATCTCCTGCAGACTTTTTCCAAACTAGTCTGTGTATCCCTTTATCCACAGCCATGAGCTGAAAACAACCGGCTTCAGTGAGACTAAAATGTGATTTCAAACACAAAATAATGAATATCAATTAGAAGAGTAGCCATCTATTTCTTTTTTTTTTCCCTCAGTGTATAAACATTTCAAGGTATCTGATTGAATATAGATTCAATACATTTAGGGCATCTGAATTAAAGGAAATACTACTTTATCTAGTTTTAAAAGTAGTCAATCTGTGATTCATTGACACATATAACAGCTAGAACAAGGACATAACACTCAAAATTGAATATTATGGGTCCACCATGGTTCTCGTGTAGAAAAAGGTTTTGATTGCTTCAGCTTTTTAAATCTACATAGGAACTTCTCAGTTTTAGGACAACTCCTCAGTTTGGTAAGGATTCAACCATCTTTTTGTTTGTTTGTTTGTTTGTTTGTGTTTTGGGGGGTTTTTTTGTGCCAAATAAAAAGATATCTTCTCTAAATCTATATACATGTAAAAATCATATCCTTAAATATTTTACCAGGGATAGTAATTCCATAGCAGAACTTTGTCCTATAGTCAGCATATAAATGCTCTGGGGAAATTATACTCTAGTCTTTACTGATATATAAGACCATATGTTTGGAACAAAATATCTGTTTATAAATCACCATTTCTCCAGAGTGTCATTGATATCAAAGTTCAGAATGACTAAGACATTAATGCAATATTGTCTATTGGGTTGGTTTCGTTTTTCTCTGAAACATCAAACCAATAAAGTGAGAAGAATGTGCAAGGTAAGGCTTTGAGAATGCCCTGTATTAAACTACTGTATTCATATTAAATATGGCATGAAAATAAGAAGCTACTGCCTTCTTTTCTGCCTTGGTGAGCTGTTACTTTGATACTTCTAAGTGTATAGAAATAAATGGTACATGCTTCAGCCTGTTGACTCACAGTTACTGATTATTCTTATGTGGATAGCTGCAGTAGCATGAAGATTGATTACACTGGCTCACAGGCAGCAGCTGCCATTTACAAATGCCAGTTAGTGCTTTCCATGGGGATTTGTGATAGAATACAGAAATAAGCCACAATTACTCCTATTAGCTGAATACATGCCTTTTTTTGCCTTATTTTACAGTCACAGCATGTCCCCAGAATAATCTTTTATAAAACACTGTCTGGTTTCAAATAAATTTGACAGAGCTAGCAGATGTTTAGAAGGCAGTTAAGGTCTTACAAGTAGTGTCAAAATCAGTGATCAAGTAGAAGAGACAGAAAGAGGTTTTTCAAGTGTCCTGTCTAAAGGAGAGGCTGTCACATACATTTATTATATAACAAGGGATGTATAAAATGAAGAAATCTAAATGCTCAAAATATCCAGGGTTTTGTAACTGTCAGATGCAAGCAATGCTTTCCCTAGCCAACCTGGTATATGTGTGTGTCAATTCACGTAGTGTATCATCTTGTGATCACACAGTTGTGCTCTTTCTGTGGCAGCTTGGCATTTAAGAGACAAGCCATAAACAATTTTCCCTCTTTTCATACAGATGCAATTCATTTGATGTAAAATTAGCAGAGAAATAATGTGTGGTTTTATTTAACAAGGTGAGGTCATAATAGAACATCACCCAGGTAGCTCTGTTTAGTTTGGAACCTGGTGCAGGTTTTTTAAAAGTGTAGGTATATGTGTGTATATTGATTTGTGAGTGTGTATATATATGCATGCATTTTATACAATGTATATTCTTTAACCAAGGCTATCAGGCTGGGAACTTTCTTCAGCGTATTTTGTTTTAAACAGGACATATTTCTGCCAGCTTTACAGTGAATATTATCTACTGGTGACTTACTCCATTGGTTTTATATCAGATTACTCATAGATTAAAGAGCTAATCAGCAGGAGGGAAAAGTGCTGCCAAGTTTTTCAATTTTATCACAAAGTCTAGTGATATTTTTTTTGCTGTGCCCTAGCTGCTGGTGTTGGGGAAGTTTGAGACAATCTAAGTTTCCCTTAAAATTAGGAAATTTTAATGGAAACTCAGACTTGCTAGCCTTTCAGGATGTGTATATAAGTTGAAAATATAAAACAAATAACCTCAGAGGGTCAAGGTACAAAAAGTCAAACCAAAATATTTTTCTTTCTTGAGACATTCTCATAATATCTCATAATTTTCCGGTGTCAGTGATGAATGGAGTGCCAGAATTTTTTTCCTCAACTTTAAAATGCTATGAGGTGCCTTCAGCAAATATGAAATATAGACATTTGGTTTTCTGCAGCAAGAGATGGATCAGCATAAACAACATGTGGGGCTGAAAATCAACAAAAAGTACTATTATGGATTCAGTGGAAATACTGCCCTTCATCTATGGCAGTTGTCAGAACTATTAATCTCCTGCCTGGAATCAGATTGCTGAAACAGTGTCAGTATCCTTAGCAAGTATAAGCACGTGTCTCTTCTCATTCAAGACAAGATTTGGTGTATGGTTTTCCTGATAATGGTTTTACAAAACTTTGTGTTTTGGTGAAAAATAGAAAAAAGACTGAAAAGCTAGAATAATCTAAAAAACAGGGGCATACCTTGAGGGAATAATAACATGGCAAAATATTGTCGGGAAAAGAGACATAATTTTGAAAAGGAGTTCTTTCTATTCATTGTTTTTGGAGAATGTCTAATCAAATTGTATAGCAAATAGAATTGCATTGGAGAAACTTTCTTCCGTCAAGTGCAGTGGAAAATTAATAAAAAAATGTCAGTTTGGCTGTTCAAATGGTTGGCATACACTCATAATCCTATGGAAAGTGGTATTGGCTCGCTAAACAATTCACTATTTTATGTTCTTGTTTTTGTGTGCACTTTATTCTTCATAAAGATAAGAGGACACACTGAACTTTACGAAACAACATAATAAATTGCACTAATCTAAGAAACTTCAGGACTGTGCCATCAGGAGTAATGGCCTAACAGAAACAACATATATTTTAAGAAACACTATTAATCAAAATCATAGACAGAAAACCAAGTTTAATGTACTCAACTTTAATTTTCCAGGAGTAACGGTTTTCCTCTGCTGTGAAGGATATTCTGGATGAAGCCACCTAAAAGGACATTGGAGCCAAACCTTTAAACAGAAGGTAATCAACTGGTGAAAAAATGTCCAGAAGCTCTCCATCATTTCCCTCTCATGTATTCTGTCTTTGGCTCATCCCCAAAATAAGCCATGTTTCCTGAG
>JAOXXN010000446.1:23205714-23215782 GCA_026770055.1 Myrmophylax atrothorax
TTTAAAAAGCAAAAAACCAGATGCATATCTTTGACTCTGGGTAGAAACTCTTTATTTTAATTAATTTCCCTGTCACTAGGACTCATTTAGTGCTCATAAGTAATAAATAAATAGCAAATCCAATAAACTCACTAAATTTTAAAAATTTTACAACAGTAAAATTTCACATACAAAATTCACCTGGGTAGAGGAGTTGAAGTTGTTTAAAAATGTCCCAAGTAAATTAAGTGTTAAATTCAGAAGTTCTTACAACATGACTGATTTTTTTATTGTTGTTCCTGAGTATTCTTTTACTATTCAGACAAACATATAGAAACTTCTGCAGTATCTTACAATTGTAGTCACAGAAAAATTTAGCAAAAATAATTAAATGAAAAAGCTTTCAGAGGGAAGGTGCATTTGAGTCTTATGTCCCATGTAGATAGCTCTGTGGATAATAAGATTGGGGTGCTCTGTTAACTGACATATTTATTTTTAATTCATTATCTCTGAGTACAGGCTGTATCAGATGGTCTCTTGATAATAGAGGGAAAGTTTAAAAGTGCTATTTGCTCTTACACCTCTTCATACGTTGAACATAGCTAGTACGTATAGCAATGGCAGTAACAGGGAAGTAAAAGTGTGGTGTTTTTTAAACCTGGCTATCACAGGTAACAACAGATTAATTTTCATCGTATTTACTGGATCGAACTCAAAACTCCGGGAACTCAACACAAGTACCCACAGTGCATTCAGGATGGATCAGGCATTTTTATACCATCTGGTGCTAAAGTTCAATCCAGCTACAAGGAAATCATCTTGGGCACCCTTGGGACCTCTGCAAAATGCTGTAGTTCCAAGTTGCACTTGTGTCTTATGGCTCCCTGTTGTGTCTTACCATTAAGCCAGGCAGAGACTCCTGGCTCTGACTGGGATGGCTTCATCCAGAGGTGCCACAGCTGCTCAGGGTAACAGGGCTTGGGTGTCAATGGGCAGTTGTGCTTACCAGCTTTGCATCTTTCTTTTTCAGCCCCCCTTCTTTTTCCCTGCCTCTTTTATAAACAAACTTTGCAAGGAGTTGTGCCAAGTGACATGCTTAGTGAACTGTGCTACCCTGGATAATTAAGAGGAGCTAAACTCCACGTTTATTACAACAGCTTTAGCTACAGAGCTATTATTGACACTGTGTAAGTATCGACAAAACAATCGCCCACTGATCATACTCCAAATTCTAGTTTTGAAATACATTAAATGAACTACTGCCAATGCTAATATCTCTGAAGATTAATTAAGATGGTTGGATAGGAATTTTTTTTTAAAATACAGTTCAAGGACTAACCTTTTCTACCAGATGTTTCCAATGTAACTCTAGGAAACCAAGTGTCACATCATCTAAAAATTAGATTTGGCTCAGTGGGAATTTTCAATACAATTTTATTTTCTCCAAAATTATACCAGTTAGTAAAAAACAGATATAAAATGGCTTTTCTTTTATGACATCACAGTTACAGATTTCAAAAATATTTAGATTGATAGCAGATAATCTGACTTCTATGAATTTCACAGTTCACCTTTGACTTTGGTGTATTTGAGATAATATCACATCCATCACAAAGAGCCTGGCAGAGATGCTTTCTCCTTAGTTCTCTCTTGACAAACACGGGATTTCAACTACTTCCTCTTCTCCCCTCTGAGGCTAAGGAAATTCTTTTGGTTCACTCTTCTAGCATTCAAGTGAAAAAAAGTATTTCTGCTATCAAGCATGCACTGGTGTTCTTCTGAATCAGCATTTTGTGCTAGAAAAATTAAATACTGTTAAAATGAATAATGATCCCAGGAGTTTTTCAGCTGCTTAGCCTTCCACTGAAAGTGCTGCCAAGCCTGAAGGGTAAACTAGAGTTTTCTCAGCTTGTTAAGCTGAGTTCCGAGATCTGTAATTGAGGGAGTGGAGTACAGAATACTCCACCACTCCAAGCTCTTCTGTTTTTAGGCCAGGTGGAGATGTGATTCAAATACCAACAGGCAGCAGGATCCCAAAATTTAACTAAATATCTTAATAGATAAGTGGATAAATCCCTGATTACACTGCTCATTGTTCATTGTTTGGAAAGAAATGCCCCAAGCAATCCTTCAGCAGTAATGATATCAGCAACACTTATCAGAAACAGACTGATGCCTTTGTACAAATGGAGCTGATAAAGAACTCCCGGAGCAGAGCAGAGAACAATTCAAACAAGTGGAATGTACAATGAAGTGTATGGCTTATCTTTCATGGCATTTTCCACGGCTTCAGAGTAGCTGACAGTGGAGCCAATGGGAATATATATTTTCCATGATAACAGTTACATATGTGGCTTGCACTTGTGATGTCTCTGTTGGAGCATGCTCAGTCTCCTGCCTGCTGATGGGGCAGCTCTGGCATATGGGATCAGCCACCACTTCACCTGTTCTGGCCTCAGAGTGACAGGTGATTTAAGGTGCTCCCTTAGGATGGTTGCTTTCCACAGCTGCACCTATAGGTCTCCAGGTAAATCTATTTTTTTTTTGCCAGTATTCCCCATGGTTCTAATTCCCAAAACAGAAGACATAGCAGAAACCCCCATAGTCACCATCTGTCACTATTGCATTTGCTAGACCATTGTTTTTCTTCATTTGCACCATGCTGTGGGTTTCCCATAAGGAAATAAAGGAAATATTAGGCTTTATTTTAATCCTTGTATTTTTGTGATGGCCCTCCCATTATGTCCATCCATATCCCTCTCCCTGCCCTTCCATCAACACTTTGTAAAAATAGACTTGGGACTGGACCCTACACTGCTGATACCTTAAAATAATCTTGCCTCATTTTCTTTGTTTATAACAGAAATATTAAGAACACTGGGAATGATTCTTCATTTACACTACCTGAAAACAGTGGAGCTTTTCCTCTTTCCTTGTCTATCAAATTCTATCTATGTCTATATATTCTTGCTCTTTCTCCTCCTACTTCTGTTACCCTCTTTCCAATCCTTCTTTTTTTTTAATTCTCTACAGATGCTTTGCTGTGCTCATTAACACCTGTGACAGCATTTTTTTTCTGCCTTCAAAATAATTGAAACCAAATAATTTACTTTTAATGCTCTCTGAATTTAAGTTTGCCTACCCTAGAAGGAGCTTTCTGAGTTTTTTACTTTGGTGAAGCAGTTTTGTAAGAGCAAAAGCAGCAGAGTGCAAAGCCAAGAAGCATTTTAAAAGATAGCCTGAATCGACAAAATAATTGACAAAATAATGATTCTTTGCACTTAGCTGTAATGCTTTATAACAAAACACTGAAGAAAATATTGCAGCACAAGGAACAGCCTTCCAGTGTTCATTGGATGCTCTCTTGTGAAAGATCTTGTCAGATCTGAGAGCTGACACAGAACTCCTATCTGAGCCAGACCTAATATATAGATTCCTGTTGTTATTGTACTGCGGAGTAAACAAATGCAGGCACGCAATATCCAGAGTAATTCAGTTCTCACACACACACACACAAGTTAAGAAGTTGGGGTGATTTACAGTTTATGTTACGATGAGAGTCAAGTGGCTTGAGGAAAGCTCCAGTAAAGACTACATGTGAACCAGGATAGAGCTTCATGTGATTTCTCTATCCCTTGAGCCTGTAGAACAGCTCACTGGGAGCTGTATCCTTGCATTGTATGACTGATAAACACAGCAATCTTACCTCCTGGCTTATGACCATAAAATTATTGGTCAGCAGCTGTATGTTCCCTCTTTGGGCAATAATAAGCACCTCAATATGTCCTACCTCTGCTGGGGATCATAGCTGGATGAAGCACTCCAGATGAGGTCTCACAAGAGTGGAGTAGAGGGGCACAATCACTTCCCTCAGCCTGGTGGTCCACTCCTTTTGATGCAGCTCAGGATACGGTTGGCCTTCTGGGCTGCAAGTCATGCTCATGTCCAGTCTCTCATACATCAGTAACCCCAAGTCCTTCTTGGCAGGGCTGCTCTCAATCTGTTCATCCTCCTGCCTGTATTGATATCAGGGATTGCCCCAGCTCTGGTGCAGCACCTTGTGCTTGGCTTTGATGAACTCCATCTGGTTCCATGAGCCCACTTATCAATATTGTCCAAGTCCCTCTGGATGGCATTCTATCCTTCAAGCCTGTCAGCTGCACCATATGAAAATGGGGAACCTCATTGCTGCCAGTGACTATGTGAACTTCTATCTTCTGGTTTACTTTATAAAATATGTTGTCAAAAGAATAAACCAACTTTTACATTTTGATAGGAATTTAAATTTTGTAAATATGGATGTAAATGGAGGATACCTCTGGTAAGTCTTTCAGGTATCGTTCTTGCTTACTGAAAGGATTGAGCTGTGGCAACTTCATCCCTTTTGCTTTTTCAGGTGGGTGTTAACTTTTCCAAGCAGCTGTCTGCAATATGTGTGGCCCCATATCTCATGAGAGGTATTTTTGATACCCTCTGAGGTTAAGGTTTCAAAAAATGTTATGAAAAAACATCCCTACTTAGAATATTTTTACTTCACATAGTTATAAAAAGGGAAACCCATGCCCTGAGTTTGAAATCCACATGTTACTTTCCATGTGGTTCACACATGTGTAACATAGGCATGTTTTTATGAATTGTTTGTATATTCCTTAGCCAGACTCCTGTGTTTAAACAAATGTGGAAACAACACAATACAGCTGTATAAGGAATTTGTTGTTCATAAATAGGATATATAGATTTTTAAAGCTACACTTTCAGCAATAAAGAAATTGTCCATATTGCTGGAATGTACTTCATATCTTGATAAAATCTTTCATTGTTTTGCTCTGGAAAAAAAAGGCCTATGAACTTTATAATGATGCCAAC
The DNA here is from genome assembly GCA_026770055.1 of Myrmophylax atrothorax. Taxonomy (NCBI): domain Eukaryota; kingdom Metazoa; phylum Chordata; class Aves; order Passeriformes; family Thamnophilidae; genus Myrmophylax; species Myrmophylax atrothorax. The sequence goes on from JAOXXN010000446.1 coordinate 23,210,560, forward strand.
TTAGTCAGGAACAGTCAAGGCTGAAGGTGCTATTCATTACTGAGATATCAAAACAGGCCTGTCTATTTGGCAAGAAATTAGTTCTGATGTTGTTTCCAAAATTATTAACATCTTTTTAAATGAACTGCTTCACAATTTGGGTCAGTTGAAAACTGAAAAAAAAAAAAAAAGACTGAAAAGTGAAATACAAAATAAATGGCCTTTATTGGCAGTTCCCTCCAAACATTTTTTCTATCCTTTCCGTTTTCTTTTAGACCATGAAAAGGAATAGCTTTGGATGGTTGCAACAGCATCTGAGAAAATGGCCTCCTTTCTTGTACTGGATGACTTAAAATGTTATTTCCTGAATTACTGTACTCTGAATCATCCAAGAAGTAAAGACTTAAAAACTGAACACATGACCACTTGCCAAAATAAAGGGCTGAATTTGGACAGAGTGAATTTCAGGTGTCAGAAGTAAGACGGTCTACAAGATAAATTGTCTGCTGTCTGCTCCACTGCTAATTTGATGAAAAGATGAGTCAAGTTCAAACTCCATGTTGCCAATACAAAGAAAATGCACTGCCTTTTACTGGCACATCATTCAGTCTTATTTCTGTCTCTCAGACACAGTGCAAAATGGGGTTCTGCTCTCAATATGACTGCATAGAAAAGAATAATTTCTAACCCTCTCAGAGAGAAGGGCCACACTTTACCTTTCCAACATCAACTCTGACTGTGCTGATGACTCTTATGTTTCTTCTCTGCTTAATTAGTGTCTAAAACAAAACACCCAACATGTTCATCACCAGGTTTGGTATCTGGAACAAAATTTCTTATTCCCTTCTCATCTCAGTTTCCCACTGGGCAGATAGTACTGGACTTGTCCTCCTATAGGGTCCTTTATGTAAACTAATAAAGAAGCATCTAGCATAGGCATTATTATTTTTGTTAAAATGAGGTTTTAAAAATCTGGTTAGTATCAGACTTCCAAAAAAGTATAAGTATTTTTTCCACAGAGTATGAAGTCAACCCAAAATAAAAATGTCCACATGAGCCCAGTTAAACCAGTTTCTACTACTAAAGTAATCAGCTATTATTCTAATGGACTGATGATTAAACATACTTTTATTACAAATCTTGGTTAATGAAGATGATCCTATACTCTCTACAGAAAGAAAAGAATCCACTCACAAAATTACTTACAAGGCAAGAGATAAAGTAAATGAAGCCAAAATTAGAGATTGCATTTACTTTTCAAAACTGAGATTAAGCAAGAGTAAGTACTTGTATCTCAATTATAATTGCACAATTCAGTTCCAGAGATGGCTGATATTTCTAAACACTTCTGACTTAGCATAGCATGGGATTCGTGCAAGGTTCCATGTACTGTAGTATGCACTCTGTTGTAGGAGGAAGAGCAGTGTTCAAGCTACAATAACAGATACGCCCCATGTTGATGTGCTGTGTTTTAGACCTCAGCATTTCTAATGGAAGTTAATGTGTGCCAGGGGAGATAGATCCACAAGGGCCAGACACTGACAAACTGTTTGCTCAGAGTTTGAACTGGCTAACTCAGTATCTTAGAAGGAATGGAGTTTGATGTTTTACCCCATGTAGCACACCCTAGATTTCACTGCAATTGTCACTGACTGAGGAATGTGCAAGTAACTGAAGGCATGAATTGGATGAATCTTACCCAGTTGCATGGAATTCAAATCTGTATTAAAATTATTCTAAAAAAATAATAGAACTGGTTTAGTGGGGGAATTCTTGCCTTGTATATGAATAATGGGTTTCTCCATTCCATAGCTGCATTATGAAAAAAAGGAATGAGAGAAAAAAGGAATGGAGAAAAATTTTAGATGTTCAACAATTTTAACATTTAGAAGTCCTGCCAGTGTTACTTAACTCCCTTTTTAAACTCTACTTTAAAGATTTAGGTCAGTTTAAATAAATGTAAAAAAAAAAAAGCTAAAGCATGTGATTTTAGAAATGTCCTGATTAAATGTTTTGACTTTTGGGGATAATTTTTGGGTTTTGGATTTAGTTTGTTTGTACTTGTTGTTTGGGGTTTTTGGCTGATATATTGCCAAAGCTGATTGAGATTTTGTATTCCTTACCCTGCATTTTTAAGTCTGTGTTTTTATGTGTCTTTATGTAATATAATTTTGCTTTTATCCAGTGTTAACCAGAATTGAAAAAATGTTATATACTAACAGAGGCTAAAAAGTGTATTGGCACTGGTACCAGATGAGAATAAAGGAGGGAACTCCCCAGTTTTTCCCCCAAAGAAATAAATTTTCTGATATGTTCAGAGGAATCTGTCATGAAGGGCAAAGAAGAAAGTATATGTCACCTGACAGAATTATCTTCCAATATAGCTTCATTTTGCTTTACTAAACCTTTTAGCAAGGACTTCCACTGCTGAAAAAAACCTGCTAGAAGTAAAAACTTCCCTCCATTATTTACTATTTCCCCCTTTAATTTGTGCTAAGAAAAGTTAAATTCGAAAACTCTTGAGAGCTGGAAAAGTAAAGACCATCTTCACCTACAGCAAATTCACTGACAAGACAACAATAAACTCAGTAAATGTAGTGGTCCAGCTTACAGATATACTGCTTTGTTGAAGCAGTCAAAGCAGCCAGAGTTAATCACATGCTCTGGCCTGAGGTCTATATAAACACCAGTAGAACAGTCTCATATAGTTCTGAGGCTGGTCCTGATTCAAAGAAAATTTAGTAAGAGACATCTTGTTGGATCGCTGGCGGGATGCGCAGAGTCAGTATTTGCAATAGTAATTAGTTCTGGAACTGAGACAAGTGACTTGATACACATGTTATGGCATTGTCCTTTAGGTCTTCCCTTTTGGAAGTAAATAGTTATGTTAATCTAATCTTGCACAAAGTCTCTTTCCCTCATTTCTCAATTTCTTTTATATGGGAATTTGTCTAAATTACCAGCTATCCAGAGGACAGATTCTTCCTAACAAGTATTTCTGCGGAAGGCAATCTAAACTAGTAAAGTCTGTTGTTAAAGTGTAGTAGCAGGATTAAAAAAACTCATAACTTTGCTGCAGACTAACATTGAAGAATGTATTTTGTCAATCAGAAGCAAACACTTTTAAAATAAATGCTAGTTAGGCATGTTAGAAGGCCAGCTCCTTCCCTTTGGAAGCTTTTTCTGAGACTTCAGCTTGGAGACTACAAAAACAGATGGAGAGAGTATCATCCTTTAGTCTGACCCTCAGCATAACGTAGACATAGAACTTTTGTAAGCTATTTCTCATTCCAAAAATCATCTGATTTAGAAACCATTCTAGTTCTGGTTTAAAATGGCCTGTGATGTGAATTCACTATAACCTTATTAAGCAGTCCTAGTGACTAATCAGTCACTGTATAGAATTTGTCTAGCTCCAGTGCTCAGACAGTTAAGCTTCTTATAATTTGATCTTTTGCAACTCCGAAGAATTACTACATTGGTGTTGCCAAGCAAGTCACCCTATTATATTCTCTCTGACACAGGAATCTGGTGAATTCCTGAGTGTTTCAGTATGAGGCAAAAATTTCAATCTTTTGTTTCATTTTCCAAGTATTTTCTACACTCTTCATGGTTCTTCTGTACTCAGTACAGAGTTGGGCACCAGCTCCCATTGTAAATGTATGGTGACTTTCCTTGTCCTGTTTATTAGTATCACATTCCTCATCTAACCCTGCAATAAAGAACCCTTTCAGCTGTAGCACAGCATTAGGGACACCTCCAGAGCCCAAGTATTTCCACAGCTACAACTTGCCAGATGTAGCCTGCTGTCTTGGCAGCGTTCACTTTGCATAGCTGGGTGTCCTGCACTTGGCCGTGCTGGAACTCAGATTTATAGCCGTGCCTTTTGCACACAGCAGTCCAGGTGAATCTCTGTCTGTGACCTGATTTCCTAAGTATTTGCTTTCTGTGTCATCTTCCACTTTCTCATTAAATAAGCAGGCAGGGACATGACTGCTCAAGTTTATTTCAGATTCATAGAGCTAGAATGGATTTTCAATTTCTTATTTCTCTTTGGAGACCTATTCAGTTGTCCAGCTTCAGACTGTTTCATAAGGCTGTATCAATTTATCAGAGTGCTCATTTCTTATTCAAAATGTCACTGGGCATTAGTGTAAAATGTCTTTCATAAATCTTGCTGAAAGTAAACTGCTATTACTTTCAGACAAATTTGTTGCTTCTTGCCTCTATCTTTGGAAGAGGATCTTGGTCTTTTCCTTTAACTAGTTGACATTAATGAAATAATTTTTCTTTGGTTCTTTTCTACAAACTACAATGCCAATTATTCAGACCTACTGCTGGTGTGTCTCATTCACAATGTTTAAATGTTTGCATAGGACTGGCTTTGTCCATCTCTGAGTAATTTGTGGAAAATTTTGCAATTTCATGAAAATCTAGTGTTATGCTAAAGAGAGTTCACTTACCTCTTCTGTTTTCAACCTTGTAGGAGGCTGCAGTGATAAAAAAATCAACTGTTGTAATTGCTGTTTATCATGTTTCTTGTTTATTTGTGTACAGAAGATTATTTTGCCTTCATTGAATGATAACAGTTGTATCAAACTCCAAGACAGCACTCTCCAAATATAACATTCTTGAACACTTAGCTATGGGCCAATAGTTTGTTTTACTGACTTTATCTGTCCCTTTATTTCATAAACCCCCATATATTACTGATGATTATACCTCAAAAAACTATTACGTTTTAGGATCAATTCCACCTTTCAAGTGAAAATATTGCATCTACAGTTTTTAAGATGGAATTAATGAAGTGTTTAACTGTATCTTAAGTGCAGGGGTTCAAAATTATTTTCTAGACATACACACTCTCTCTGGAAAAAGCCCCACATATAAGTCTCAAATGCTGCCATGAGTTTCATCCCAGGCCTTCCATTGGACTAGGCAGCACAAATCTCATGCCCACTGATTCGGCCAGAAATTCATAGATCTGTTCCCAAAGCTGTCAAAACAGAGAATCCCAGTAAAGACATTCGTGATATGGCAATCCAGCTGTCGTTTTGTGTCTCATGCTTGGGAGCATCCTTGGTAAGATGCAAGCCACATGGGTTGGCCAGGCTGCCATGTCTATTGGAACTTGTGTGATGGATGTGGGATCTGTAGTGAACCCAGCACTGTAGCTGTGGAAGAGGTCCAGATGTGTGGAACCCCTGGAAGCAGGGGCTGCTGTGCCCAGGAGCCGCTGAGTCC
>JAOXXN010000446.1:23216193-23226910 GCA_026770055.1 Myrmophylax atrothorax
AGAAAAATGAACAATGCAATAAGATGTAGATAAAGGTCACAACTAGAGTTCTTTCCAAATTGATTCCATATGGTGAGTCAGATTCTGCTTTCCATTACATGAATAAAAATCTGGAGTCACTCAGCTGATATCACTGGGGTAACTGCATTGAAGAAAGGCAGCAGAATTTGGCTCAATGAGTAGAGATACAGCTTATCCTAATGCTGTTGATGTTCTTGCAGTGCACCAATATGCTTGCAAACATTCAGTTCTGTCACCACATGTTAAATATTCTAAACCCCTTATTTTGCACTTGTTAGGTTAGCAGCACTTGGAAGGCTGGAACACAGGGTCAAGGTAATCCTGGAACTCTCTATTTTCCTTGCTAAATAGGAACAGTATCTGTAATGAGATGAGGATAAATTCTATTGGGAAAGTGAGCATGGGAGCCATTCCATAGTAATCAGGAAAAACAAGAAGAAACTCTAAGCCCTGATTTTTCTCTGTGCATGAGAAGAAGTTAAATAACATCCTCCTTTCTTTTAAAGCCCAGCAGCCTCATTCAAAAACTTAAATTGCATGCTTTGTATAGAAATCTAAGCATGGTTTAAAAAAAAATTACTGAATGTTCATTAATTGAATGTGCTAGGGTTCAGACAGACAGCTGAGTTATAGCAATTTAGTAAGTTATTGCCTGGCTGCAAAACTGTAGTAATTTTTGGTTACTGGCCATATCTGTCCTAAGTATGTCCCAGTTTTAAACTGATGTAATGTAGATTAAAAGTTAGAGAGTTTCAGTCTTGGTCTTTCTGCCTCCAGCTCCACTCATGGTGAAGCAACAACGCTTACACTGCTGCTTATCAGTGGTAACACCATAGATATCTCTGTCCCTTCCAGTGACCAAAACATAGCCATTTTATGAATAGGATAGCACATTCAAACTAGCTGCTGATTGTTGAACTGACTCAGTTCTTTGCAGACTTAGAATTAACTACCAAAGCCCCTTGTATATTCCTCATGAGTCAGATCCTGTGAGATTTTATTCACATAATTCATGTAACTATTTACACCAAAGACAGCAGAAGTATTTGAGAGAAGAAGCTCATGTCCATACAGCAGCCATGAGCTCTATTGAACCTATATAGTCTCTTTGCAACCCTGACATAGCTGATGCTGTGCCCATAAAGAGCAGGTCCACATCAGCAGTGGGAGATCAAAGATAATGCTGAGTGGAGGCTGTAAAATGGTGAATGGCTCATCTGAAAAATGTCAGAAACTTCTGTAAATTTTTCTTCTCACTGAAAGAAAATAAAAAGCAAGTCAGAAATGAAAAAGCAATCTGAAAAGGTAGCAGGAATTGTCCCACCCTGAGGTGGAATGACAGCTAGCTGCTGGTCCCTTTCAATGAATGTTTTATTTCCTTAACTTCTCCTCATCCTGTCTCTAAGCTGAGGTTGCTCTTTGTTGTCCAGAGATCAAAGAGTGTACAATGTACAGACATTGATTTGAACCAAAGGAACTTTAGACAATGTCTTTCTTCTTGCTCTGTAAGTTAAACTAGTTCTAAAATGAAAAGTTTGTGTTCTGCTAAAATAGCTCATACCAAAATTCAAATGAAATTGATGAAACTGAATTTGCAGTATCTCCTTAGACATAACTCCAGATGCCATTAAAAAAGACCAGATGTCAAGTATGTTCTGTTATATTCTAAAACAAGGGGCAATAAAAGTTTCTATTTGACTTTGTTCATTTTAACCTAACAGAGAATCACTGTGCAGATATGCCCACATTTTTTAGAGATATAATCATGACACAGGAGGTATGGATGTTCTACAGCATCATGATAATATCAGCATGTCCAAGACAGTGTTGAGGGAAATGATCTCCAGATTCTCTATCTTCATTGTTCTGGTCACAGATGAAGACTTGGCTTGACAGATACCCAGGACTGAATTTTCCCACAGTTTCCACCAGAAGAGAATGGGAACTGTATGCAGTGGGGGAGGGGACACAAGGGCTGTGGAAGAATCACTCTTGCTCTTTATTTTATGTCACAGATACGATGTTGACAGGGCTAAGAAGTTCATTTATATGCTTGTTTTTATTACTAAGAAAGTTACTAAAAAGGAAAGGTTTGTGCTTCTACCTTATACAAGAATGAGCTTCAGGTTTACCTCTCAGTTTCCTGTTAACACAGCTCCAACCTCTATGAAGCGCTAAAGAAAGTTCTCCATAGAAAACATATGAATCCTTGGAGAAGATTGTTGCCATGCTTCAAGACAAATGCTTGCTTGAAGACTGCTCTGGACCAGAGCCCAAAGGAATTGACAGTGACATCCTGTCAGATGGTGCGGATCTGGTTCATCAGGGTGATGCGGGAATACATGTCTCATTTTACAAGTTTTCCAGAATTTGCCAATAATATTTCATTTCCATAAAAAATGTTTGTGAAGTGAAATCACACAGTGCTACATTTGATAACTTTCCATGAATGTGTTGAAAACATGTATCTGGCCTGTCACCCTGTGGTGCGTGATTCAGATTCTGCTTTCGATGGGAGAGTTTCTTGATTTGCAGCTGCTACCAGGTATGTGCCAGATAAACTTTGGGTGGGACTTTACTGGTACTGTGTATTTCTGAAGCACATCAAACAGAAATTAGAGAACCTGACAGTTTTGTAGGAAGAAATAAGCAGAAAATGACACTTTCTGTCTGTTTAATTTTTTTTGTGCTGTTAGGTCTTTTCACTGGAGCTTGCTATGTAGCACTGCTAAGAAAGTTGGTGTTTCAGATTTCCTGGGTTTCATGAAAACCTTTGTTTTGGCTTTGGTTTGAATGAGTTCACACTCAGGAATTCTGCACAGAGGGTTAGGGTTCAAACCCCAAATCTCAAAGCAATTCTGTGCTAAAATGATTGAGCTTTAGGCTGTTTATTTGTTGGAACCAGGGGACTTTCACCCAAGCTATACCCTCACTGAAGGCTTAATTGAAACCTATCCCTAGTTTTGCAAAAAGCAGCTCAGTCTTCTACCTAGGTGTATAAATGAACAACACAGGCCTATTTGAACACTTCTCCCTCACAGATAATTTTATCTCATAACACACCACCAAGGTATGAAAACATTTTCTCTGACTCATGCAGAGTTTGAAATGTTGGTCTGACAGCAGATCAAGAGTAAGTGTATACATGTGGACATATACAGAGAGAAACTTGCTCATCCACTGACCTGACCAGCCAATGCAAGTTTGGATTTAAAAGCCAAAAAGTTGAATTTTCACAATGCCAGAGTGGACAGCTGTTACTCAAATAAAATGCTATGGTAACATAGCTATAGGAATTTTACACAGGATCTGGCTTTTGCCTCAGGATCTTTAAGGAGGATTTTGTCTGCCTGCCTATTATTGTGTGTTGCCTCACAGAAAACAAGTGGTCAGGCTGGGAGTCAAACCAAGGCTTGCTATCCTCAGTCACTGCCACCCGACATTACATCCACACAGCCATCCTGTCCTCCTCCTCCTTCTCTCTACTTGTAGTCTGAAACCTGAAACTCCTGGGCCAGCCATTTTTGCACAGCTCTCTTCCTTCACAATCCATCCATTTGGAGATGGAATGAAAGCTTGCAGTCTGCCTCCTCCTCAAAACATTTCAAACTTTCACTTATCTTCACTTAGAATAACTTGCCTGACCGGAGCGAGAGTCCTAATTTGTCCATTTGCCAGAACACTTTGTAAGCAGTCAGCCTCTTATCTTTTGTGTGAGAAGGGAGAAAAAAAATGACCTTACTGCGCTAGCAGGTCATGTCATAGGTCATCCTTTCATTCTCCTCACAATCAACTACATTTGCAATCAAAGAGACAGCACATTTTCCACTAGCAAAACGCTCCTTTCAAAAGCAATTGGAATGCTTAGTGTGTGCCGTGCTTGTCCTGAGTCCATGAATTTTTAGGGAGAGAAGAGAATTAGGTAAACGGAAAGATACGGTGGGTTTTCATCTCCCCATTTCACAGAGGGATATAATACTGTATTGCACAACAAGATGCTTTTTTCTATCAAACCTTCTTTGATTTCCATTTTGGGTTTTGTTTTTTTCATTTCGCAATTGTCAGAGCCATCACGAAGAGTGGGGGTCAAGTTTGTTTGCTTTTTGTCTTGTAATTTAAGCATTCTGTCCTGTCAGGGTTCATTTTCCAGTGACCTCTGAATTCATCTAAAATTTCCCAAAAGAACCCAAGTGCATACAAGTGTGGGAACTCATCTGTTTGTCATCTCCACCCAAAGCAGACCTGCAGCACAGTTTGCCATTGAGTCTGGGTAGAAAGGGTGAGCGTGTCTGTGCTGGCAGCGAAAGCTCACAGGCTCTCTGAATTGTATAAACTTTTGGTTGTTAGGCTCAATATTGACAATGAATCTGAAAGCAGCCATTTTTATGGCCCAGAGTTTCTTAGAAGAGCAGAGGCTTTTGGTGCCTTCGTTTTATATATTTGAGTGGAGACATCATGCAGCTGTTTTCTGTACAGCCAAGATGATCCCTAGGTACATTTGAAAACCTTAGGATGTGCTTTTGTTTTAGAAAATACACCTGCATTACCTGACACTGAGAATAGAGCAAGACCAGAACCAGAAAAAGATGTGTGTCTAATTATTTTTTTGTGGAATTTTCTTTAAGCTTTTTCAGAATGTGATTTTTTTTTTGATAAGATGAAGGCTAACATGTTTTTATTTCTGTGCTTTGTGAAACTGAATTATATGAATCTGCTTCTCTTGTATCTTTTCAGCTAGCATGAATAGAAAAATGTACTTTTTCCTTTTCTGTATTATCATTTATTAATGAACTGACTGTGAATTTAGAACATTTGGGTCTGTTTTACTCTGATCGTAAGCCTGCATATATGGTGAATTTATTAATGGAAAAATGGTGGAAGTAAACTAAGTAGTAAAATCCTCATATGTTAAACAGCTGTTTTAAATATGAATATAGTGTATATGTAGCATATAAAACCTTCAAAAGAAACTCCATGGAATGCTGGAATTCAGTTTTACTCCATTTAGTTTATAGTGTAGGTTTGCCGATATTGTACAGAAGTTTTGAAGGAACCTGGGTGAGTACTGGATTCAGGGCAAATCATTTACAATGAAATATTTATTTGATTAACTTAGTTCTTATTTATACATGAATTACTTGTAAACAAATTTATATTTTGTAAAATGACTATTATTCAAGTACAGGTAGTTCCATTGGATGACTCGCATTGACTCCAATAAGCTTTGAACCAGGGAGTCATCCAAGCTCTCACTGAAGGCAACAGGAGCTGGACTGGCTCCTCAGTGGGTGTAGCTCGATCTCTGTGTTTTTTTTTCACAAACTGTTTGGTTACTGTTTAGTTCAGTGCTTTTCAAATGTTTTCAATTTCTGGTCCTCTAGCAGTCCTCTAGTTAAAGCATGGCACTCTTGCCTGTGGACAATTTCTTCCTGCTTTCTTTGTTACCTCTCACAGACTCACAGAGCAGGCACTTTGTGGACTTCCATGTCTGCCGATTATGATATATTAAAGAAAACAACCCCAAACCTTTTGTCATAGAGTAATCCACTGTTCATGAGAAATGAGTCATCACTCTGTTACACAGCCTTCACTTCTCGAATCCTCCCCAAATGTATCTTTGAAAACACTCAGTCCAAATACTGGCAAATGCATATCCACAATGCAGTAACAAAATGTTTTCTTTATGGGAAAGAAAGAAGGAAAGTAATTTTCATGACTTTCAAGTGAGTGTTCTGTACAGTTCTACACACTGATCAGCCTCATAAAGCTCTGCCATATGCGGGTTGGTATTTCCTCATTTCCTTATTTTTTACGTATTGTTTTGTATGCCTGACAAACAAGCAATTGGCTGAAAAAAAGTAGCCTTTGACCCCATTTTCAGACTGACAGCTAGCAGTTTCATATTTATTTAGACAGATCCTGTAGGGAACAATCCTCCCCGGTGCTCATTACTCGGTGGACTGACATTTGCACCCACTTTGGAAAGCTTTAAGATCACTGATCCATGCTAAACCAGTACATTCCAGCAAACTGTTGTGCCAAGGGGCATTAGTTTAACACATATCACCTTTCAGGACAGGAAAGAAATGAAACATTATCATTGAACATCAGTACATCTTCTTTGCCTTTGGCTATTTTTGCAATAAGCAGATTCAATTTACTCCTTAATTTCCTAGTCAAATTGTTAGATTTCTCAAAAAAGGATCATGCTAGTAAGAAGTTCAGTGAGATTCCATCTTTTTGCAGTGTATTTAGTTCCACAATGTGTTTAGTTGAAACTGTAGCCACCATACACCTAATGGTGATATGTGAAAAGGGGAAAGGGAATTGTGCTCTTTTTCCTTCTATAAAAGACCTGATTTGTCAATTTATTCAATAGGTTTTTCTTTGTTGGTTATCTAAGAAAATGTGAATAATATCCAGCTTGACAAAGGAGTGTTTTTCTGGAAAACATATTTGGTCTCAGTTGAATTTCTTTTCCATTTTTCAGATTCAAATGAGTATGGCAGTATTTTTTGGCATTTGTATTGAAAAGATGCTGAGAAAACCAAACATCATCAAATTATCTAACAGGATAGCTAAAATTAAATTCTCCCCATGGACTGGCCTACACTAGATTAGTTATTTATGTCTCTGGTTCCAGTTCCACAAATAACTACTCAAATAATTTCAGTCACTACATAATAGAGAAAGTCTAAAACAACAACTAAAAACAATAGTTGGAAACAGAATGATACAGATATTTTTGGCTTTTTTTTTTTGCACATTATTAACAAATACTGAAATACACCTACTCCCCAACTTGTACCTCTGCATCACTTCTTAATTGAAAACTGTTTAACTGCTCTACAAGTCACTTCCTGGTGTAGTTTGCATTTGATAACACAAACCTATTAAATTGATTGACATTCAGCAGGAATGGTACACTACAAAATAAGATTATTTTATAGCTATACATGTGATTTTTTTCCATTAAATTGTTTACTTATAGAAGTTTCTTCTTATAAAAGTTGTTTATTGGAAATTGTCCTGAAGCTAAAGACTAATCTAAATCTACACTGTTGTTTCTTAGTTATTTTCTCCTGTACTATTCATTGTGAGAATGTTTTTCTTGCTACCTTGTTTGTATTTGAAGATTATTATAACTTCTCTTCAATTCTGTCTTTCTATGGGTTTACCTTTTCTTACAAATCTAGTTCCTAAAACTTGAAATGAAACTTCACTTACAGAAGTGGCATCGTAAGTCAGAGAAAAACTTGTTTCCAATAGAAGTGTTTATAAAATGCAACATGATGTTTTCTCTTTTTATCCCCGTCTCCACTGTTTGTATTTGCCTGTTTTGTTTTGTTTTAAATTCCAACTGCATGGCATCATGCCTAATTTGTAAACTTAGAGCCCTGTCACTATATTGAATCACATCCTACTGCTGTACTTTCAAGACCATCAGACCACTTTCTCTGCCTGTGTGAAGACCAGTCATCTTCTTCAATGTGCCTTCAGGCCCTCAAAGCTTCCCCACTGCTTGAAAATGTAAGAAGCATTTTTATTAATGAAAATAATAAATTGGGTCAGGAGGAATGCCTAGGAAATGCCACTTTATGAAGCCTTGTAGCCTGACAATGAATCATAGCTCATTTCTTTTTAAGAATGTTTTTTCAGCAAATTCTATACAATAGCTTTGAATCATATAGGCATCTCTTTTGGATCAATTATTATTTTGTTTCCCTAATTTGCTAATGGTAATGTCATATGGGATGATATAAAAAACTTTCTCAAGTATCATGTTGTCACAGGACAAGAGGGGATGGCTTTAAACTGAAAGAGAGGAGGTTTATATGGGATACTAACAAAAAATTCTTTACTATGAGGGTAGTGAGCTCTGGAACAGATTACCCAGGGAAGTTGTGGATGCCCCATGCCTGGAAGAGTTCAGGGCCAGGTTGGATAGGGCTTTGACCACCCTGGTTAGTGGAAGATGTCCCTGTCCATGGCAGGAAGGTTAGAAACAGAATTTTTAAGGTTCCTTCCAACCCAAACATTTCTATGACTCAACAATTTTAGGAAGCAGAAATGTATCATTTTATGATGCTTTTCTGCTCACAAAATTTCTTGCCTTACTAGAGTGGGAAATAAGGATTGTTTGATCTGAATTGTTCCTGACTAATCCATGTTGGCAGCTACATACAAAGCTAAGCCTTTCAGCAGTTTTATGGGAAAAGATATTTTGCACACAGAGGAACTATTATCTCCTATGAGTGTTCCTGAAACTCCCATTAATTGCAGTAACAATCACACTGTTAAAGTTGCCAGATCTCAAGATTTTATTGCGAGCCACATGAGTAAATCCTTATTTCCTGTACTCAAATGACTATCTCTGAAGCCCAGATTTCTTTTCTATAAGGCTGCATTTCTAGCCTTACAAGTGGACAAGTCCTTGACAATGTGACCTCAAATGGATTTTGAAGGCAGGAGACAAATAATAAGAAATCAATGGTGACTAAGTGCATTTACAATTTCATGATTTTTGGAGACCTGAGACCTTTCTAAGCTTGTGATTTGGGATGGCTGTCATGACATACATCAATCCAAAAGGCAATGTTACAGAAATCTATATCCTCCTTTGTTAGCATTCTGCATAGAGAAGATACTATAGCAAGATGCTTCGAAAATAATGGAGATGAACAATTGCAGCAAAACCCTTATACCAAAGTGCAGTTCTTTAAAAACTAGCAAGGTAGAGCCAATAATCACTTCTCTGCCTGGTCCACTCTGACTAACTTCTGTAGTTCATTCTGGCCTATTTCTGATATAAATTACATGAAAATAGGTTATGAATGTTGTAAGACACTCCAGAAGAAGAAAAAACCCACACCTTTCTGTCTGCACGAGCTGGGCTACTGCTTTGTGAGCAACTTGCATGCAATTGCTCTTCCTAATTTTTGTATGTCTCAGTTTTAGACAAGGGAACACAGGACTCCAGAATACAACCAGGATCTTGAAAGACCTCATTCCCAGTTAAATATGTAAATAAATGTTAGGTTTTGCAAAAATGTTTAATACCCAGCAATCCCAAAGTACTGAAAACCTGGCAGGTATTTGGGAACCTAAACGGGACCTCAGCACTCCAGAAAAGCTGGCTGTAAATTAGTTTATCTTGTGGTTTGTGGGAGTCCTTAGCATAGCAGCAGGGAAGGGAAAGGTATGTTAAAAGGGAGAGAAATGTGGCTGTAGAGTCATGGAAATTGGAAGGGAAGGGAGTGAGGGACAAGAAGGGAGGAAGAGGAGCACCTGAAACAATCTTCTGAAACTGTGAATTTCAAGCACCCCTTTGCCATCACTTCTTCCACACTGTCTGCAATCAGCTTTATGAAAGTTAGAAATGCATTTACGTGAGCTTTAGCCCAGACTGGAGATAAACTTTCTGCTGCTCCATCCAGTCCAGGGAGCATCATAGGGAAGGAGGTGGGGAAATGGGGTCCCATTCAGTTTGCTATTTAGAGCTGCCTCCCTGGGGGTTTCAAGGCTCACATGGTTGAAATTCAGCTACAAAACAGTTTGATTTGAAAATACAAAAATTAAAACACAACCAAGCTTGTAGACACCTCCATACTGTAGAAGAGGGTGTGTATGCCAGCTACTTGTGCACCTGACCACAGGCATAAATAAGACGTTAATGGCATAAACACGGGCAGAACCTGCTATGACGTAGATCTTGCCATTCCTCCACACTGCAAAGATACTGAACTACACACCTCCACTTGAGAGTTTCTTTTTTTTAGTAACCCCAAGCATGATAATATCAGAATGCTACAGGTAGGCACAGTAAGGTTCATAAAGGTCTTTGTGAAACTCTGGTTCTTAGTTTCCCATTTATATAGTGGTGTACCTTGTGCATATTTGTTCTATGGGTTCTTTTTCTTTTTTTTTCCCCCTCAGAGAATTTTAACCAAATAGGCTCTCAAGGTGCTCAAACTCTGAATTCATTTTCTCTCTGGAAGAAGAATCTTTTCTGGGGAACACTCTCTCATGAAGATTTTCTCAGCTGGGTTAAGAAGAAATGTGTAGCTATCTCACTAGAGCACACTTAAAGACATACTCGTGGATGGTTTTGTTTAGGTTTTTAAACATGTTTGGTTTCGATGGGGACCTAGGTATTAGTTTGAGCATTAAGTAGGAGCCTGGCAAGTAGAAATAATGTTCTTGACAGGACAGATTTAGTAACACTGGACTGTTGTGAATTTTCATGTAAGCAGGTTGCATTGCTCTGAGATAGAATAGTGGCACCATAAACCATGAGGCCTGAGTCCTAATCAGTTTATGCTTTGTAGATGTTGCAATAAATTTTTATTCTGTTTTGTCTTTCCTTTTTGGAGTTTAATTGTCCAATATGTCTGTGCAGATGTGTAAGGAGGATAGTAAGGACTACTGTATTCAAGGAAACTCCACTTAGGTAACAGGCAAGCATTTTTTGAAGGAACCCAGTCTGATTCTTCCACACCATTGAAGATGGGTGTCTGAGTAAGCTGGAGGCCCTTGGGGCAAAATAGGATGGTACAGGCCATGATGTTGCTGGAAATGGAGTAGAGAAGAGAGGAAGGGGAAATTCTGGGCTCCAGCATTTCATCTGGGATCTAGAGAGAGCCAGAGCTCCTAGGCTTTTATAGGAATTTGGGGGGAAAAAAAAAAATTTAGTAGT
>JAOXXN010000446.1:23227010-23240781 GCA_026770055.1 Myrmophylax atrothorax
CAGAGCTCCTAGGCTTTTATAGGAATTTGAGGTAGGGAGGGGGGAGGGTGGGGAATTAGTAGTCTAGAATGGACTAGAACAGCAAATGTGTGACTGTCCTCCTCATAGAGGTAACCAGAATCATAGTAATAAGTAGGTCTCACAAGCATCAGCAAAGTAGAGATCATGAGATCTCTGCCCTATAAACCTTAGATTTGTCTATATTAGGTTTATCCATCCAGTCTAGTTATATTCCTAGGTAGCCTATATTATTTTACATCAACAAGAAGAGCTTTAAAATGTCCTTAGAGTATGGCATAATGATGCGTTTTATGTCTTTATTCTTCAGTCCATGTGCATGAAGTTTTATTGTACTGTATTTAGTAATAAATGGGAGATATAAAGAGGCAAGAGACAGTGCAGATTTCAGTGGTTCATTAGTCCTGCACTTTATCGTAGTTTAAATCTTCTCCTTCTCCAGACCACAAAATAGCTTCCTCCTGTATTGTGCGTATTAAGTGTGAATCCACAGAGGGAGCTTTTAAATGTTGCTGCTCCAGAACTAAAAATTCCTCTATCTCTCTTTGGATATAATTTATTATTCCCTATGTAAATGATTAGTCCTGAACACAGTCTCTTTCATCCAGAATCCAGTGCTTGTATGTAAGTAATTTTGGCTCAGCTATAAGGGTAGAGTTAATGAAATAGTTTCAGAAATAGTGATGTGCACTGTTTCCTATTGTAAAGACACATCTCCCTTGTTAGTAGGTACAGAAGACTCGCCAAAAATCCCAGGACATTCTCAGAAAATCCTTAATGAGCCAGTCAAGACAGGCACTTTCTCCTGAGATAATACAGATAAAATTTCACCAAAAAAGGAATCATAATAAGCAATCCCCAAAAAAGTGAAAAAAGTTTGCTGAGGGCTTAGTGCCATTCCTCTCAGAGGGAGGCCTTCCTTCTCCTGGTGGAAAGAGGCCAGACACTGAGCTGGAAAGAAAAGAATATGAAATAATATTTTTCCTAGCATGGTTCCAGTACCTGGATTGTGATCTGATGGTCTGGATGGAAGTTAATACAGCTTTTTGACTGGACTGACTTTTTTGATAGCTTGGATGGGAGTTAATCCAGGTTTTTAACTAGACTAAATTTTTTTTAATAGAAAAAGTAAAGAGATTTCTTTGCCAGCAGGGGAAAAATTTTCATGCTGTCAAATTAAGCTGCTCCTCACACCTAGTTTTCATTTGAGACTACACCACCAATTTAATCTTGATGAGATGGGCCCGTAAATCTCAGCCAGAAGAATTATTTTCCTTCTGCCCCAGTCACCGGCATCCTCTGCTATACTATTCTAGTGATAGAAACTCGTGAACCACTGTGGTGACAAAGTACTGTGGTCATTCAAAATCTTACCCTGCCCAAGGGCTCAGGGTACCAAAGCCCCAGCTACCCCTGGAAGTGTGTGACTCAATCAGGTCTTGCCCTCTTGGAGGTTAAAATGATGAGGCACTGACAGGCTGCAAACAGGCTGCTGTGGCTTCTGATGTTGCCTACCCTCTCTAGTGTTGAAGTACTAGGCTGCTATGACACCTCCCAGGGGAGCACTGCTTCTGCTGGGTGAAAACTGACCCAGAAACCTCACCCTCATCCCTTCAAGCCAGCCAGTGGCCCTTTGGTGCCTTTTCAGTCCATGGCATCTCTTCATGGACCTGCTTGCAGATGTGAAAAATATTTTCATCGGCTTGAGTGCAGCCGATCAGAGGAGCAGATGTGGTCATGAAAGGCAAAAAAAGAGCTTTGTGTGAACAGTGGTCCTATAAGCAGAGGTTGCTCCTGCCAATTGCAGCTGCAGGACTGGCCCCTGGGGCATTGAAATGGAGCCTGGAGGAACTGAACCCCTGCGTTTTGCTTGTAGGACCTGCATTCTAACAAAGTTATCAAGTAACAGGCTAACACAGCAGTTCATGACACCATCAAAATATGAATGTTTGGAGAGGGTTTTATCCACCTGAAGAAGTTTTATATCCCTCATCTGAGTTAGAACAATCCCCTTATTATCCTCCAAGGTGCTGCGCATTTTATACCTGAGCAGCACACCTGAATTGACATGCCCAGGTCGGCTTCCACCTTGTTTTGCAGAGCTGTTAAGTTCAGTGCTCATGAGCACTGGGTTAACCTTTACTTCCTCAGAAGTCATTTACCAGGTCCTTGTTGCCGTGTGACTTTCACTAAACTACATGGCTCATACAAGTCCACTGTTTTATCTTTCAGCACAGAAGAACAGTTACTGCTGGACTCAGGAGACATTTATCAAAGACATGACTGCTGATTTATTACAAAGGGCTGCTGAATTCCTCTAGGAACTGTCTTTTGACCTGTTGCTATAAATTTAGCACTGTAGAATTGGCAGACTCTAACATCTTTTTGTAAGTATGTTCTGCAAAAAGAAGCCTGACCTCAAAGGACCTAAATATTTGAAGTAAGAAGTTGTGCAGTTATTTGTCACAAATTAGACTAAAATGTAGAATTATAAAATTTAATCCGTTGGATATGGACTAACATACATTAATTGTCTTTTTTCATCAAAAATTAATCTGAGATTATTCATTTTTCTTGGCATTTTTTAATTTAGTGATGGGGGTTTGTGCCTATGGAGCCAAATGCATAATCACATGTTACGTGGCTCAACATCAAAACATCATTTTCTTCCAAATAATGAAGCCAAAGCACATTCAGCTACCTGATTTTCATTATTTTCAGTGTGCTTATGTTCCAGATGAGGAACAGTATTAAAGACATAGCTGTGTTCAGAATAGTTGAAGTCCATTTGGAACAGGGATGGCTTCTACCTTCCTATTTTATCAAACAAATAATCTGCATGCAGGAGAGGAAGCTCTAAATTGGTGATACTGAGTAGGTGCAAATACCAGCATTGGCACACAGATATATGAATACAGAGCACACCTGATAATTCATGGTCAGGCAGGTGTCTGAACCTGCCAAGCAGAGGCACAAGTCTCCCTTAGCAGTACACCAGAAATGCCTTTGGAAAATCTGGGCCATTGTGGCATGACCCAGGGCTTTGAACGTTATAAAGGTAGTGGTTTATGACCAACAAAACACACATGTCAACTCGTGTTCACCCTGTTTCCTCCCTGCCCAACCATACCAGGGAATCTTTAAGAGAGTGTTCCTGCAGTTATGTTGATGTTCTTGCATGGAACTTGGATGATCTGTATAGCCTCACTGCTGTTGAGGAAGTATTGAAATGAATTCAAATTCTATAATTAATATTGTGAACAGGAGAGATGGTTCAGCTTTTATACATGAGGCAACTGGCCAGGCAAGGCAGACTGATGACAAAAAGGATTGAAGATGAAGAGAGACCATCTAGAGACAAAGGGAAGTCAAAACCACAGAATAAGATATTAGCTACAGGAGAAAAAGAGAGAAAAATAAATCAATAGGGAGTGAAATGTGAGGAGTCTTGTGAAAAAAGAAACTATGAGAAACACAAAGCAGGAAAAAGATTGATAAATGATGCAGCAAATAAAGAGTACGTGAAAAGAGAGGGATTCAAAAAAACAAAACAAAAAACCCCAACCCACCCCTGAATATTTCACATCTGCTCATGGGGTTCAAATGACATTTCCTGCTTAAATTCATGGTACATGTGTGAACACACAGGTTCCCCAGGTGACTTTGAAAATTTCAGCCAGGAAATCCATCTAGCCAGAAACAGTACCTCAGACAGGAAGTGTTACCTCTAGAAAAGCCAGTTCAGGAGCTGAATCACATCAACTGGGCAATTTCATTTTATTTTTTATGGAAAAAAATGAGGTTAGGAAAAGCAGAATGGCTGCTGCTCATCTAGTAAGGGCATTTCAGACTATGTACATGCTCTAATATTTTCCACTGGAGAAATACAGAGCCTTGCCTCACTTCCCATTGCCTTTTGGGACTTGTATTCTGCTCCAAACTCAGCTTCTTCTCTTGGCATCTCCTTCTGCTTGCTTTTCTTTTTCTTCTCTGTATCTATTGCACAGGGAAAGGAAGCCACTGGGTGCTGGGAAGGAGCCTGCTGCCTGGCCTTTTCCAGGGGACCTCACTCAGGTGACCGCGGATGCTGGTTCCACGCTGCACCAGTCTGACATCACCTGCACTCCCTCAGATTTCTATGATATTTGCAATGAGATGAATAGGTGTGACTGTGCCTCTTTTACTCTGTTGCTTCTGTAACTCTATCAGTTTTGAACTGCAGTCAGGTAGTTCCCGCCTGAGGAGGGTGAGGGATTTCGGTCTGGGAGGGACAGATTAGTCCCTTGGAGCCTTGGGAAGGGCAAAGCAAGCAGCATCCCAGGAGTTTGGCTGGCTGAAAGCCAACCACGAGGAGGATGCCCCTCGTACCTCCAGGGTTAAAGCTGTCTGGCTTAGCCTGAGGCACTGGGGGTGCTACTAGAAAGAATTTGTCTGTGCACCCCAAGTCTTGTTTTTGCCTGTTACAGTCACTATGGCCTGCATTCAGAGTTTAGAGGAAGAAATTCCTAAAAGTTCCCCTTTGGCACTAGTCTTGTATCACTGGAACCATCTTATGGGTTCTGAAACATCCTTAAAAAACCATGAATTGTGTAGGCTCTGCCTTACTATGCGGCCATTACATTCTATATGTAGTGTATGGCACTGTGTCTATACCCTTCTGAAGGGGTCATGACTAGCTGTGGCCCTGGAAGCACAGGAAGGGAAGCTCCTGCATGCAGATCTGCTCACTGCACCAGCCTTCTGCATTTCCCTCCCATTTTTCAATCAATGCTTACCATCAGGTTTGTAGGATGCTAAAATAAGGCAGTTTTTCCACTGTTAGTTAGCATAACCCCTGCTTCCCTTAATAATATAATTCCCATCTAATTTAAGGTAATACTCTGGTTTGTAAATTTTCTCACCTACAATTCTGCTCTATACAGATCAATGAGGGGTAGGACAGGTCTGCAAATTCACCAAAAAGAACAACCATCAAATTTCATCAGCTGGAGCTTTAAAGGAAACTTATTTAACACATGGCTAAAATTAAATGTGCACTAGTTGATGGTTGAAATCGCACTATGTTTTCATAAAAATTCAGTTCTGGAGGTGCTCTTCATTCCTGCTTTGCTGGCTTTCACATTGTAATTGAATCCTGAAATCCAGAATTTGGCACTGTCCCTGCACAGTAAGTAGAAATCTGCTTCTTTGTGTTTCTTTAATATGTATTATTTATAATAACAGTAAGTCTCCTGAGCTGCTGGTGGAAGTCAAATGACAGATCCTTCACCTATTACGCCATGTTTTTTATCAATTATCTGGCTGAATATTCCAGATGAAACCAGTGTTTGTATTGGAAAGAATCTGGGCTGTGCCTGAAGAAATATTTTAGTGAAATGAGTATTAGGAAAGCTTTGGAATATTAAGCCAAAAATAGATTTTTTTTCTTAAATATTCTCCTTAGCCTGTTGCACACGTAGTGTACTATTAAACTGTTATTTCCAAGGCCAGCCTATTTTCAGAATTTCAGCATCTGTAAAAAAATTCATAATGATAAAGAGGGAATTCATATTTTCAGGCTTTTAAAAAGCCCATTGTGTAAGTCACCAGCTCTTACAATAGGCATCTGTCTGAAAAATATTCCTCAAACTTTCGCATGAAGTGGCGCTGTGTTCATTAAACACCCTGCTTTTGTAGTGCCCTCTGGTCAAAGACAAAATGCTCCTGAAGAGTCTTCCAAAGGAGATCTGTGAAATCACATATATTTCTGTCTCGGAAGGAGCCTACCTGGATGCTCGTGAGCCGCAACAGACACAGCGTTTATTGATGGCTGCATCAAGAGCTGAGCAAATTTATTTCACAAGAGTAAATTTTTCAGACGAGATGAAGGATGGGAAGGGAATTATCTTCCAAGAGATAACTCATGCTACATATCCACATGCATTTTACAGAACTAGGCTAAAGGATTGCAGCGTTAAGTTTGCAGATGTCTTTTGTGTTTTCTTTCCTTTTAAGGACATACTAGTGCTGTATAATTAAATGGAGATTATTGGCAACATTATTTAGCAGTCATTATGGAGTCATTAGGGTTCTGCTTGGGCAAGAAGATAAGTCCCCTTCCTCTCTCACACTTGATGCTTCTATCAACAGCTTAGAAAAGTGGTTCACAATGAATTGCTACTTAAGTAGTCCTATCTTCCTCTGCAATCTCCCTCCTGTTGTTTTTCCCTGTGGGCTGGCTCAGAGGGTCAGTACACTCGGCTTGCCTGATGTAACACAGGCTTCCCGATAGCTCTTGGCACTTTACAACTGCTCCTGTGGAAAAAAAAAAAAAGAAAAAAAGAAAAAAAAGAGAGAAAATAAAGAAGGGCTCTCGGGGATGGAATCACTACTGATCCAAACAGTGATGCCTTTCCTGTACTTTGTTCTGTGAGCCACAGGCTGTGGCTCTCTGTGGGCTACTCAGACACATCAGTGCTCTCCTTCCTCTGCAGCAAATGCTGCACACTGTCACAGCACAAAGCTCTGCGTTGCTCCTTAAGGAGTTATGACACTTAACTACTTCCCGGGATCTGTGACTCTCTGGTGGCTGCTCTAACATGGGAATTTGAAGGAGGAATTCCCTCCACACCACACAGTGGAAGTGGGCGTACAGTTTGGTGTCATTACATACCAGTTAATAATTCTGCAAGTGTGTGTGTGTGTGTGCGCGCGCGTGCGCGTGTATACACTCTAGGGCTGGCCAGAAAAGGAAACATCTGTTTTCTGGGAAATTCCAGGTTGTCAACATTTCTTTTTGTTTGCACTGGAATGAAGCATCAACATTTCCGAATACCTGTCAAAACAAGGCAGTCTGTGTGGGTGCCCACCTTCTGGCGGGTGGGTCCCTTTAGCTGCTGGACAGCCGGGCAGTGCCATGTGGTGCCTGGGCACCAGTGCCATGGGCATCAAGCATTTGGGCCTGGGAAAAGGGCTGCCGGCTGTCCAGGCTGCCCAGGAAGCTTCCAGAGAAAGCTTAATGAAATCAGCATGCTGCTTCTGACAGGGAAACAGCTCTGTAATTTCAAAGCAGATTGTTACCATGTTTTGTTTTCTTAAGTTTTAATTTGAAATTTTGTTTTAAACAAGGCAAATCAAACATCTCTTCCTTTTTGACTGATCACCTGGTAAAGTCCACATCTGAGAGGCCCAGGAAATGCACTGGTTGTGAAGCAGAAGGAAAGACCATGCACATATCCACAAAAGAAGTGGCAGTATTTTCTGCTCTTCCAGGACAAAACTCTCTTTCAGAGTTGTGTGCTCTCAGCCAAGGGATGTGGCAAAACAGCACACAGCAGTTGCTGGGACAAGTTCTTTAAAATAGGGAATCAAAAAGCAAAGAGTTTTAATAATGATTTTTTTTCCTACTCTAGCATATCTGAAGATTTAATTTTATAGTTTTCATTGTTGAACACTCTAACCCTTTGCAGCTGTTTCAGTGTGGAGGTGAGGGGTAAGAAGTGCATTATGTCTGCATGGAACCCTCATGGGCTAGTCCTGTGAGTTGCTGATGGTGCTCAGCATTCAGCAGGAGCTGGGCTTATCAGACACAGATGAAGGAACATGTTTCCTCCTTAAACCAGTAGCAGTGACATTCATCCTTACTGTGCACATCGAAACTGAGTTCCTGGGACCACCTTCACACCCTGTCTGAATTCTGATACAAAATTAGCTGAATTTTGTGTCAGGACACAATCTTCTCTCCCTCATATCTGACAGGTCCTCCCTGTGTCCCCTGTACACCAGGTCTCTGTTTCTCCAGCACTGGGCTTGCCTACTGATGTTAATGGGAACTTTGCTGGTAATTCCAGTGGTACCAGGATTTCATGATAGAAGTTTATAGTCAGTTTTGAGGATGACAAGGTCAGATTGGTTTTGATGATGACAGGATCAGATGGCAGAGCTAACAGAAGCTGAGACTGCAAATGTTCTGGAACACTGGCAAAGCTCTATAGATGGGTGAAATACAGAGTGTGCATCTCAAAATGCACTTTTTGTCTAGATATAAAGTCTTTATTCTAAAAGCTTTTACTTTTTCTTTGGTTTTTTTTTTCCTCAAATCAAAACAATGCTATACCTCTCACTAAACTGTTGGACATTTCCTTCTAAGTAGATGTGTATATGCTGTTGCAGACACCTGCCTGAAGCATTATTTCCATTGTACCTCCGGGATACTTAACAATTATGCAGAGACAAAACTTTGAGACAGCTAGGATACTAATATATGTATATATGGAAAACTGGCATTAAATTTGAATAATAACCTACCCTAGACCTTTGATTTTAAGAGGAAAATTAATATGAAGCAGCAAGACATCTGATATGCAGAGCCAGTAACTTCTCAATATGTTTTAAATCCTGCAGCCCATCTTGTGAACCCGTTGATCTCACCAAGCATGTTCAGGTCTGGGCTGCATTGCAAATGGAGCTCACCCTGGCAACCCTGTTATTTTGGAAACAGCAGCTGGGTGAATGGCACGCAGGGTACACAAAGCCCCAGTAAGGCACGTGTGGAGACCTGAGCAGAAGTGGCAGAATTTCATAGTCATTACTGCAAACTTTTTCACTCTTATGCACGAGTAGTGACAGGCTTGCATTGTTAATCAGAGTAATTAGGATTTAGTTGAGGCATGACAATAACCTGTGTCTCATAAAGGCCTGAAGGCGATCCATTTTCTCCCCTTTTCCTAGGAGTCTCCTATTGTGATTCATAGATAGCCCAGCAGGAATGCAATCAGGAAATCTCCAGTGAATCAGTGTCCCTAAATCTTCAGGCTTGACAGGTTGAAGTCTGACAAGCTATTAGAAAAAACTGCTGATCATTAGGCTGTCTAAAACAGACTTAACTCGTTTCTGTCTATGTTCATTGATTTATCTGCAGAATTATATTGTTTGAAGCTTAGATTACTCATGTTGCCACCAGCTGACACATTGGTTCAATATTATTGTGAGAAACAAAAGCAGAAATATACCAAATGGTTTTAAACAATTTTTGATTCCCCCAAGCCCTACTATCTCTGACAAATATGGAAGGATAGTGTCAACCCTCCCCGGACAATTTCAGAGCAGTGATTTCTAGGTCAACTGCTATGGGCTTTGCACTTTGCCTCATAGAGTTCAGAACTAGGCTTATTACAAAAGCTCTGGTAAAAGCTCTCCTTATACATGTCTTTTCCAATGTTTTAATTATAAAATTAATTAAATTTAAATTTAGTATTAAAATACAAGGATTTATTCTCTGTACACTATTTGAGTAGTAAGATTTACTTCTGAGTTATTCTTATACTCTTCTCAGGCTTTCACACAAAAGAAAAATCACATCAGATTGGAAAATTTCTGAACAGGCTTTATTTTTAACAGAGTTGCATTCTTATTTGTCATTTCCAATGACATCTGTTTTTCCAGTCTTCCTGTCTTATTTATTCCATTTCTAAAAAATTACTGGCTTTCTTACAGGATTCAAATCTCCAAGTGGAAAATAAAAAATAAATTCAGCTCTTCTTTCCCATTGGCAGGAATACTGGCATTCTACTCTCTTGAAAATGAAAAAAAGGCATCTGTTTTGCACCATTATGCATGCAGAACATAAGGAACCTTAAAAATGTATTTGTATACACTTGCATAAACTTATAGTATGTATATGGTATGTTATCTGCATAAATTATCCCATTTATGAAAGATGTAACATGACCTCTAATAAGAGATACAGATTTACTTGTTACTTAAAGCAGATCAAAATATAGAGTAGTAGTTTCATAAATACTTACTTACATTTACAGACAATAAAGAAGAGAAATTTATTACAGCACAAACATAGTCATATTCCTGCAAAAAAGTATAATGAGATACTTAATGACATAGAAGTCAAGTCCCAAGTTTTATGCAAAGAGGACTCCCTTTCCATTTATTACTTTAAGAAGAGAGACGTATAATTTGCTAAGAGAGACAGCACAAAACCTCTGTGAGGTTTATCCTAAGACTGCACAAATTTCTGACGCTGCAGTTGGAACCTGTTGTGATTTTGTAATCTTCACACACAGATTTGCTGAAGGATATTTATCACAGTGCATCTTGCATGGAAGGTGAAATATATACAACAAAACTGATGTGTCCCTCTAGGCATGGAACGGAATCAAACCATGCTTCGAGTTTCCAGTAAAGATTATGTTAAAGCCTTTTGAAGAGGAGACAGTCCTTGAGAATAAATTGTTTATCAGGAGTTACTATAAGAGAAATCTGCATCAATATACTATCAGAAAAACCCCCCACAATTACTCTCTTAGGGTTCCTAGAGCATGCTCATCTTTCCAGTGCATAAATATGGGATGCTGTGTTCTACATTTACCTCCCTGCCTCTCTTCCCCCACTTTGCCCCCGTGATGCTATGGATGATGTCAATGTAGATATGTGCAAATTTATGAAACAAACACCGATGGAGCATTAACCTCTGAGTTCATATGTGAATCAGATGCAGAAGGTTTTTTTATGACAGTTTTCCTTAGGCCCTTTAATTATTTTGCTTTGTTGTCTCATTTCTGTGCTTAGTGAACACTAAAAAACATTTCAGAGACTTTCAGGTTGATTGGTAATATTTAAGTCACCAGCAAAATACTTCTGATAAATAGTTGGGGAATTGTATAAAAATGAGGAAGCTCTTTAAGGGAGATGTGTAAGTAGCAGTTAAAAGAATTAAATATTTGCAAGTAGCATGCATGTTAATGCGTGCCAGTAAATGTATACCAGTCATCAATAGCATCAATAAAAATGGACTCTGAATGAGCAATATCCAGAAGTAGGTGGCATAGTTAAACAGCAGTGTAACAGACACCTTTCAAAATGAAAAGACATCTTCCAAAACTTGGAAGCAGTGTCCAAAGAAAGAAAGCAGAGGAAGAAGTATAATCCCCAGCAAAATAAATGTTAAACCGCAGCAAAGGTAGCTAAAATATTAGAGGAAGCAACTTGGAGAAGTAATGGAAGCTACCAGTAAAGCCTCTTTGTATGTACATCAGAAGCAGCACAGCTGGACAGTTAGCAGGACGAGAAGAAACAGCAAAGGAAGATAAAGACATTATGGAACAGCTAAATGAATTATTTGCTCTGCTCCCTGCTGTAAATGAGGTGGGAGTCTCACACTGGGGTCATTCTTTACACAGAATGAATCTGTGCAAACTCCTATATTGCAGTGTCAGATTTTAGAGCAAATCAGTAACAATGGGTGGTATTTACACAGGAGATTTGGAAGACTTCAAATATGAAATTATCAGTCAATCAGCTGCCACTCTGATTGATCAAAGCAGCACCAGTGTCAGGAAAACATGAAAAGTATAGATAATGGGAACAAGAATTACCAGGGAAATTTTCTGTAAAGGAGTCTAAAAAGGCAATGCTTTTGCACTTGTAAAAGTGGCAAAAGAAATGTTAGCATGGTGAAAGTATCTAAAATTAGGAATATGTGAAACTTTTGGAACAGTACAGGAGCTAAGGCCACAGCTGAAGAGCAGAAGAATGGTATAGGATGAATCCTGCCTTAAATGAATCTGTTGCCAAAGACAAAACACCATCAAAGAGATGTTGGTTTGGGCCTGTGTTATATTTCATACATTTTCACCCCATGACCCAAGCTTTTTTTCTATACAGTTCTGTTCATTTCCAGGGATGTTCACTTGTGGGATAGTTTTCCTCTTCTGGCTGGATGACTGGGCACAGGAGCCCTTTACAACTGTTGAATAAAAACCTGTTAAATAATGTCACAATTTTCTATCTGCCTTCAAAAATGATGTGATTCAGCCATCAAAACAACTGACCACAGTGAGTTTTTTCCACAATGTTTTTTGCTTTCCTGGGTAAATAGTATTAGCACTTTTTATCATCTCAGCATATATTTAGCTCTGTCTTTGCTCTTGTGCGGGCACAGAAATGGCAGGTAAGTTCTCTCACCTGCATTGCTTCTGGTTTGAAGAAAGCAGAATATGATTTATTTTCTTTTGTCATGTGACTACTATGCAGGACAGACAAATTGATTTGCTCCTGTGTATGCAGGAAAACTTGCAGCTAAGCCAAAACCGAAATTCAGTAGGGGTAAGTCCCATTTCCCACACCCTCATCATTGCAGTGTAATCAGTAAGAATGTTTAAATCATGAGGTATCACTTCAGAATCTATTCGAGGTATGTTTGACTATGGTACACCTTTAAAAAAAAATTAAATATTTTCCATGTGCTATCATGAAGAAATTCAGCTTGAACACGGCTAACTCAGACCAAGTTTTGGAAACAAGATTTAGGCCCTTCAGGGGATTGTCCTTCCCTGGTGTTGTTAATCCTGTGGTTTTTAAGGCATTTTTTCATAAAAAGGAAATGTGTTTTGTTTTACTTCAATGTTTACAAGTGTTTGTCTGGGAAATATAGGATTATAAAGGAACACATTTCAAGCACCATGCTGGGTGTGTTAGTGCTTTGTATTCTGCTACCACATCTGAGCTGCCTTCATATTGTGTTTCATAACGTCCCAGACAAATAAGAATGAGATCACATTTGCTAGAATTGTTTAATCATCAGTGGTCTGACCCTGAAAAAGACAAGGCACATTAGCTTTCTGTCATCCTGGACGAGAACGGAGGCTGCACAGCATCTGGCAGGAGGTTCTCAGCACCGCACAGAATTCATGCTTTTAACTTAAGTTCCAGACCACATACATTTTCTTCAATATACTGCAAACATATAACTACAGTTAGCACAATTGGTGCTTTCACTTTTAACTGAAAAGCCTCTCAGCAGCAGGCAAAGTAACAACCATGAGATGACATTGTGATGAATGATGATGACTCAGAAAAAGTGCTTAAGCCATAAATGGAAAGAGACAGTAAGTTTCATCTTTTTTTTTTAATTACATATGCTGCAAATCCATTTTAAATGAAAATTAAATAATGCATTTTTAAGCTACAAATCACAATAGGCCTAATGCAATAATGCACCAACTTCTCTTATCCTCAGTTCAAGTCATGGTGGGGAGTTTCAAAACAATGCCTAATAAAAGACACATTGATTTTAGGGCTGTTCCCTATGATAAGACTGTTTCCAGTTGCAGCTCTTTGCAGACTTTCATTTTAAGGAATAAATAAAAGGAGGTGAAGCCAGGAAAATGAATAAAGAAAGATAAAACATGCAAAGCACAGTATATTTGGGGCACCCTTATCCTGCTATGTGTACAATTGTACAGTCCATTGATTACAGTGGTATTTCTCCTAACTCAAATTTACACAAATGGAACAGCACCAGGCCTTCAGATAACCATGATTTAAGCCTGTTCTGGCACTCCCAGCAGATAACAGTGCTGAACTGTACCTTCACCGTGACATTTGTGACATAAGATACTCTCTTGGAAATGATAGATATGAGAATTTTGTATCAAGGCTCACAAATCAATTTTAAGGACTTGAAAACAATTGAATGTATAAGTTTTTAATTGTTTGATTTTTAAGGGTTCAAACTGAACTAATTTTCTATTCCAAACACAAAACATTAATGAAATAATTTATAGACTGAAATGCTGCCATTTTTCAAAGAAGATTTTTTGGATGAATCCAATCTTTTCAGTAAATGGAAGTAATGAGAAGTTCATACTATTTTAGAAATACTTAAATAGAATCATAGAATCGTAGACTCATAGAATTGATTGGGTTGGAAAAGACCTCTGAGATCATCAAGTCCAACCCTTTGTCCAACTCCAGTCCC
>JAOXXN010000446.1:23267148-23278054 GCA_026770055.1 Myrmophylax atrothorax
TAAGACCTGAACTTTTGCCTGCTACACCTCTGGAGAATAAGAACACCAAACCCATTAGTATCTGCCTCCTGCAGTGCTCACAGGTTTATTCTGTGTCTGTGTCAAGCTTATATCCTGAGAATGGACTGTAGATGTTTTCCTGGACAGAGCAACTACTGCAGCAGTTAGTCTGATGAGCTCCATTTTACAAATTCTTTAATATTCTATATTCTGACATCCGAAAATGGCTTTTAATTGATCAAGTGCAGTGGGTTTCTCTGACTAAGAAAGAAGACTGATTCAAAGGCAATCTGAGCTGGGTGACATAAGAAATACAGCAGAGATGGCAATAGACTAGCCCTGGTTTTGTTCCCCCAAAAGGGTTTAAGAACTTAAATTTTATAATAGAGAGTGTACTAATGTGACACCTTAGCAACTGAAGTTAACATCGCAACTGGAATTTGTTAGGAAGCATAAGACTGCATTTAAAACAAATGTCCATCCCTCTGTAGACACACACGTACAATTTATATAACCTAATACATATTTAATGCAGACACTGCATTTTGCAGTTAGGATTATAAACAGTTCACTTAGAAGTGCCAGGAGTTAGCAGCAGAGAGAAAACAGGAATAACGTTCTGAACATGTAGGTCTCCAGGATTAGTACCCTCTAAACCAGGCCTGATTGGTGCTCTCAGATCACTACTTGTAATTCACATTCAGCACTTTTTTATGGGATGGGACATTCCTCAAGAATGTGAGAGAAGGAGGTAGTCATCAGGCTGGGCCAGAATTCTTGCATAGAGAAATTAAATGAACTCAGCACAACCCGGACTACCTCCTTTGCAACTGTGGCTACACAGTCCTAATGACTGCACAAGAATTTGTAAGGAAGAAAATTAAACTGAAGATTTATATCAACAAAGTGGAGTTCAATGGTGAAGGAAGCTTCAGGTAATGAAGGTCTTAGAATGAAAACAATTACTCCTTAAAAAAATCTCTGAACTATTTCTATTAGCACTATGTCTGATTGTCTGAAAGTACAGCAGAAATTTTGGCTACAAAAACGAAACATGAAACTCCTTCTGCCTGCCAGTTTTAATCAAATATAGAGCTCAGCCTGAACCTACACAAGGCTGAAATGATGCTGATGGAAGTGAAACTGGCTGTCTCCCATTAAAGGCCTGCAAGCTATTTTTTGTTAAAGTTGTATGGAGCCTTGGAGTTTTATCTGACTCCTTACTGAGTCTGGATAGCTGGGCACCTTCCCAAAAATACCTTCTCACATCTTTAGCTTTACAGGGAGTTTCATCCCTTCCTCCTGCTGAGGCCACAATATCCTCTGCATTTGTTACCTGACTGCTGCATTATTAGCAGCCTCCTGTTTCTCAAGCCAAATATAAGACAATATGCCGGCTCCAGATGTGGCAGAAGGAGGCCGTCTGCCTTGTGCCTGCCTTAGATCACTGTAATCACTTCAGGCTCAGGTCCTTTTTTGAGTTCCAGGTAATTCCTGATGCCAGTTTACAGCCTTTGGCATACAAAGTCCTGCTGCAGTTGCAAACCATTGAGGCTCATAGCAAAGCCTTTGGGACCTAGGTTCAAAACATTTTTTGAAGGAAATCCAGCATTGTAAAAATCTTTCTATGAACATCAGGTGAATACAGTATCTGATCAACTTTAGAAAACAAAAGAAATCTTTCTCCTGGAGAACGCTTTGCATCAGAAGCACTGCTTGCTTCAAGTTTCAAACTCTTTCATTTGCCTTCTCAAAAAGCTACTCAAAGTTTTGACTCCCTCCCCCCAAACCCCCCCAAAAAAATAAAATAAAAAGAAAGGCAAAACCGCTAGACAATGCAGAGATTCAGTAGCTCTTTCACTACAGCTGCAGACCCACATGCAGGGTAGATGGCAAAATCCAGAAGTCACCAGCTTCAGGCCATGGTTCAATCGTACAAGTTCAGCTTTACATTTCTAACTTCTGACACCAAAAAGGAATGACAAAAATCACTGGTTTGGTGTAAACTCACTCAACGAATGCAGCTTCTGATGGGTTATCTTTGATGCAATAGGTTTTAAGCTTAATCAGGTACCAACTTTCAACACATTGCCAGCATAAAAGCACCAGCAGAGCACACAGCCAGAGTAAACTCTATATCATGTGCTGTGCTGAATTTGAAAGAAAAGTGATCCCATGCCCAGGCCTGATTTAAGTCCAAATTTCACTGCTAGATATCAGCAGTGTACATAGTTTCAACAGCAATGCTTGCAGACCTAACATTTACCTTGCAATAACTTATTTTTTTCAGCATATTTTAACTTCTGCTTATCTCTAATCCTGCTATTGCTACTGCCTAAGTGTTTTGCCCTATATACATCAGTGATAGAGTCTTCCCCAGTCTTAAAGGGATTGATACATACAAACATACATATTTATGCATGCTTATGTTGTGCACCATCAGTTGGGGAAAAAAGTTCATGTGTGATCCACAAAAGAGGCTAGCACATACTTTGCTCTGTATCTGTTTAAAACCTTTGCTATAGAGTTACAGATCAAACCAAACACACCATCTCATAGATAAAATGGCTCATCAGACATAATTTAGAGGCTGCTGCTCTTTCCCCAAGGTCTTCACTGCCAGTTGCAAATCTTCATGCTTCAAGACTTCTTTTCGAGCCAACTCCTTAATTTTTACCAAAGTCTCCCTGTAGTTCCCCATGTCCTGTTCAATCCAGCTCTTGCTATTCTTCTCCTGTAACACCATGACTGTGGGACAGATGGAGGTCTTCCTCCAGAGCAATAGAAGTTTGGTGCAAGTTCCCCCTCCTGAGAGTTGTGCCCAGTGGATCCCCATGTGCCGTAGGTCCTTGCACTCCCACCTCAGTGTGTGTGGCAGCCCAGCCACCAACCCAGGGCAAGCTGAGCAGCAGAGGACAGGTTTTGTAAACTGCCTGGAAAGAAGTGCAAGAGCTTCAAGCAATGGTCTGTACTCAAAATTTGCAGGGATTTAAACAACAGATCCTTTAAACTCAAGTCTTGAAGGAAAGGATAGAAGCGAAGAATGACATACGCATATCCCTCAATCCAAATTTTGTAATAGGACATCTCCTAGGAGTATGTCACTCAGTCACTGATGTGATTGCTCAAATAACCCTTATGAGGTATTTTGCTTCAAGGTCCTGTATTTGCTGAACATTTGAGGTCTTCAGATGAATACAGTTTCAGGATGACAATTATTTTTATCATTGTTAAAAAACTCACGGCACCGGTTCTGTGTAGCAGACTAGTGTGGGCTTTGCAGTAATGCCTGAAAATAGGTAGAAGAGAGCAGTACTCTGTTCAGACTGCCAGACAGCCAGAAATCCTGAAAAAAACATCAAAAGAAATCTGCAAATTTGTCCCAGAAAAAAATTCAGGTAGAAAAACAGGAAATGTCTGTGGAAAAACAGACATATGGGAACTCTAGTTCTTCCATAATCTCCCAGTAGAAGAATTCTGGGCAAAGAATTCGACTTCTTGTAGGGTGGAGTTTTATCAATTTATTAAAAGGGTTTAATGATGTGTGAAACCTGGCCTGGTCCCACCTAGTCCTTCTCACCTAAAAGCTACTCACAGAACAGGCTCCCCTTGTACATGTATAACAAAAAGATGGCTCATAGAAGAATGAGTAGAGAGTATTTATTTATACCTGTGAATTCTTGATGCGAAGATACCATATAAACACATATGCATGTAGAGGTGAAAATTACTATGGGTTTCTTAAAAAAAACATAGCCAAAGAATTATGGATCAATCCACAGAGCTTTGGACTAAATGATGTGTTTGAAAAGATTCACTGCTCCAGAAAAAGTATTGGTTTAACTTCCAAGATCTAAATTATTATTTTAAAGCAGCTGTCTAGCAGAGCTGAGGTTAGCTTAACAAAGGGGCTGACTGAAGAAACAGCTCTCCCAGATCTCCTAAAGTACTGATATAAATTAAATATTTAACACAGAGGACTAGAAAACTGACCATTTTATGCTACTCACATTTTCAAGTGAGAGGTTGACAAAGCTTTTCCCTTAGCTGCAAATTGATAATGTCAGTTTTAATGAAGTAAGATAGACATACACATTATAAAAGACTTCTCACAGATAGACCAGGAGCAGAACAAGTTATACAGAAAGACAAACAGAAAAGCTTGGTTTATTGAGTTCAGGTTATTCCAGTTGTTCAATATTTCTAAATATTGTAGGTTCTTCTTTATTCTTTTTTTGCAGCAAGAATCTTGAACCCTTCAAGAAGTAATTCAAAATGGCCAAAGTAACATTTTTCTTTACCTCTACCTGGCATATTTTCAGAGAGATACATTTACTGGATGGCA
The DNA here is from genome assembly GCA_026770055.1 of Myrmophylax atrothorax. Taxonomy (NCBI): domain Eukaryota; kingdom Metazoa; phylum Chordata; class Aves; order Passeriformes; family Thamnophilidae; genus Myrmophylax; species Myrmophylax atrothorax. The sequence continues at coordinate 23,271,494 of JAOXXN010000446.1, forward strand.
ACTTCCTGCCTGGACTGGACGTTTGTTAGTGTGAGTAATGAGCAATACATCCATCATTACAGTTAGCAAGTTTTCCATTTCATTCTCTTCCCTCTTTAAGTGCATGATTTAATTCACAGCATATAAACATTTATGCAGAAACCTTGTGAAAGCAAAACCATGTCCAGTATTTTGGTCATATATATGAGACCACTATAGGCAGGTGGAGAAACTCAGTTTGAAACAAACTCATATCCACTGTTTGTTTGTAATATATCTGTATTCTGTGTCTGTGCCTAATTTACATTACGCTCCTTTCTTTTTTTCCTTACAACATACATATTTCACACTTGGCACTGCTTAGAGCTAGAGCTGTACACACTTAACAGGAAATTTGTTCCTTCGACATATATGAGCTCTGGGAGAGGTTGCTTCATCAACTGGGTTACAGGGTATCTTGGTATCTCCCACCCTGTGGTCCCTCCAGGGTTGCTGAGCTGTGAGTGCAGGGTGGGTGGTACGGAGAAGAGGTGGCTTGTGATCCAATATGCACCTCAATGCAGAAGCAATTGTCTTCCTATTGTAGGGTGCCTTAAATATTTCTAGCTTTTTCTTTTAAACAAAGTCTTTGTGTTTCCTCTTGCTTCTTAGAGCTGAGGCTGCTACATGGTGGGTCTAAGACCCTTTGGATGCTGAGATAGGCAGGAGGGGCTTCGGGTGGCAATACTGCAATGACCATGTGGCCAGGTGCTTGCCTCTTCTGCACTGCAAAAAGCAACAAATTTTGAAGTTCAGAAAAGTGGGGGCCCTTCTTGTTCCTCAGAACATGAGTTTGCAGCCATCTTTTCTGGGTTTTCCTTTGCCTCCTAGAAGGTTAGTAGCCTCATTCTATGGGCAGTGTACTTGAGGCAGAGGTAATCAATCTTCCTCAGCAATTCCAGCATCTGAGGAGCTTTTCACAGACTTTTAGTGACTCTCTTAGTTTAGTCTGCAGCTAGATATGCAGCTATCCTCAGTGAACACTCTCTCCCAACCCTTAATAATCATCCATCCTTTTCCATAAACAAATGTGATTTTCTTGCTCATTCCCCAAAATCTCCCCATAAAAATGACAGCTTACTTGGTGCAAGTAGAGGGTAGTGGCGGCAAGAGCCCTGAACTGCAGGCAGAGCTGTGAAGCAGAGCTAAGCAGTGCTTTTTCAATGAATACTCACTGAGCCAAGAATACTTTAAACACTCCTCCTCCATCACTGTTCTTTAAAATTGAGATTATTAATGAGTCACACTTACATTCATATTCTTCAGAGCACTGCTTTAGAGAGAAACAATAGCCAGGTCTCCCTCTCCTTCCTCCTGGGTGGGCAAGCAGCACAATACTAAAGCATTATCACATCAACTGCTGGGCTAAGAAGCTTGACCCAAAGCCCTGTGCCAGTGAATTATTTTCCCGTGACATATGGCTTAAGGCTGAAGGATTTGAACACTTAATTGGTGCATTTTCTGCAAGGCTTTAAAGGCTTGGCAAGGTGAGATTCCTGCTAATCAGTGATACAGCTGGGAAACAGCTCCTGCTGTGCATCACCAGCAGCCTCCACCTACACGAATTTATTGATCTGCTGCAGCTCAAGGGACTTGTATTATCTGAAGGTGTTAAATTCATTTCTAAGTGAAGCTGTCCAAAGATTGTGTTTCAAACATCCTTCATAAGTTCTATTCGCTAAGACGTGTAACAGCACTGATCTGTGAATGTATGTGAAAAAGAACACCACGACCTTCTCTCTCACATTATCCTGGTGAGGTGGCTCTTTGTTAACTAGGAAAACAAAACACATTCCCTGTAACTTTTGCCTTTTCCTGCAAGAGCTACCTCAACCCCTCTCTACAAGCAGCCTCTCACAAAAATTAACATCTTTACAGAACTTTTTCTGTTATTGAAACTATCAGTCTCCTTCCAAAAAACTTCCGTTCTAAAGGGGGGGTCATTTGATGAGAAACTTGGGAAATTAAATTTTCTTTCATTATTATCACATCTGGAAAACAATTATTCAAAATATTCATTTTCAGTTTTAATCCTGTCATTTTGCTGTACTTATCCCTCTGACTTGCAAAACAATGGTTTCTGTAATATTCCTTACATTTTTCTGGCATTTTATTTTCTCTGGAAAAATTTCTCCCAAGTAATTTCATTTCTTCCATTGTGACTAATTTACAAGTTCTATATCATCAGAAACCTTGTAAATCTACTCTTCATTGAGATCCTGTGATCTGGAAGGAGTTCTGCTCATGAAGGATTTGCAGGACTGACACACATTGTTGCCATTCTGTTTTTTCCAAGGAAAAGTATTTTTCACAATGATTCAGACAAATTATCCTTTTATAGACATGACAACAAAACTAAGGAGAGCAGTTACTGTACCCATCAGAGAGAAGACACTCTCCCTTGAAGATAACTGTATCCAGCCACAAACTGACAACTATTATTACACATGAAAGATGTTGCTCTCACGGGACATAACCCTGCAGCCACACCCACTCACACGCACTTGGAAATAAAATCGATACCCTCTTGAAGTATTAGGGCTGCTTTGGAAGGCATTCTGAAAATATTTGTACTAATTGAATAAAGTCAACCAAATTTCATTCTTTTAAACACATAAGCACAGAAGAGGAAAGCAGAGTTTGGAAATGTTCAAGGAATGCCTGTTTAGGACTTTAGTCACAAAAGCTAGGTAAAAGTGCAATTTTAATATTTTTGTTTTGTTTTTATTGCATTAGTTCCCTTTTTCCTTCCTCCTGCTAAACACACATCAAATTTAGAAACGGTACAAAATTCTTTTGTCCATTTTCTTCACTCACCTGCACTAGCTAGCAGTTTTATTTTTTTTTTTTAATTTTATAGTCTTCAAGCCTGCTTTTAGTCCTGGCATCACACAGAAGTCCTGTGAGAGCCAGAATAAGATGATCCTCACCCACAACAAAGAACAATCCTGACAGAGATAACAGTGCTTCTATTTGGTTCTGTTTACACCAGCATCACCCACAGCTTTGCAGTGCCTCTCTCAAATTTGCAAATGACAAAGACCTTCAAACAAAACCAGGCTCAGTTTCTTAAAATACCTTTGACAACTTAATTAACTTTGCACACTGGCATCTCAGGACTGACAATTGTAACATAGTTCAAAGATCAATTAAAAGATCAGTTCTTTTTCTCTGTATATGGGAAAGTATTTTTACACTAGCAAATACCAATTTACACTCATTAAGTTCTGTGAATAAGCCTGCTGACACACCAGGGGTCCCATTGAAACACGCTTTTCACAAATACAGTAGGTGTAGTGTTTACCCGTTGCTTAACTGTGCTGAATAAGCTCTTTGACAAATAAAAGCTTTCTTACTGGCCCCAGTTATCAGAAGGCCCACCACGTGCGGTCTGTTGCCATCATTCACCACCTTTTCTCATCGTCCTACCAAAAAATTTTTAATTAACAAACTTTTCAAACAGTTAGGACTAAATCCCTCTGTGCAAGCAATGGTGTAAAACTGCTGTGAACTGCTGTAATTCACTCTTAGATTTCATGTTATCTTGTACAATCCCAAGATGCCTTAGTTTGTGCGATTTTCTGCTTTTACACTATGGGTAGTAAACTTTCAGATTTCATGTTAGGGTAGTCATGCAATCCAGCACCAGCAGCACCCAGCAGACAGCTCACCTGCTCTCCCTACCTCTGGCATGGTCAGATGCCTCCTGGGTGGAAGCCATTAGTAAGAAGTACACATCCTTATACTGATAAGCTGTAACTGGGAACTGTTTGTGGGCCTCCCTGCAAAGTGGTTCTCATGGCATATTATGTGTCGTAACAGTTGAGTGTCTTCTCTTGGCAAAGAATTTCTGTCTCACTAGGGTTAATTTCTAACCCAAAGTGCACGGATATGAATAAGGATAATCATTTAGACCCCTCCATGATTTACATCATGTTATATTTGTTAGTGCATTTGGGTTTTGGAGAGCAAACGAGGACACCAGTGGTGACATTCTGGGCATTTATGTGCTTAGGATGTGGGCGTGTGTAGAATCCATTGTCCAGCTAAGGGTTTAATGTTACTTTTGTCACAGGCTCTGTGATACACATCTCTGATGTTTCAGTTTGCTGCACTGTGCTAAGTCCTGCATTCTCTTGACTTCTCACCTATCCCATGCTCTGCTATATGCTACAAAATTAGAATAAAGCTTGAACATGATAACAAATGAAGTTTGGGAATCAGAAGAAAGAAATCAGAAAGGAGATTTTGCAGCACTATACTTGATTGCCCTTTTCATGCAAGGCCTAAACATTTTGTTGAACCAACTAATGCTGAACAAAATGGTCATCTTCTACTTCACACAGCTTTTATGTGCATCTGTCTAAAGGTATATAAACAAAAGCATGCACATGTGTTTCAACATATACATGTGTGTGTGTGTGTACTTGCATATATATAAAATGTGCAGACATAGAAGATTTTATAGTGCTGTGATGGGATAAATGAGCTTGACACTTATATGAACACCTAGAGTAGAATTGGCCAGTGCTTGAATGAGCAAAAAGGGAGATGATGGCCCTTTCAAATAAGTCATACATCTTCTTTACAACACAGAGATATGTTCATTTAAGCAGTGGGAAAATTACTTGGAAGCATTTTGAGAAAAGGAGCAAGGAAAATTCAATTTTATTTGTTTACATTTCTCTCTGTAAAACACTAAATATCAAGAATCTAACTATATGAAGTCAGAAGAAAGCATAAAAACTTCTAACAATGATCCAAACCAGATTTTAATGTACATAAAAAGGTCAAACTTAAACATCAGCTGCTACAGACTTTTCCACAGTTAGATTTGAGTTTTATATGTTTTGCTGGACACTTGACATAAAGCTCTTCAGAGCTGCAGCATGTCAGACTTTATGGTTGCAACACACATAGTGAAAAGAGAAGGGCTCCATAATAATTTCTCAGTATTATTTGCTAATGTTGTAATTGGGATGTTTACCATCTGAATGCATGGCTTTGGCAATTGGATCCATAAGGAAAAAGGAACAGCTCAAGAGAGGCCTCTTGGGAGTGTCAAGAGAAATCAGACTGCATGAATCATTGACAAAAGATAACTGTATGTAGTCTATACACCTAAAAAGTTTTTTGTTGGTGTTTTTTTTTCTTTTACCCTTGCAAATGCTTCATTCTATTGATAAAAGAAACAGTTCTTTGAGTGTAGTAGGCTGCCTGCTCTTTGTAAACCATTAGTCAAAACCTTCCAAAGGAAAGATCTGCAAGTTTTCAACCTTTTTTTCTGCTTCAATCTTTCCAAGCCTTTCAAGGTTTGGTATGGTAAACATACAAGATATACAGGACAACGTATCTTTCTGCCTAGGCTGGGGCTGCAGATTCTGGCTTTACAGGTACTCAAACTAATCAGAAAGAGTTCCTGTCATGACAAAGACATATTCTGATATTAAAAATGTTTTATTGTCATCTTTTGGGAGGCAGGGGTGTTTGCTTTTGTTAAAGGATACTCTAGGTGTGCCTGTACTATTCTCAGAATCAGACTTGGCATTAGCTGCGAGGAAGGCCTGTGTCCTGCTCTGTCCATCCCGACTGCAGAGTCCGGCCATAGGCATCCCTGCCAAAGCATCTCCTGAGGGAACAGTCCCTGGTGTCTCTTCCACAGCCAGACTGCCTTTAGCCCCACTTAGGCCACCCTTGTGGAGAAGGACTGCAGGAAATCTTCTGTGTCTGTGGGTTTTATTACCTCTACTCATGGAGGACAAATACATATAATATTTAACATTTCCTAAATGTTAGAAACAGCTCTGTTACAGCATTGCAAGAAGGGCAGCTGACTGACCTCACAGCTGGCTTTAAAGACAAGAAGCCAGGCAGTTCTCACCGCCGTACATGATAGCTTTCCTCTATTGCAGAGCAAAACAAGTCACCCAGTGTGCACATGGAAGGAGTTCACCTGAGTTGAATTTTGGCTCTTTCTATTGCGAACAGGCTGTGCTTTGTGCAAGTTTCTGTTCAACTGCAGGAGAAAAATCTTTCTTCCTCAGAACATTTAAGACAAGAAAAGCAAAATAAGAAAGCATTTCTAACTGATTGGCCTACTGAAATGTCTCAGGACTGTACAAACAAAGAGGAAGTTATGGTGTTTCTTTTTTTTTTTTTACTTTAATAGCATGCAAGTGCTGGGATAGTATGAAGCTGGGTATGCAGTGAAAACCAAGACAGACCAGATATTGGATACACAGTATTTGTTTTCTGAGTCCTTGCTCACAGAGTTTTCTTGCAACTACTGAAAAAAGGTCCTGAGAAGACAGAACTCTCAACTAACCACTTTTGTTCAGGAAAAAATATGATTATTTAGAAGGATTTTCCTATTCTGTTTTCTTTAATCAATCCAACCCAATCCTTTAAAGTGACACTTAAATAAAGTAGTTTCAAAAGGGGTAACATCTTTTAAAACTCTTTTTCTCCTGTAAAACAAAGATTTCTGCCCATCACAGTGGAAGACACACAGAAGTTGCCTGCCTATATCTGGCTGTCACACAT
>JAOXXN010000446.1:23278154-23303456 GCA_026770055.1 Myrmophylax atrothorax
GGTTGGCTGTGTTTTTGTTTGGTTTGTTTGTTTGTTTGGTTTGGTTTGTTTTTTTTCCAGGAAAGCAAATGGTTCTGCATGTTTCCAATGTTTTTGGTTCTAGCAAATCAAGTGGTTTAGTGATTTGTCAGCCTCTAATACAACTACTCAGATTCATTGTTTCATTGGATTAGGTAAAATGAAGTTTTTTCTCTTTAAGTCTTGCCTGACAGTTTCTGTTAGTTTTAACTGTATATAAGAAATATGGGAGATTTCTGGAGACTATATTATGGTTTCCCTTGAGTTACAAGTATCACTCAATTCAATTTAAATATCTTTGGAGTCTGAAAAATCATTACCAGCATACTGGCTTCAACTCCTTTAAATTACGGAACCTGTCTTTGCTCTCTTCTGTAGAAAAATACTAAGATGAGTGTTTGGCAGATGCATGTGTTTCAACTTATGATCATCCTAATATACATGCTGCTTTGCCTAGTTTTATATGGGCTTGAAATGTCCTCTGTAAAGAGAGACAGGCCCAGTCAAGAAAGGAATTCATACAGCTCTGCTCTGCAAATTGTTGACAGAATGGTTTGAAGGACACTCTTTGTTTTGCATAACAAAGCTTTGGTTATACAACTTCACCTGGTTTTCAAAGGTACAGATGGAATTCCTTAATAAAAATGATAAATTTCAAAGGATTTTACAGGATACAGTCCTGAGTAATTCAGAAACTAGTATTTTCTCTCCTACTGCCTGATAACACAATTAAATAAGTACTGCCTTTGCTCTTACTGTGATTCCACATTTGATCCTTCATATGAACCTTGATTACTTTTCAATGGATTTTATTTGCCAAAGTTCAGTGACGTTATGGAAAGAGAAAATACTGAAAAGCATTTGCGACAAATGCCTGAAACTACTCAGTTTAATGGGGAAAAGTCCTGGGCTCCTGGAAAAAGTTTGCCCTGTGGATGATCTGTCGTCTTGTAAAGGGAACTGTGTTGGTAACACCCAGAGCAAACTGTGGCAGAAAGGTTAACTATTTGGGAACTGGTTTATATCTAATTTTGAAAAGTCTGTAGGGCTTCTGGGCATGATTCTATGAGTATTTTGGCAAATGAAGGACTTAGTAGGTGTAAAGCAGCATACAGCTCACTCCCTCTGACAATGTAGTATAACTACTCTAGAAGTATATAGGGGAAATAATTTCATTTCAAGAAATGGGAGTGTTTCCATCCATGCAAACCAAACTCAGATAATCCAAAACTCTAAAAGTATCATACCTTGAGACTAAGCCCTCAGATAATCCACCCTCTCAGAAAACAATATCAATAGAAGAGGCAGAAGGGAGTTTCTATTTGAATCGAGTTCCAGTTAATGGTGAAGTCAAAGCAGACCTGTTGTATGAAAGTCAGCTTCCTGTTACATTTACTCTTTCATTGCCTGAACGCTTCTGCTGATTCATAGGGCGTTACTCATGCAGTAATTCAGAAAAAATGTCTTCTCACAAGAAAGGGAATGTTTGGAAATACTCTACTGTCATAAAACAGAGGCAGAATTTCCCGAGACTCCAAGTGCACACTTATTACCCCATGTAAGCATTATATTGTTACATACTTTTTTTTCTGAAGGCTGCTGACTGTTTGATTTTTTTCCTTGTTTATTATTCTACCACTGCTTGAGTTGACAAAGTCTATTAGTTCCTTCAAAACCATTCAAATTCATGTTTTTATGACATACTCTGCTTCATAAGACCTCTTTTTTTCTACAGCTTCCTAATAAAATCCTCCTAGGAGCAGTCTGATGAAGAACTTCTTGAATATAATTTTCCAGTAAGTAGTTTCTGATTTACCAAATTGAAACAAAAGTACAAGTCTTTGTGAAATAATAATATAAAATAGAAGCTTGCACAACAGACTTAATAATCCCCAAAGCAGTATCAGAGGCGCCTAAGTGGAAGGACTTAATCACAGTTACTTTGCTTGTATTTTTATTAGATCTACTCAGATTCTTACAAGGAATATACCAACAAGCTTAAATAGAGGGAAGCTCAGCTCAGGAATTTGGAAGGACTCGATGCAGAACAGCTTAAAAATACCAATTTCCCAAGAGTTGCTGGGACACAACCTCCTCCCAGAAACAAGTTTGGAACAGTTGCCTAAACAGTGCTGCCACTTCTTTCCCTTCCCTATCCCATCATCCCTTAACCAAAGTTTAGGGACAGAGCATTGAGGTGTGATGAACTCATAACCATACCTTGATGAGCATTCATGCACGAGCACTGGAGAAATTTGTTCTCTGCAAGCAAACCATGTTTGCCCAGCAATCCTGTGCATGTAAATCAGGTGTGTCTTTGTCTACGAAATTCTTCAAGACTCAACTAGATAAGGCCTGAACCAGCCTGGTCTGACCTCATATGTGAACCCACTTGGAGCAGGTTGGGCTGGAGGTCTCTTTCCAGACTCTTCCAGCCTCAACTACCCTGTGATACTGCCCCTGCCACAGGTGGGAAGCGCAAGGATTCCTTTAAGTACCAACATGATAGCCACAGGCATTGTCTAGACATTGCTCCCACTGGCCTGTAAATGTGATGTGGAGTCCAGCTGTGTGGTTTGTAGTGGTGTGGAACAGTCTGAGAGGATGACTCCATCATCAGGGCAGGAGGAACCATGGCAGCTCTGCACAGCACTTGGGAAGCAAAGACTCAGGAGCACATTCTTTGGGTTTCTTGTTGTCTATTTGCTTAGCACAACATTTCTCTTTACTTGTTTGACAACCTTTCACCTGCATTGTCTGCATTATTTGACAGACTATAATAGAGGGAATGTTTTATTGACCTTCTGAGAGCACTTGAGGCCTGAAATGGAGGGCAGAAGGCTATTAAACTTAATTCATGTTTACTGTAACAACAACTGTTTCAGCTGTTTCTTTAACAATATTTCTCTGAGCCATCAGCACCAGGGCACTCCTAAGAAAAGGTCTTTAAAAATACTTTTATTCTGAGTGGACTTTGAAGGGTTTAGTACCATTCCTTGTCAGCTTTCTGTCAGTGCCCTGTGTCAGTAACAAGCTTATCCTGGAAAACATGCGTGGCCTCTCTGAAGAAAATGCCTCGCTATAGACTTTGCATATTTTGACTTCATCCCAGGAGGAAGAATGGCTTCTTATATACCTCAGTTATACTGTTAGGGATGCATAGAGCAAGGCTATTCTCTCGCTTGGTCCAGATGGAAGAAAATAAGAAAAAAAGACACAAATCTCAGAAGGTTTTATTTATTTTTCATGCAAAAATTATAACAAAATGTGACAGGACATCCTCGCATTTGGTTGTGGTTAGTAAAATAAATTAGCTTTAAAACTGGAGGACAAATGTAGGATATAATAGCTTGCAGTGGAGAAGAAATACGACTTTGTAAAGGGGAATAAAGACTGAAGTGTTTTAGGGGAGCCAAAACTAGATATTTAAGTAATCAAAGCGCTTGAGTACCAGGCAATCTTGCCAAGGGAGACACAGATGTCTTCATTCATAGCCTTCCTTCCCTGCTAACTCTAGCCACGGGTTAGGCAGGGCCTATGGCAGTGTACAGCCTGGCTGGAGCACTTGGACTGCAGGATAACTCTCCCGTTTGCATGCACTGGTAAAGGCACAGCGAACCACAATGAGCCTTACATTTTCTACCTGGCATCAGCCTTATCAATGAGGCTAATAAAACAAAGCTAGTAAAGATGTCTGATGGTAATAATAGACCTAAGTGAACCTCTGTGGACAGAGGTTCATATGATTGCATATGAATCATATGGCCAACAGCCTCGTGTGCCATGGCAGGAATCATGACATCAAAGGTGATTATGCAGCATATTAGTGTCATAGTATGAATGTTGATGTACTGAGGCATGTGAATGAGTGCCAGCAGTGCCAGATTTCCCTACATGGAGAGCACCTGCTGGGCCTCTCACGTACTAAAACCTTTGGTCAAACGCATAGAAGACATGGAAAAGGAGGCTGAGCTCAGGAAGAAGATGAGCATATGAAACACATGATGCAGGAATCCTGATAAGGCAGAGGCAAAGCTAGAAATGTTTCGGATGTTTGACTTTGCAAGAGACAACACCAATGTTATTTAGAAAGAAAAGGAAATAGTGTTTCTCTTGAAAACAATTTTGTCGAAACACTTTGCAGTCAGCCCATCACAGTTGTGAGACCTCAATCTGCTATTATGCTCTTCTTTTGCAGAGAATAATGGAAAACAAGCTTCTGTTCTGCAAGAATATCCAAACACTCAAGATGCTGTTTCATTTCCACAGTAATTCCTGTAGTTCACTAAAGGAAATAACACAGTTCAGGAACATACAGTATCTCCTCTTTCTGCCAGGTCTTCAGTCTGTTGGGGTTGCTCCTAGTCAGAGCCCACCTCTAGAAGATGCAAGAAAAATTTCCAGTAAAATCCCAGACTTCAAGGATGGCTGAATGTGTGGTGGGAAACCCCACCGTTTTCTTTCTCTGGACAGGTAAAACCCTGTGTCTGGGAGTGCCCTGTGTCCTGATGTCATGTGGGCTGCTCTGGGGCTGTGGACTTGAGACTATTCTGCTCCAGGGTAGCTGAAGAGCACCTGTCAATCCTGAACTTCTCAGCCTGGTTTCTGGGATGAGCATGGTACCTGCCTGCCTCAGAGGCCACTCAGCAAGCAAGGGAAGTGGCAGGGAAGGCCATTAGCAAGGCAGGGCTTGTCATCACACACTGCCAGACTAGCACCTACATCTTCACCTACAGCCAACCAGTGCATGCAGGGTGATTGGTCAGGCTTGAACTGCTATATCTGAACAGAAGAATATTGTCAGACTGCCTCTGGCTTGCTTTTCCCACTGACACTATGAGGAGTGAGATGGAAAGTGTTTGTAATGGAGCCATGATTCAATGATTTCATGTTTTCAAGGAAATAATTCCCATAGGGATGTTCTCCTTTTTATCTATGTGAGAAAATGCAGTATTGTGCTGAAGCTGAGGTGGAAACCTGTCTAGTTCCATCTAGGGGGCAGCCCCCTCTGGCTAATTGTTAGAACTTATGTATGTACATATGGGTAAGAGTATATCATGCACATGGTGCATTGAGAGCTCCTGTGTGACTGACTGAGAACAGTTTCAAACATATTAGCAGAGGGAAGGGAGAGAGTGAGGCTGAACAAATGATTTAACCATATAGCATTACAGATTAGCCAAAGACACATATTTGCCCAATGAAGTGAAAGGAATTTCAATGGCTCCACAAAACAAGAGTGCAAAACAATGCCCATGGATCTTATACCACATCTTGTCAGGTTGAAGGAAGCAGGAACTGAGAAAATCAGTGGTTGTATCTTTGTCAACACTTTCACCTTGCCACCCTGCAACTGTGATCTCCTTTCTCTGACCTTTTGTCCAAGGAGTTTTAATCAATGGACATAGCTGATGTGGCTTAAGCAGGTATGACTGTACCTTTGATAGTGAAGGGTGGGTTTGTATTGTCATTGAGGAGAGAAGAGATTGGGAAAATGTGAAGGACTGCTGTGTCTAGGATGATTTTAAAGACAATGAGGTTCAGAAAATTAGGCTAAATTATCACTGTAAAGTTCACAACAAAGCTATGGAAAATTCTAATATTTGAGAATGGATCCAAGAATAAAACTGCAACAATCTATAGTGTGCATGACTGCAGACTTCAGAGTCCTTCACAGAGATATCTGAGTGAGAAGATGCTGATAGTAAAATTGCCAGCACCTTCCAGAGAGATGTTACTAACACATGCTGTTGCTAGCAAATTTGATATCTTTATTCCCCATCAAACACAAACCAGAAAACATGTAAGCCATAGCTAAACAGAAGCAGTGACTTCTATTAGCAGAGTACTCATGTTAGATAACTCCCACACCTGAAATTGTTCTGGAAGCATTGCATTTCTGACAATGTTTGTGACTCTTCATGGACTTGGTGTCTGAAATTGAAGTAAAGCAAGTTTATACATCATGAACAGTAGATGATAAAAATAAAGGTCAAAAAACTTGAAAGCTGAAACTGTGTATAATAAATCAGCAAAACCTTCACCCATCTCACTTCTGCAGGCTCTTCCACGAACATTTCCATCTGTCAAAATATCACATTTCTTGTAGAAAGTATTACTACTAACAAAATAGACATAATGAAAGTCATATCTGTTTCTTTACCTGTGTAATTTTAATTTCTCATTCTTATTCATAAGGAGCAAGTGACCACTCAGTTTTAATCTCTTTTATTCTTTTTACCCCAAAGTGAAAATAGTTCCGTAGCTATGTGAAGCTGGTATACATGTTGTCAGATGTATATTAACTTTCTTCAGAGAGATTTATATCGAAATACTGGAGAGCTCCATATTTTTTGTCATAATACACTTTATTGTAGGCAGAGGAAAAAAAATATATATAGAGAGAAGCCATGTTGGATTCTCAACAAGGTGATGTATCTTTCCTATAAGGCTATGTAATTTACTGGAAATTTGTATTTTTCTGTGGTGGAAAGCAGTCAGAACTAGTATGCTTTGTTGAATAATACCCTCTGATTCTATACGATGTATCTATGGTGAATTGATTTCTGGTGAAAAAAATGGACCATGGCCACGGGTGTGCCAAAAATACAAAACACATGTTCACATATGGGGAAGAGAATGGAGGAGGACTCCGAGAAGAAACCTGAGGCTGTAGGGAATGGAAATGGAGCACGGAGGAAGCTCATGGGTGGGAAGGACAGGCTGGATATTGCACAGTGACATGAGGAGGAGGCAAAGTGAAGTGCTGTGGTAGGAGTGGCTCAGCAGAACCCAGAGAGAAAGGGGCAGTAGGGCCAAGACTTGGTGGGGAGATGCGCAATGGGCTGTGCCTACCCACACAGGGTGCAAATCATCCATTCGAGACCTCAGTATAACACAGGTGGTATCCTTATGTTTCTTTCCCTCTGAGGACTAGCTGTTCTCATCTTCACACTAGTTCAGCTGGGCAGGAGTTCTGGTTGTCTGTGGCATACTGGTATTATTTCACTGGCTATTACACCGTATATCTTCTTAAGTAAAAGGTCTTAATAAAGGAAAGCCTTTATTCCAATACAACAGTGTTTTTAAAGGGATACAAAGATATCCCTTACATATCTCTTACATATCTATGTAAAATATATATTTTTATGTATTTCTCTCTGCCTGACATTAGAAACAGTGAACTTATATGCAGGCACAAACGTTCATGGCCATTCTCTCCTGTGGTTAAAAGGCAACTGGAAACGTTGTGTCTGTGGGGAAACTAGCTAGCACAAGAAGGGCTCTGGTAAGAAGGCTTTGATAGGAAACTGACAAATAAATTCTTCTGCAATCTTCCCCCAGGGTGAAAAGGTCTTTTTCCATCCAGAACACATATTCTTTGAAAGAAGTCCCTAATGGGAAGATAGGAAATAAGCTGGAAAGCAGATTCAGACACCTTTCTCTGCATGTGGTTTCAGTCCTTGTTTTTGTAGTTACTAGATTTGAATTTGCTGTCCTGCAAAGAGGATATGTACCTCCCCAGTGACAGCTGATGAAGATTCTCCATTTAGCCCACCTAGGAAAGTTCAGTGCTTCTGGAGCTAATGATTACAGGTTTGCTCTACTGTGTGTAGCTTAGCAGCTTATTTTTTTCTTGGTCTATGGAGAGCCTGGATCATTACAGAAACAAAAATTGCTGTATACTGCTAGCTAATAATTGAACTATTTCTGTTCATTTGAGGGGAAGAAATAGACTCAAAGGGACTATAAAACTTCCTGATTTTTCATCTTCTGAAACAACCTCACTCACCATTTAATCTGGCATGAACTTTCGAACTGATTATGAAGAAAGAAGAAAAAAAAGCATTCAAAAGTAGCCAAAAAGAATAACTGGATTCAAAAGGTTGGGTGGCTGATGACAAATAAAAATAAAACATCAAAGTGCACACTAATGGTAGTCAAGAAGACTTGAGCTGCAAAAATGGTAGCAAGGGTAGAAGGGTATTTATTCTGTCCTGGTATTAAAACCACAGTGTACAGAAGTAGAAGATTGTGATTCTCTGGCCTCTCAGGAAAGCTGAATCCACACCAGCTGCCTGCGGCAGCATGGAGAAATCATCTGCTCAACCCATGTAAGGGAGATAGAGCATGGTGCTGGAAGCTGGCAAGCCAGTTTCATAGGTATTCTGCCAGTCTCAAAGCAAGAATTTAAGCAAAACATTCATTGCTTTTAATACTCCTTAAAGGAACAGAATAAATTAGGGAAAAAATGGAAAGTCAGAAGTACAATGGACAGCGAGGATTTGGGAATCTGTTGAGACATCACTAAGCCCAGAGCTCTGAGTGTTTTAATGACTTATGATGGAGGCAGTCATTGGCTACTGTTCAAAGATTGAACTGTTTATGTGTCACGGAAGGATATTCTGACAAATTTTAATTCAGATTTGGGATAGAATGTGTTATTGAAGTCTTTACTATGAGGCAACAAAATATCATGAGCAGTGCATGATTTTTTGTGTGTTTAAATGAAAAATATCAAGCAAAATTAGAAAAAAATGGAACAAACTGCATTTCACATATTTTGATTTAAGCATTTTGTAACATTTGATTCAGTATTGTAACATGTTTCAGTTTTGAGAAATTCTTATTTTCTAATGAAAAAATAAATTTATAAAAGTCATTTGCAGAATGTTTATTTAATAAGACTTAAATGAAGAGAAAAAGCTTTTATGCCTCTTTTCTTCCTGAGAGAAAAACAACATTAAAAATGGTGATCACCATTCTGTGTTTATCATATACAACCAAGAAATAGCATTTATACTAGAGAGCTGTAGGAACAATTAGTGTTCATAATGGCAACTATCATTGGCTAAAGCAATTTACATGTTTTTTATTCTGTAAATAATTTTGCACAGCTTCACCTGAAAGGAATTGGATTGAGGGATAATTCTGAATGGACTGGTCATTGCTGATTGGTTTGGTGGGATGGCTCCAGATTTGTTGTTTGAATTCTATTCTCACATGATAAAACCTTGTTTCTGTATTTTTAAATCTATTTATATGAAATGTTTTAGGTACTTACTGCCCATTTGTCTCAATAAAGCAATGAAGGCTACTGATCAACGTGGGTTGTGAAGAGTGTTTGCTGATGGAGAGTAATTTTTCATATGGAACATCCATTTGGAGAAAAAAGAGAATGAGGAAAGAAACCACTTTAACAGCTTGCAATGTAACTAGAATTGCCTGTTCCTTTGCTAGTTATAGTTGCAAATGGCTTGTAGACACTCATTCCCTTTGGTCTAATTCCACTGCTTCTTGAGCAAATAAAAATGTTTGCAGAAACAGCAGGACTTACAGTACCTGTTCTCTTAGTTCTTCACTTGATGCAGTCTCTTATAGTTCCTAGTGTTTGCATATAGCAGTATTGGTTATGTTTTAATAGTTAAAGATTTTTTATTGTTGCTTACAACTTGGCTATCAACTTTTCTTTGTGTTGGAAACTTGGCCCCATGATTTTTAAATGATGAATGAATGTAGTGCTTTTAATTTTGTATTGCTGATTAGAACTGTCTGATGAGGTGCTATTAATACAGATTCATTTATAGTTATATTTTTTTTCTGTAAGGCTTTAGCAATGGAATGCACTTTACTCCAAAAGTGGATTTATTGATTAGTTTAGAGAGATCAGAAGGCTTGAAGCTGTCCTGTGGTGCACTCCCATCCAGAGGCATTCCTTTGGCAACTTAGGTTTGGTCAGAGCATGATTTCCTTAAAGCACTACCAGACACTTTGTGCAGAAAGAGCAGATGAAAACCACACTTGAGCTAATGATACCTATGCTAAACATTATCCATGGTAGTAGAAATCCCTTCTGTTCACTTTGATGCCTCCCTGCCGGTGACCTATCCCCAGACATATTTTTCAGTCATAATACTGGATTTGAATATGCACAATTTTTAATGACCTGTGCTCTCCCACCTTAAGGACCTTATAAAAGTGACCATGATAAAGAGAGTTTTCTGTCTTGCCTGATCATTTTCTCACAATCATTTATCTCACCATCTTTCAGCTGAAACACATTTTGTTCTTCCCGTTTAGATAAGAAGACTTCAAGTCTGTAATTTTCCTTTCCTACATAGCACAAGTTATTGTTTATTTTCACAGTCTCAGCTGACATTTGCTGCTGTGGGATTTACCTTCCCCCCTGCTCCTTGTTATTTTTCATGTTACTATGCAATTAAAATATTTGTAGTTTCCCAGCTAAACTTTTCAGCTGTTCTTTTATATAATTTTCATAGCAGTGTTCTAGAATTCCTGACTAACCCGCCACTTTTTTATTCATATCTATTGTCATTTCTCCCTCTGTTAGTATATCAATGGCAGAGAGGCCTTTTAAAATAGCTTTTCTGACATACGGTAGGCTGGTGTTTGGAGAGATTGTAAAGGTTCTTAAAATGCAGTTTGATCTATAGGACTGTGCTTGACAGTACTGATCTTCTTTGGGAAATACTAGCATTTTTATTTTTTGTTTGACTGCCTTCATCATTGGATACTCAAAATGTCCATATTGCAATAGCTTTAAGTTTCACATCCTTGGCTGATTTTGTCATTTGTTCTTGGCTACACAGCTAGCAAATGTAGGTAGCTGCTATACCAGGAATCATATAAACATTGTAGTTCTACACTGCAGATACTGTCAAACACAGGGCCCAACTCCATGTTTTGCCTTCAAAATAGTGAGTGGTATAATTTCCTTGCCCTTGTGGTTAATCAGTCCCTCCTTTTTGCATACTGCAAAATTCAGTTTTCTATTAGTCTAACCACTGACAGCTGTGGTTACAATAGAAATAAACAAGAGTAGCAGAGAGATGAATGAGACTGTACAAACTTATATTGTAAATATTCCTCCCAAGGGACTTTGTTTCTTGCCTGATGCTCTTCTTTTCTACTAAAGTTATGAAGCTTGCAGGTGAAAAGTATTTTTCAAAACAAACATTCTCAACAGGAGGAGGGCTCAGGAGAATCCTGAATCTTTAGTTCACTCTCAGAAAGAAGTCATAGCACACTTGATCATAATCACAGATCATAATAATTTTTTTAAATTTCAATTGAGATCAAAAAGTAGCATCTCAATGACATGGAAACCCTGCTACTATTTCAAACCACTTACACAATCAGATATATACAGATATTTGGGGATCATTGCAGCAGAGATCAGCTTGTTTCATCCTTGAGAGGAAATATTTTTTTGGATGAAATGTATTAAGAACTGCTGCTATTTCAAGTATTATAAAACAGGCACACACATGAAACCCCCACAGACTGCATGCAATGCATCAGGGTTACATGTCTGTGTGCTTTATTTCAGTCACTTGCTGTTAAGGAAGACCTTGTGTTAAAGAAGTGAGGAGGACTCAGGCATTTGGCGTCTAACAGTCTGATACAGAACTTTGTGTGTTCCTGCTGCGGTGACTTGCTGAGCTGTGCCCTGAGGCCTTGTGCTTGTGTTTGCTGGAGGTCATGCAGAGAAGGTGCTCTAACTCATGGGTCGCACTTTCAGTAATGCTGATAAAATTCCTCCTGGTTTTTGGTCCTTGTATTGATCCCCATTAGTTTAATGTTCCTATTCTTCTCACGGGAGTGGTGCGAGACCAAGTGCATTGATGCATGTTATGATTGTCATATATATGAAATGAAAGACAAACAAAAACAGAAAGCCTTGAAAATAAGGCAAAAATAGAGTTGCTCAAGTATGTCAATTCAAAACAGCATGTGAGAGTCAATAGCTCTGGTATTTTATTTTAAATTCCCATCTGATTTTTAGTTGAATATATAGATGACTTAAAAGGTATCTATAATATTTCAAATTGCTGATAAAAATCATAGATAACCCCATGAAGGAAGATGCTGAAAGACTGTATTTTTTTTTCCTTTTTAGTCCATTGAAAATTGTTTCTCCTAATAGGCCTTTTTTTTAATACTGAATAAAAGTCATAGTCAAGAGGCAGATTTATCTGATGTCACAGTGAGTTAAAGCACAGAATTTTGACCAAGACAAAAGATAGAATCAGCAGTGTATCTATGCCCATTTTTCTATGTGCTTTTCATTTATTTCAAAGAGAAAAATAAGAGAGTTCCTTACACGGGCTTTTAAAGCAGATAGTTTACAGGACAGTTCTGCTTTATGCTGCTTCTCTTCCAGCTTATGCATTTATCTCTTTAGCTTTCTGAGGCATGTTTTCTCTCTTTGTTCTGATAAGAATAATCCGCTGATTCTCCTTCCTTTCCCTGCAGTATTTGTGCAGAGTCTGGCATAAACTGACATCCATATGGCATTCATCCCATTGAATGGCACTTGGAGCAATGGGGGGCTGTGGGAGGACAAGTCAACTGGATGACCCTTGGGGCAACCACACTGACTCTTCCCCCCAGAACTGCTGACTGCTGTCACAGCACAGTGTAATCATGTTTCACAGCATCATCCTCTTGACTTTTTATGTTGGACACACTAAACAGTTCACTAAACAGTTCACACCTTCTCCTGGGATACAATCCTCCAGAGTCTATTCATGTACAATCCTCCAGAGATTGTACATGTACATTGTACAGGTAAAAAACTTCTGACCTGGTCATGTAACTTTTGGTCAAGTGAGAGTAGACTTCATAAATGACAGAAGAATCTAGAAGAAGCAAAAATTGTGATGATCTTAAAGGTGTTGGCATGTGCACAGTCATCTGTGCAGATAGAGCCCACCCGTAGGGTTCAGACCTGTACTGTTGGAATGGTGGGGAAATGTTGAAATCTTGTAGGGAAAGGCCAACTTGATGCTCTTCTTTCCTCTCTAAATTTGCTGACTTCCTCTCTGATATTCTATTTGAGTGCTTTGTGGAGTTCCAATCAATATGGAAGTCACCATTTTTAAGCCTTGAAATCAGACCTGGTTACAACTGCACAGACTTCAGCAGTTCCAATTTAATGCATTCTTTAGGAAACCAAAGATTATTTTCTTTCCACCCTCCCTGCAGTAGGTGTTTTCATCAGGGAGCTACAACAGTGAATTCAAATCTACAAGACTTCCTGTATAACTTGCTATACTGGAGGATAGAATATTTTGAACTTTGAATGAAATTCAACTGGAATTAAAATAAGGGAAGAAACCCAAGGAGAAACTTAAAAAAATCCCTCTCTCAACTGTATTATGATACTGTTATTCAGAACATCCTAAAATAGAAAAAACCACCACCATCAGTTTTTCCACTACTATTTCTCAACTAATAAGAAAGCCTAATAACATTTATTTCTACTGCCTTGCAAATCCCAAGAAGAATTTTCACTGTGTAATGGCATTGTCAAATCACACTCAATTGCTGCATAGTGCTAGAATGTGCCTGCAAGCCATTGCTGTTTCCATTTTCAATTTCAACATTCTGCTTACAAGCATTCCATTATAAAAGGATGTTGAACACATGAAAAAAGAAAGTTTTTATTTTCTAATAGGGAATGTGTGTTTTCTGTCTATTCTTGTGCTCACAAAAGGGCAGGGGACTTTGCACAAGAGGACAGAGAAAATGCTCAACAACAGATTGATATATTTCTGAACAGTCTAAACTACCTGTTTACCCAGAAAACCAATTTGTGTGACATTTCAATTGTGCTTTTTTTTTTGAAAAG
Organism: Myrmophylax atrothorax; assembly: GCA_026770055.1. NCBI lineage: Eukaryota > Metazoa > Chordata > Aves > Passeriformes > Thamnophilidae > Myrmophylax > Myrmophylax atrothorax. The sequence goes on from JAOXXN010000446.1 coordinate 23,291,827, forward strand.
GAGACAATGAAGACAACTTGTTTGCAAAATCAGCTGTCAAAAACTGATTTTAAAAGAGCAGAGATAGACACACTTTCAAAACAGGAAATCATAAGGAAATGTTGTGAGTACACCAAATCAGACTCTGATCTTCAAAGTTAAATTGAATGAGAACACTCTTCCACTTAAATTAATCAAGGGGCAAATACTGGAAGGGCTGGGATAAAACAACTCTAACAAACAGCAACACCAAAAAACCCCTCACATCTTACAGTTAACAGTGCAGAGATATTTTACAACTTCTGTGTAATTATGCAGTTCTCATTTATGGTATCTGCATCCCATGGAGCTTTCTTTACGTATCTCTACAGTTAATTGGATTGTGCACAGCACAGGGTTCTATTCACAAATATAATCAATTTAACCACTTTAAACCCATTTTTTTTCTCTTCTTGGCTGTTAGTTTAAAAGATCCCCATTATTTCTTGTTTGTTATTTTCTAATGCTGCTGCTGCACATATAAATCATATTCAAGAAAGCTGCTAGTTTATGATACTGTCACCTGAATCTTGGCTCTACATTCCCTCCATGCCCTAAACTCTGGCAGAAAAGGAGGAAGAAGGAGATAGCTGACGAAAGGACGAATCAAGGGAATGAGAAGGACAACAGCTGAATAAGAAAAGATAAGAAGCACATGGGAGTGCACAAGGTCATGATTCAGGGACAGTAAGTAGTGATAGTGAAGGTGATTGACATGGAGACTGACATTGGTTAAAATTCTTCGAGTTGGTATGCAAAGGGGATCAATCTCACCACATATTCAGAACTTTCAGAGAAAAGCTCTTATTGTCTGCCCTGGGAAGGAAAATGTACTGCTGCATCACTAATTTTGTGTGAGAGTGTCTCCAAGAGATTTCCTTTAAATTTTGATAGAGTACAAAGAGTACCCCAAAAACTGTGTAAGAGGATTGTGTTCAGCAAAGCAGAGTTTGCACTTCCTATTGCATCAAGACATGTAACCCATTTTTGTTGCTTCATGTAAGAAAATAATGTGTCCACCAGTCAGTGAAGTGACTGTCAAGTGACACTCTTGAAAAGGTATAAGCTTCTCCACTACAGGAAGCTAGGTGAGCATTCTTGTCAGTTAACTCCTCCCAAACTTCTTCATTGTTTGCTTACAATAAGCCCCTCATGCTCCACATGTGATTTTCAGCCGAGAAATTTCTTCTTGAGTCAGTAACTCCTGAAGTTATTCCCCCTGATAGCTTAAGGGAACATAACAGAGGAATGAGTAACACCTTCCAGCCCACATAACCCTTGGTGTGCATTGATACAACCTCTTGCGGAAAGCGATAGAGTGAGATTTCTAGTTGCCAATAACAGAAAGCTCCAGTAAAGTCCATTCTTGTGGCTGAGACACATTGATTGTAGAAGGGAATAAAGCTACCATCATTACTGCAAAGCTGTGTGAGTTTATTCACTGCACCACAAAGTACTGGATTACAATCAGTGACTATCAGGCTAACTGTGGTGGGTTGTCCATCATATGGGGCCTGCTAGCTATAGTTTTAGTCCCATTGCCTTACTGCTTCCACACAAGGCTGATTAAATAATCTGAAAATGTCTATGGGCATGACAACATTGTGGAGGTCTTCAGTATCAGCATGACATTCAACACAATGCATCTCTATTTTGGAAGTTAATTGAAATCCCTGTGGGTAAAAAAGCTTATGTAACATTTGCTTCACTCATGACTCACTGCGGGATACAGCGATGACTCCTGGCTCACTGTGATGGATAGGCTCAGAACAGCAGTGGTTGACATTTTCAATGTCTTGGCCCTTTAATATGTTTTATGTTTGCACAGTTGCAATGAACATTCTCCACTGCCTTTAATCCTGGCTGATAAATGAAGCATGAGTCTCCCTCTAACCTTGGATACTCTCACAGCTGATGTTTGCTTGATATGATCTGCATTTTTCCATGGACTCTGTTGGAAACTGTCCAAATAGTTCTCCCCAGTCAATGAAGGAGCATTGCCATTAACTGCTTAATGCTTTTCCTGAAAATTATTAGGCATGCCTGCTTTTTTAACTATACAATAGTCATAAACACAATTTAACCATTTTCATAGTTTTTATAAATCCATACAAAAAGGGCAAGAATTCACAAAAAGCAATAGAAAATTCTTGGATGCACAAGGATTCTGTCTCCTTGGCTGTAGATTGGTTTAAATCTAAAGCCATACAGTCAATCTCTGCGTCTCAGTTAAGTATTTATACATGAAAAGGCAGTCTTACTCTAATGTCATATCTGGAATGAGATGAGCATTAAAAAGAGAATGATAATGCTAGGAAAAATTCCTCCTCCTTTCCTTCTCCCATGTCAAAATTATACTTGAGGAGCACTTGTGATAAATGGTTCTCCATGCATCTTTCCCCTTCTAGTTATAACCTTTTCAAAGCACACACTTTACTTACAAAAAAAAAGCTGCAGATCAAAGCATGACAGTTGACACCACAAAAACAAAGAGACAAGGTTACTGGAACAAACCCAAGAAGCAAAACTGATGAAAAGCCTTCAAGTTCAGAGCAGCCTGATGAAAATAAGTGTGCGCTGCATGATTTGAGTAGAAAGGGGATGAAATAGAAGAGAAGCACGAAAGACTGATGAAAACCAAGGGCTGAAGACTTAAGAAAGCAAAAGAAGCTCATGGCTCCAGGCTTGGGTTTCATAACCAGAAGTTCTGTAATGCATTTAAAATTTAGTGAAGAAACCACTGACTGTGGCATCAAATCACAACACAGAATGAGAAGGAAAGATACTGAAAAAAAAATCCTTTTGTGGATATACTAAGAGTGCTCAGAGAGGTGATTTCTGCCTGAATGCTTATGTCACTTCTAAGTCATTACTTTAAGAAGGAAAGAAAATTTAAAACAGTACTTGCTAGAACTTGGCATATTGAGAGGATTGCAGAAGAAAATAAATTTGACATAAAACTACACTGTTTGTACCACAACTAACCAGCTAATAAAGGATGTTTCAGTTAAAATAAGAATTCCTTGCCTGTGCAGTCATTCTGTCCTGTTCCAGTTTTACAAATAATGCCCAGTAACACTTTAGGTATTTATTTTTATTTTTTATTTTTTAAACTGCTGTTTTGTTAAGAACTAAAGTCAGATTTACTGAAGTGTCAGAGAAGACAAGGGCACATTCCCAGGCTGTGGAAAATCCCATTCCCTTTTCTGTCAAAAAGAATTTGACCCCATGTTATCCAGATTCACCAAAAGGAGCCCTAGCTACCAGACTGCTTCCTGAAAGCACTCACTCATGCACACCAGGCTGTTCTTCCAACCCCCTTCCTCCTGTGGGTGTGGTAGGCCTGCCAAGATGCTGATGAATACTCTCTATCTTTAGAGTATTTGCTGCTGGGGTGTACGCAGAAAAGCTTGGACGCTTGCACCCTCATTCTCTTTGCTTACACAGGAAAGCCAGTCAGGGCAATATGCACCCATCCACCTCATTTTGAGAGGAGAAGACAAGAAAAAATAGAGAATACAATTTTATACTCAGGGTAGACTGATAATAACAGCCAGGGGTGGAGAAGTGAAGACTTGAGCACATGAACTTCTACATCTGCTTCCCAGTACGGGGTGTTGTCCTAGAAACAGTTATTTAACAGTAGAAAGTCTAAAGAAAGCTTAGGCTGCTCTGAATGCCCAAAGAGCCACCTTGCATGACAACAAATAGGAGCAGTGTGCACTCACTCAAAGCCAGGGCAGTGCACTGCACCAAGCCACACATTTAACTCAGCAGAAATGCCCATGTGCCTGTATGTGCCTGTATGATCTGTTCACCCAGATGTCTCCTACTCCCTCCCTGCTCCTCAAGCATTTTGTGTTCCTCTTACACCTCCCAAGCACTACTCTCTTGCACATGCTCCAGTCATCTCACATCCTGTTAACCTTCACTTCTGCTGCCCTCTAACTGCAGTGTTCACTCCTTTGTCCTCTTTTTTAGTATACGTCATTCCCCTGCTCCTGCAAATTTATTTTTACTGTTCTCCACCCTGCTCCTATCTGGTAGACATAGCACATTAACAGTCCAACACTAAAGCTGAACTCTGCAAACTTATACTGAAGAGTACAGGTGCAAAATTTCTTCAGGCAACCACCTTTTGCAATAGTTTTATAGAGATCTTAGGAAGAATATGTCATAAATTACTATTCTGTTTGTGAGATTAACATCACTCAAATAATTTCTATACATCAGGAATATTAGGAATGGTCCAGAATATTCTAGAATTTTTGTCAAATACTTTTTGGGACTTTGAGGTCTTGCCAGCCCCATGTCAATGGTAGCAAAGTATATTGATACATTTGAAGGTGTCATCCAGATGGGTCCTTTTTCATATGATGCTTCTGATACCAGATAGGGTTTAGAGGAGGGGGCAGCTGTCATCTTCTATCAGCTGCCACTCAGCAGGGGCTCTGAAGCCCAGCAGGTCAGCTCTGTATCCCAGGCCACAATATCAACCCACACAAGACATATGACTCTATCAAAACTGGAGCCTATTTGAGTGCCACCTGCACACTGCATTAAAATGTGCTATAAGAAAGAGAAATATTTTAAATAGTAATTGCAATTTTTGATGTAGTAGGCAAAGTTTCCTGACTACCTTGTGAATGCAGAACCTAAAAAGATGTAAAGTGGCATCATTTACTTCAACTGAAGAGGATTTTTAAGTTGCACCATGCTGTACCACCTTCACTGGATCATATAAATTGTAATTCAGAGGCTTGCCAGGCTAGACAAAGAAATTGCCTTTCCTCCAGGCTTTTGGTCTTCTGAACAAAAAACTGAGTTACTCCATAATACCACGCAGACAATAAAACCAGAACAAAACCACCACATCAAAACCAACACATGAGTATGTGGGAATGTAGAGATATTGTTTCTCTCCTGCTTCTGTACTGTTCTGAAATTTCATTATTAATTCCTCTGTGATGAAATTTTGATGACTTTTAGAAGCCACATTAATTACTTGCATGGAATAATTTCTGTTAAAGAAGTTATTTTTTGTACTTTAGGCACAATGACAGTTTTCATACAGAGAAAATCAGAAGCCTGGAGTATGCAGCTAGGGAATTGTGTTTGGACAAATAGTGTATTTTTTACTTTTGATCCAGCAATCTTAGGTGAAAGAGCATTGCACATTAATACTTATAGAAATTAAGTGAAAAAGCAGGTTTTATGAACAATTAATATGCAAGGTTCGGACTCCTGTTACATGGGACCTTTTCTAATAGAATTCTGTCTTCTAAATATTCATGGGAAAATGTGAGAAAAGAAATCAGCTGAAGTAAATGCATCCAGAATCTAAGATGACTGGTGTAACACAAGGTTTCCACTACTGTTTCTGTGCTATTTGGACAGCCTGTGATTCAACTTATATTTATACACCATTAATGCACAAATTTGGGCAAGAAAGAATACGGGTGTTATATTTTATATTGTGCAAAGATCGATAATGCATTGCTGTTCCTGATGACCTTTACTTCAAAATAAAACTAGAAGAAAATGTCACATTATTATTATTAATAATAATGCTCTTTACACCTCCTGAGATGAATAGATAAGGCTGTTAAATGACCGTTCTCTGAAGCTACGCCTGTTTTGTTACACAAAAAATGATTTTTTTTATTTTTCTTTGTTTGAAAAATTAAGAATTATTTCATTGGCTCATTGTGAGATGGGTTGTATTGGCCCAGTGGATGTGGTTCAAGTGCTGCTCTTGGTGCACAGACTTTACCTTTTGAGGGGAAATACATCTGTGTGGACATTTCTGTTTCATAGCAGGCTCTGTCTGAAGATAAAATGGCAGTTTCTGCTGAAAAGGGGCCCGAAAGCCTTTTGCTTTAAAGCAATTGCAAGCAAATAAGTCAGAGCAAGAATGCTGCATTGACCAAGGCAGGGTGGAGTGTGAGAAACTGTACAGAGCAGCAGCTCCCGTTTCTCACACAACATCTGCTGCAGTGGGTATTGCTCGACGCGGATGGTTAACATGCTTTGCTCAGTGTGATTCAGGAAGCATCTTCTCTGTTTCACTGAAGGAGCTCTGCTTCAAAGGGCAAACCTACTAGTCTCAGGAAATAAGAACCTGAAGCTTACAGAGAAAAGGATGTGGAGTAAACAGAGAGCTGGCAGATGTAGTTGCATGCCAGGGATGATCTCGCCAGTCCATAAATATTGATGACTTTGCAGTCTCTGAATGCAGATTATTCAGGAGGCTGAAGCCTGCAGCTGCACATTCACAGCTTGCTGCTCTCTGAAAGAGCATTCCTGACCTGAGAATGTGCATACGCCTGTCTGAGAATCCCCCACTGCTCTTTTTAACTCTGCTGAAACAGCACTCTTCTGCTTCTGGAATTTATATTTTATCATAATAATGCAAAAAGGCAAACAAAATACTTTTTTTGCAAAACCCATTTGTTCCGCAACAGTTGGAACAGGTTGCTATTAAACCAGGTTGCTACAAAAGAGGGGATAAAACTCTTCCCTTTCTTTCTCTATTCCTTTTATCTCCTTCATATAGATACTTTTTCGTCTAAGACTATTTAATACAAATAAGCAGAAATATCTAGAGAGCACGGTACCAGTTCACTCATGGGTGTATTGTGTGTAATCTAAATGCAAATGGCAGATAGAAGACAATAGTAACAACAAAGGGCCATCTTAGATGGCCCACTTTCATTTAGGTATAGATCCAGTTAAGCTCTGGGACTCAGACATCCTTAAGAGAAATTAATTTAAGATTCATGCTGGATCCTAAATTCAATAAGCCAAAATTGGACCTGACATTCTGAGGATAATAAAGAAACCTAGGAAAGTATTGAAGCCCAAACAAGGACAAGCCAAACAACAAAAGAATTAGTAGAGTATTTCAGGATTTATGAAATAAAGTAAAATATTGGGACCTCAGAGAGCCCATCAGGGGTTGGCTCATGTTTTAAGAATAAAATTTAAAAAGGCACTGTTTCACTTTAATTCCATGACAAAAGTAGCAATGGCTCAATATTTATTTGTTTATCACTTTGAAATAAACAAACCCAAACATTTTAATAATTATTATATATCACATCTGTATACGTGTATTTATGTATGTATTTCTAGCTATACACACACATACGAACTCTACTATCATTCTTCAGATCATGGCTATCACAAATTCATGCTTAAGGCCTGATTGTACCACATTAAGTAAGGTCTTACTCTACATGTATTTTTAAGGACCTACCAGTGCTCTCTGCCTTCTGTGTTCCAACAGGGTCATGATCTCTCAATCAGCATTTGCAAAAGTACTCATAGGCATAACACAGTTGCATGTGGAAAAAGATGCCGGAGCTCAGGCTATTAAACCATATCTATTCTGGACAAAATGACATGTGTTTTAAATTTTCACAGAACTTCAAACATGTATAAGGGCTTTTCTGAGAGGAGATGCTTCCCTTCTCTGGGGTCTAGTACAGAAAGTGCAAATTGAATTAGGAATCAAATTGGTCGCAGAAGTGTAATGTTACTGCATCTATCAAGGAATCTTGTGCCTCAAACAGTATCAAAGAATTATCATTTCACCGTAGGCATTTTTGCAGTGTGTCCACAGCTTTCCTGTTTGTGAAAGGAGTTTGCTGTTGAAATGCCTGTTAAAAAGCTTGGACTTCACTTTCTATTATAGATTACTGGCAATTATTTTTGAATATTGCTATCATCTATAGCTCAGGTCCCACTTAAATCGACATAAAAATATTCTGTGTGTGACATTCTCAGCTTCTTCTTGTCCAAGTTTGGAACAGTCCTTTCTAATGCAGTTAAATTAGCACTGGCCTGTGCTTCTTTCTCTCCAGCTTTTGTGTCCTGGTTTTATTTCCAGATAAATGGCAGTGCAAAGTCAGAAGCAGTTCTTGTCGATCATATACATGCAGCTGGCCTGGAGATTTGCATGGAAATCTAAAACTGATAAAATAGTTTAAGAAACTCTTCCATGGGCTTCCACCAATGTATGTCAAACTGACTTTCTTCTTTTTCCTTTGCTCCCTTTTCTCTTTTTCTCCCTTTCCATACAGTTTGCTTACTTACAGTAGGATCATCACTACTGCCTTCCAAAACTTTACCAGAGCTGGTGAAACTACAAGCACCAACATCTCATGCTGAAGGCACATCCAGACACTGTACACAATGTACAAAAATGAGAAACCAGATTTGAATCCAAATTTTAAATAATTGCCTTCCCTCCCACTCCTTTCATTTGCCTCTCTTGAATCATTAAGGCAACCAGATAAAACGTGTTTGAAAACTTGGGGCATAGTGATTCATTAGTGCTAATCCTTTCTGTGACGGAAATCTTTGGGACTCCACACAAGCTGCAAGAAGTAGCCACCTGTTCAGATGAAGCCTGGGGAACCTGAAGCTGCAACTCTTCTTCAAGAAACGCTGCTCAATTGGCACATGTTATTTTGCAGTTTAGGCTTTGTCCTCTGGCTCTCTGTTGGCTTTCCTTTCTTTACCAATATTGTATGTGCACCCTTGGATTAATGCTAATTCATTTTTATGTAATATTTTGATGTTATTTCTGTGTACTCCAGTGTCTCAAGTGAGGATTCTCAGCAGCTAGACAAATCTTCGGTTTTGCTTGACTGCAAATGATTCATCTTTAACAGTAATATTTATTTCAACATTCACTTCATAAGGTCTCAGTCTGTTGACACCAGCATGGTACCATTACCAATATATAAACAAAGAAAAATTATAGCACTGAGACTGAATCAAACTTGTGCATAGTGTCTGTGGTTGAATTTTAAATGGATGCAGCTTCAGAGGGTTTATCCACATAAAAGTAATAATTAACATTTCTGAAGTAATAACTGCTCAGCCACATCTCAAACTGCTAGCTCAGACATTTGCATGCTTCCAATATGAGCATGATATGGCTCAGTGTTAAAGCTGCCAAAGAACAGCAGGTTACTCAGCATGCATAAAAAGAAATGACATTACATTCAGCAGGGACTTTATCTTGTTTGAATAATCCTCCCTACAAGATTATTTCGGCATGCAATGTGTTTCATTTAAGCAAAGTCAGAGAATGCAAAATAATGTGAAGTAATTACGCCATTAAATGTTGCTATTAGTTTTTAAGCCCTCTGTCTCAAAGCATAAATAGTTTTCTCAAGGCCAAAACTTGTCAGCAGCAGAACAAATACACCTCTTGAGCAACCTCATTAAAACCAATGAAGTTTCCTGAAGATTGAGGTTGGTCCCTTATCCCACTACACTGAGAACTAGGAAAACCACAGGAATAACAATATATTATTTCCTTCCCATTTGTATTCATTTGCATTTCTAGAACACCCCAACTTGAAATTCTCAAAATATTTTACAGTCCCCTATAGACTAGGATAGTTCTGTTTATCAGCACCTAGCAAATGGCTAGTGATACCTCTCGATGTTAAGACTCACAGCTGTAACTGTGTCCTGGAGATTAGCACCTGCCAATGTCAGCCGGAGCATCCACTCTGGTTGCAGTTTCACCATGCTCTCTGTGTTAAACTTATCTGGTCGGGGAACAGAAATGACACCTTCAGGTATATTTAAAGAGAAACAGATGTCTAATGTTTCCCACTAATTTGTGTTTTGAAAATTCTCTCCCACAGTGGCTAACAAATCACAATCTAGCAGTTTGGAGTTCAGCCCTAGGGCCCAATCCAGGCATTACTCTGTATAGGGACTTCCTGAGTAAGTATGTACAACTGCAATCTCTTACAGAAAATGATAATGAAGTACTAGATTTAGTAGTGACTCTCAGCCATTCAACCAGTTGACTGTAATTACCTCTGATTACTTTTTGATGATCAGCTATGCTTAACAGGAGTTTGTAATCTTCTCTTCTTACATCCTACAGAAGGCAGCAATGGATTGTTAGAGCAAATGAGGCAGCTACTGTAATTTTTATTGAAAGTACCAAAGAGGCTCTTTGTCTTTAAATACAGTTTATTCCCAGCCAAGATTTAAGCTTAATGGGGAAAACAAGAGAGAAGAAACTCATCCAGGATTGCTAATTGACCAAACATCATCTTGCCACTGTCCACAAAGAGTTCATAAAAACAGTACTCACTTCTTAAAGTTTCATTACTTTTTAACAGCTTAACTACAAACACATTTTTTGCCTTCCTATATTACTTTCTGTTTATTTTCCTGGCTTTTTCTTGTGCCTCAGCCCTCAACAGGAAGCATTCCTTACAAGCATACCTTGTGTTATTGGGACAATGTCACATGGCTTATTGTAGGAAAGACTTGCTGGGATTTATAAGGTAGAGGGTTACTCACTAACCCAACACATGAAAAATCCTCTTTCAGACTGCAAATGAGTATATTATCCAGTGAATGCCCCCTGAGCAGTTATGCAGAGCCAGTCTGCTTGTACCAGCTGATAGGAACGTGTCACTCTGGTAAAGCATTGATACTTAGATGTAAACTTAAGCTCCTGAGAAATTACATATGATCTCAAGTGCTGTGTTGGATTGGAGCCACAGGACCTGAAGCAAAACTTGAACTTGATCAGAGTATTTTAAATAACTTCACTGGATTCTGGATCAGGTCCATGCTGTCTGCTAGAGGTATTGGCTATATTTTTCCAAATAAAGAAGTTAGGAATAATATATCAAAACCTTTGATCCAGGACTAGCAGGCCTGGGAATTAAGACTCAGTCCCTTTATATGATGAATTTACAGATTTCCTGAGTTAGGAAAGCACGAAAAACACTGACAAATACTTATGTTGACATACAAATAAGTACAGGAGACCAAAGGGTAGAAAAGGCATTTTAATCCTCTGAAAATATTGAACCATTCCAGAGCAGAGTGAGTCTAATGATTTCAGTCCACAGTTGTTTATATAGCCTAAACCCTGTATCCATGATGACATTTCATTTTACATCATTTGTTTCTTTAATCAGTTGTGTTTCATAAAAACAGTCTTCCAGCCAGGTCAGCAGGGAATGTGCTGAGCTACCATGAGCAACAACCAGAGCCACTGATTTCATCTGCCTGCTTTGCAGATGGAGCATGTCCGTGTGATCACAATGCACTGCCTGGGGACCTCTGTCTGAAGTCTGTGTGTATCCCCATACATTACCCTGCTCAGGCTTTCAGCAGTAGGACGTGTTTATTCATCCCCAGCCATTGGTTTAGACAACACTCTAAAACTGGGTTTGGCCTCTTTTTTTTCTTTTCTTTTTTTTTTTTTTTTCCAATGGAGCCAATTCTTACTTTCATAACTAAAATCACACAAATGTCTTCTCAGTGTCTGTGGCACCCTTTGTCTCTGCTGAGCATCAGTTTTGACTCTGTCCCATACTAATTGAATTGGTACCTCTACCATGGTAATTACTGTAGTCTTTGAGTGTCTTCCAATACTCATTAAATAATGTGACTTCATATCCATTAGGTATCATTTCCTCTTTCATCTTCCCCCAGAGGAAGCATGTACACCGCAAAGCACCTTGCACACAGTGTCTGTGGCTTGGTGCTGTATGTTTAGCCTTTTTTTCCATGGCAAGTTCCTCTTGGAATATGAATATAGTTTCCAGGCTCAAATG
>JAOXXN010000446.1:23303481-23317576 GCA_026770055.1 Myrmophylax atrothorax
TATCTGACTAGTTAGCTGGCTATGCTGAAAACATTCATTAAAACTAATTACATTCACCAAGACAGACAACCATATGAAAAACTCAACATACGTATCATACATATTTATGTGTGTGTATATATATATGTACACACATGCACACATAAAGGATTTCTTTTAAGAAAACATTTATTTTACAGAAACAAAAGAATCTAACATGCCCCTCAGATTTTTAACGGGTCAGCTACTAATTGGTATTTATAGCTGCTAAAACCTGTTTTCGGCATTGAACCAAACAAGCCCCTGGCTCCAATTACTGCTACCCAGAGAGCAGCCGAGAAGGTAGCAGCCACAAACGGAGGAGGCCAGACAGAGGAGAAGAAAAGTAATTTATTGATTCTTCTGATCCCTCCTTGCCTTTTATATTGTTGGACGGTTTGAGCAAAACCATCTCAGATTCTCCTGCCTCTATTTGTGCTCATTCAGATTTCTCCAGCACAGTTCTTCTTAAAAAGAGCCAACAAAACACTAACCGACTAAGTCATCTGCTGTGGGCGTTTTTAAGCAAAATTACCTCCAATCAAAAATTTCTTTTACCAGGGTGCACACTTGCATCTACTGACTAACTTTATGAAATTCCTTCCATCTGCTGTCATTGCACCTGATTAAACATCACTTACATACTGTATTTCCAATATTTGTATTATTTTTATACTGATCACTTGCATGCTGGTATTAATCAAAGAACTCCAGCTGTAACTGCAAGAACACTGAATTATTGTAAAACACCAGACAGAAATACAGTCTCTGCTCCAAAGACTGTATCTGATTTAAATTGGGCATGGACAAATCTTTCCATATTTCTCCTGCTATTCTTCCCCAGGTGACCTCTATCATAACTTTGTTGGCCTGAAACTTCCCAAAATGCCCTACAATCCATCATGGTCCTTGTCACTATTTTGAGGTACCTGAAGAGAATGCAAGACCTTGAAAAAATCTTGCTACTGAGCCTACTGCTGAACTCTTTCTCCTTCCACTAGACATGGGCATAAGTTAGCACAGATATGGTTAATTTGACATATCTAACAATTTAATGTCTGAATTGGTTTCTTGTTTGGTTTACAACTGGAGACACAGAGCAGGATTTTTTACATGGAAAATTAACTTTGTAATTTTCGACGTGACTGCTGACTAAGGAGACGAAAAAGATTTCAGTCTTTTATCAGCACTATAGTGTGTTGCATCTTCACACAACAATCAGAGAAGTAAAACTAACTAAATAAAATGCCCCTCTCTCTGAGTACAAACCGTATTCATATGCTTAAAGTGTTAGTAATCTGTTAATTAACAGAAATACAAATGCTAGGTTGAATGATCCAAGGACTTTCTTACCTTTGTTTTAAAAATAAAACCAAAACCAAACCACAATACCAGCCTATTTATATTTAAAAGGCCAAAAAAATAGTACTCATGTTTTGCAGCTTAACAGCTAAGATGGATACCTATCTTCCTTTTAAAAAAGTTGCACTGAATCTATTGTCATTGAGCTGAGAAAACAACTCAAAACTTCCTCATTTATAAGCTTCTTGTGTTGCACTTGCAGGTTGTAGTATCCAAGATGTTCTTATGGCTCCCAATTCCTCTCAGCTCTGCAGAATCAGTAAGATGGTTATATTTTTCTTGCAAAGAATTAGAAGGAACTGTTTACTACATTTCAGTCCATTAGACTCCAGAGCTTACACAGGTGTCAGAGGGCATTTTGTGGCCTGCAGGCACTTTATTGCTGTTAAAGATGACTGAGGGGGTTGAATGCCACGTAACCTCAGTGACATGCATTTATCAAACTGGCAGCTAAGAGACTCCTATTTATAGTGTCGTATGTAGATCTCTGGAAGATAAAAATCATACAAACCCACAAGCTTTTTTTTTTTTTTTTTTCCCCCCAGAGCAAAGCTCTGCTTGAAGGCTGGAAAGTCTCTAAGACTCCATGGGAGTGTTACCATGGAGTTTCATGGGCTTGGGCTCAAGCTGTAAATATTTAAGTGGAAATAGTAAAAAGAAAAACAAAAGATGGCCAGATGCCCAAATGAAACCATCTAGAGCTTGAATGAGCTGGAGATAAGGTTAATGGGACTTTCAAGATAAAGTAAAAGCAACATTTTAATTAACACATTTTCAGGTCCTATCATAAAGCTGCATTTGCCTTCATAATGGAATCAACCTTTCTTTTAGCATTAGCTTTCCCTTAACAATAGCAGCTTTCAGCAAGCAATTGGGGAGGGGGAAAAAAATCACATATTTTGTTTTAATAAAATAGAAATAGCAAGAACATAAAAATATGAATTTTGAAAGCCAAGCCTTGGTTTCCCAATGGGAGGAAGTTCAAGTGTGCCAATTTCCAATAGCTCTGTGTTGGGATGCTGTGAGCATGCATAGTGTTTATTGACTTCTAAATTAAAACAGTCAATCTCAAGGAAAAGCAGAGTAATGGTGGCCATTCTTTCAGTTTCACACCTTCTGTGGAAAATAGTAACAATCAACAAAACTTGACTGAATGAACAACCACCAGTGCAGCCATAAGTTATTTTAGAACAGGAAAGGGACATATAGACAAATGTGCCACCTTTTCTTTGTTTATCTTATTCTACTTTTCAGCTTTTTTCACTGAATCGCTCAATCACTCCCATCCTTCTTCACAACCAACAAGTAACCCTATGCGTCTCTTGGATTGATTTATATTTATTACTTGCTGCAGTCATTCGCCTTCATTTGTTAACTTTTTCCAGATGACTGTTAGTAAAACTGTGTGAATAATTCACAATGAACAATTTACTCAGCAAATTTGCCTTCTTTTTATGTTCTGTTTTGCTGCAATAGATTCTCTGTCAGAAAGTATTCACACACTATGGGCTGGCATTGCAGATCAATGCTTGTATAGCTATTGTTAAGTAAGAAATGGAGTAAAGGTCACAGCCTTATCCTTCAGACAAAGGTATTGTCCACCAATTATAAGGAAAACAACATCAGTTGAGTTCTCTGGAGTACAGCTCCCTCAAAGGTTCCCTATCTAAGGCAGAAGAAAGGAGAATGCCTTCTTTCCTATAACTCGTCTTCTCCTTCCTCTCAAAGTCTGGTCCAGATCTTACAGACCCTAGTAAGTATTTTTGCTTTGTCACACTGTACTACCCAGTATTTAAGCTCTGATAGTTTTAATCATTCTGTTTCTGTGAAATTATTATAGCTTAGAAACATACAGTCTCAGTTACAAGCCAACATTTGCTTTTTGCAATTCTTCCGCAATTGTCTGCTTCCATGACTTCCTGCTAGGAAACATGTTATTTGACTCCATCTTAGCAAACACAAAATATGGAGAGGTATGAACACACAGCCCACTGAAGCCCATTTCAGTGACTGCTTCCATATCTATTGCTCTGGCACATACTCGGGTTTATCTATTTGCTTTTTTCAAAATAATTTACCTAGGTTTCTGACTCTGATATAACAGGACCAAATGCTGCGCTTCTGCGTGTCTGCAAAAATACACACACTGGGACAATCACAAGGTGAGGATGCATTTCTATTTCCTTTAAAACTCCTTTTTTATTTTCCCTGAGTTCTCCTTGGTCTCTGAATGAAAATTGTCTGTAGCTTATACCTTCTTATCTTACACAGTTGACACAGATTTTTATATATGATTGAATTAGTTGTGCTAGGAAGGCAGGCACATAGACACTACAGTGTTCATGAGAGACTGCACTACCTCTCTGCTGCACTACGTACACTGCTCAGGAAGAATTGGTAGAACCTGTTCTCAGCCAACTTGTGCATGGCTTCCCTCTGCTTGCACAGATCAGACAAGGAAACAGGAAGCTCCTTATTTATTAGTATGGACCGTATTTTCTAATGCAATGATGCATTTGATCTAACATCTACCCATGCACCTGAGCTTTGTGGTCTGTAACACTGTGGATGAGTGGTGGCACACACACACACAGAGCCTGGTTTCCACCCACAGGTGAGTGTTTGGATTGCATAACATGCTGGTTTGGCCAGAGTCACACAGGAGTGAGAGGAAGAGGGGAATTGGAAATCACCTTCAGGTCTTCATTTAAGTAATCTTTCTCTCCTGCAAACACTGTGTTAGGAGCTTAGGATCAAAATAAAAAAAAAAACAAAACCCAAACAAACAACAAAAAAATAAAATCAAATTCTTGCCAACTCAATTCCTTGATCTCATTTCTAAGGATCATATTCTTGATCCTTGTTCAAAAAGAATGTAAAACTCCTGTAAGATTGTTGTCTGGCTGGGAGCTTGATGGCACTCTTGGTTTGGGATATTCGTTGGCACTGTAACCGATAAATGTCCTGATTGGTAGAAGACGAAGAAGAGGTGGGGTGATGGATCTGCCACCCTAACATTTGCAGATTAAAAATCTGAGATGAATGCTTTTGCTGTCCAATTACTCACCACTTATTTCTTTGGTAGAAAATAGGAAAGATACTGAACAGGGCTACAGGAGCACAGCCTCATTTGGTCCAGGAGGCTGTGATTAACATTCACTTACTGCTGTATCAAACAAGCCAACAACAATGTGTTTCAGCAGGACAGAATTCTGGCCCTGGTAACAGAGAAGCTTCAGTGAAGGCAGTGAAGGCCATGATTACATGAAGGGAACTCCAAACACTCTTCTCCCTCTGTATCTTTTAAATTTGATGTGCATTTCAGAAGCCCTATTGTCTTTTTCACAGAAAGCTTAAACAAAAGTTCAGAGGTGTTATTTGGACAAGGATCTGTAAACTGTACAGAACCACTTGTAGAAGATGATCCTGCCACACCTGGATAGGTAAAATTCTAAAATATAAAAGGTTCTTCCATGATGTACCAGGTGTGGGTTCCCAGGCACTGGCAGGGGAGCTGCAGGGTCAGCCTCTGTGAGGAGCAGCCAGGGCTGCCTCATGCCGTACATAGATGGTTCCAGAGGGTTCCAGAAAGGGCTGATTTATGCCAAACACAGATGGTTCCAGTGGGCTCCAGCGGCCCCACTGCAGGGCATGGCTGATCCTCGAATCCCTGGCAGGCACCTCAGGGAAAGGTTGTGTCAGAAAGGGCAAAACACTGAAGTCACTGCTGAGGGAAAAGAGTGAGAATCAACCCTGCAAGCCTCAAAGGGTGAGCAAGAGGAAAGGAAGGAGGGGGTCCAAGTGCTGGAGCTCTATGTTCTGACCCGTGAACTTTCTCATCCTATTTTCTCCCCCATCCCACTGAGGTGGGAGTAAGTGATCCACTGGGTGGATGTTGTTTGGCCACTATCCAGAGCTGGCCCAGCAAACATTATTCCTAAACAATGAACAGCAAATACGTCTTTCAACCTCAATAACCAGGTGGTTGCTGCATTTAAAAGAAAAAAGCTTGGGCCTCTGTTTTACCATTGACTCTCTTAGTGCTATTTAAGAAACAATCAAAAGTACTTCCACAGGAAACAGTTCGTGGTTAGGAAATTCACCCAGAAGGGGAGGTCTCTGCCAAAATGCTTATCTGCGCATTTTGATGTATACAATAAAAATCATAAACATTTCTTTGAATAGAGACTGGAAACTAGGTTTACCCTGCCATCTAAGTAACATGAGCAATAGGTCGAACCGGCGAGTTCTTTCTCCTTTCAAATCTCTGGAGCATCAACTCTCCCGTTCTGTAGTTTTGAGAAAAACCTTCAATGTCATTAAGAAAACCATATGCCACTCCCAAGGTGTAGTGGTTAGGCTAGGTTCATGTCACTTAGAAGTGAAAACATGAGGGTTTGAATCTCTAACTGAGGAAAGCATAAAAGTCATGTGTTCCCCATTCTGGGAAAGCAATGTCACCATAGCATTCAAACACAAATACCATATACAGTCATCACAACCATCTCAAGAGAAAGTGACCACTGACTTTTTCATGAGGGACTAGATTATTTTGCTGCATAAGATTCAGGAAATACCTAAAATTTAAAGCTCCTTAAGAGATTTTAGTAGAACAGAAACTGTTTTCAGGATGTCATTTGGACTGACTGGGGTCACCATTCCTAAGCTGGACAAAGCAGGCCAATTTAGACCTACACAAAATTCTAGGGGAACTGATATTTTAACCAAAAGATTTAATGCCTTGAGACCCTTAAATTCTATTGCAGAAAAATAGATATTCTTAGGCATTCAATACTTCAGACAAGTTATCCACTGCATTTACCTGATTTCATCAGAGTTTTTTTCACTGTATCATTTGCCTCTTTTAGCACCTACTTTAGGAAATGGATTGTGCTTTGAGAAACTTCATTTCTTTCCACTGACTGAAGACAATCTGTCTTGGATGCAATTATCCACAATGTAGGCATCAGTATGTTCTGATTAATCCCTCCCTAGACACATACAGAACCAAATGTGCTTTACTGCTAGATATCAGCTGAACAGGCCATTTTGAATGATAGTTTTGGACTTAGACCCTCTGGTTCTAAAAGTATGATGCTTTTACCCCCTAAGGTTTTCCTGGACTCTGTCTTTGCTGATCTTGTGGGTGAACACTGTGATATATGAATAAAATTGCATAAAAACTCTTATTGTGAAAAGTATACATTTCATATAAAATAATTTTATGCTGTGTTTGATGGAAATTTTGGAACAATCCAATGTTTCTTTAGCAACCTTTTAAGGGAATAATTTTTTTTCAAAATTTTCATTCTTTTTGTGACTTAACAATTTTTGCTTCATCAGAAGTTCATACAGTGAGGGGATAGTCACAAAATTTAGAGTGGGAATGAACTTCTTTAAGACGATGCTGTAGTAGAATGGAAAACACTACACTACTTAGTAGTTAAGCATCTGAGCCTGCTTCCACATGAGTTAGACATTTCCAGAGGCCTTGGCAAAGCCCAGCTAAACACAATGCTTATTCAGTTAATAAAAAGTACTGCACTTTCTCTCCTGACAAATCTGACTCCTGAGTGCTTATTAGTTTGTAGCACTGCAACAGCTTACCTTTTAGTATCCTAATGCAAGCCAAAAATTCAGAATATCAATTTATTAAATTTTCTTCATTAAACCCCAACATTTTAAATTAAATAAGTTTCAAGACCCACACTTTTCAAGACAATTGATGTATGGGTTTGCCAGACCTATCATTTTAGCACAGAGACCATTTTTGTCCTTCTAATGTCACAAGTATATGAAACTCACAGCCATAAAATAAAATTCAAATAGGTCTAACAGTCAAGTTTGTATAGTGATTTTTCCACCATAGAAAAGGTATTCAGTGGCTTGCACAAAAGTTCCACTGAGATCTGAACTGCTGCATATCAATGGACTGGTGAATTTCAAGGAAACACACAATTCTTTATTTTAATCATCTTTTCCTGTGCACTGCCTACCTTTATACACATATTTGATTTGGAAGCACTCATAGCTTTCATACCTTCATTAATCATTTGGAATGAACACTGGGGAGCTTTCGGGAAATATAGGGGGATGACATCATGATCAGGATCCTGAAAATAATAATTAAAAATGACAGGAGAGCACAGCTGGGGAATAAAGCTAAATTGATAACACATTTTGTCTGACTAATTACAACTTTTTAACCCACAAATCAATATGAAATTGTTAAAATAGTGTTGTACAGTTTCTCTTCTATGAGTACAACTTCAGAGTGAAAAAATATAGAAGATACAAATACAGTAGACAAAACGTTGGTAAGAAGAGATCTGGTCTGAAATCCTTAGTTCAGTGTCTTTCTGCTATGGGTCATCCTGGGGAAGCAATTGCTATCTGTCTGGTTAATTTATGAAATGATCTAATGCTGTATGTACATTTCTTGTTCTCTCCCACAGGACCCAAACATACTACATTCCTTCTCCTCTGTCCTCATCATTAGTTGCACTGAATCATTTAGTCTGAGAATTCAGAAGGAATGAGAAAAAACTTACAAAGGAAAATAGGAAAAAAATATTTACTATTTGAAAGTGTCTTTGACACATACATTCAATAAATCACAAGACATTGAACTGGCCTCTAAGGAATACAGTTTTTTAGTGAAATAAGTAGTTTGTGCTCCTCTTATCAGGAATGACTTCATGAGCATTTCTAGAATTCTTAACTGAGCATGGAACAGTTGATCCAATGCTGCACAGAAATATAGCTGAAAAGTGTCCAAGTTTTTATTACTTTTCCAGAAGAATAATATGTCCTGGTTTTTCCAGCTGCAGATTGGGCAAGTTCCATTTAGTGAATGTTTTTAAATCTCCCAAGTATTAATGTTAGAAGTAACACAAGATTCATTAGCTGAGCTTAAAGTAGTTTTTGGAGGTGTGCTTGATGGAACACGAGCTCATCCATGGTGCTCAGAGGACACGGCAGATTGCTATTCATACAAAAGGGCAACTATTTGCTAACAGATACATCAGGACACTTTGGAGCCAGCAATTGAGAGTCAGGACAAACTGTGTCTGACTGAACACTACAGTTTTAGCATTTTGACGTTGCTCTCAATTTTCTTGGGTTTTCATCCAGAAAGCAATGATTTAAAGACTAAAGGCTCTGTTTAGCAAAAATGTTCCACTGCTTTTGCAGTGCTTAAGCCAAGAATGTCATGAAACAGCTTTTTGGCACCCAGATGAGCTATTAAGCAGCAGCTCAGCTGGGACCCAAAACCAGATGCCTCCTGCAGAGAGCTCTCAGGAGGTATACTTTTCATGTTAACAGCTCTCTCGAACCTTGTTCTCCTCCTAGACTTCATTCAGGACTATGACCTTTCCTTCTGCAAGAACAGCTCTCAGAAACCAGTCCTTTCAAAGACAAATGGTCTTCCTCCTGATCTCCACATAGTGACTTCTCTTGTCACTACTGAGATTACTCCTGGCTCTCTACACATAGTAGGTAATGGCACATACTGAAATTAGCATGATTTCTGGATATACACTGAGTAGTGGTTAATCAGCAGCTCCTCCAGCATATTTTTAAAGTTTTCAGTGGGATCCATTTGGTCTTTTCATCACAAGCCAAATTTCATGTGGTCATAAAGAGAGGAGGCAAATCAAAAAGGTCCTGATGAAAAAAGGGGAAGATTTAAAAAAGGCTCAGTTTCACAACCATGATTGAATAAAACAAACACTTTTGCCTTCTGATTAGAGGTAAAGGAATACTTCCAAAAATATTTGCTGAATGTCATCTAGAGATTTCAGCTGAGAGGGAGTTTGGGGAAAAGGTGTTGGGATGGATAATGAACCTGCCTTGTTTGTGGTTTTGGCCTTTTTCGTTTTCTGGAAATATATTGCAGCAGCATTTGCTGGAGTAGTAGGCTGTAAATCAGTATCACAGAATGTTTGTAGAACACCAGATTCAGGACCACAAGCACTCACTTGTGAAACTACTCAGGCTTATTCACAAACCAGGAGACTGTAGGTGTCTGCTCAAAGCAACTTCAGCACTGAATGTTTTGCCTTCTGCCCTACAGATAAAACAATAAGCAGTTTGGGTGTAGGAGATGCATTCAAATTAGGCTGGCAGGAATATTAACGTGTAACTGAGTTTCCTAATCTTAGTTCTACTTAAGAAACTAGTAGTCTCAGAGTAAGACACCAACAACAGTGAGGACCAACTTAATGCTCTCAGCATCAATAAACAATTACACTGGTAAAATGTTGTTGTATTTATTAAGTTTCAGCTTGGAAGAGAAATATTTGAGAAAAGTAGTCACCAGCCAAGGGGACAGGTGGCAGGGCTAATCCTTTGTCAAAAGGGCCATATTAGAAGGGGAAGCAATTTAATACTGTGTCAGTGCCAATCAGTATTACTTTCATGGAAGACTGCAAACAGAGGACTCTCAGGCCCTTGCTAATTAATTCACATGGAGATATTGGTAACAGATGCTAAATACATGATTAGTCATGGAATCTTTCGTGTCCACAGCAACATTACTATCACAAAAAATAAAAGGTTTGTAGCATTAGAAGCAAGAATTGTACAGCTCTGAAATTACTTACAAGTAATATATTCCTGAATTCACCATGATAGTTCTATCCTACAGAAATTTAAGTATGTTGTTCATATTCTGTTTGGCAACTATAAATTGTTCTGACCAGAACAAAACAACATTTACAAAAGTCTCTGCCTTTGGGAAAGCATGGCTTAGCTCCATCTTATAATGTGAGACACATATCCTTTGCTTCAGTTTTCTGTTTTGAATATCAATAATTTGTTTCTTCCATTCAGAAACCTTATGAAACAGATGGAGCAACTAATATTACTCTCAGTAATACTGTCCATCAGCCTGGGTTTCCTGTTCAGCTCTTCCTTCCTTTCTGGGGAGAGAGTACACACATGGTGCTCCAAAGAATCAAAGACTCATTTCATAAGTCTAATGTTTAAGTTATGTGCTGTTGCAAGCTAGGCCAGATCCTAAAAAGCATGTAAAATCAGAGTAAATGGAGCCCAGTCTGGCAGCTGTGAAAACTTTCACTGCTGGTGCAGCCAAAGCAGATGCTTCAGCTCCGAGCGGCATTCAGCAAAGCAGCCGCCAAATTCTGGGCCATAGGGATGGAGGGTCATCCAGGCTGGCACTCAGTGCCAAGGCTGCTGTATGCCCTGTCCCCTCTGCCCATTTCAGATGTGCTGTGTTTGGCTGTTATTCACATGAAGTGACAGAGCTGGAAAGCATGTTATGATACGTCTGGCATGATCCTGAAGGAAGATACTTAAAAGAAACAGCATATAACTAGATTGTAGCTGAAGTAATTCTAACCTTCAAGTGAGCCTATAAACTACATACCAAACCCTCACACAGCTGAAAGCCACAAAACACATACCACATGCCTCAGAGAGGATAAGAAGGGTTCACAGGTGGCAACAGCAATCAGTGGTTGTTCAGGAGTCCCTCAGCTCCAGCCTGGGAAAGCCTGGGCTCAGTTTGCATCCAGGAGCTAGGACAACCCAGAGGATGACTCTGTGGCCTCTATTTATCAACAGCTGGTCTTAAGGTGCTCCTGCACATTTTGTCTGAGAGAGCAGCATCTCGTGCTGATCTCTTAATGTGGCCTCAACACTTAAGTTCTAGTGTAAAAAACTAGGCATGTGTGCTCGGTGTTTAGCCAGCCCTAACACAGAGGGACACCTGACAATAATTTTTGTCTTCTTCTCAGGTAAAGAATAAATAAAAAAGCCAAAAGATGAAAAAGTTTTATATGTTGAGGAAGTGAAAACATTTTCTAAGACAGTCACCATGCTTCTTATGGCTGAGAGAGAGCCTGAATCCAGTGGGCTGTTGGTTTCAGTGGAGCAGATTTGAGCCTGAAATATTGCTAACACAAAATCTTCCCCAAGGCCTGAGTGGAATGACTCTTCAGCTTGTTGAACAACCTGGAAGAGCAGGATGACTGTAATCACAGAAGCTAACAGCAGTACAGAGCAGAAAGCAACTGAATGGGAACTGTGAATACAAGCTTTATAAATATGAACTCTGCTGGTTCTCAGCTTTATCCAGATCAATTTAAAAGCATAAATATATGCATATTATTAAGGAAATGGCAAGTCTATTTGCCTTTGTACACACTAAGCTAAAGCAGTTTCACTCGGTCACTAGTAAAAAGGTGAAATCACAGGTGGGTTGGTCTAAACTGAGACTAACTATTACACTATTCATGGATAGAATATTCTGTTGATGCTGGGCTGTATTAGGCTGTGTGATGTGCTTTGCTTTTTCCACTGCTTGAGCTGTGTATTTTATCATACATTTCCAGGTGGCTTCCTGTGCAAAGTTCAAAGGAGTCTGAGAATTGCTAAATGAAATTGTTTTCCTGGGTGAAAAGAAGAAATGTTTGAAATGTCTTACAAGGTCAGCTAATACAGAAAAACATTCTCATTAAAAGATCAAATTTCATTGCACAGAAACTGATTTCCCTATTATAAAAGTAGGAAATAAATGGTAGATAGTGTATGTGCTACAGGAAACTAATGAAGAAAGCTTATGAGGGACTGCCAGTAGGACATTCCTTTTGCTTTGCTGGGTTTGTTGTTGCTTTTTTTATCAGCAGAATATTTTTTTCATCAACAGAAGAGCATGGAAGACAGAGGGTAAATATAACATGGGCATCTTCTTCCCCTGTGATTCATGCTCTGCTCAGGTATTTCTACTGTATAGGCTCTCTTATCTTGCCTATCCATATTAGCTCCAGATATGGTTTGGTATTTTCAAAGTTGACTAGAAGGAAAGAAATCACAGACCACCTCTGAGAAGAAGACATTCAATGTCCCTCTTGTGTCTCTTGGAACAGCATTGCCTTTTCCTAGAGTATTTCCCAGGATAGCCCATTCTGCACCCTTCCAACATAAGCTCTGAGAGCCATGACCAGAGATGCATCTCTGGACGTTCTAAAAGACCACAGACATTTGGAGAACACATTTTTCCCTTCATACAGAGCTACAGAGCTTTCAAAAAAAAGCAGGTTTTGTTCAGAATGAAGCCAGATTTTTGTGCTTGCTTCTGGCTGCCTACCTATATACACAGTCTGGCTTAGTTTATCCTCAGAACACAGGATTTAAGTTGGGGATAGAATATTTGGCAGTTGCATTTAAGATGTAATGAACAAATTAGTTTGTCATCAGTTTGTAATGGTACAAATATTTGGAGTATTGTAAGACAGCTTGAATAATATTGTGCTCTCCAAAGTAAAATGTTAGCATTTGGTTAGTGGCAACAGTGGGTAAAAATTAGTTCTTGCTGCTGGAATGCTACATTTCTGTGAGGTTAACCACATTTTGGCCAGCATCAAGCCAGAAATTAGCCTCTCGGCTGCTAAGATGGCAGCCTAATTGTGCAGATTTGATAAAGAAACTCTTCATGCTTCCAGCTTTTTAAGCCAATTCAGAGAAGGGATAAGAGAGTTTTGCACTAATTTAGACATGGTTAAACTAGGTCTAAAATTGCCCCCCACTATGTTATTGATACAAAAATACGGTACATCTGCTCTTTATGATTGTATACCTTAATCAGAACCCAAATTCCTTAAATGAATTCACACAACTCCAGGGAACGACAGCTGGAGTCAAGTTTGAGCGCAAGTGGTTACCATCAACTCTGCTCCTCAGGCAGAGCTTGTCCAACCAACAGGAGCTTAAGTTCCCACATACCTCCCAGTTTTTAAATATTTATGAATATGCTGAATTTAAATCATTCAGGCGGAACATCTTATTGTTGCAAAATTTGTTTCCACTTATACAGTTCATTAAAGCAACAGAGATTTGTGCATGAGCATGTATCTAAAAAATTCAAACCCTACTAATGACCCAGGCATGGTCACTGATTTTATGGTGAAGAAACATCTGTATTTTATCTGTTTCCTTTAAACATTTAAAGAATCTACAAGAATTCTTTTATCCTGTAACCAGCCACAACCAATCCATGACAATACAAAAAATCTGCACGTTTGACACTGTATTCTTGAAGTAGTCCATTTGAGTCTTCAAAGGATGATTTTTATTCTGATTGCTGAACTTAAAATTTCCTTTTAAAGAGAAAAGAGTTTTGCTTTCAGCAAGATTAATCACAATAGTTTTGACACAAATTTCTTTAACTTAAATGAGAAAAATGGTAGTTCATTTGTCATTGGCTTTGCATAAAAAAAGAAAGCCTTCACAATTATTTTAATGTTTATCCAAAAAAAATTCCTTTTTATCTTTTATTCCTATCAACCTATTTGAGGTCTGAATAATTTAAGGGAACACAGATGTGACCATTGTCCTATATACCTTCTTCTTGAAATTAGGAAAAAACACAGCCTTTTGATAAAAAAGAGGAATCTCTGATCTGACTTCTTAGCTAAAATAAAGCTTAGCAAGACTTAAAGTGCTATTATTGAGGAAAGGCTTTGCAAAGGCTGTCATTGAAATGCATTGATTTTTTTTTTTTGATTGCCCAGTTTTAGCAAAAGATACATTCAACAAGAAAACAAAAACTGTTTATTGATATTAAATGAAGTCAGAATTCATGAGACCTTTTAATACACCATTAAGTATGCTCTCCAAACATAGAACTGTATACTTAAGTGGTTAGTTGAGCTTTATCAGGGAGGGAGGAAGGGAGGGAGGGAGGAAGGAA
>JAOXXN010000446.1:23317676-23354098 GCA_026770055.1 Myrmophylax atrothorax
GAAGGAAGGAAGGAAGGAAGGAAGGAAGGAAGGAAGGAAGGAAGGAAGGAAGGAAGGAAGGAAGGAAGGAAGGAAGACCTGTACACTGTCTCACAAGGACAATTGCAAGGAAACAGCTACAAACATCATGATTGTGGAAAATAATTGGAGAAGGGCATTTGTATTTAGTTTTTATACTTACAACACTCTGTAATATTCTTTTTGTTAGGTTTAATGAATGATTTAAGTATGTCACAAAGAAAAAAAATGAAAAATGAACTATAAATGTTATTTGAAAAATAAGCAGCTTATTGGTAAGCAAGGCAATTTGGGGCCCATTGTGCACCAATGCTTTGTGAAATCAAGATTGCTTTTGATTTCCTGGGAGTCAATGGAATAGAGAAAAATAAGTTACTGATTTTGAAGCCCTTCAAAAATTCAGAAAAGTTCTTGCTCCCAGTTAATTGGAGCCTTGATTGTGTATTAAATTGCCCTTGATAAACAGCAAATATGCAATATTCCACTTGATCTCTTCAGACAGTTATATACATAGTAATAAAAGAATATTTTCCACATACAAACATTAGCTACTTTCCATAACAGGATGGAAAACAAATTATTTAGAGCACTGAAACTGATTTGAAAATGTGAATCTCTATCACTTTTGAGAAAAGCTTTTATTCAAATATAGTTAACATGAGTATATGATACACTAACAGATCCTGCCTAAAAGATTCTCTTTTTTTTCAATACTTTGGGCTTCATTTCTGTAAGCAAGGAAATTTTCTCTGAAAAAAAAAAGTTTGTGTTTTGTTTTCAAGTAGGCTAGGTCAGAATCTCTTTACAGGGAATCTGCACCAACAGTTGCACTGGTGCAACCAAGAGTGGGGACACTGCTTCCTTGTGGAAAGACACAGCTGGCAGCCGTGGGGGGAACAAGGGGCATGAAGGAATTTCTGAAGCCATTGCCCTGACTGAGCATCATCACCAGTCACATGGCACTGTTACATTAAGTCCTAGATACTCTGTACTGAGCTAAGAGTTTGAAATTAGGCAACTAATAGGATATGCATATTTGAAACAGGATTTTCTCATTTTAAAACAGAAGTAAAAAAATAATTCCTACCTCTTGCAACACACTTGTAACATAAAGCCATCCTCAGTTTTAGTCTGTGATCTATTATCATCACAGCTGTGTAAATAGCAAGACTGTAAAAATCTCAGTTAAAAATGTTTACATTCTCATTTTTAAAAAGCATTAATTTCTTGTTGTTATGAAATAGAGTAATCCTCCATGCAAGTGCCTTCCTAGACACTGGGATCATTTGTGCAGCAAGTAAATACCCAGTGTGGAAGCATTCTTCCCAGTTTTAACCATGGGTTAATCAAGCTCCGAGAAAAACGAAGAATTATTATTTCTATATGAGGTGCTTATCACCACCAAATCTGGATATTTTATGAGATTGATTGAGATGATTGAATTTATATTTCAGTATTTATGAATATAAGGCAAAATATTGTTCCTGCTTTAAAATGGAAATAACTAAGAGTGGATAAGTACCTAAAAGCATGCAACTCAGACCCGATTTTTTTGAGTACTTAACATTTTATAGCTTGCTATAGTTTCACAGCATAATTTCTATTGATTCAGCTGCCTTTCTGAGAGCTCAGCACTTTTAAAAGTCAGACCTCAGGTATTTTGAACTGGGTGCTCAGATCTGAGAAAAACACTGTCAGTGGCAGTGAAACTGCTGCTGTGTAATTTGCCCACCACAGCCAGCAGCTCACTAGCAGGGCAAGGGACTGAATTCAATTCACCAAAGTTGTAATCTGCTCTCTAATGAACATTTCTCTAAATATCTGCCTTACCTTTGGCTTTATCAAGTCATGGGAAGGAATATTTTGTCATAGATAACTTGCAAACATTGATGGTCACTTTTGCTAAATACTACAAATTCAGTATAGCTTTTCTGTGTAGTATTAGACAGACACAATACATTCTGCAAGTTGCTGAGAGCTTTCTGCATGACAGCAGGCATGTTCTATAGTGCCTGGCTTCTTGAGTATGTCCTCAGTTGTGCTGAATGCAACTGCTATTTTCAATTAAAACCCCATCCCTGCATTTTACTTGCAACAAGATTAAAGGAAAACATGGAAAGCAGAAGGCAAAAATAAGAAGTAGAATCATATCCACTGTTATACACTATTATATTCTAATATAATGGGAAATCAGCCTGTACTAAAATACTGTCTAAAATACTGGCATGAAGCTGCAAAGCAGAACTAGAAGACAAATTCTGAAAACAGAAGTGACACAAACACTATCCTACACCTAAGCCCAAGGAAGCTAGACTATAAATTCAAAAGCTTTTTGAAAAATACTTTTATGTCCTTCTTTTGAGAAAAAACCCAACACATAAGTGCAAACGGATATTATGAGAAGGTTTGTGGTTTGTGTTGCCACTTTCTTATTTTAGGAAGCTTTTATTTTATAGTATTATATCAATAAAAGAGCATTACTTATATCATCCTTCTCAGTCAGACATCAATTATTGCCTCATAAAGCTATCACACTTGTATGGTCTTACAATGCTTTTCAGAATTGTTTTTCATTCATTAGAACTGACAGTTCCTGCCCATAACCTGGTTTAAACAAACTTGATACCCACTTTTAAGCCACTCTGACCAAAGTCTATATTTTCCTCTGTGGTGTAAAGACTCTGATCTTAGTAATACACATGCACACAAAGCTGTCCTGAGACTTCAGGTCTATACCACCAGTAAAAACCAATCGGATCAGGATAAGAAGAAAGAGTCTTCTGTTTTTCTGACTGGTTTGGTGTCTCTTTGCTTTCATCCAGAATTCAACAAAGCTATGGCCAATATTGATTCTACTGATTCCCAGCTCAAAAGTGCTTTGTCCCCACCAGAGAGTTATCAGCTTAATCAGTTGCCTGAAAAAAAGCAGATACTGCAAGATGAAAGCACGGTGAGCTTGTGAAGTTGGCTGCAAGACAACCTGCTCCCACAGTGGAGAAGAGCAGGAATGCTACTTTTGGTGACAGCCCACAGTTAGATGGGCTTAGCCAGTTGTGAAACCACAGAGTAAGCCTTCCTTTCTTCACTCCTAGCCAGGCCAAGCCAAAGGACAAAACCCCAAACCTTTACTAACGATATATTGTGGCTGGGAAATGAAGCATGCACAGAAGTGTGTGTTTACACAGATATTGGTATGTTCCCAGCTAGGAAATTCACACAGGCTGCTGAGGAAAAATGCTGTTGCTATTCATAGCTGTTTCTGCCACAGGAGAAGTTCCTTCCGTCCATTCAGAATGAATCATCATGTGTGAGTAAATTGACAGTAAGAAAACATGGAAAATATTTTTTAAAGTTGAAAAAATTACACTTTAAAATGCCATGAGTATAAAAGTAAAACATTCCAGCATTTCTGATCATTTTTCCAAACATTTAGCTCAGTATATTGTTTTCTTTTTTTTTTTAGTGTGAGTTACATGCAGAACAGCATCCATTGTTTTTTTTTTTTTAGTGTGAGTTACATGCAGAACAGCATCCATTGTTTTAAACCTCAAAAATTACTGCATGATGAGAGAAGAGGGATGATGTTTTCCTACCCTGCTCTAGTCAGCCCCTTTCTTGACTGCACTCTCTCTTCTACTCCTGGATTTGTGCAGCAAAGCCACATGGAGGTTGGGTCTCTCAGCAGGGTTTTCCAAATCATTGCCATGGCATGCATGGTCACCCGCTGTTCCCCTGCTCAAGCTCCTCCTCTGGTGGAAGCCCGACTGTCTTTTTTGATCTGCTACAATGACTTGTCATGGAAAGAAAGATCCCTTCCCGTTGAGTTTTGCCATGAAGAATTTATATAATTTTATAACTTTCACTTCCTTTAGTCTCATTACAACACTGGAAACTGAACAGGACAGTGATAATTTCTCAGAATGTCTCAGAAGAGAAAATTAGGTTATTTAGTTTTGGCGTGCCAAAAATTATAGCAATAGCCAGCAAAACCCAAAATCCCCTCATCCAAAACATGAACTCATGCCCCACTCATGCAGCTTCACTGCTTTAGCCAGTTCTTTTCTACTTTCATTAGCATATAATGCAAGTATTATATATCCTAAAATATATAAACCACTGTCTGCTTGGATGTATGTCTGCCTTTCTATTATTGATACTTGTAAATAAATTTATTATTTACACTATTACCAGTTAATCCAGAGTTATATATATATCTAAATCTACTCAGTCTATGACAGCATTGCTCAAATAATGCTAAAAATGCACCACAATGAAAAAATTACTAACTTTTCTGCATTCTCTTCTGAGTCAATGTTTTAACTGAGTACTGGTAATGAGGATACAACAAAGCTAAGATGAATTGAAGTTATGAAAATGCCTTATGACAGACTGCAAGTCAGTAGGAAATATTTACACTGTCATCAAGAAGTAAATATTTGGATATTTTTAATATTGAATGTATTATGGTACTTGGAAAGACAACAATCAGAGGTGTTGTTGTATGTGTGATCTAACTAATACAAACATACTTGTTATTTATGAAGCAGTAAAATAAACCAAACTCCTCCCTGAGGTGATATTTTATTTAAGAGGTAAACTTGTAAAACCATTTAGGCAACCATATAATTCCTTTATAAGAAACCTGAGGGCTCCTACTCTGCTGAAAGTTTTGTGTGCAGCCTTTTCATTTTCAAATATTTGGTTCCTCCTTATGCAAAGACAAATCCTTTCTATCAGAGCAAACAGAAGAGTGCCACAGGCGACAGTGATGGCAAGAACTGGCCTCTGAAGACTGTGAAGATGCTGCCCACCTTCACTGGTGACAGCTCTCCCTGCTACGGAGGATGCTCAGTACCTTTTGAATCAGCTCTGTCCCATAGGGTGTCCCATGGCTCATTCTCATCTATCCTTTCCAAATTCTTTATATAATCTGGATTCTGTGAATAAATTACTTATTCTGCAGTGCCTTAGATGATGTGCAGATAACACTTTTGTGAACAACTGAGTGGTCTAAAATTTTTTGAACTATAAAATCAGGGGGGAAAAGTGTTAAGACTGCTTGTAAGTATAATTTGAAGTACATAAAAGTAAAACTATGGGTCTTCTGTGCACATGGGTGAGAGGAAAAGGGAGCTTTTTCTTCAGACACAAAAGAGAGACAGAGGTATTTACTTACAACATTGCACAGCCTTGTCTGTGCCCAATTTGTTAGACTTATACCACAGGACACTTGACAGCATAATGATATAAAATTATATAAAATGTAAAGGAAAGCAAACACCTATTTTGAAGAAATACCCACTTAGCACTCAGTTCAAATGTCTGCATCTCCAAGTTTAGCAATAACAAATTATTTCAGAACAAAGTATACATTTTGCTGGAAGGTTGGAAGGGCCATGATATATATTTCTATCACATTACATGCCTACTATCATGAATCTTAAACTTCCCATTAAAGTCACAAGGGCTACTATTGTTCATATCCTCTCCATTTTCATCTGCCATCTGAATATACTCTTCCGTTTGAAAAAATAATAAAAAAGGCCCTGACACATGCCTGGGTACAGTGAATTTAAAAGAAAGAAGTTTGGTTGCTGTTCCTTCCAGTTGTGAAACAGGAATTGCTTCTGTATGAGGCTGGGTCTAACAGAGTGAGACTAAACATTTATAAAATCAAGTAGGGATTGAAATATAGCTTTGTGGTTACTAACATTTTGCAGCAGCATATCAAGTTTCACATTTCATCAGCTGAATAGAGTCTGTGTGCTGGGCTATTGTGGTTCAGTAGCTGACAGCAGTCAAGTAAGTGCTGCTCTCTTCCTGGCTTAATCATTTCTATTACACTCAGTGTCAAAACAATAATGTCAGTGAAATGGGCTTGCTGACATTATAGATTAGAATTGAGTGATTCTGAATGTCCTGTGACTGAATTGCATTTTATTTCTAGAAAATTACACATTACAATTACAAATTAAAGAGCCAAGATCTCAACAGGCTGTATCAACAAATATGGAGCTGCAGACTCCATGCTGCTGGGGAGATGATCCATCATGAAATTCATGAGGTTTAACGTGTACCAACAAGAAAACAACTGCTGAAATACTCTACCATGTATTGGAGAGGATCTGAAGAAAAATCTGTGTTGTTAGGAAAGATCAATTTAGCTGCACAAGAGGTGAGAATCCCTCGGATAATCTCAGAGATTTAAAGGATGTTCCAGGAAAAAAAATCCTAGATTTTCTGTCTTCCATCTGTGAGCCACCACAATTTATAAAGAAAATCTCCTGAAATTCACTTAAGGAACATATTCAGAGTTTAGAGAGCAGTCACAGTAGCTGGCTGCAGAATTTCTGAGTGACAGACATCTACCAAATGCCAAGAAGTAGCATTTAATGACCACAGTCATCAGGACGCTTACTGAGAAAGACCAGGGCATTTCTGTCATCTGCCCTTTAGACAGCATGGAAAGCAACTCTGTCCTGTAGCACTCTCCTACTCTAGTTTTATAATATCCAAGTGTAAAGCACATTTTCCAGAATATGAGAAGTTATATCCTTTTTGCATATCTTCCTCTATCAGTTTTCCTAGAAAATCAGCAAATCAGAAATTACTCTGGAATTCCTAAAATAATCTGAGATTGCTCACAAACAAAAAGTAAAACCAAGCTCAGTAAAATTGCAATAGTCAGTTGCCTTTTGGGGACAATAACAAAATCCAATTTTTTGTCTAGTTTTAAAGAAAAAGGGCTGCTGCCCAAAGATGACATGTGTTTCTTTAAAAAAAGAAGAGAACTAGAAGGCCTACCTCAGGCACTTGTATCTAAAGAACTGTTCATTCCTTCTAGGAAAGAAAATGTGCAACAGCAGTAAATCAGACAAAGGCAGCGTTGATATTGCTGGAATAATTGTTTGCTCTTTGAACACAGGCAAAAGTGTGTGTCCATGAAGGAGTAAGATTGAATTTCCTGTTCTCTCATGGCTTCTTCAAGCTTTAATTCCAGGTGGACAGAGAAAACTGTAAGATGGAGATTTTCTATTCCTTCCCTTTTGGGACAAGATGTGAATATGTTCTAGGCAATAAGTGAAGTCTTAGCATCTTCTGTGGCAGCTGGGTCTTTTTTATTATGGTAGTATAAGTACTTTTTTGTATTTTCTTCTTCTCTTGCATATGTTTTCCTTCTTGCCAGTTTTCCTCCACACCCACTCTGGCTATTCTTCTTTCCTGACTGATCATTCCTGTACACTTTAAATATAATTTTCTTCCCTCTTTTGTCTTCTAAAGCTAAAAAGAATATAAATATGTGCATTTGTTTACAAGCACAGATAGAAATCAAATTAACTATTTGAGATTTTTTGATTAGAGCAATGGGTCACTTTTGTTCCTCTCGATACCTTGTAACCTGTCAAAAATATCCTTTGCGAACATATGCAGCTCCTCAGATGACTAAAAATGGAAATGTCCAGTTATAACAATTCTTTCATTCTGCACTGGTTTGTTTTAATTTTCTTTTTCTGAAATAAACTTTCTTTAACCATGCAGTGATAATTAGAACATAAATTCCCAGGGGTTGGTATTCTATCAGGTAAGGTAAGACAAATATTAGATGTGTTTTTGTGTTTGTTTTTATATATATTCTTCTGAATGAGAAGGTAAAATAATCTTGTCTGAGCAGGAAGTGAAGTTTATTCACAGCCTACAAAAGTTCATATGAATTCAGTATATCATTTGCAAGTGCTGCCATACAAGGAGAAAATCAATCATATTTTTCATACATGGGAGTGTTTAATTCCAGAAACCAAAGTAATAGGCCATCACTTTCAAGGCTCTCTGAAAGTCCATTCAATCAATCACCCAAAATAATACAACCAAACAAATAATGAACAACAGATTCTCAAAACAAAAACTAAAGAGATGTTTACAAGTAAGAAAAAATATGTAGGAAGTATATGATCTGAACGCAGTTTGTAAATTACTAAAAATATCTACCAGATACTCATATGCCAGTGTCTTGTGAGTAATGTGGAAGTAATGTGAGGGAAGATATCAAGTTTGTGGAATAAATCAGTTCTCATCAATATCACAGCAAAGTAACATTAATGAAGAGCAATGAAAGAGAGCTGGGGAATAGAGTAAGACTCCATGAATTTATATAATCCACCATATTATGAAAATAGTATTAAAAGTAAGCCATCGGTGTTGCATGATGGAACTATTTTTCAATTAATCTCATTATTAATTTGAGCTGGAGTTCAAAAGGCATTAATCAGTCAGCAAAAAACATGATTTTACTTTTAAAAATGATCATGCTTTTAGATTCTCTTCATTTACTTGATAACTTTTGAGAAAATAGGTCAGGGGAGTGTATCTTCAATATTTTCTCTGCAATCAGTCATAAAGACCAGGTATACATTTTTAAAAAGTCAGAATTTAGGTTAATCCCAAAACACAAGACAAGATTTTGCGTGTGTGTGTGTGTGTGTGTGTGTGTGTGTGTGTGTGTGTGTGTGAAATTCCTGTTGTAACTGGGAGAACAAAGAACTCTAGTTTTCTCATAAGGATGTCAGCTTCAGTCCCATATACAGAAGGAGATAGGTTAGTTACAGAAGCTACTGACACATTTACCAACTGCATTTTGATATGATTTTTGCAAAAGCTTCATTACTTTCGCTCAGTGAATAATTACTGAGAAGCCACAGCTTTACCCATTTATGTGACTGGCAACTTCCTTTGTGCAACTGAATGAGAAAGTTTGTCCTCATTTCATATATGGCAGAAAACCAGTCATGCACACAGAAAAGGTAGAGGCTGTAGCAAGGAACAAGGAGTGCCAGGAACAACTATTTGTTATGGGTAATCACAGAACATCTGTTGCTCTCTCCCCATGGGTGGTCCAGCTCCAAAATATCCACAGCTTTTGCACCTTTTGCTATGCAGCTCAGATAAAGTACTGTTGTATTGTATCTTGATTAGTGTTGCTTGCCATAGGTTAATACTGTTTTTCTCAGAGAACCTACTGTACAGATCCAGTCATAAAAACAATCCCTTTATGTTAAAAAGAGAAATTGTAATAGTACATGTGAATAAAAGTATACAATATTTCCTCCACAGTGAGTTTTGATTAATTTCCTTTACAGTTACAAATATGCTTTCTGCTTCTATCTGTCACTGTTTTCCCAGTGCTTTGTCCATAAAGCAATTCTTTTCTTCCTACCATTAACTGTAGTGATGGTGGCTCCTTGGGTCACAGTTGAACTGTTTTGACTCTGCAAAATTAAGTGCAATATGATCTTTCAAATGGTTAGTTATGGCATTTTAGCATTACCTCTGCCTTTTGTCTGCATCTGTCTTTTTCTTCCATTTGTCTCCCCCTGCCTCTCTCTTCCACATTCACCGGATACAAAGGGAGTCCTGTCATGCAGCAGTGTACTAAAGTTCTCTCCAGATGATTGTTACATCATTCCCTGTGGTTATCTCTCCAGAAATGTAATGGAAGGACATTTCTTAGTAAAAAATGCTCCCAGTATTAAGCCTTTATTAATATGAGGTGATTACTTTCAAGTGTCTTTGGCAAACTCACTGTTAAGAATGATAACAGAACCTGAACTAAGAGGCTACAAAACAAACAAACAAACAACTTGTTTGTGAATGATAGACTGGAATGCTATCCTGTTAGGGAATATGCATCAAGAGAGGCCTCCTGGATCTCTCAAAATCTAAAGTGCCTGGTTGCAGATGTTCAGAGCGACTGATTATGTGCTAATTTTCAGAAAAGATCTACCAAATCCTCAAGCATTCCTCAAACATGTCTTTGCCCCTGTGGTCACTTTTACCTTCTTCTGACCCTCAATGCCTTCCTCCTATCTGTCTCCATTTTCATAACTTTTACCCCAATGAATAGACACAATAAACCAATTGGGCACATCGGGTAACTTTTACAAAAATGCAGGTTATCTTCCACTGTCACTTCAGCCATAGAGAAGTAGAGAGGCTGAAAACACATTAGGGTGTCAGATTTTGGCACAGAAGAACTGTAAAGGGCCGCTTTGATTTCCTCTCTGTCCTGCCCACTCCCTATCCTGGACAGTCTAATTTCATTTCCATGGGATGGGAGAAACGGCTTGAGTGGGATGCAGCATCCTATCCACTCCCTGGCCAACCACCAGCTCTTCATGCTCACAGACCAACCCACCCTCTCACACAGCACTCTGCTCAGGCTTGCTCACCAAAATTGCCAGACAGCCCTACATGGCACAGAGGTCAACACCATATCTCCATGCATGGCTTGGCTCACAAGGTACTTCTGAACAGCCACACAGCCATTGACTTCAGGTTTTACACCAGGACAGTTACCTTTGGACTGTAGCCTTGAGACCATCATCTTGGGACTAAGAACATCTCCAAGGCCACCAGATGTCAAATCAAACTGCAAAAAGGAAAAAAAACTTTTAAAAAGAAGGTTTTTTACACTACAGTCGACCTTCTACTCTCCCATAAGGCATAGATCCACATAACAATCAACAGTGAGGTTTTAAGCAAGAATCATAGGAAATCTATAAATTTTCCAGCCTTTTCTGTGGAAAAAAAAAATTAAAATCAGCCTTAATTTTCCAATAACTTATTATGACTAAGTTAATATTTTTTTAAAC
Organism: Myrmophylax atrothorax; assembly: GCA_026770055.1. Taxonomy (NCBI): domain Eukaryota; kingdom Metazoa; phylum Chordata; class Aves; order Passeriformes; family Thamnophilidae; genus Myrmophylax; species Myrmophylax atrothorax. The sequence goes on from JAOXXN010000446.1 coordinate 23,328,341, forward strand.
TTAGAATAAAAAGAGCAATGTTCTTTCTGGAAAGTGCTAATTAAGTTTAGGTATGTGATCTAGGAAATACAGAGCTGTGTAACCTGATGGAAACAATCATTTTCAATTGTCAGGACACTTCTGCTTCTTTTCACCCCAGTTTCAAGTACATCTGGTTTCCACCTGCTCTATATAAAATTGGTTCCTCCCTTTTTCAAACATGAGTATCATGCTCTCTGGTTTAGCCGACTCTCCTGTGGCACTTAACTCAAAAAAGTCAGATCCACCTGGAATACGGATGCAGCAAGATGGGAAGAAGATAGGTGTTACAGGAAATTTATTCTATTCATGAAAGAACATTACAAACTTCAAAGGGGCAGTTTAGTTGGCAAATGAATACACTGAGCCTCTCTGATTCAAAACTTTAACTGCTTCAGTTTTAAGAACTGCATTTATATTTTGACTAATGCCCTCCAAAAATCTGTTTTGGTTGGTGGCCTTAAACTTTCACATCTTCTGCACAAGTTTTGCAGTATGTCCTGACAGTATACATCACATGTGATAGGAAATTTCCCAGGACAAAGCATGCTTTTTGTCTCACGACTATCTCCTAGAGGCTCTTCCATTTTCCACCAGCAGTGGCATTTACTGAAGATGATTGTCAGTTTTTGAGACCTGGTAAAAATATCAAGTTCATTTTAATTAGCCCTTGTAAAGGCTAAAATTGTATCAATCTTAAATTGAGAACTGAATTCAGAACTGAAACTGGAACATGAGAATTTCTCTTTAGATGTAAGGAAAAAAATTATTTACTATTAGGATCATTTGATACTGCGATGGAAGCTGAGAGATGCTGTGAAGCCTTTATCTTTATGGATTAATGAAACTTGGTGGGAGATAAAGTGCTGACTTTATATAGGAGGAGTGAATTACAGACTTCCAGAAGTCTCTTCCCACCTACATTATTCTGTAATCTGGTTACCAGCATGGTTTTTGTTCTATTAAACAAAAATGTAACTACTGGGTATACTGTGACAAGAAGATATAAAGGTCAAGAATTTTTGCTTGGTCCTTTGCTTCCACCTGTAGCAGAAAAGTCTGCCCACAGCAGTGTGCAAAACCCCCTGATACACAGGCACAGCAGTTTCAAAAATCAGGCTGTAGCTCTGTCAATGCACTTCAGCATCGTGGCACTCGGCTTTGTAAAGCTCCAGAAATAAGACAGTCACCCATCAGATATCTCATTCAGGAAAACTGTTTGGCCCTGTTCTAGAAATGAAATTTTACGTATCAGGTTCCTTCAGGGGAAAACAGGATGTAATGGTAATGTTAAAGAGGAAGTAGCTGTCCTCTGAGTATCATCTGGTCATGTGGAAGTCCCTGGATATAATCTTTTTTCTACTTGATAGTAGTATGATAGGGCTGATTAGGGAAATCAGTATTTTCCCAAGGCAGTTGTGTTGATGCAACCATCAAAGTGAGAAAACTTCTGTTGTTTTCAAAACATAGCTTAATCCCTTATTCCCTGAAGTACAAGATAGTCCTAGAATAATAGTCCATATCACAGAGGTGTATTATGCAGCTTTACAGTGTTACAAATACAGATAAAGTGCTGCTACATCTTTGTGAAAATTGCAGTGCAGATGCTTTCGCAAATCTTGTGTTTGATGATGAAACATTGAGGAGTTTTTTTAAAAGACATTTCCCAATTTTATTTTTACTGTTCAGAGCATGATCTGTACACTATTCAGTCTGGCTTGAATAAAAAAACATTTTCAAGGCTGTCTGTGCAGGCCCAACACAACGCAAACCAGAATGTGTTTATCTTCCCAGAACCTGATGTAGTTATGAAGACAGCAGTAACTGCAGCTGGAGTGAAGCACTGGCTCAGGAAGGATCTGATACCATGAGCACACCCCTCAAGCAGCCAAGGATGACCACAGCATCCCTCCTAGTCTTCACATTAGCCATGTGATAGAGCTGGTAGAGGTACCAAGGGCTGAATCAGTCATAACCAATGTGTTCAACGTAGGGTATCTGAGGAAAAAACTGAACCCAGATATTTCAATTTTTAATCCAGTATTGGGTGTATCTTTCTACTTCCTCAGACTCCCCACTTGCTCTTTGGCCATTGTGCACATTTGGCACATTTGGAACATGCAGTTCAGCCATGGAGTGAATGAGACAGTGCTTTCTCCTGGAAGATAAAAATACCTCATGATCCCCTAAGTAAAAAACTGTATTGCAAATGTGTTGGATAGAAGGGCAGTAAAGTTAATTTGCAGGCTGAACAACGATGATTTCCATTATAGCCTGCTAAATTTCAAGTTTTCACTTCTTCTTGGAGAGGTGGTAGAACTATTAAAAAAATTCTTTTAATCTCTTATATAATTAAAAAAAAACCCCTCAAACAAAGAAACCAAATTTTTCCTAACCTATAAGCTATTCAACCTTCCCTAATTCAAATATGAAGAGAAAGTTGCACTTTGTCTAGAAGCAGGCATGCTACCATGCAGGTAAAGCTCAGACAAAAATTTAAATGATTTAAAGTAATTGAGTGATAGCAACACTTCATTGCATATTAAGCAACTGACCCAGACAGAACACCTCAACATGTTACAAATGCTGTTTTCAAACACTCACATCATGGGCATGAGCTGATACCTCTTTGTTAGTATTTTAGTTTCTCTCGGCTGATTTTGAGAGACTTGTCCCCAGTTACTGTGTTCTCATTCATATCCTAGAACAGTCTTGTTATGCATGAACTGGGCTTCTTGAATTTCTTTTTGAAGATATGTGCTGTAGGAGTGCACCTAATTTACTATAGCCAAGACCAATCTTTTAGTCAATGGGAGCAGGCTGGAGTTAGAGTGAAGTTAAGTACCTTGTAACATGAATAGCTTGGATGTCAAGTTCTTGGTATCCATTGTTTCACTCTACACATCTACTTCTATTGACCCTTACTGCTTTCTAATTTAGAAATAGAAAATACTTTTAATAAGTAATAAATGCATGATTATTTCTGATAAAGCTTCTTACAGCCAGATGATATTAGTTAAATTGCCATATTCGGTATTATTTAAAAAAAACAAAACAAAACAACACAGGACTGATGAATGTTCACATGAATGAAGGAGTCAGGTAGTAGGTGTGTCTGATTTGGTTATCCTCTGATGACTCTGATGACGACTCAGATTCCAAAGTTCTCATTTACAGAAACCAGTTTGCTATCTAACTAGACTGTTTTAAAGCATATGAAATCTCTCAACAAGAGTAAGGACCACAAACTGACTCTGCATGTTAGTAATTTGAAAGCAAGAGCAGATGGAAAGTGTTGTCACAAGACTTTGAACACAGCCTTCAGGATGCTCCCACCGGCATTCTCTGGCTGCAGTTTCACTACTGCTGATGCTGGATATTGGGCACTATTCGATTACAGCACAACAGATCTGACTTGCATCAGAATAAGGCAAACAATCATACTTCTCTTGAAGTAACAAGAGTGGAAATCTATGCATAAAGCCAACTTTAAGCTTTTCTTTGGGTTGCACAGGGACATGAAATAGCTTATAGTCTGCTATTGCAGAGTTAACTCATCGAAAGTTTTTGAACAAATTTGAAACAGCAAGTGAGTTTGTGTGGGATCAGCAATTTGCACTGTATGACTGTGGTATCTTTGTTCCAGTGCTATAAGTAATGGATTTATTATACCATGACTCTTTGGAGAATTCAGACTATTCAGAAAAATGTGCTCTCTACTAAACCAACGGAAATCTCTGATTCACATCTGCTGTAGCAAGTAGTTATGTATTTTATGACATTATCGCTTTTCCTTCTGCCACCCATGTTCCTCAGCTGTCTGCTCCATTTTCTCCAGACAAGGCTGGCAGAGACAGCAGAAGAGGAGCTGCTGCACCTCAGCCTCTGCTGCCTCTGTGATGCTTGGTCTGCTGGCAAAGACCTCCGTGAGACAGCTGAGAAGTGACTGGGGGCAGCCAGGCACATGCAAGGAGAAATTGCTGACATATCATACTGCCACAGCTGTGGGAGTACCACAGTCAGCAAGAAGAGGACTGTGGTCCCCCTCCACTCATTTGCCTCGCATGAAGGACTGTGATTTGCTAGGTAATCTTCTTTAGGAAGGAATTAGTGCTAGTTCTATGTAAATACCTACAACACATCGCACTAACATTCACTAAAATACAAATGTAAATTATATTTACTGTTACTGAACACTCATTTACCACAAATATTCCAAGTAATTTGATTACTGGCCAGCATAATTAGGTGAATATATATATTTTTTAAGAAATAGATATATTCCAGAAAACCACAGGCTTTCTATGGGCAATTCCTCCATGGGCATGTGATGATGATTGCTGAATAAATCACCACAAATTATTTGTTCACTCAGAATTGTGCTATCTATGAAGTAGAAAATATTTTTCTTTCTTTTTACATCAGATTTCAGAGTAGTGGAAGAAAAACTTGGACAAGATTTTATGTTTATTTGATGAGAAGCAAATTGAAAGCACACTTAAAAATCCCAACAAAACTGGCAAAACCAAAAATAAGGCAGAACCAAACTAGCAGTTGCAACAGAATATTTAGTCTGTAAAAATAAGTCCTGGTATGTTCCCAGACTATAGCTGTTCCTGTGGCTTGTCCATAAGTACAGACAAAAGAAAGACCTAACACCCTAAACAAAATGGCACCACCTAATATATCAGAATAATTGTTCCATCATCCTGAGATTTGGTCAGAGTTAGCTGAGTGCCATAGCTCTGCATCATCTGTAAGGATGCCATTCCCTGATCCAGTCAAGCGCTGTCTCTGTGCAGGATGACTATGTGAGCATCTCTTCAGTCCTGAGATGCATGGGTCATGTTTTTACATCCCATGCTGTCTATTTTTTTTTTTTTTTTGTTATGACTCTTCTGGTCAGTTAGCAACTGCTGCTATTAAAAAGAGCAGTTTTATTACCATTATTATGACAACTCACAATAATAATTTGTTGTAGGAGGAACTATGTGTAAATGACTTCATCAAAGCCACTCTGTAGTATGCCAGCAACCAAAGTATCTTCTGGGTAAGAGGCAAACTTTATCGAAAGAGGCTGCAATGGAGTACATATGGAGTACATACAAAGAAGTACTTTAATTTACTAGGGAATGCACATGCCATTTTAAATGCAGAGAAAATGCTTAACTGAATGTTTATTATTAATTAGAACTCACCTAATGATTAACTTTTAAGAGGCAAGCAGTATTCCTTAAAAATTCTCAAATGTACTTTCCTCTTACCCTCCTTGTTGTGACTGAAACTAAATATTTACATCACATTTGGGGCCTCTTCTTGGCCCAGTCCATTATTTCTGTCATTGTTATGTTTTTCTCTTGGGGTGGGTCAGCTGGTGCTGCAGGAGATAGCTGGTAAATCCAAAATCCAGGTGGTGCAGACAAATACCATACTCAAAGAATTGAAGCTAACCCAAGCAATTAAATTAGCTCGAAAACATAACCAGTTCATGATGATCAAAGTGGTATTTACAGTGCAGCTCTCTGCTTGGCCTCCTAGGGTCTAAGAAAAGGTTAAAAGAGGAAGGATGAAAGGTGTAACACTGTAATAAAAATTGTGATAAACGTATTTCCCTGAATTTCTGTGTCAACAGAAGTAAGCAAATAGATATTGTGCGATCACTTAATTGTGCAATTTGACACTTCTGTTTGATGATTTAAAATATCTTGTAAGATTAGGTGAATAAATTTATCCTTTCCCAAGTGGAGGGGCTGCAGGTAATAACTTCAAAAATACTTCAGTGCTTCAGAAAATCTTAGAAGTGACAGACAATGGAAGCAACCACAAACTCAGTTTTACTTGTGAGCTGCAAAATGTCTCTGAACAGTAAGGGAATGAAGTTCTAATACTACCTTGAAACAAGACTATGGGAATGGGGTAATACATTGAAAAGAGAGAATGACCCAACTGCATTGAAAATGAAGATGATGAACAAAATAATATAGCATAGGCTGGAAAGGCAGATATAATTCCTAAGCACTGAAAATGAGGACCTTCTGAAAACCTTATGCTGTCTTACAGAGCTCAAATGGAAAAAAGTAGCCACAACAGAAGAATGTTAAACCCAAAATATAGGCTTAAAATAGGTATTAATTGTACGCATCTGCATATCTTACTACTGGAAACCAAGACATTCAGGGTATTAGTTCACATATATCACTACTTTGATCAATGGCTACCTTAGGAAAAAAAAAATAAAACTTGATGAATTAAATATTCGTATTTGGTACCTCAAAGCTGTTACTTCTTTTTGCTTCCACGTGCTGAAAACCTGTTCCATATTGCAACAAAGCTTATAAATTATGTGTTTTCAAGTTAAGCAAACCCAGTCTGGGCCTATTTTGGAGGGAAGCTCGAGGCTGCTGGCTGGCCCCGTGTTTTTCAGCAGGATGTACCACGGAGCCGAAGGACCAGGCGATGGGACACGGCGCCGCGGGAGCGGGATGGGGATGGCTCAGGGCTCGCCAGCTCCCCGCGCCCACACAGGAACGGGGACGCGGGCCAGGGGTTTAGGAGGCGTTTCGAAACAGGCGAGGAAATGGGGCTTTCCATGCCTCTGCCGCAGCCGGCGGCCCGCGGGTTTAGCCGGGGAGTTGTTGCCACCTAATGGTGGAGATCGGGCAGCAGCGCCGTCGGGGCTGGGAACCACAGCGGGTCCGGGGAGGGCTGAACACCGAGGGAGTCCAGGGAAATTCCGTCTTGCTTATCTAAGAAATCCGACCTGAAAGCTACCGAAGGACCTGAGAGACCTTCACTAGCTTCAGGTGATATATTTTAACAGAGCAAAGCTCTCCTAAGTTGGTTGTACCAGTCGGATCGGACAACCTTCTATCCCACCACGTATGCCTGGGCAGTGACAGGCTCAGGGAAAGACTGCAAGAACATGGGAGTTTAGGGACTGTCACACTTAGACACGGCATCTAGAAAACTTTGTCAGGCCTCCAGCGAGGATAAAATGTTTTGAAAGTTACACTAATGAGTGTAAAGCTCTATACAGTTTTAAATGGGAGATTTTTATTTCCAGTTAAACTGCTCTTGGAAAACAAAACACAACAAACAACAAAGCCCCTCAAACCAACCAACCAACCAACCAACCAAAAGTGCAGTAACAAAAGGCACCGACAAAATCCAAAAGTCTCTCCCTTTTGGTCACCCTCTGGAAAGAGACAGAAACAAAGATCACATTATATAATATTGTTATTTGAAGCTCAGAAGAATCATTAAATTAATCAGAAGTTGATGAACTTCAAACTCTGAAAAGAATGTTATCTTGAGATCAATATGCCAAAGGGAAGACAAGAGATCCTTTCACTGTTGTTTGGCATATGTGCTAGAAACCAAAATCCACTCCAGGTCTTGTTGAGCAAAACAAAAAACTGTATCAAAACTCGAAGGGGATAGGTTAGAAAAACAACGTAAACATGCAGACTCAGCAGCATATTCACTCCAGATTTATATCTTTATTTATAGATATGTATCTATTTATAGACATACAAGTAGTATGGGGTTTTTTTTCCTATTGCAAGAATTATTCTGGGAGTCAAATTGAGAACAGTCTATCAAGCATGAATGAGCTGGAAATGACCCAGGAGCCACCAGCCTGTCATAATAAACCCCTCCATGTGTGCATATGGTGAGTACAGCCTCTCTGTGTGACAGGTACAGAATCTCTGCAGCTTGTTGCTACAGAAGGTTGTGGTGGCAGATGTGGTTACTGTCCAATGAAAAGACCAGTAAATCTCATGAAGGCTCAATAGCTGATGTCTCTTGTCCTCTGGGCCAGTGCCAGAAACCCTGGCCAGACCACCTGGACATGTGTTCCTTGGTGCCTGCATGCCGGCTGGATTACGTGAGCACATGCAACTTGGATCTTGCGAGTATGTGGGTGACAGAGTACGAGTGAGTGAAAACAGCTTTGGTTTAGATGAGATTCCTCCCTCCCAATTGCAAAATCTCAAAGTTCATCTTTCCATATTCTTACTATAATCCTGCAATTAATTGCAGGGTAGTATAATTAAGCCCACACCGTGACCTTTAAGAAGGTGAGTTTCTTTGATACTTCCTTCATCTTTAGATGCTGCTTGTGCGTGAGATACCAGCTCACCATGAAAGCAGAACAATACAAAGTACTGTGTAAGAATTAGCCAAGAATGAGCCCTTGGACTGGATATTATTCCAGAGAGGGGTGAAGAACCAGAAACAGGTTGCAATTCAATTGCTCTCTATCCAAACAGCCTGATGGCCCTCTGGCTAGCTGTAAAAGTATCTCTATCCAAACATGTGCAAACACACAAGAACACAATTCTTAATTTAATTGTTTCTTCTAGGAATTCAATTACTCCTTGATTTAAATTTAAAATTCAAGGTAAAATTCAAGGTAAAATTGCAGGTAATGCAACCTTAGATGTAAGAGCTGCAGCAGATGATTTACAGAGAACCAAAGCTAAACGTAAGAGAAAAAGGTAAGGTTTTCCAAAAATTCTTAAATGTCCTGTAGCTTTCCACAGGAATGCTGGAATTTGTTAGGATTATGCAAGATATTGGCAGACTTCAGCAAGCAGCATTTTCTTTAAGTAACTCTAAACTTGGGGTGCCAAGCTCTCCACATATTATCCTGAACAGTCAGTGCCAAGTCACACTAGCCAGTGGTTCCAGCAAGTCTCAGCCAGGACAACACCAGCACATACTTCTTGTGGGAACTTTAAAAGGACAAACAGAGGAGAAAATTTTAGGGGTCTATTATTATATCATGGTTATCAATGAAGCCATGTTCCAAGAAAAACCCATTATTTTGAATTTCAGGTTTGAGGCCTCTTTCTGCAACTGATAGGCCAAGAGAAAGCTGCACCTGGTGGGAGAGACTGTACATTCCCCACCAGCCTGTAGCCACCAGGAATAGACTTTAGGAATGTAGTAGTGTAGGGTGATGGCAGAGCAGGAGTAGGGAAGAGCATGGCAAGGTGCCTGCGCAGCCACCCTCCTTGGACTGGCAGGGCTACAGGGAGAGAGGCTGCACAGGAACGGTGGGTGACTCCGTGACCTCCCTGGGGTCAACAAAACTCAGATATCCCTTAGAAAACTGTCTGCTGGAAACTCAGCCCACTGACTTGCAGTTTAAAAACTTCATTATATAAAGAATACTATCATCTGCTATTGTTTTTTAGTCTGGTTATTTTTTTAAGCTTTTTTTGGTAATCTGCACTGGGATCCTTCCACTGCTCATTTTAAAAGTCAGTACATCAAGAAAGGTAAAAATTTGAACTGTCATCTGTTTCCTCTTTTCTACAAAACTTTAGGGAAGGCTTTGTGTGCAAACTCACATAGCAGTCAGTGCTATATGTACCAATCAGTGCAAACAGTCTGCATGTTTTGTTTCAGGCTTTTTGCAAATCATGCATCCTATTAAACCACCTCAGCTTGCTCAAGATCATGTACTTGCTGTGACAAATACTGTGTCCTCTGAGTGACCTGGGATGTTTGTTTTTGTTGGCTAGTTGACAATATATGGGAGACAGTGAATACTAACCACATTGTATGATTTGGTCCAACTATAAGGTTCTCTTTTCTTTCTCTTCAGGAGAAGCAGAAAAAGTTTTTTATACCTTTCACTTTATGGCAAAGACCTGCTGAGTTCAAACTGAAAAGGCAACATAAATTCAGTGAGATGATTCTCTTTTATCCAGACCATTGGTATACTTGAAATATTGTAGAGGAAAGAAAATATGCAAAGAACATCCATTCTTTTGAAGAGAATTATCTTTTAGCCCATTTAAAACTGTTTTTCATTAAATATCATTGGGTTGGAGGGTTTTGGAGGTTTTTTCTGGTTTCTCCCCATCTTGAATTACACCTTTGATAATAGTCCCCACCAGGGGTATAGCTCTTTTTCATGCAATAACCTAGGATGGAATTTATTCTAAAATGACATCCATGGATGTTACATCCTGTTTGCTATTATTTCATGATTTACTCTTATCTAATCTGAAAGGTATCAAAAATGAAACTTGCTGAAGTCCATTCAATTGTGGTCAAGAGATACTATTTTGTAATTTAAACAGCATTCCACGTACATAAAAAAAGAGTGTCTGCCACTCATCTTTATCTGGTTCACTTCAATATGTTGGGACATTTACTATGTCTTTATGGTGAAAATTTCTTGCTCCAGATAATGTGATCTGCCTGTGGGATTATTTTTATATTACAAAAGCAGTCAAAACCTGCTAGATATTTTTCCAAATGAGTGACACTGATGCTTTCTGTCCCCTAAACCTACAACTTTGGGAAAGTTAACTTAATATCCAAAATGAAAGGGATTGTTAGCAAATGGGACATACCCATCACATAAGGGGACCTCCTGGCATTTAGAACTTCAGGGCCATTTTATTCACTCCTGTCAGCAGCTTAATCTGCTTGATATTTGTAAGAAGTTACCTCAAACCAGCACGAAGTCCACATGGCAAAGTCATGGACTCTCTCATTCTTTTGAAACATAAATTAATGTCCTGTTATCATCTCACATTTAATAACTTCTCACCAACCTGCTGTCTAATGTTACTTAGTATCCGAAACACTCCTGCAGGCAGAGGCAAAGTTAAGTAGCAGCACAGGTGAAGGTGGGAACAAAGTCACAGCACTAGGAGAAAAAACACAGGAAGCAGACCCGAAGGTGCAAAGCTGATGCCCAATTGCTGGTGTGTAATTTAAATAAAAAAGGACAAAAGCTATATTAATCACAACTTTTCTGGTTTGAAATGCATATTACCAAAGCAAATAAAGACTGAAAGATAAATTGAGGAGTGAGGAGACAAAGAATGGAGGAAAAGTTTAAGGATTTTTCAAGGCGACAGAGAATACAGTCCAGGAGATCTGATTATTTGTGCTCCTGGAAAGGTTCCACTTGTCTGAAGTTGGAGGCTGAATGAGAGAAAAGGTCACCTGCCAGAAGATCAGCAGAAGAGATACAGTTCCCCATCAGTGAAGGTGATAAAGCAAGCAGAGATCAAATAAATGATATTTTTTACAGCCTTTGAGAAGTAAGATTCTAGGAGAGATGATTTATGACCAATATTTTTCCGTATCTGGCAGGTGCCATGGGAATAACAGAGAACTGATGTAGATCACCAGTCAGCTGTGTTTTGCATTCAGAAACTACAGTTTGCTCCAGTGTTACAGAGAGTAGAAAGGAGAGCATAGTGGCAGCCTTGACTCTGGGTGGCCAGTGCAAAGTACAACCTGTCACAAACAATCTCTAGCAGTCACCTAAAGGAGTTGGGTATACACCTTTCAGGCATTGCTGTTTTAGCTCCAAATCCTTAATGTGCAAGTTAGACATAAAGGTATAGACAGGCAGGTCAGGGAACTAGGTTCTTACCTTCTCTTTGTGTTCCTCTTTTCCCCATGCATGCCTCCCTGCCTAGCCCTCAGGGGAGTCGAGGCAACATACCTGGGCAACTTCAATTGTACTTTCCCAGGAAGATATAGGGGACATTAAAGCAAACTTCATACATCATTAAGGAGATTTACATCAATTAGAAAACTCCGGATCTGTTTACCCTAAACCTACACTGCCTTGAATTAAAAAAAAAAAAAATAAAATTTCTGAATTTCTTATTTGCCTGTGCACTGGAAAAATGGACTGGTAGGGGAAGTCCTAAATTTATCTCCACTTTGTAGTTCACAAAGATGGTTTATCCCCTGTTGAAATGAGGTGATAGCCTGTCTTCCCTGCACAGAAAGGTTTTGTGTATTTCCAGCCATGTCTCTCATGTTGAATACACACAAAAACCAGGTCTTGTTCTTTGACTGAAAGAAGTATAGCTGACTGGTGTCCAAAGTGCTGCTGTGTCTATATCAAAATAAAACCTTAATAAAGTTGATGCATGTGATCTGAACAACACTGCCTTTTATCCGTGCCCCTCACTCACATACATGCACATACACCCACAAACATCATGTATGTGTATATACATATACACACACGTATATATATTTACACATACCTAATTAAACACAACAACTTAACATGGTCTGTTCATCTGTGGCATGCTAGGGAAGGCTTGCAGACATGAAAGGCTTACCAACAGATAGGATCCATCCTCTAAAGTTTAGACTGCAAAAAAAGTTACTGTTTAATAGATTTCTGACTTTTATTCTCTGAGGTTTATGTGTAACAAATTATTGTCTCCAGAAATCATTGCAGATACAGCTTTGTGCTATTACTTGTCCAGAGGCTTTGTCAAGAAGAATATAGTGGATCATCATAAAAAACCCCTAACAGAACAACAACATATTCTAGATATGTATGAATGCATCAAAAAAGTCTTATTACATTGTCTAACACACTAGAGACACTTAATATTGTGTCATTTCAGGACTTGTTGAATTAAAATAATAATTGGTTTTGATGAACAAAAAGCTAACAATTGCAAAAAAATGCAAACCTTCATCAAATCTTTTAAACTTATTGTATTAAGTGGAGGGGGTAAGGAGAAGTCAGAGAAGTTCAAACGGAAGATTTGTAGGATCAAACAGAGAGCATTTGTAGATCTGGTAGCTCTGTGACCTTCTGGGCTACATCAAACCATGTTCTCCTCAGGAAAATATTGTAACAGCTTTCCTTAAAGCATAGCTTTAAAATGCTTCTTTTGTTCTCAATCATGTGAGAAAGCAGAATGGGAGAGGGGAGATAGCACAGCCTGAGGCAGAACAACTTTTTCTGCCCAGAGTGTAGTGAGTGCTCCCTGCTTTCAGGGTAGTGTAAAAGGGATAAAAAGGGATAACTCAGAATTGTTGTTCTGACAGACTCTTTTTGACTTTGACAGAAGGATGGCAAGTTGCACCACAGATAAGTTTCAAAATATTGTTCCCATTCCCATACCCTCCCAGAGAGTGACTAGAATAACATATTACCCGAGTGATTTGCAGGTTAATAACTGTAATAATTTTTCATCCATGTTAATAAATAGACTGCTTGTATTCAAGTTAACAAAGTATGAGCAGTAATTTAATTTAATAATGTTATTTCTTAGGAGCATGAACCTTACCTACAAAGCTTTTAAAATTTTGCCTTGAAAATGATACATCTACCCAAGGAAAGAAATAAATTGATTTTTAGCTGTTTAAGAAAAAATTCACAGAATAAATCTGTCCTTAGAAAAGCTTTTGATGCTGTGTTAAATAAACTAAAATAAATTATAGTGAAATTTTCATATTAGATAGATGAATGAAACATTACTTTTATATAGCAATTAATCATTATTCCCTCTTAAAAATATGGAAATGTTCCAGCCTCTACCCAGGCCCAGTTTTCCTCAAAAGTTAATGTTTTGGCTAAAGGACTGGAGTACTATATTCTGAAAGGTGTCACAAACCTTTTTGAAGGACTAAAGTAGAATTCAAGTGCTCTTGACAAGTTGGGGAAAGAGTCTAAAATCTGAAGGCAACAATTAGTATGTGTAGATGCACATGAGGCCCATGGTGGATTACAGATCAAATGTGAGTCAGCAACATGAGGCTACTGAAAACTGAGAAAAGGTATATGCAATGCATGGGCCATGATTATTGTTGTCTCCTCACTGCTGGTCTGATCTCAGCTTCTGCTTTTGGCACTTCAATTGAAAGAGACGGAAATAACTGGGTAAGGACCCCAAGAGGAGCAGCAAGTATAGGAAGGGTTCAATGTGCATATAAATGAGATTGAAAAGTGAAGGCTCTCTACAATGTCTATAGTAAAAGAAGAAATAAAAAAGCCATAAACTGATAATATTCCAGTGAGGGATAGAATGTTCTCAGCTGTTTCTACTGGTACAGTGGAAAAAGAAAAATAGAAATCTTAATTTGCATGAAAATCTATTCAAATTAGCCATTAGAAAAAGCTTATCTGCTTGCAAAAGTACTGATTAGTATGAGAGGGCATGGGATGTCCCATTTTAAAATGTTTTCCATAGATATTAAACCTTGACTGACAGATCTCTGCCCCTGTCAGTTTGCATTTATCCTTTTGCAGAAGTGTAGACTAGATGACCCCTAGAGGTCCCTTCCAGTTCTTCATCTCTGTGAAGCTACAGGGAGCCCTGATCTAGCAGGCAAAGGAAACTGCAAAAGGTACTGAGTAATGGGCTCACTTCTTGGAAATTTTTTCATCCCTGCACTGGCACACATCCACATTTTGAATTTATTTGATGCTGAATTGCATCCAAGTAAGTGTCTACACATAATTACAAATATGTCCTGCAAGCCAAAATGATTATTTCTTTTAATATGAATCATCTTGAAGAGCATTTGATTATTAAAAATTAGAAAGTTTCTAAAACCACATTATGCCCTATTTTACATGGTATTATAAACATACCATGGTATTAGATTTGAAAATGTCCCCTCCATGCCAAGTCTTACCCAAGCTGACTGGTGTAGCTGAGGGCAGCATTTGGCCCACTGTATTTAAATCCAAATGTTGCATCAGAGTTTAACCAGTAAAAGACCTTGGTTTTGGTGTAAAGACACTCAAAATTTCTACTGTCTTTTTTTTTTTTAATTGTCTTTGGGACTCTAACAGTCCTTCCATAGGTTTTAATCATACGATGAACACAATTCAAAAGAAATGTATCAGCCCAGAATGGGTCAGTGGGATCAGAAAAGTATAATTTACAGCCAGAACTGAGTTTTTTCTCCCTGCTTCCTGCTCTCTATGTTTATAAAGAACAGGCCTTGATGTTAGCTGATAGAGAAATACACCTAAGATGTGTTGATAATACCTAATATGAATTCTGAGTCACCACATGTGGCCTCCTCCACCAATAGATATATTTCTTGTCTGTTACTCTGAAAGAAACTTCTGACCTGAAAGTCAGCCACAACGGAACACACAGGGTTGGATTCTCCATCTGCTAAATTAATTTTGTGAGGCTTACAGATTGAAAACAGAATTTTCTTTGGGAAGTTTATCCTGTTCTGTTTTAAACTTTACTGGTGCAACACTGGCAGAAGTCTGGCATGGGATATAACTCCATCTGAGATAGAAAGATTTTTCATCAGTACTAGGAGGAGGTAAATAGGTGGACTAAGAAAAGGAGGACAAGGAAGAGATAAGCATATGTGAATGTAACAATGAAAATTTGAAAGAGTGAATCTTTTCCATGTTGCATTCCCCATTTTCAACTAGTTTGATATTTGCCAAATCTCTGCAGTTTTAACTTAAACATAGTAATTTAGAATAAGGGATGTCTTTCCTAGTGAATGTCTTTGTGCTTGAATAGGAGTTTCTTTTTGAGGATTTAGTAGGGCAACCTTGCACCACTTACAAAGAGAAGGGCAGACCCTTCCTTTGTACTGTATTTGCTTGTTCCACCAGTAGAGTTGAATCTGTTGAGTGAATAAGGAAATGATCTCTGGGGACTGTAGGGCTTCTGATCAAAAATTATATCTGAACATCTGCTTGGTGTAGTTTTCCCATGGGCTGTGTTATTGCCTTTTGGGGGAGTTTTCCACAATCCTGTGGAGAATAAGGATGGGTTTGGTGCTGATTACTTTAAAGTACATGTCCAGCAATGTGACAGTTTGTGCTTGGCTCAAAAGAATAAGTTTGGAAAAGTATATCTGGAGGCATTATCCAAGGATTTTTTTTCACAGGGGACAGCTGTTGCAAGTAAGCTGTTTGTTTGCTCTCAAAGCTACTTTCATCAGCACCCAGGATGGGTGGCAAGTCAGGTAGAAGACTGTGGAATAAAAGTTGTAAAAACTCTTAATATTTCATCCACTGTGAGCTGTAATTTTAGAAAGGAATATTGTAGGAACTGTTCTTTAAGGTCAAAATCAGATTCTGCTTTCAAAATAGATGTCAATTTAGGATTCAACTGAGAAGCAAACATCATAGTGAATAGGCTGCAACTGTGAAGACAACCGAAGTCATGTGTTGAATGATAAATAGAGACTACTTATAAAATTTGCAATGGTATGTGCCACTTTTCAAAACTGCTGTATGTATGACTTTATTATAATTCAATTTCATATCTTGGAAAAAAGGCTTATCAAGGCAATTAGTGTATGATTCACCTTGTATACTGCCCAAAATGTGAATTCTAGTCATACCTAGAGTAAAATAGAACAAAGTAAAACAAAATAGAATAGAATAGAATAGAATAGAATAGAATAGAATAGAATAGAATAGAATAGAATAGAATAAATTTCAGTTGGAAGGAACTGACAATGATCACTAGTACAACTGTAAAATAGGAGCAAATCTAAAGGCAACGATTCAAAGTCTTTGCCTTTTCATGGATCTCCATGTTTCAGAAACAGGCCAGATCACAAAACTTAATTAAAATTTTGCCTGTTTTATCACTCTTCTATGAAAAATATTTGTATAGACAAAGCAGAACTAAGATAGTTGCCCTGGGATATTATTAGATATACTCATTCATAACAGAGAGAGGCAAAAAATTTAAATGATATTTTATGTTCCTGTTTCTATTCTTTGTTGACACATAAAAAATTAGTTGTGTGGGAAAGAAATGAGTTGCTCACACTAAGAGATGATTAAATCCTTAAAGATAAACAAAGACTGATATCAGAAACTGATAAGAGAATCAGCCAAATATAGCAGCCCTCAAGAAATTCAAAATAATTCCTGAATTCCCTGGATATATGTAAAAGTATATGCCAGACAATGTAGGGTGTCCATATCCCATACATTGAACTAGGAGAGCTAAAAGATTGAAGGGGAGGGGAAGTGGAGGAGGATAAAAAGGTTCAGCAGTAGATTATATTAAGAGTTGGAAAGATGCCTCCTCTAAGCCATATTAAATACAGAAAAGGTCAACATTTTTGGCATTCAGGCCAAATCTAAATGAGAAGGGTTCAGCACCGCACAACCCCTGTAGTATGCTGTCAGCTCTTTAGCAGCTAGAAAAGATGTTATCAGTAGAGGCAAGAATGCAGAGGAATGTTCTTGGAGGCTTAAGGCAGATAAAAGAAAGGGGTAAGGTATCACTTTATATTTTTCTTTCCTGATGTCAAAAAGATCTATCAAATACACAAATTTTATAAAATAGGTGCCTGAACATAAATTTTTATTCAGAAGGGAATGAAAAACAAAAGATGTCCTTTGAAATGCTAGTCAGTCCATCAAAGCTATTTCTCTCTTGACCTTTTACTCAGGATGCCAGTGACATGCAGCATTAGCTGGAATAAATACATGACTGGCCATGTGATATTCAGATATGATAATCTAGTCATAGTAAATAGTGAAGTGGAAAGAAGGCACGGAAGAATATAAGACAGAATTAACCAAGCCTTACAAATTTATCCTGCATAACCTTAAATGAAAATATTATATTTCAATGGCACCCTTTTGCAAGCCTGGAGACATAAGGCAAAGGAAACGCTGTGACCCATACCCTTTATCAGGGCATGTGGAAGTGTCTGGCTTCACAATAACTAGCCAAGGCTCACTGAAAGAAACAGCAATCATTAGAGCTGCTTTACTAAAGTAATAATAATCCTAGTTATATATAAAAAGAATTTTTATATTTTCTAATTAGCATAAAAATGGCCCAGAATCTGGAATTGTATTTCAGCCACTGCCCTTAAATGGACTGCACAGTAGGTTACAACAGCTAAACCTTTGCTTCTATTTTATTGCCTCAGTCACAAGGTTTTAAGCTCTATTTATACAAGTGGTTTGAGTTATAAAACACACATTATTACTTAGAAGTAATTGAAAATAGCCTTCCAGACAAACAGAGCTCTGGCCACCTGAACTGTAAGTTTGCCTAGGAAAACTATAATTTGATAGGTGTGCGACAAATGGTAGATATCCGGCACTAATTCTTCTGCATGTCATTTGATACAAAGATGTAAGGAAAACAGTAGCAGAAGCATACACAGTTATTTCGAGTTTAAGTCACTAGGAAAATTATGGGGAAATTGCAAATGTCTCCCATTAACTTTTTAACTTTATTAGTATGTTTTCAATTTAGCTGACAAGCTCCTCCTTTGCAGGTCCTTTAGGAATGTGTAGAAAACTAAGGTACTTGATAAAATGTTTCCATGCAGAATTTGGTTTCAGCTATGCAGTAAAATGTACACACTTAGGCTTTTTCCTCTTTAGGCTGTTAGAAACTGGAAATGTTAGAGAAAAGTGATTTGCTCTCCTCAAGATAGACTTTTTTAGTAAACACCTTACATGGCTAGAGAGAAGTAAGCATGGAAGGTAAAAGTTTCAAGAAGAAAGAAAAATATTCATTTTAAAAGGGGCTAAAGTAATTTCTGAGTCTTCTACTGACAAAAGACTCAAGACTTAATCCTGCTGTGGCTGAAGTCAAGGTAAGTAATTTAAATCAAATTGGACCTCCTTCTAACATAGGAATAGGGCAAGTACATCTGGAATAACTCCTGGATATACTCTAGAATAAAGCCTATCCCAAAAGTGTGGAATTTTCTGCAGCTACAGAGGATCATGGCCAATTTAAAGTTGCATTCTGTTTCTGGTAAGCCTGAGTAAAACTTTCAAAATCAAATGAGTGTCCTTGAAGTCTCACTCCTTGAAGAGACTTAGGCATTTCAGAAACTTTTACTCCATACCTCTTTCCAAACCACTTTTGTGTGTTTGCCTCCAACATATGCCCTTTAAATTGATGCCATGAGTGCACTTTGTACTGGAATGCAGCCGACAGTATAAATAGCTGCTCTGCTTAATTACAAAAGGAACACTGTTTTCTTCTAGATTCCTTTGCATCATCAGTATAAAAATCTTGTTTCATTAAATTTCAAATTCTAACTTTAAGTGTTCATCTAAGTACTTACAGATATGTGTTCTGGAGAAGTAGTATGAATTTAAGATAAACACAAAACCCCCAGGATTTGTGTTTTCTTTGCTGCAGAAAGTGGCTTTCAGTAAAAAACTGAGATAATAGATCTAAATTCCCATAATCAGTATGGTTACATGTCATGCTAGCAATGTTTTTAAGTGGAACTTCCTTTCAACTCCAAAGAAAAAGCATGTTTTCAAATATGTGTCACAATATTGCTCTACCCCAGTTAATATTGCAGCCCATAAAGCCCAAAATATTGCTATAGAAGGTGACCAGCTAAACCATAGAGCAACTTGGAAGTGAAATGCTGTTGTTTCTACTTTACGGGTGGGTGAATGGAGTCAGAGACTGTTATCCCTTTATGGTCTCCATCAGATCATAGTGAACACCACAGAGTTGACTTTTCTCACTTCCTTGATTCATGCTCTGGGTATTAGAATTTTCTGTGTATGTACACCCAGTTCACAAACCCCTAAAACCTAAAATAAAAGTTGCTTTCACTGATTAAAAATTAATATTTTAGGGGGTTTTTTTTAAGGTTTTGACCATTCTAAGCATTTCTCAGTCTACAGAATGAGTGAAACTTGAGCAGGGTTTATCTAAGTAAGCACATTTGGCCTTAATGTCAACTTTATTCTACCCTGTGGCAGCAGATTAACACAGTATTCCCACACCAGGAACATCACGTGGACCTGGGGGCCACAGCATGCTGTGCAAAATGTTTCCTGGGTTGAAGCATCTGTCCTGTTTGGAAGCGTGCAGGGCCAAACCCTGCAGCCCTCACTGAGACAGCTGGCTTAGCTGGTGGCATTGCCGGAGTCAGGGCTGTTGAAGTGTCCTGGTTTATGGGACTGTAGCCACTGTCCCTAACCTGCCAGTGCCCATAAGAGGCCTTCAGGACCACGAGGGGGCTCGGCTACTACAGCACTGTTGCAATGTGTGCTGCATGCTGCCTTTAAGTAGTCTCAGGCAGACTTCACACAAATCAGGGTGAAATTTTCTATCTTAGAACAAATGCTGAAAAGTTTAACATTTCAAAAACTCTTTGAAGCCTCACTGAAATCTGGCAGAGCAGACATTTAAAAGGTGTGGTTTTCCTTCAGCATTGCAAACATCTGAGACAAGAAAGGCATTGAGGGTTGATTTCCAGACCAATTATTTCTCAGTAAGGATTTGAATATGTTATTTGAGCAAATTTTGTAGGTTTTTAAAGTTTTCCCACCCATCCCTCAACAGCTCTACTGTTCAAAGCTCTGTGGTTATTTAATACAGTTGTATTCTGAAATCATGCCAGCGAAGCAGGACAGTATGAATTAGTCACCACATGGTGATCAAAACCATAGTAAGCAGGAAGCAGCACACATCAGAACCTCATTTTCTGTTTGGGCTATTCTGTTTCAGAAATCCAACTGAGTCATGGTGCTCAGTCTCCTGGCACCAGTACCTAATGTTTAAGAAGACTGTGAAATGGTCTGGACAATTCTAAATGGGGTTACATCATGCTACACAGCCAGCACGTGTGGGCAAGGGCAGACAGGGCAGGTGGAGCAGCAGCTCTGAAGTTCTTCAGCAAGTTCTAGGTCTTTTTCACTGTTGAAAAAAGACTGTAATTTGGATCCTCTGGAGATTAGGACATGGATTCTTTAGTCTAAATCACAAACCACTATTCAGATAATGTATCTGAGATATCAATCTACATTCTCTTTGTAGTCAATAGAACAAAGAGAAAGTTTAATATGATTTGCCTATGGCTTACTTTACATAACTACTTCATGGGGGTATAACCATGCCCTCAGAGTGCCATATTGTCTATAAATCCACGATTAGTTCTCATGCTGACAAGAAGCATTTTCTTTTAAAAATAAAATATTTCTAAAGGAAATGTTTTGATTTGTTTTTTTCTCTTAGAATAGAATAGAAAAAGAAATAGAACATAGTTGTGTAAAGCTATGAGTGAGGAGTATGTCCTTGCTGAGGACATAATCTCAATAATCTATTGAGAATACCTCATTAAGCAGGCTGGGAGGATTAGCTCAGATATTGACACTTATAGTGAAGACAGCTATATTTAGCTAGATTAATCTGTTCCATTTGGCCACATTCACCACTTTTCCCCATCATCCACCATCTTCGCAGCTCCTCCTTACAGCTTTTTTCTCCAGCTCAAAACTCTGCCTCCTGTTTAGGTAGCACAGATTACAGATATACATGTTATAGCCCCTGCTGTTGTTGCCAAAACCTCTTCCTTTCCTCCTCTGTCAGATTTGTATCTCAGGTGATCTCTGAATTTCCAAAAGCTTTCAAAGACTTCATCTTCGTCTTTTCCTCTTGGAGTGCCTTTTCACATAACACTTTGGACTAGTTTGGACTGTCGTGACTGAGGATTTTCAGCTATCGAAAATCTTACCCACTCACTGGAACAATTCACTTCTGTTTGGGTGGTTTTTTTCGTTTTGTTTTGTTTTGTTTTGTTTTGTTTTGTTTTGTTTTGTTATCAGCTCTCAGAGTATTCAACCACAATTGTACTCAGACTGATGCTTTTGCATGGCTGCCACCAAGAACTGCTCCTTGTAAGTTTTGGTGCCTGTGGAAGGCTATCCAGATAGGAAAAAAATCTAATTTCTAGTCTTACAACTAGAGGTAGTTTTGTTGCTACTTGTGGTATCTGGAACTTGAAAATATTTATTTGAGCCTTTGAGCCCTCCTAGGTTAGATATTGTCTGGATAAATATATAACAGGACACTGAGGACAGGAAAAAAAGAGCTCTGACAGAAAAAAAAGTATAATAAAAGAATCCTCATTCTTTCTGCTAATAGACAAGTACTCATTTTCATTCATAGTTCCTCTCAGTTCAGGGAACGGACATGACTCAGTAGGAATGGGGAACAGAAAGGGCACTTTGGGTATCACTGTCTATCTCAGGATGAATCACAAAGATGAAAAGAAATATCAGCAGAGTGTGACAGGGCATCCTGGCCCTCAGTTCCTACCACAGCAGTTACTTTTTGTTTAGAGAAAGGTACTGCTCTTAGTGGGGTGAGGAGGATAACTGATTCCACACTACAAAACAAAAATAGAAGGTCCGTGACCAGAGCTAATACAGCTTTTCTGACTGTAAGGTACCTCTCAAAATGCAGAAAGAGGGAATGATGCTGCTTATATCTGAGCCATTGTGCCAAATGACTTCTCATATTCCCTTCATATGATGCATTACAGAAGGCTGCTGAGTAGCTTTAAACAAATGATATGGTATAGAGAAAGTTACAATGGCTACAACAAAATCAGGAAAGATTTCTAGAGATGAAGGTAGCCATAAATAATAAATAGAGAGAAAAGAAAATCATGCTTACAGTGAGAACTGGAACTCATAAATAAGCAGTTTGGGCACCTTCATTTAGAATATCAAGCCAAAGTACTTCATACATTTAAAAAAGCCTAGATAACAAAATTACACATTTATTTGCCTATCCTGGCATTTTAAAATTCTAGTGTGTGCAGGAAGTGACAAAATACCACAAACGTCCTAATTTTTCTGGCTGACTGTGATCAAGGAAATACCAGAAATATCATGGGACCTTTTTCTTACATTTGCAAGTAATGAAGTAAAAAGAAAAAATGAAAAAAGAAGCTCAACTTCCACAACTAGGGCTGAGTTAATACCTGTGATCTGAGGTTTTTTAGAGATGAATAGACAATTTACTGATATTATTAATATAGCAAATCAAGATGAGAGATGGCAGATCAACAGTAAAACACCATGGACTGTAAAACAGAAAGTCTGGGTTACTTCTTCTTTTCCATCGTTGTCTCTCTCTGTGACCTTGTGAAAGGGCACGTTCTCTCTCCAGTCAGCCTTCCCCTTGTGAAACAGGGACAATAACATTTTCCCACTCAACATAGTGAGTATTATTGTGTGCAATGTGCATTCTTTTCATCAAATATGAGGATACTGGCAAATATTTTGATGAGTAAAAAATAATTGCTCTTTTTGATCCAGTCCTTGAGTTATCTTACTATTTGATTTGATGGCATTTTTCGTATAAGAAATACTTCTTTTCAAGTTGAACAGTTTCAGGTGTCCCATATGTTTATTGCCTCTGTAGTCATTTATCCCTGAATTTTACTATTGATGTTGTCTAAAATACAAAATTTTAATAATGTCTGATAAAAAGCATGAAATAAGAACTGGTTTTATATAAATATCTCTATTTTTATACAAGAATCTCTAGCTAAAATTCCTCAGTGTATGATATGTATGTTCAGAGAACCTGGAGTCTCAGTGCCAAAGTAACCATGACTTGAGATGCAGCAGTCTAGGCTCATTACTCAGAGAAACAACCACAAGGTGGAGATGTTACAAGCTCTTACTAGCAAATGTGAAGCATAGTGGTTAATACTGATTTTTCTGGGTTTAGTGAAGGGAAATAGGATCGTATTTTAAATTAAAACTGTCTCCAGTCAACAATTATAGTGCAATAAAAGTAAAGGAAGTCTATAATAGCAGAATAATTAAAAGGAAGGACATTTATATCTTGACCTTGAAAAGAGTTCCTTTTATTTTATAATATTTAGTGGCATTAACTCGGTTGTTTCTTTCCATAAAGGAACATGATTTATGTTCATGAAATAAATAGTGTATTTTATAATTATGTAGCTAGACTTCAAGTCAGCTTTGCACAGTCATCCATTATCCCTTAAGACATTCACATGGCCATGCAAATACTACCTTTCAGTGCAGGAGGGGGAGCAGCAGAGGGAGAACACAAGCTGGAGTGTGTTGCATTTTAGCTCTGATGTATACATCTGTACAAGTGAAGGCCTCCAACTCTAGCAATATCCACACCATAGGAACTGCGGGTGAGAATTGCATCAAGCTCAGGAAACCCGAAAGAAGTGAAATGCAAGTTTCACAACTGATGACATTTGCAAGGGTAAGGAAGAAAAAGAAATAATCTCTACTCAGTAGTCAGAACACTCTGTAGGAAAGGAAAATGTGCATTCAGCCCCTTTCCCGAGAACTTAGAAGTAGAAATTTGACTACAACAGCCTGACAATCTGACCACTTAGGAAACATTCCTACAAAACAAAATCTACAAATTCCAAATTTTTCTTTGAATAAAAGAGGAAGATTATTTAATTATTCTACTGGAATATGTGCAATCTTCTCCTGACCTTCATGATTTTAATTATTCTTATGCATCTAGATTCCAACTTTTAAATCATTCATAGAATCATTTTCAAAAACACTGACCTTTCATTGCCCAGTTTTTAGCAGTTCAAATTTTAGAAGAGGTTTGTAAGATTGCTCTAGAATGCCAGAGTTTCTAGGAATGACAGGCTTTTCTATACCCATATGATACTCTACCAATTACTTTCCCCTTTTGCTCCATTTTCTAAATTCCTGCTTTTTGTGTAAGGTATGGGCATATGACCTGCAGGACTTTCCAAAATGCAACATACTACTGTTGCCAACAATCTCAAGGTTTGTAAACGCAGTAAATGCTTTCCATAGGCATGGAAGTTAACATGACTTGGAAAAAGTGTGACCTATAATCCTGAATGGTTTCTACACTACTATCTTGAGAGAATTAAGTCATTCAAGGTATTTTGAGACATGAAAAAAATCTTTGAAGACTAGTATGTTGTTATCTACATCTTTTAAATTTAAAACTTAAAAATCGTTTGAACTTAGTTATGTCATCTGTTCTTTTCCTAGAGATACAATCTAATACAGAAGGAAATAGAATCTAGTTCAAGAATCATAACAGTTCTGTGTCTCCATAAAATATGTTACAGTGCTACATAACTGTTGGCTAAGAGTTGTGTATATGTTACATATCCACTGCTAAGAGCTGTAAATTTATGTATAGGTATAACTTCTGGAGCCAACTTCTATCAAGCTCATCCTTCAAAACAGCAAAAATTACCCCTGTGGAGTTTTCATATTACAGAAATATTATAGCTATGTTATGGGAAGTAAAGAAATGGAAATTAAAATACATTTGCTTCTGTGTTTCACATATAATGTCTGTGTACCTCCAAGTTCTTCCTATGTAGTAAATAGGTTATTCAGAATTAGGAAAATGTGGATGTGTGGTTTATATTATATGCATATATTTATCTCTATGAAAGTTATTTCCCTGATGCACTTTCAAAACAACTTTTTCTTTGCTAGGATGTAAGAATCTTTACATTGCAAGCATATTGTACAGACTTACACCCTTTCAGCAGTTGTATGTTACCATTACTAGTATTAAATCTTAGAAATCCTCCAGACTCACTGTGTAATTTAAAATGCTAGAGTATTACTTGCCCTTTATGGTCTTACTTTATACCTTGGTTTGACTTTAAAAACTGGATAATGGAGACAGAAGAATTGCACAATACAAAAAACCAGACTGTAAAATATTAACTTCAGGTGAGACACTCTCCCTTGCAAAAGCCAGAAGACAACTCATATATTGCTTAAGTGTATGGGCTGCAATTGGCACTTCATGAAAATTCTCTATCAAGCCCCAGAATGAAGTACTTAAGGCTGAGCCAGGTAAGTAAAGGATGGAAATAAGAAGAGCTTTACTGCAGCAGGAAGAAGCAGATTTGCTTTTTTTCTTTATATTTTTCAGTTAGTCTCCCTGTCCAGAGCATTTGCAAACACCAAGGACCTAGTGGTGTCAATTTTTTCTTATCAGTACATAAACCCACAATTATACATTCACTATGAGTCACTGCACACTTCTGCATGAATGACTATAGGTAGACGTTGTTCTCTGAAAACTGAAAAATGCACCCACAACTGTTTCTAGCCCAGTTAAGGAGGCCCACTGAATAAATGTCTATGTGCATTTAGATCAGCAAAGACCCTTATGAGGCAGCAAATCCTTAAAATCAACA
>JAOXXN010000446.1:23372746-23388420 GCA_026770055.1 Myrmophylax atrothorax
AGATTACAAAAACAAGAGGCATCAAATGACATTTCAAAGTGATAGTGATAAGATCTGGAAGGAAGCGTTTAACTGGGGAGACATTTGCTATCTATTGTAATTTTAATGTGTCACATGTATCAATAGAATGCACTATGTGGCCGAACAGATAAGGAAAAGGGGGGGGGGGGGGTTAAGAGAGAACCAAAAGGAAAAAATACTTCTGGGAACAAAGAGGTAAAGAACACTGTTGAGTGCATATTTCAAGTTGGAAATAGCTAGAAAATAAACCTAGAAAAACAGTTACTAAGAGAACAACCTGATGTTCAGGATGGCTCCATCGTGCAGTTTCCCTATTTATATGGGCAGAGCAGACATGTTACAGGACAAGGCAAGGAACAGCCCTAATTACACTGCAACTCCACCTAAACACAACACAAAACCAGAAACACGGTGCTTTTTGGTTCATTCAGACCAAATTCACTGACAGAAATACATTAAACTTGTCCTTTTTTTCTTCAATCCACACTACTTGCACAAACCACTACTCTGGTACTTCAGTACAGGAAAATTATTAGTAACACCTTTGAGATTAACAGCTCTTTCTTAGAAAAAATACATTTAAATTCAATTTTTACCTTTACCTGACACAATTATAAGGCACTTATTACAGAAGAATACTTTATAATTGCTAGTTAGACTCCCAATTGCAGCAATATGGAGCACACACATTTAACTTTTTCAAGATAGCCTGTGTTATTTACTAGGTCTGTAAAAGACACTAGACAATGAAACAGCATATAGTAACAACACAGCAAGTAAGAATGAGAGACATCAGCTTACCCTCCATGAGAAAGCAAAACTATGCATCTGAAACTATGCTACCCTTCAAGAGCTTACCTTCTTTTTGTCCCTCATTGAGCCCTTCCCCCGGACCATTATCTTGCATCCTGTTTCTGCCTCAAGCTGTTTAGCAGTTAGTCCTCTGGGCCCAAGGATTCTTCCAACAAAGTTAAACTGAAAAAAAAAAAAATTCTATAAAAGCAAGTAAACAAAATCAGTATAAAATTTTACAAGATGTATTTCTGTCTCTAAAAATATCAAGTGTTTAATGATTTAGAACACCACAGTGTTCATACCTGCGGTTGAAGAATTAAGCAAGTACTGTTTTCATGTATCAGATATATATGTGACTCCAGCTTTGGGGGGTACAGGATTCAGGTGAAACCAGGTCTTTTAAACGTAACATTAGGCAGCGTACAGCAGTGCTATTCCTATTTTCCTCCTCATTAAACTGTATGTTTCTCTTAGAGAAACTACAAACCACTCTCTCTCTCAGCACTAACATGGCCAGATATGCTCATGCACAGGCCAACAATGTGCATCACGCCATGGAAACACAGAGGGTCTGGTTGCATGACCAGACATTCACACAACTTCCGTTTGGTGGGACTGCTCAGGTGCCAGGTGTGTAGGTCCAGTCCCCCAATGACACAGGACCTTCAGGAAGGGCCTCTGTGCTCACTGTTTTCCTACTCCCTGCCCACAGCTCAGGAACCTGCAGAAAACACTCTTTTTCACCATTCCATGCTGTTCTGGTGGGCTCAATCTGGGAAGCACACCTAGAGAAAAACTCTTCCTTACCTACCCATGCCATAGCAAACAAAATGGGGCTTCTTACATTCTCACTTCAGATTTTATGTGCAACATTTCTTAAAAACACTGTATTGTCACATAGACACACACACACACACACACGTGCATATATACATACATATATATATATAAAATATGTATATATAAAAATATATGTATACATACAAACACAGCACAAGCACATCACTTTTGGTAAGCTGTATAATTTACTCAGTTGTACACACAAATAAAGCAAGTATTTCATGTTTAATTGGCTACCTGCAGCAGACAGCCCTCTGCCTATGCTTAACACAGTAATACCACCATACATATTTCCCACTTTTTTTCAAGGGGTTTTTCCCTTCCATTAGTTTCAACCAAATACTCTGGAAATTATGACATAAATAAAAAAAGGTACTAAGTGATGGTAATATTGAAAACATACAGCAGTACCCTGTGACAACTGCAGCGCAACACTCAAAACTAAGAAATTCCAGAATGAACATTAAATTCAAAGAAGATTTTAAAAGAACAGGAACTCTGTAGTAAGAACAGAAGTCTGAATATTTTAGATCCTGGTAAACAAAGCTATTCAATTGAATTGTGAGTAAGTTGTTGGTTTTCATTTCCTCAGCTAATTAAAATTGGTTTCGAGTACTACAATTCAACATATCTGAAATCCTTATAAAACTGCAAAGACCAGAAGTGATTTAGGAGTGAGCAGAAATTATGAACAGAAGAAAATTAAAGTTCTTCAAGAAAAACAACCATATTTCAGTGACTAAACTATTCATAGGGAATATACCCTCCCAAAGTTATTTAGCATTGTAAGCTCAGAAAACAAAGAAATGAGAATCAGCTGGGGGGGCATGTGGGGTGTGGGCAGGGTGGAATAAAGACTAAAGGAACTTATGAACATACACCAAAACTGTGAATCAGAAGAAAGTAAGGAACGTTCAGTAAGAATAGATAAAGCAATGTACTAGCTACAAACAATAAAGCCCATCTTTGAAATATTATTACAATCTTACACGCTACACATACCATGTTTAATATCAAAATTATACCGCTCTTACATAAACAGCATCTTATGTCACTGTCTCCAAAGCCACACTTCCTGCACACTAAACCTTTAGCTATCTATGCCATTCTACAAGTAATGCTAAAATAATATTGCAAACTTGGTTTTAAATCCATCTTTTAACTAACCCAAAAGCTGACTATTATTATATTCTCCATAACCCCCAAACTCAGCAGCCTCTAATGTTTTATGAATTTGGATGATGACTAAAAGAATAATCAAATAGTAATTTATTTATTGGATTAAAAAAATAAATAGAACAATACAAGATCCTAAGGAAAAAAAGAAGAATCTGTATTATTCTCAAGTGTGCAACTTTATTCATGTTGCTTGAACACTATTTAGAACTTCTAGTTAAGAAATCACTGATTTAAACTGCAACACATTATGTTAAATGTTAAGCCAGTTCCTTCTCCAGAGCTTTCATAAATTGTTCCAAGGCAGTTCAATGCTGTCTTTTCTTTCTAAAATAAATGTATTAACATTTTGAATCTTTTTGGATAGCTATTCCTTTCAAATCTCTGTTCATTCTCATTACCTCTCTTGGGCCCTCCAATTTGTTCATTCTAAAAGTAGGATGCTTAGGCAAGGCAAGGTAACTTCAACTGAGACTTCAACAAGGTTAGGTTACTCAGAAAATTATATCTTACTAACCATATTCTTCTTTAGCACATCCCAGGCTGCTTCTTTCCCTCTCCCCAAAATTCTGTTCTTATGTTTGTTTCAACATTCACAGACCCCAAATATGCTTCTCCATTACCTCGCCCTCGCTCATTTTCGCTATTTTTGTTTCATATACAACTCTTACGCCCCTCTACAACAACAGGGCTCCACATTTGTGTAATAAATTTCACATGGCTGACTTTAGGCACAGTAATTTCAAGACAGTTTTGAACTTTAATTCTATCTTCAGAGGTATTTGATATGATTTTTTTTAAGCACACTTTTTACCCTACCAAGCAAGTTTTTCTTGAATCACAGCATCACAGAATCGATTGGGTTGGAAAAGACCTCTGAGATCATCAAGTCCAACCCCTGATCCAACTCCAGTCCATTTACTAGATCATGGCACTCAGTGCCACATCCAATCTCAGTTTAAAAACCTCCAGGGATGGTGAATCCACCACCTCTCTGGGCAGGCCATTCCAATCCTGATTACTCTCTCTGTAAATTCTCTCTCTTCTGATTTTCGCTTCACCCTCTTTCTCTTCAGCCTCCTTCTCTATCTCCAGACTCCTGCCACTGCTCCATACTCACATCAGTCCTGTAAGCCCAGGGGACTTGATGCTGCCCTTAAATTGTGGAGTGTCCTAGTAAAAAAGTTTACCATTATTTTTTGACTGAGTCTGTGCTTCTAGCTGTGGCACACCTCATTTGTAATGCTGGCATACCTCCATCACAATACCCATCTCCTTAGTGACAAAGCAGGGCAAAAGAAGGATTCTGTCTTGTTCAATATCTGATCCCCAGCACCAGGACGCAGTTGCTGTGTAACCACAAGGCACAAGACCCTCTCCTACCATCTCTATGTGCTACCCATCTCTGTGTGCTACAGAGCGACCCTCTATAATATCTTTTGCCTGTGTGCCACAGGAAAGCCCACATACACAAAATCTTTGGATTTTGTCTATGCTTTTCTCATAATAAGAAGCTGGGGCTGAAATTCCACCCATTATATTTATTTTTATGCAGAGACTGAGGAGATATTAATGACTGGTAAATGTAGAGTACTTCAAGTCAGCAGACATAAAAGCAATTTATGGATCATATTATGGATCGTATTAGGGTATAGGCTATCTGGATATTCAAAGTATTGATGTTAACCACGTGCATATTACAAATATCAGGTGACTACTGACCTTACAAATCATAAAAATTATGCCTTTTGTTATTTACCTTGAATGTGGTGTTATTTAATTTGATCTTCTATGTTCCATTGAAATGTCAGAATGAGAGATTTCTCTGAAATGGTACATAAAGTAGCAGATGACAAAAGCATAAAAAGGCTATGAAAGTACAACTTCTTGGTTGCTCTACTGCATTTTTCCAGTGTAGAAGGGAGCATCTAAACTGGAAATTCCTGTGGAAAGAGATGACACTGGTAAATAGACAAGAAACAGCTCAGGAAATTAGTTAGCTAGGAGTGGCTATACACTGAAGTTGCACAAGCTGTATCCCAGACTGTCTTCATTAGCCATGACCAAGTGTGGTCTCAAGCCATCGGCCCATACTGCCTTGAGATCCCAGTGCTTGGCAGGGCATGGTTCAAGGTCAAGCCAGTCCTCATGTGGGGCTTGATTTTTCCTGCCTGAGAAAACACAGTTGATTTTCCTGAGGCCAAGCCGAAACATGAGTCAATAACAGGAAACAAGGATGGTGGGAGAGCTTGGACTCCAGCCACCAGCTGATATGTAATTAGGCAGAAATAGCATCACCTCAGAAAACGCTGCTGAAACCAACAAGTCAGCTCTGGCTGAAACCACCAGCCAGTAAGGTGTTATCAGGCAGTTATCTAGGCAGGTGTTTTAACTGGAATCACATTATCATCTGATTTTTATCCTATGTAAGGGAGGAGGTTGATTGCTTTTCTTTACAAATCTTTGGATATGACTAAATAAGGTGCAGAAATTAGCAGATTCACAGATGTTTCACCCTTAACATACGGACTTAAAACAGAAGAAACAGCTTGGAGGCAAATTGCTTAAATCTAGTCAATCAAACATCCCTGAGTGCTGCTTTCATTGATCTGATCACAGAGAGGAGTTCAAGTGGGAATTTTCAACAATAGAGTTGCTTGAAAAATATGTTTTGAAATTGCTACTCATCCTCTTTAGATTTCCAGCAAAGTCCTGCAACAAATCAACTGCCAAAACATTTGCATACATGCTTTTCTATTCCTGATGGCCCGTGGGTATCAATTCTGCTATTGGCATTCAGATGCCTGAATGGCTCCCTGTCTGGTTAATGTCTTGGAGCTGGGGAATATCTGGAGCTTCTGCCTCAAAGGGAGAAGTGAATTTTCAAGCAAGAGCAAGCTAAGTACATGACCCTGAAACAAGGATGAATAGGCTTGGAAAGACTTCTCAGGCTCAGTCCAATACATGCCATAGCTAAATAGAAAATAGGTTGGTAAGGGGAAAGAAGGAGAAAGAACAACATAATCTGAACAATGTGTGAAACTTGAGGAACACACATGGGTGAGTAGAGAGGGCAAAGAACAGAAAGTGCAAAATACAGAAGGAAATTAAATCGGGACAAGAGGTGGCCAATATGCTCCCAGAACACCTCTGGCAAGACAAAACCTAACCCCACGAAGGGCTGGGCAAATCTGTAGGAAAATGTTGGTCAGCAGGAGTAGGGTAAAGCAAGCAAATTCAATCTTTAACACTTTTAAAGTAAATTGTGGTCTTGTACTCCTGTGAACTGTAACACAAATCTTGTCCCTGTAAGCTGCTGGCACTTGAAACAAATTTTAAACACCATCCCACAAACTCAAACAGAGCAGCTACCTTAGATCAGACAGCAGTAGAGATCTCTTGACTCTGAGACCACCATTTGCTGGTTCTGTTCAGTCCTAAAAACCCTTTGCTGAGCATATCAAACATCTGCTTTGAGCTATTTCAGGCACAAGTAGTAAGTCTGAATTGTAGTCCAAAGTCTGTGGTCCCTTAGGAACAACTTTTTGTCTGCAAGTCTCTTTATCAGATACCTGCAGAGCTCTCTGACATAGGCAGTCCAAGCCCGGCCAGGAAGCTTTTATCCTACATATTGGCTTTTAAACATGCAAGTGTTATAATCCAAGGCCAAAAAACTACTACCAGCCTAGTGTAGCCGATGCTACTATGAAATGCAGCATCTGGTAAACAAATTCCAGCCTCTTAAGGGTATTTGATAACACTAGTGGCACCACACATTCCTGTCTGTATACTCACTGTTTAGCAGAGGCAATTTCAAAAGCATGTTGATTAATTGGAGAGGCTGCAAATGTGATTTGAGTGCTGGGGAAAGCACAGTACACTGAGAGCCAGAAATTTCAATCTATGCAGGTTATCAAAAAAGTGAAAGACGAGCTGATTGGCACATATAAACCTTTTGAAAAGATGAAAAACAGGGATTCAAGGGCTCCTCACTTTAAATGACAGAATAGTTGAGACCTGTATACAACCACAGCAGCCAGACAAAAAATCAAATTATATTGTAGGAGCACATTTGAATCGTGACAGTGATTGACTAATGTGGCAAAACTACAAAGGATGTGGTGAATTCCCCACCTCTTGCTATTTGTCATATCAAGGGTAGATGCTTTTCTGGGGAAGATGATTTCAGTAAACAAATTAGAAGCTCAGTGCAGATCTGAGCGAAGCTCTGCCATCTGCGTTATACAACAGATGAGGCTGGGTGGCCTAATGGTCCCTTTTGGCCACAAAATCTGTCTGTGGATCTATGAATGGCTTTGCTCAGCTCCAGTCACTCTGTGCACAGACAGGAGAGGAATTCCAGTGCCTGCTGCCAAGAGCCTTAGCGTTGCACAGAGGTGCCAGAATCTCCAGCCCATCACTTACTCCCTGCACCCATGGCAGGTGTCAGCCACCCCAGCTCTGCCTGCAGCCCCTGCCCACAGCCAGCACAGGTGTCAGCCACACCAGCTCTGCCTGCAGTCCCCCTGCCCACAGCAACACAGGTGTCAGCCACCCCAGCTCTGCCTGCAGCCCCTGCCCACAGCCAGCACAGGTGTCAGCCACCCCAGCTGTGCCCCCTGCCCACAGCCAGCACAGGTGTCAGCCACACCAGCTGCCCCCTGCCCACACCCAGCACATGTGTCAGCCACGCTGCCCCCTGCCCACACCCAGCACAGGCCCTGCTGCTGAGCCGGTGTCGGGGGCTGTGAGAGTCCGCAGCCCCCAGTCCACCTCACCAAGGGGCTCACTGGATGGAGACTGTGATAAACACACAGGTGAATCCTCCAAACTGACCTCAGGGCAGGGCACGGGCCATGGGGTGAACACGGGGCAGAGGCGGTGCTGAGCTCACTGGCTCGGGGATTCCCTTTGCGAGTGTGTGAAAGGCGCCCCATTCCGCCCCAACACCCCCGGGCCGGGCCGGGAGCGGCGGGAGCGCCGCGGCCGCCAGGGGGCAGCGCCGCGCGGGCCGGGCCGGGCCGGGCTGGGCAATGAGCGGCCCCGCCGATCCAGCCGGGAAGCCGAAACCCGGGACTCCTCACCCAAACCGGGGCGAGTGAGGAAGCGGGAGTCGAGGAGATGTCTCCGATTAACCCCCGCCTGTAGCATTTTGAAGCGACACCAGGTGCGAGCGCGGTTGCTGTTGCTCTGCGCTTGCAGAAGGAGGCGAGGAAAGGTCCCCGCGGGGAGAGCAGCCGTGGCGCACGCCCGGATTTATGTTCCCAGGGAATATCCGTGGGGAAACAGAAGTTGTAAATGTCTAATTCCTCAGCTTAGTAACTAGTACGTTTCAGGAATTTACTGTCCTTGTAAACTTGGAGGATTTGGAGCTTTCGTAAAACAAGTGTGCTGCGAGCCAGACCTGCTGTCTGTGTCACGCTGATTTATGTGCTGAGCGTCATTCCTGATCCCATAAATGCCAGTTCCAAGGTGCCTGCAAAACTCTGCAACGTGCCAGTGGGTTTGCTTCGCTTGCTCCGAACTCAGAAAAGGCTCTATATTGGTATAGTATTAAATTTGGCCTTTATGTTTACCGCACGCTGGTAATAATGGCAGACATACTGTGGCTATGCAAGTTTGCAGCAGCAACATCCATCATCTTCCACAGCACTGAGATGACTTCCAGAATTTGTACTTGATATACGGCAGCATTTCAAGACACAAGTGGCATGATACAGATGGAAACACCCTAATTACTCAGAAAATGAAGTTTGGCCTATTTCTCTTTCTTTTCCCTATGCTGTAACTTTTATGTTTATTAAGAATAAACTACCCGGAAATTAATTTTAAATTTAAAATGACTGTGTACTCGATACCTACTGCAGCAAAGCCTAATCATTAGGACTTCTCACTGTTCCCAGATAGGGAAAAAGAACTCTTGTTGCCATTGCCACTTTTCTTGTGCAGTCATATCCACACCTTTCTCCCAAATCCCACCTGGCTATATTTCCTACATTGATAAAAGGCAGCAGGAGTATTGACTCAAGTCTTTTATCTTAGACTCCTTTGTTTCCTTTAAATATGTCTTTTTCTTCATCCTCCAAAGAAACAAATATCCCACCCTCAAACCAAACCAAAAAAAAGGCCCACAGAACCCCACAAAATTTGGACCCAGATCTTGAGGGAATAAGTATCTAGAAGAGATTTTGCTTCTTAGTTCATTTTCTTGTATTATATCTCTAAAGGTTATTATCTTTTCTGGCAGGATTATAATCAACAAAATAATTCCTTTTAATGAATAGTTTCTGAAGATGACAAGCTACATTTCTTGTGGCTGAAAGGGAAATGACAACAAATAATTATTTTTAGAAGATCAGTCAATTCACCAGGGAAGATCTATGCTTCAACATCATGTGTAATTTTTTTAGATTTGTTGTTTATTTTCTCTGACTACAGTTTATGTTGAATAAAGGGCTGCATACAATCTTTTCTAAATAAGTGTCTTCTTTAGTTTTTCTGGTATTGTTTGTAGATCTAACATCAGGAAAGAGCAAAACAAAAAACCCACTCATTTTAAGCAGTCTGAAGGGCCCTTCATATTTCCTCTATTCCTGCTACCTACTCACTGCCCCTTTGATACTGAAACAGTTAAAATGTTTAAAATAGTTTGACTGGGCCAAATTGCTCCCTTGTGCAATTCCATAGATTATGCAACGGATGAATTTAGCACCATTTCATCAGCATTATCAAAGGTATATTCAGTCACTAGCCAACGGATAAATTATACAGGAGATTTTCTTCCAAGTGGCTCATTAGGGACAAAGAAAATCCTTTTCCAATCAGTCATTGTCTCATCTTTATTTTTTGGTACTAATTTAGGAAAACACACCCCATTAGCAAGTGATTAATAACATAGGCAGCCAGTCACCGATGGACCATTGCTCCTCTGTGTCCATGTGTAGGTGCAGCTGGAGCCCATCCCACATCCCCCACCGAACACCAGCAGCTCAAGGCTGGCAGTCAGACAGCTTAGCGTGTGCTCACTTAAAACCCTGCCTGTCAAGAAAGTTTCTCCCCACACAAGCCATGGGATAGCCCCATGGTGCACAGCTGCTGGTGCCTCTGCCTGCTCACTCAGCACTGGTGTCCTCTGTGGACCTGCCAAAGCACTATTTTATGCCACTCCTGATGGGGAGCTCTGATGAACACAGAGGTCTGCAGCAGCAAATCCACACATGCTGAATGTGGTAACTTTCTGATACTACTGACAGGGTCCAGGGCTAAAGATATGCAATGAAAGCAAAAATGAAGCTCGCACGGCTGTGCATGCATCCACTCAGCTACCTTCCAGGCTGTCATTTTTTTTAATTAGTGCTCATGGCGAGCTTTTTTCATTGCAGAGTTTGGGAAATGATTGGGCACTGGACGCTGAGTACAGCACACCCGGTTTTGTTGATCATGACGAATGTGTAATTGCCAGAGAAGAGCTGCATTTGTCACTATGGGCCATGTCTGTTAAAAGCACTCAGATACATGGCTTTGAGTTCAGGTGCCAAAGTGCCCAATTCCCAAACTCTACAAATATCCATATTCACTCAGCATCAGTTTCTGGCTGCAGTGTCCAAGATAAGGACCCAAGACCTGAGTCCTTAACTTGTTGAAGCCCTGTTACACATCCAAATGCTTTGCAGATTTCACACCAGGACAATTAGGACTTTCCCCTACTGTACGTGTTCTGAGAATAGTCAGTGAACACAGGGAGAGATGGAGTGTTCTCCCCATTCCTCAGTCTCCAGCCACAAGCACTTGAGTGACTACAGCAAATAGCTCAGTTGTGGGAGATCTCAGCTAAAACCTCTCTCCCACCCGCTCTTTAAGAACAGGACATTGAATTTCTACATCTTATTTAAGAGAGAAATGCTTTTCCCTTGTCAGCCAATCTGTGGTGAGCCACTGTTAGACTCTGTGATGAATACTTTTTTTCTGTTTGTAGACATTTTTAAGATACAAATCAGAGAGTGGGCAGGGATTGCGGTCTTCATGCTGAATGTCCTGGACATGGGGCTTTGGACTCATTGCCCTTCAAGGTAAATAGTTAACTGTTTACCATCTAAGATCTACCATCAGACCCTACCATGAGCATCTGAGAGGGGCAGAATTTTTCATCGTAGCCCAAGAACAATGGAATTAAGGTGATTAAAGCTTTTTCTAATATTTAATATTAAAGAAACCTCCAGAGAACTACACTTAACTGTAATCACAGAGTTTTATTTGGATCACTTAAAAGCAGGTATGCCATGTAATTTAATGTTTAATTGGTAAAATAGAAATTTAGCTTTTAGTTCTATTGTTTCAAAGTGTCTCTAAAAAAGAAATAAAAAATTTTCTATCTGCCTAGCAGGAATTTTGAGAAACTGATCTACAGAAAATGGAAAAAATGAAAACTCTTCCTGAGTTCAGAAGTGCAGCAACTTCTGGGTGAAACATCCACATCCACCTGACATTTCAGGAGAACTCTTATGGGAAGAATTACAGAAGTTTCTAGCAGTCATAGAGGGAAGTATGAACTGTATTAAAACTGTCTCCATAAAATGCCTTTAGTTTTATCCCTACTTGAATTGTGTAATTCTTTTTATATAGTCTCACCATTAGATAAATGCCTGGCCCATTCTCTCCTATAGGGAAAGAATAAGCAAATCTGACAGTTAGGATATGTCTGTCATACCAGTTTGGTCCCATTGCATCAGGGCCCAAAAGATAATGCCTAGCTCTGCAGCAAAATAGTCACTGCGCTGTCATGTGTGTGAAACTAATTCACATTAGGAGATAGAGTTACACACTCATAAAGCCAATAACCATGCCAAAGCTTTGATGCATTATATAAAAACTCAGTATGAGTTTTCACTCCCTTTCAGTTCTGCCTTACTTAAAAAATTCCCCACTCAGATCTGTTATTTCCAATCCAATCCAACACAAATTCTTTGCAATATAAGCATAGAGCACAGTCCTCTCCAAAACCAGATGATATTTAAATTAGCTTCATCTATTTGCTTATTTAAAGCAGCGTGACAGCAGGGATAGCTGAGCTCCACCTTGATGGTATAATAAACTTGAACTTAGTGATATGTGCAGGGGATTGATTTATGCTGTTGACAGATTCTAGGCTTCAACAATGAATGTATTAGAGAGGATGTAAATGCAAATGGCCACATGGTTTCCTGAAGACATGAGTGCTCCTCATGGTCTTATACTAATCACTTCCACATTTAGCTCTCATTTTTCTCTGTATAAGCTCCCTGGTTTTCACAGGAAAGTTATGACCATCCAAGCTGAATGTATTTTTTCACCAGTGTGAAGAGTTTGGAATAAT
Source organism: Myrmophylax atrothorax (assembly GCA_026770055.1). Taxonomy (NCBI): domain Eukaryota; kingdom Metazoa; phylum Chordata; class Aves; order Passeriformes; family Thamnophilidae; genus Myrmophylax; species Myrmophylax atrothorax. The sequence continues at coordinate 23,384,931 of JAOXXN010000446.1, forward strand.
AAACATTGCTTCTAAAAAACCTCCAAAGACACAAATCAAGAACTCCCCAAAAAAATTATAATTTCACTTTCAGAGGTAACCCTTGAAGGTACCTTCTAATACCTGTTAGAGCACAACCCTGACTAAATGAAAACCAGCATAGGGTAAAAATAATTATAAAAAGTGTCAACCCTCGTTTCCCATGTTGATATAGATAAATTTATACTCTTTTATTCACCATCTCCAAACCACTTCAATCAGAAACACACCTCTATGAGGACAACCTCAATTTTTGCCAGAAGGTAGCATTGGTTTTCCCTCTTTTTTACAGTTTTTATCTCTCTCCAATTCTTGAGAATGACAGAGCACCCTTTAGTGCCTACTCTCAGACTGACTTTCAGTGTGTGGGTGTTTTGCTTGTGGCTTGCAATGAGACAAAAAAGTTCCTGAGGTGCTGTTACCTCTCCCCAGAATTTTTGCCTTGCTCAAATCAAAACATAAATTTGCAGCTACAGAAAAGCTGTTAAAAGAAGTAGGAAAAGGAGAAATGATGTAATTGCCCATTGAAAAATGACTCCGTTCTTATCAAGATAATGCAGGTATGGCCACGCTGACAGCGTGGTTGGAAACACTTGGTACCTCGAGCTTCTGAGCAGAGTCTAACCCAGCCACATCACAGAGCTCTGCCTGCCACAGCACAAAGCTTCTTCCCCAAACCCGTCTGGTGCACGCAGGCATTGGTGTGGTTGGCCTTTTGAGGAAGGAAATGACCTTGCCTGGGAGGGGGCACAGTCGCAGACAAACTGGCAGCTGCAGTTTTGCAGAGGAACTACTGAGTCCTCAGCTGATGTTACCTTTTAGCTGCTTGAATCTTGCACTAAAGGAAACATAAGTCAAATTTAGAGGAGTATCTTGACTGGCAATGAAATAATTCTTAGAGTTCAAGCCTGTGACGCAGCTGCTAACAACATAAATGAAATTATAAACACAAGGGGATTGACCTTGTATGTAGTCAGTGTATAATACTGTGAGGAAAACGAAGTAATGGAAGGACAGACAGAGCTGTCCATCCAACTCCTGCTTGTCAGGCAACAAGTACACACACCTGCTACCTAATACCAGCCAGCAAGAGGTGCCCACAGCCTCCAATATAAACTTATTTCCTTGGCTGTTTGTATACTGGCAACCTCCTAACTCAAACCACCCTCTTCCCTTCTACTCTGAAGGAAGCAACTGCAAATGCAAGATTTTCCCAGTGTCTCTGTGGAATCAAATCAGCATTATAAATTTGTTGTTTGTCCAGACTCTGCTCAGGAGCATTTTGTCAAAATATAAATTACATCCTAGGCCCTGTTTGCCCTTGATCTTGAAACTGTTGGGTCTTGTTTTCAGCTTTAAAGTCTTAATGCCAAGGTTCCAGAAAATGGAGCCTTAAACTGGAAACAAAAATGTCACAACTTTCACAATTCTCTTGAGAATCCTGAGAGCACTGCATATCATAGAATAGCCTCTTGAGAACCGTGAGAGCACTGCATATCATGGAATAGCCTTGTAGTCTCCGATGAGTTATCTTGTAAAGACTCACAAAAGAAAAGATTTGGTTTAGCAACCCACAGATTACAAAAAGCCAACCTTTCAAAGCAGAACAGGAAGCCACATCTCTGTGCCAGCTACCTGACTCATGGCAATGCAACCATTGGTGAAGTGCTCTTCAATACCCAGTCAGTGAAGGCCTTCTCACAAAAAAGAAGTATTGATGACCCCAAACCATCACTACTATGTTTTTGTTATTCTTTTTGCATTGTATCTTGTTTTTATTATTTGGAACTGATTTACTTGCAAATATTTTTATGGGCTTTGGGATGCCTATTAAGTAATTACACTGCACTTCCTAGTTCTTACATATATCCTTTTATAAACCTGAAACTTTATGGTATTTTCAAAGCAGGCTTTATCTCTGTTGTAGAGAGAGAGGCAAATCAGGTCACTACAGTCAAGGCCAGGAGTTGATGTCTGAGTTGTGATTAGGACCCTGTACTTCAGCATGTTGTTCAACCATAGGCAGGGATGGTCGGACTCGAGGAGTCCATCGTGGCATGGCAGCATTTTGAGCTTCAGCCCAAGGCTGCTGGAAAGGTATAATTCTCTATGCAATATGCAGAAGGGTTTTAGGTTACCAACAGTTAAACTAAAGTCAAAGTTAGAACCAAAACAGAGAATAAAACTGCAATTTCATTATTCTCCTCTGTTTGCGAAAAACTACATCAACTTGATGTTTGTGCATAACACAAGTTTAATCACCTTAATAATGCCCAAAGAATTCATGGCTTGGCCAGCTTTAGAATTTAAGGGACTGTTGTTTGTGCGAACTATGCTCAGAAGTATTTTGTTGTCAAGAGTTGGAAAACATCCTACAGACCGAAACCTCAGACACTGTGTTCATTTGCCCAGAGCACAGTCTTGGATAGTCTTTGTGTGACCCATCTTTTTTGAAGCAGCATATGAATCATTCTGCCTGGAAAGCAAAGCAGAGTCACAGAGGGCTGAGAGCTGGACAGTATCAGAAGGGTAAGAAGTCAGTAACTGAACAGCTGAATCACATGCACTGTTCTGGGGTAATTGAATTGAAAGAGCCAGTGGAGCTGCTGTCCTACTGGGAACTCTTCATAAAAGGCAAGAGAGATTAATGAAATGCTTAATTTTAGATTTCTTTTGGCTCTAGCATTTCTTATTCCAAAACTCAAAACTTTGCCTTCAGTTATTGTCACTATTGCAAGGTATCACAAAGTAGTGAATGCTTTTAATTAAGGTATTTTGCATAGTCTCTTAATTCTTCAGCTAGGAAAAAAAATAAACCTCTATTTCTAGCATACTGCATTCAGCTTAAATTACATTCCTTTCAACTCTCTATCTCTGTGTTGTAGTATAATGGTGGAAAAGACTGTAAAGCAACTCTGCCATTTCAACTTCTCACCATCCTTGCTGTAAATTTTCATGTAGATAGCCTGGATGCCAGCACACTGTCTACTGTGTTTTTAAAAATATAATATATGCTCATGAAAGATGTTGCATATGCTCTTAAAGAAAGAAATGAGCGAATGCCCATGTTTACAGGGAAAACATTTTCTAAAATTTTTTATTTATTTATGAAAATATCATCCAACTTCAGCAATTAATTACCTTGCTCGTAGCAACTGTTTTGTGTTTTGGTCACAGGGTAGTAACCTGAAACAGGTACCCTGGGAGAGACCAAGATTCCTGACCTTAACTGTAGGTGGCATTCTTCATCTGTTCATCTAAGTTATTGCTGAGGAAACAGAGACTAATGAGTAATTTTCATGTACCTTTGACTAATGTTATCAGCCGCCTTCTATGTTTAATTAAATTGTACTGTTATTTGGAAGGAATGAAGGTTCATAAAACCTGAAGTTGCATAACTATGTTACCTGGAAAGATTAAAACAACTTTATGCTGTTCTTGCCCTAGAAGCTGAGGAAATGACATGTCTTTG
>JAOXXN010000446.1:23388430-23418114 GCA_026770055.1 Myrmophylax atrothorax
CTTTGAGTGATCTGGAGTTATTCCAGGTAAATTCTTCCACTGTGTGCTATGAGGAAGAAAAAGCTTTATTGCCCAAAAGTTTATCTGTGGACTATAGGCCATTATTAATTATCTTGCAGCAACAGTGAGTAAATCCAACCACACTTTAAATTTTCAGTGTTATCTCTAGAGAAATCTCAAATAATTTCCTTTAGTAGATGGATTTTGGCATGCCCAAAATTTCTCATGAGTACTTGGTTATTCAAGACAACTCTGCACTCTTCCAGCAGCTTTAGAAAGGTTACAAGGCAAAAAAAAAGTGGAAATTTTTTTCTTAAACTTAGAAAAAAATGTAGTGAGCTTGAAAAGCAGAACTAATCATGCTTGGTTAGAGCCAGACTGAAGTACAAGCAAGCAAGTTGTCTTTGAGTATCCCATGCAGCTCTGAGTACATTTTGCTCTCTAAGCTTTTCCAGCCCTGATCCTTCTTCTGGTGTAATGCCATCAGTGGCATCAGATTATGTACATCCTTCATGATGCAGGGAAACATCTACAGAGGAGTAGACTTAAGGACACAGGGTTCATCTGCTCTTGTGACCTGGGAGAGTAAACAGCTTCTAATCCTGGGAATAAATCTTGCAAACAGAAATGAAATTCAATTAAATTATTCATTTCCCTTCTCAGTTTAATCAAAGATTAAGCTACAAGAAATACATACTTGTGCCAGATAACTGAAAACAGATGGCTAAGATTCATTTAGTTCATCAGAGAAATTTGTAGGTCAAAGACATCAAGTCCCCTATATAGTAGTTTTTCTTTTCTAAAAAAGAACTTAATTTGGGCGGGTGACTATTTTAACATTTATATTTCTGTTGTGACAGTGAGGTGCAATCAAAATTGTTAAATGATCCATTTATCCACATGGCTGAGAGGATTACGAGAAACGTTTCACAGGGATGTATTAATATTTCCACATTTTTTCTGTGTGAAATGTGTCATCAAAATATTAATTTCTGTCCTCTATATGACCGAGTTGAAACCAAATATTTTAGTCTTATCCAAGGGGAAATACTCAGATAAACCCTAAATCACAGAATGCTGAGTTGGAAGGGTGACACACCTCCTGGCCCTGCACAGGACCATCCCCAAGACTCACACCGTGTGTCGGAGAGCATCATCCAAATGCTTCTTGAATTCTGTCAGGCTTGGTGGTGTGACCACTGTCACAATCTGCTTGGAGGCAGAGGGCGATGTGGTTCTTTAGATGGTACCCAGAAGATGGTGGTGATGTGAACATAGTGTACAGAGGGGAAAAGTGAGGTGAACAAGTGTTTTAACAAACATTTAACTAGGCCAGTGCCAATAATTAAAAACAATAATCCAACAATAGTCATTACCCCAGTTTGTGCTAACCATTTTCCCCAACCCTCGAGTCCTAGGGTCTGCAGAATGGAGTTGATCCATGAACCATCAAAGAGTTCATGTGGCTGCATTGCATGAAAGAAGTTTCGAGTGCATTCACTTATTTCTTTCATTCTAGTTCATGCCTCTTCAGTGCAGGTTGAGGCATTATGTATTTTTATACAACATTCAGTTTCTGACAGATTTAACATTCCACACACTCCTTGCTCTTCTAGCAATAGCATATCCAAGGCTAACTTATTTTGTAAAGTCATTCCAGTAGTTTGCTGGACCTGAGTGTTTAGCTCTTCCAAAAGCATGTCATGTTGAATTACTTAATACACTTAATTGCCAAGTAGTGATATCTTCTAGTATAAATTGATGCCTCTTTAGGGTAACATAGGGGGCAAAGACGTTTTTGAGGCTTTGCAATAGTTCGGGGGGAAAGGGAAGAGGCAAAAATAGTCAGGTTCACAGCCTGAGCCAAAAGTTGAGGAAATCCTTGGTTATTGAAAATCTTACCAAACTGCAGCCACTGGGGATTTTGCAGACCGTGGTGGGATGGAACTCATGATGATAGTTACAGTTTCGACTTTCCACAAAAATACTGCTGTTACTAAGACATTCAGTGTACACTTCCCCACCAACATAACAGAGATGAACACCTTTGTCAATATGCTGCCTGGTCTTCTCAATGGTGGCGTTGCGGTTAACATTGGAGAGCAGCTCCAAGCAAAACCTGTTCTTTTTGTTGGAAGGATCAGTGAAGCCTTCCACCAGGATGCTGGTGGAAGAAGTGCGGAATGCCTCCCCAGGGTGGTTATTCAGCTCATAGTAGACAATGGATCACCAGTGCTTTGGTTCTTTGCAAGCAACTGCCTGAACATCTCTGTGTATGTCAGGGGGAGTATCAGCTGGCATCTGGAAAGGACTTCCCACGTCTAAGCTGGCTGGAGAATGTGGATAGGTGCTACTGCTCCTTCCAGATGAGTTTAGATAGCTGCTGTTGGGTAAGTGGGGGAATGGGTGGCTATTAGGTTGCTGAAAAGAGTCTGGGAAAGTAGTGCTGTGTGGCATGTGGGGCTCGTTTTGTCCCAGGTTGCAAGGTTGTGCCAAAAGGCTGTGCTGGGGGTTGTACTTGTGCGTTGGAACCGGCACTGGAGGAAGGATAGGACTCTACCCGCTTGTAGTGGTAGGGATTGATACAAATCTCCTTCTGTTTTGCACCAAAGGGAAACCTGCAGCATTCCAGAGGTTTCAGTTTGTGATGGCTCTGCAGGTCCAGCCAGCGCCACACTCTACAGTAAATGACATGCAGAAACCCTTTCTAGTGCAAAACCTGCAGCCTGCTGTCCAAGGAATGAGGAATTGTGACACAGCTGCTGGGCTGACCAAGACAACTTAATGCTTTTTCCAGCTCCTCCATAGCATTTTTTTTCTTCTTATTTTTTTTCACTAGTACATGAACAGCTTTCTCTGACCATTTTTCTTCTTCATCCCCTTGCTTCCATCCCAACAGCCTCTTCATTGCTGGGCTAGTGACGGAGAATAAACCTGTCACATTCATGGTAACCCCACTGTGTTGATACCAGAGAACCAAGCAGGACAGAATGTCCTGTTCTTCTGCCTGTGCACTGCCTTCTCCTTCTGCTACTGTTTTGTTTCCTGTATGTACCCGCAAAGCTACAGCATATTTTCACACTTTACCTTCTTGCTTAGCTGAGGCATCAGTAAACCACACGGTCTGCAATTGCTCTGAGTATGTGAGTACAACCTGAATCATGAAAGGTAGGCAGGCATCTACTTAAGGTTACCTCATCTTGTAAAGGAAGGTTTTTGGTATCTCCTTCTATTACCTGAAAAACGGTGCAATAGTGTTCAATTTGCGCATACCATTTCCAAACAGTAGCTCACTGGGCCACCCTGTCGGGGGGATGCTTCCTGCCAAAACAGGCTTGATGACCTTAAAAGGTCCCCCTTTGTCCTGGGCAGTGGGAAGGAACAGCCAGAGAACTGTATGAGCCTCAAGTTGCCTCTCAGCTGCCTTTTCAGGCAACTCTGCCCAAGAGCTGCCTGTAGCTGCAGGGCACCTCTCCCCAGCTGAGGAGCTGTTTTTCCCTGTCTGGCTGCTCCTGGAGCATCCCTCCAGCTTACCCCTCTAGTGTGCCCATCCAGAGCTCCTTCAGTGAATGGCAGCTGCAGAAAGAGAAAAGAGCCAGCATCAGGCCTCACTGCCTCTCAGCCTGTGGGCAGACCCACGTGTCTGCACAGCCCTGCACTGTGGGGAAGGACTCAGAGGCAGGATGAAGCCCCACAGTGGTGGCAGGAGAGAGGTGCTTGGAGCACTATAAAAAATTTGAATGTCAGCTTCAGGTTTGGCAACATGACACCACAAACCCAAGAATTTTAAGTACCCTTAATGGAGAAAAGGCCTGTGTAACTCAGTTACCTTTTGTTCATCAATAAAAGAATAAAAAAATTAAAAATGGGGGAAGTGTTTTCACTGCAGTTATGAATTCGAACTACTGACTGACAACAGCTCCAGTATCTTTTTACTGCTCCTTCAGCAATTATCAATCAGCTTAAGAAATTATAACCACAGTCTGGTGTTTAGAATAACAAATAACTATGAAATAGTAAGAAAAAGAAATTACAACAAATACATTAATTTCACATTATAATAATTCACTCTTATTTCCAATATTCCTCTCTTCAAGTCCACATTTATCTAATTATATACAATTAAATAAAAAATGAACTATATGCAGTCATTGTGTGAACAAAAGTTACAGGTATTTTCTCAAAAAATTATAAAGATTGACAACAGCAAAATACTATGACCAAGGTAAGGATAGCAAACTAAAATTCTCAAAAGTAAGTGAAGCATTAGTGAAAGCATGCAGTGGAAAAGAATATGGGAAAAAATTCAGAATAAATGCAGTAAAGGGATATGGGTAAAACAAATGGAAAAGAAAAAATAAACAAGGAAAATGTTAAAAAAAGAGAGCATGAAATTTCATATTCCACCTTCATTGAAAACAAATCTAGTGTCTACTTCTTTTATGTGCAGAAGGGTAAACACTGGCTGAAACACGCTGGCTTCCAAAAGACATTGCCAACATAAATACTGCCAGGAAGCACAAGCTGTGCATTGCCTTTGCCCTGTGGTTAATTCTGTTGTTCTGTCTTCTACAGGCACAAACCAGCATGCATGTTGTTGGTTAATGCTATACCGGAACAGTGGGCATTAATCTAAATGCTGCTGGGGTAGTCTTGGTGTGTGTGAGGGTAGCTCAGCAAAGACAGAGGTTCACAAGCTGTTGGCTCACCGATGGTACCCTGCAGGGCAGTGGCTGCAAACCCACTATCTCCCTCGTTGCTCCTCATTAAGCTGTTCAAATAGGGTGTCTTTCAAATTTGGCATTCCATCTCTGAAATGCAGAAAAACCACAGGGCATCATACCCTACACCAGTGTCCCTCCACAGCTAAGAATAATATTAGTTGCAGACTAAACAGCTGGGATCCGTGCTCACATCTGCACTAGCTGTGTGCCTTGATTCCCCAGCATCCATCCATCATACGTGTCTAAAACAAACTGTCTTTGATCAAGCTTCCCCACTGTTTTCAATGGTTTATGATAAAATATCAGATTATAACCACCCCTGGGAAATGTGAGAAATTTAACTCTTTCTCAGGTCAGTTAGAAGTGACAGGGTTGCAAAGGTGGTGGACTACATGGAAAACCTGCCCACTGGGGCAGAGCTACCAGCATCTGCTGGGACTGAACACAGAATCATAGAACTCTTCAGGTTGGAAAAGACCTTTAAGATCGAGTCCAACAGTTAACACAGCACTGCCCAGTCCACCAATAAACCTTGTCCCTAAGTGCCACATCTACATGTTGTTTAAATAACTTCATGGATAGTTACTCAACCTCTTCACTGGGCAGCTTGTTCCGATGCCTTATCAGCCTTTTGGTGAAGAAAATTTTCCTAATATCCAACCTAAACCTCCCCTTGTGCAACTAGAGTCTGTTTCCTCTTGTCCAATTTGCTTGTCACTAGGGAGAAGAGACCATATCACCTCTCTGAAGGCTTTTCTGGCTCTGTCAATATCTTTTTGTTTGGTGACTTATGTCCCCTGGTAAGGAAGCAGGATGGAAAGCAAATGGTTCCTGTGGCTCATAGTTTCTGCATAGGGTCCACAACATATGCCTGGCATACCACGTACCTGTTCTTCCCAGGGCTGGATTTATTTGTTGCTGGCATGAGTTTTTTTGCCCTCACCTTGATGTATGAGTGAGATCATATTTTTGTAGCCAAAGAAGACCCAAGTTGAAATGGTCCTCAAGCAAACCTTCCTGAGGCTGGGATATGCTCAATGCCAACAGTCTCTCCAGCAATGCCCATGAGCCAGTCCATGCCTACCAGTACTGTTGGGACAAAATTAGGTAAATGCAAGATTGTTTTAGGCTTAGAATATCACTGAGCCTAGATAAAACTCACATTATTTGCTACGACTCCTCCACACCCTTAAGACACTCATAATTATTTGGGGGAGAAAATATGAAATGTTTTTATCATGTTTTCATTGATTTAAAGAAAACTTTACGTATCATGACTTTGCCTTGAATATTCTTTCTTTGATGTAGGAAACAAAAGTAACATGATTTTTTTTTTTCCTTCATAGATAAATGTAATATATACTGTATTTGTGTCAGGAACAAACGTTTCTCCCCTTCCTTCTTGCTTCACCAATTAATTTTGCAATGAAATGACAACATTTGCCTTATTAAAATTCCTGTGCTTGCAGCACAGTCTTTTCTATAACTAAACATGTGAGTTAAAATAAAGAAATCTTCACTTGATTGCTGTCTCCCATATATTTGAAAAGGTAGTGCTAGAAGATACTCACTGAACCAAATATATGCACTGATCCATGGATCTCTCAAAACTAACTTTCCCATAGTCTAGAATTTGGAAATACTTAGATGCAGCACATATACAGATAGTAAGCACAGCTCTGTAGTGACCTGTTAAGGTTCACATACTACTCAGTATTTTCTTGCTCAAGAAACAATGTTCAGCCCTCTCAGATCTTGCAATGAGGTAGCAAATTTCTGTTGACAACTGTGAATGCACTTGCAACTCAGATTTCCCTGAAGTCCAAGTCTTGACCACACAAGACTGATTACCTATGTCCCAAGTAAGTCAATTCATTATTTGATGTGAAATGTACAAAAACAGGGTTAGAGAGTTTTTTTAAATGTGATTAGGTAGCATAAAAGTATAAATAAAACCCAGAAAACCTATCTCAAGTATCTCAGGAGAGGAATAGCAAGCCTGTTACTAAGTAAAAATATTGAAAAAGTGTTTCCCAGCATGGTAGAATTAATTTATTGTTTTCCCCGTATTCTATCTTGAGAATGAACAACAGGCAACAAGAATGACATACTTAAAACTATCAAGTGCTAATGTTTTGCACATACCAAACTTCTGATTGTTCCAATTAAATGGTATGCATACATACATAGATGTTCTTAAGCATAAAAATAGAGTGCAAAATTAATGCATGACACACTGTGCAGCCTCTAGGCAGTTTTAGAAGGGACATCAAGATCTTGATTTTTTCCATTTATTCTAAAATATTTGAACAAGATTTTATGAATTTCTGCTCTGTTCACTTGGCTATTTTTTTCTTTTATTACTTTCGTTTCCTTTTACTAAAATTCTTATTTAATTTGTTAATAGGTAAGCATTCTACATTTCTTTCCTTTGGTTTTTGTTTTTGGGGGTTTTTTGTTTTTTTTTAAAGCTAGGCAAGATTTCAATAAGACTTTTGGAAAAGAAATACATGCTGCTTTAAGTCAGAAACTCAAGAAAGTTAAATTAATGGTCTCCAGGTAGCAAATTCCAAATCTTTCTGCCTGCGTTCTTGTTGCTTTTTTCTTCTTTCCAAGCAGTCTGACAATAGGAACTTACAACAATGAAAATGCAGAATAAATACTCCTGAGACTGTTTGACAGAAAAACAAGCTGTGTCTTGAATGGAAAGCTTAAAAACATATTTTTTAATGGCAGAGGTTTTGCAAAAAAGTTTGCTCCTCTAAGCCAGTGATTCAGTAGCATTTTCAAGACCAGGAAATCCTTTCTCTACAATGGATACTTTGTCATGCCAACAGACAGATCCAAAATTGCATTGTGACTCATTCATAAGGCATGCAAACATTTTTATTTTCTTCAAATGTCTGGAGTTTGAATCATCGAAATCTACATCAAAAGAAAAAAAAAGAAAAAAATCCAGCAAGCAAGCACTTTCTCCTTTTAGATGGGATGTTCTTTCACTGGCCAGCATGGCCATATGTGGCACCCAAAGGGCATTTGCAATATCCCAGGGGCTGAGGGGCTGCTCACAAACTTGTCTCTACAGACTTTTACCTCTAATAGAGCCTTTCAAAGAACAAAAGTACTTTGGCTGTGGTAAGGTATGTGTACACCATAATGACTTTCTGCAAGCTATGTACTGTTGAAATTAATCTGTTTGGACAAGTTCCTCATCTGATTCACATCTTAAGTAATGTACCCTGAAAAGATTTTCATGGGGTTTTATTAATTTCCTGTTTTGCTTCTATTCAAGTGTTGCTGATGTAAAGTTTTTTAGATGAACACAAGATCAGCAAAGATCTTCATTACTGACATTGATGAAACTCCACAAATTGCTTTCAAAAGAGATTTTATTCTCTGGTATGCTGTGTATTCACGAAAGCATCAATAATGAGCTCACCAGGGGTTGAAAAAGTAAGGGCAGAGATATTTTAAGTCAGTGTACACTTGTGAAATGTGACTAGGAGTCTGTGAGGGTTTTTTTTAAATTGCTGAGAAAATCTATCATGGTTGTTTTGTTTCTCATTTTGGTTATCTGCTGCACCGCTCACTACTGAGCACTTTGTGCCTGTGGGGGTGCAAAATCAAGCCATACATGGAGAAAATTAGTTTTAGTGTCTTCTACTTTTTTCTGCTCTTTGAGAGTGATCAGGATTTGATCACAAATTTAAGAATTACAGCATATAATTAAGTTAACATGTACATGAGAAGTACTACACAGGATAAAGGATCAAAAATCCTCCTTTTTCAATCAGGTGCAATGCAGGCCATTTGCTCATCAGGAACAAGTGCATCACATCACCTCAAACAACTAGTCAGCTCACACAGTTTAAATCAAATGAATACTGAAGTGGTTTGTAGAGTAATAATAGCATGTAGTTAACCAGTGATCACTGAAATATAGATTCAAGATCAGTGTTATTGCACAACAGATACACTCCAATATCAGGAATTTATTAAATACTAAGAAACACCTAGATATTCCTAAACACATTTCTAGTGTTGTTGTGGTTGCTGCTGTTTCCTTCCCCAGGTCTCACCACCAGATCTTCAAGCTTCTTTTTAGACCATTTATCTCCCTAAAAATTTATAGTAAGTATTAGCAATAAAGAGCTGTGAAATATCTAGGCTCTTGCTTACAAGCCGAACAAATTACCTATTTTTTTTATAGTGTATTCATTTAACTGTCACTTAAACAAGATAAAATACCTCAAGTCTAAGACATTGATCCTACAGGCTCCTGCAAGCCCCTCTAGGACTGCTTAACTCTACCACAAGGAGCAGTTCCATTTGGTCACTGACAGAGAATAATGAGAATAAAGCAGACTGTTATGCATGTATGCTAAATTAGTACTTCATGTCTGAAAAGTTGGTATATTGAAACAAAAGTATTCAACAGTTTATTTAAACTTGTTGATTACCTTAACTTTGTTTTAATGACAATTCAGTTTTTAGTTTCTTCATTGCAATAGTGATTCAGCAGCTACTTGCTACAAACTTTATAAACTTTTTATAGTATCTAGAATCACACCATGGGGTTTTATTTTTATTTTTTCAAAAAATAGAGTGAATTATTGATTAGCCAGTTCATGAAGTTTCATACAGACACAAAGTTTAAAATGTAATTAGGAAAACTAAAAAAGAACCCCAACTGCTTGCACAGCCTGGGAGCTAGTATTTTCAAACTCACCAGAGGCACAAAAAGCATACTTGAGATTCCAAGCCTTGGCTTTTCAAGATTTCCAAGCACTCAACCTTAAAAAGCCTCATGAATAGAAAACACAGGCTGTTCACATCCTCAGTACTTGCTTCTGACTTTTGCAAAGCCAATGCTCTGATGCTGTGAAGATTGGCATACAATTGTTGGTTGATTGAACACATATACCATGGCCCATGTTGCCATGCACCACTCTGTGCACTTCCACAGATGTATCTGTCTGAAGCACAATTCTGGAGGTGTTAAATATGTGGTTCCATATTTTGCAATCTAAAATTAGAAACAATTTTTTTTCCAATTTCTGTCAATTATAATAGGCCTTAAAAAATTCAGTTTCCACAGAGCAGTTGTACCACATTCACCATCAGGTAGAACATTACAGAAAAAACACTGTACATTTTTCTACATGAGACTATTAATGCAGCAGAATTACTTTTCAGATTTAGAGATATATGTGCAATATACTATTTCCAGTCTTAGTTGACCTTTGTTCAAAGCTGGAACAAATCTACTTAAGAACAGCCAACTGGAAAAATAGGTAGGGCAACAGACTTGCCAAGGGCTAGATTACACCATGCTACCATGAAACCCCCAGGAGCATGTTTTAACCACTCTTCCTGGAATAATTTGTCCTTGTCTGTTGTAGCAAGTCTTATTAAATATAGAGCTAGTTCAATGACAGCCTTTACTGACACTCACCAGGAGCAGCAAGTGACATTTCCAGGTAGATCATGACTGTGGGCAAAATCCCAGTCTCAGTTGCTCTCTCTGGAATGTTATTGACTCCAGTGGACAGGGGTCAAAAGACAATTTGAATTTATTTGCCTTTTTTGGGGAAAATAATTGTATTTCAGAATATTAAATGGCAACGTAGATTGACACTTTTGACAGGCAGCATTTTAACTTTCAAAGGAAAGTTGCAGCCAGTGAAAGTCACTACTCCCTGCCACTAACTTGCAGAGAGAACTGGCCATTTCCACAGTATTATGTATTCAGCTGCCAGTAAATGAGGTGGATGTTTTCCTTTTGTGTCCGTACTATCAAGGAAACTCGTGCATTACTGGATTGAAGCTTGACTCATTGAATTGAACTGTAAAACATATACTTCCCTGGAATAGGATATCCATTAATACACCAATCCACCTTAGACAGCTTAGGAATGACTGCCATGACACATAAAATTACTTGGAATAAAACCCAATTAACTTCCAAACACCCCTTCAGCCAAAACTAACCATGAAGTCTACATAATAGTAAAGCAAAACAAAGACAAACTACTGGGGAGAAGCTTAGGATATCACAGTAAGGCATGTCACATATTTTACTCTCTATCAGCCTTGTGGACCCATGAAAAAGAAACAAAAAATGATTAATTCTTCTCTGCAGTTCAGCAAGTCTCTAGGCACCAGATTATTCTTCTGTGCCTGTTGCTTGCTAGCACAGACTGGAACAGAAGTCTGGATTTTCTCAGCTATAGCAAAACAAAAAGGTCTATCCCACTGGAGGATGGAAAACTACAGTCTACATTGTCACTGCTCATCCTTCCTTGGCCCTGCCAGCTTAATCAAGAAAAACAGAACATGTAACGCAGAAGAATAATTTTGTATTTGAAGCAAAATATGTGATATGTGAATATACCCACCAACAGTTCAAGATTATCAAAGACTCCAGGAGTATTACTGCTAAAATGCTCCTCCAAGGTGGGCGTGGGATTTATACACAGTATGAAGAACCCCATGCTAATGGGAAGCTAAGAAACTAACTTTTCCATCTCTTTGCACTGCAACACTTTTCCATTTATTGTTTTGCTGCCAACAAGAGCGAGGTCTCTCCTGGGAGAAGGCATTGTAGTTGCTTTGGCCAAAAGATGTATGGCAGAAATTTCCTTCCAATACTACAGAAGGCAGAGTGGCCCCCATTGACCTACCATTCTTCAAAGATGTAGTGTTACTGAAAACAGACTTCTCTAGGGAGGACAGGGAGTGAGTGTCTGTCCAGATCCAGCACAAAGCACGTCTTCTGAGCTCTCATACCAGCACAGGCAACCAGCAAGAGGATTCCTGGTATGGAGAGAGTAAGAAGATAATCAGAGGACAAAGAAAAATTACAAGCAATTGCTCATAAATCTGTATTTAGTTGCTTATGGAATGAGATGATCACAGAAGATGTTACCTTTTGCTGTATTTTGGTCATGCATTTTGACCAAACTCTTATTTTATTAAGTCCTGTCAGACCATTTCAGAAGTAGACATGACATGAAGAACAGCTCTGGCTCCTACTTTCCCCATGTACTCTGTATGGTAATTCAGCAGTGTCAGAAACATCCAAAGGCTACTGACACCTTCGTACCTCCATACACCTCTGTGTCTATTACAACAATCAGGAGTGTTTCTTTTTAAGGAAAGCAAAAATACTCAGGTGAACATGCTCAAGCCAGGGGAGGGAAAGAAAAACTTTTCAAGATGTAATTACTTTCCAGGAGACCACTGCTGGTGACTGTGGACTTCAGGTCATCCCAAACGAACCCATAGTTTCAAATGAAGTCATCTCATCCTCAGATATAAGGCAAGAGGTTAACAAGGAACATATGAAGAGCAGTGATGACAATTCTTAAGAAACAGCCCTGCTGAGGAAAAAATACCTTTTGCATTCGTTCTTTCTTTGCACCTTATTATGAGTGCTGAAACTCTCTGTACTGTGAGTATCAGTAATTGCAAAGCAAACATGTCATGCAATCTTATTCTATGGGCTCTGTTTCCTCCATGAATCTTAAAGTTCTTTAGAAAATAAGGGAAATATTGCTATTTAAAGTGGATGGTTCCTATTTCACAGATGTAGTTACCATACCACAGGTTCTCCTCAGACAGCAGTAATGCTTCCTCAGTGCTGCTCTAGCTATAAAGAGAATCAGTCCAGTGATGCCTTTGGACCAAAATGCACAAGGGAGACGAACACATGGCTTGAAGCGTTTTATTTAAAAGTCTATTCCTCTAGAGGACATATGAAGATTAGAGATCTTTCTCACAGACACACAAGTGCAAACACCTGTATATTCTTTGGAGTTTATTCTATATAATGAATTTTTTCCATTCTGTTTAACAAGCACATCTTCCCTACAACTGGAAATTGTTAGAAAACAGCAGGAAAGTAAAGTTTTAGGGAAGCAGGGGGAAAAGAGAGTATTTACATGCAGGTCTAAATGTTTTCCAGATTTGAAGTTTCAGAGTAGAGGGAGGAAAAAGAGGGGCCTGCTTTTGTAAAAAGAATGGGAATTCAAAAGTTGAAATCTTTAAATTTCCAAACGCCAAAATTCAGTGGCACTAAGTCAAAACAGATGTTTCATTTTGGTTTTGCATTTTTTTAAATGGATGTGTGAATAGACTTTATAACAAAAATTTCTGCTTAAGAAGTGCTATAAAGAATTTAATTTTGCTTTTCCTTGAGTATTTTTGAAAGAGGTCTCCCCAGGGAAATTTCAGTAAAAAACCGGAAGGGGCGTTCTGACCTCTTCTACCTGCAAGCCTGACGTTAATCTGCAATGAAAACAGCTCATCTCATGGTCTCTATTATGCTGTGATCAGAAAAAGAAGAACAAAGAAGGTGTTAGAGTATTCCCTATTGGACAGTATATGATGATATAATGATTTATGGACATTGCAGACAGTACCTTTTACCACTTATAATTTATGGAGGAACAGTAGGAAATAAAAGTGAAGAAGATGAGAGTATATTTTTCATTTTGCAATGTAGAAATGCTGTATTTCTTACAAATTTATAGGCCTGAGTTGTCTTTACTTTTATTATTTTTCCTGATATGCTTATTATCATGTTCAATAAATATGGTAAGTATGTGATGTTTTGCATTTTCATTGCAATTTTTTGAAAGATGATATTGCACTCACATGAAAGAACCTTAGAGCAGGCCATACAAACATACATATGCAAATGTTCATTCCTCTGTATTTTCATTTTTAATATAGAATACCTGTAATATAAAGGATGGAAAATAATTCTAAAAACTGTTTTTCTTTGTCTTATCTGTTTCTGTATTGAAAAAGCTGCTTTGTGAATGATATAGTTGCCATATTTTCAAGGAAATCCAAAATCTTTTATAAATCACCTGGCCTCTGCAGTCAAATTCTCTTGAAAGGATTCCTGCACCGCCGCAGTGACACTTATGCAAATATGCCCACTGAGATGAGCCTGAAAGACTGGAGAGCAGTTAAAGAGATTTTTTTTTGTACAATGGATAGAAATAATCTGAAAGGAAAAAAAATGCAGTTGCAAACCACAGAGTTAATGATGTGACCCTGTGCAGAGGGAGGGAGCAGAGAAGAAGGGAACATGTCTGAAGATTCAAGCTAAGAAATAGTAGAATTGCTTTGTGAAAGGCAGAAATAACTCTTGTGTGCTCTTTTTCTATTTTGCAAAGTAAGTCTAAATAGCACATTAGAGCTCAGGGTCAGATTTTTTAAAACACAAAGGATGTAGCTAAGATACTTTGGGTACAGATGGGAAAAGTGTGTTGTCTGTCCTGTAACTCCACAGTACAGCAGAACATCACTTCTTTTCTCTTAAATCTGCACCCTTATCTGTCCCTTTACAATCCAGAGGAATAAAATACATCCCTTATGTTACATTCCTTCATAGCTGGGCTGAGCCTGTGATTTCATGGGCAAGAAGAAAGCCTTTAGTTTTCTGAAAGAGTGATTTTTGCTACCTACATGTGGACCTCAGCCCCATGCTGTCTGCAGAGCAGTGGCAACCTCATGTTCCTCCATGAATTACCAAGAATCAGACTTCGAAGTCTGGTGGGGTACACTTACCCAGAACAGCATTTCCTGGGGGTGACAAGGTGGTTCGGGAGTGGCCGACCTGTAAAACCCATCTCCTTCAAGGAGTGGACACTACCTCCTTGGTCTCGGAGAAGCAGGTATGGGTCACCCGTAGCATGTGTGGGAGCTTCCTGCACTCTGGGTCAGCTCCTACCCAGGCTGTCAGCATGGGGGCCCACCACAGAACAGTGTTGTGTTTACAATTAAATGTATTAGCACCACTGTCCCTGTGGTGACTCTTGATTCAGCTTGCTGCCTATGGGACAAATAAATCCCATTTTATGTTGGGAGCGTGCAGTTACTGTGCGCAAGGTGGCTTTTGGTCTGAGACAAGGCAAAGCACTTCTGTGCTTTGAAAAGGGTAGAAACAGAACAGCTCTAGCCCAAAAATGCTCTCCTTTTGTTTCCATTGGGATATTTTCTGATATTATGCAATTTTAAGAGTAATCAAAACCAAATGACTCCAAGCAGCAGCTGAATGAAGTTAAGGAAGAGGTTAATGTAAACTACATGGAAAGATACACACAGAAGAGTTTTCAGTGTAAGCAGACAAGAAGGGTGAGACAGTAAGATGAAAGAAAGTACATTCCTCATTCAGCAGGGAGCTGGTGGGTTTCTGAAGCTGAACTTGAATGTCACTCCATTTCCCTCTCTATAAAACCGTGTGTCACAGTCTCCTGTGCTCCTTTCCAGTGGCTCAGGAGTGAGTCTTCAATTCACAAACCATAATTTTTCAACTTAGTTTTTACTGTTTGGGTCAAACTTCTCCCTCCTTAAATGTGGGGTAAGATAGGTATTTTTGATTCTTTAAACACAATATGTTCATATGACTCTGTTCTTCAACACTGGAGCCTTATTTCAGTGCCTACTAATATTTATAGAACACTAGTTACACTTCTCTTAACAATCAAAAAATTGTTATTACTCAGAATGGTTGTTTTTCCCCCCAGAGCCAGCATTCTGAGTCCTTTTTTTTCCCTTTTTCCTCAGCTTGTTTGCATTCCCTTTACTTTCCAAATGCATCCTATTTTCTCTCAGGTAATTTACAAAGAAAGTCAGTAACCTTCCACAGTTCAACTCTTATGCAGACTGGATTGACAGATTTGTGTGTTTTAAGGAAGAGGGTAGGTAGCGGAGTCTGGCTACTTGCCTGAAGGTGCAGCTTCACCAGAGCTTTAGCTTGTGCCTTTCACTGTTAGCAGAGCTAGGTGACATTGTTACACATCATTAACTGCCCCAAAATTAAGCTGGCTATATTACTAAGTTCTCAAGAAATTATTACTTCTCAATCAGTCCCTTTGTTGTGACATTAGCCTCTATTTTACTGTAACTGAGTGATTCAAATAATTCTTGCAGCACTTCATCATTACTTCGAGCTGAGCAAGAAGCCAATGACTAACAGCATATTTATTTTGGGTCTTGGATATCTGGTGATCTGCATCAAGGTGCTTATTTCCCAACATCCACTATGCTCAGAAAACACTATGAAGAATGTGGCCTTTGTCATGTTGCTCTGAGGTTTTTAAGTATGTTTGCTTGTTTGTTTACAGTAATCATGTCTGTTATTCTGGAACTTGTGAGCCTTAAGCTATGTCTTGACACCTGCATGCAGACATTGTATAAATATATATACATAGCAGATTTTTAGGCTGCTTAGGACTGGACTAAATATTGCTTCCTGAAAATATCTTAGCAAGCAAATTTATTGGCAAAAATAGTCATTAATTAATACAAGTCTGAAGTGGCTCTTACAGAAGTTTATTTTGAATTGGTATAGTACAAAATCTCAGTAGAAGTCCAGTTCCCTGAGGTATAGGCATCTGATCAAGGAATGTGCTGGAGCACTCACATATGCTCAGCTTCACATGCTTGTATGATATTGAATACTTGCAGAGGATTGATATTTTGTATCCCCACTCCCCATCCTAGAATTCCTTGTGCTCCTGCCATAACAGTCTCCCTAGTGGGCTTTCCATCAGCCAACAGTAGAAAACATCTCCCCCAAAATATCTCACAAAGAGAACAGATGCTGGTGTCTGTTGCTGGGAATGTCCAGAGAGGAACTGATGAATTGTAGCCCCAGTGAATGAGCTTCTCTCCATTCCTGCTGGGTGAGCAGATAGGCTCAGCCACAGTTTACTCCACATCTGGTTGTCTGTTCCAGCTTTTGGCACTGAGTCTGCATGGATATTTGCAGTCTGTTGAGTGGTTTGATGAACATATCAGTATGATGGTCAAGTATGCCAGTTTTTATTTCATGTAGTGTTGCCAAAGTATGTTCTTATTTAAAAGAAGGTTATTTTGAAACTTCCTTTCATTCTTCTGTGATGTCTCACAGATATTTGAAACTCATTTTTGGAAGGTTGTAGTGGCCTTTAGAGCTTAACCTCCATTTTGCACTGGCTGATCAGGGAATTTGCCACTTCTTCCCATGCTAAACTCTACCACAGGCAAGTAGAATGGCTTTCAATGCTAAGCTTTGCACATACAAAAAGAAGTCCCGGCAATGTATAACATATAAACATTTTGCAATGTTTATATGTAACTACAGAACAGGCTTTCTCCATGTTGGAGGGGGCTGGATATGAACAATGTAAGAGCTGTCCTACAAGAGGGGAGTGTTCTTCAAGTGAGGACAGTAAACAAGGAAGGAAAAATCTGTTTCAATGAGTCTTTCTCTATACAAGGGTTAAAATCTGCCCCCTTTCTTCCTTACTCCTGTCAAATTCCTCCCTGAAGTATACTTCTGCAGAAAATCCTTCACCAATAATAACTTTTGCTGCTTTTCTACCCTTGAACCCTTACAATTTGCCTTATTTCCCCCTTATCAGTGCTTAGAACAAGGATTATCTGAAGAGACAAGCAAAGTAAGTATTACAGGAAGGCCAAAAAGCCTCCAAGGGAGGATAGCGGGGGCTTTAAAAAAGAAAGGGGAATAACAGCCAAGCCATGGTAGAAGGTTCTTCAGAAAGAGGTAGAAGAGCTACTCACAGGACCATCTCCTCGTACACTTTGCCTGGTCTGACCTCCTCTTGAGGCAGCTGGTAGGGTGCCTGTACAGTGACTGCACCCACAAGCATCACCTGCCAGCTGGTATGCCGTATGCCACAATCAAACCTGGTTTGAATCTGTCCCTTCCTCCCTCTATTTGAAGAGGGGAGAAAAAAAAACAGAGAGAAGCAGAGAATCAGCCCAATTAAGGCCAACAGTCACTACAGGAGAAATGCCCTAACACTAATTAAATTCAAGGTAAC
The DNA here is from genome assembly GCA_026770055.1 of Myrmophylax atrothorax. Classification (NCBI taxonomy): domain Eukaryota; kingdom Metazoa; phylum Chordata; class Aves; order Passeriformes; family Thamnophilidae; genus Myrmophylax; species Myrmophylax atrothorax. The sequence continues at coordinate 23,406,000 of JAOXXN010000446.1, forward strand.
CTCTGAGTGGGATGTGTTCTTGTATGAATAAGGACACTCAGGAAAGTTAATTCTTATATTTCTTTAAAGTGGATTGGTTAAACTAAATTAAAGGTGTTTTTACACTTCCAAATGGATTAAGCACTGGCAACCACAGAGGTGTTATCCACAAGACAATTTAATTCAATTTAATTCAATTTAATTAATTCACTTAGGAATTCAGTACTTTAATTAAATTCAAGCTCACTTTCTATATATGATTAGTTGACAAGCCCTAAATAAATAGCCCTTCAAACAAGGTTGTCTTTTTTGCTAACTTGAAAATGGGAAAAATAATTCTAGAACACTGGTATTGCTTAAGGGGAAGGAGCTGTAAGAGGAACTGGTACAAGAGAGTGCTTGGCTTTGTTTTAAATTACAAGACTCTATGTCTTTTCATATAATTTTTCTATTACTGCTCCAAGTTTCTAAGGAAGAGTTCAAGATGCAATTAAGTGATAAGAATGTCTCATGGTTTGGTAAGGAATCATTCTGTTTCTGTAGATCTGTAATGACTTGAAATTTATCAAATGCAAGACCAAGCACATTCCCTTTGAGGAAAGTGTTTCAAGTGGAACCTGTTTGTCATGAGGTATCCCAGGTATCACAATGGACAGAAGATACTGAGTTCATTTTTACACAAAGAAACGCCAGTGCTTTTGGTTCAGGGAGCTGCAACTCAGAGAGATCCGATGTCTGTTGGATGACTACAGCTTATAGGAGAAAAATAAACTGATAAAACAAAGTGAATAGTGCATTTATGGTACAGTTGCTTATTGTCTGTACCCCCAGCCCGTGGTATTTGCAGGAAGCATAAATACACTGGTGCATAGCAACCTTGCAAAGTCTTGTTAAAAGGCAGATGTTGAGTGGAAATCTACACTTTCTTGAATTGCTGTTTATTATCTGAGAAACATCAGGCAGCTAAGATATGATTCTCCAAGGGGTTATTAGACATTATCTTAATCCAACAATGCACTTCAGCACTGAGCTAAAGAGCTCTGCTGGATCTTTAAGCCAGAGGGCTCTGTAGCACCTTGTTTATGAAATTCCATGTGAAAGCTACTTGGTGAGGAACAGGAAAATAAAGTGCTTCCAGTCCACTAAGAGTTAAAAGCACAGCTACAGTATTCCAGTAACAACATCCTGGAAACCTCAGTCCCCTAAGAACACATTGACCACAAAAATCTCTTAAGCTTAAACACTCAGCAAATTGATTACTGCTACTTTTTTAAAAAGTCCTGTCTAGTGACAAGTATTTATGAATCAGATTTGTAGCCACAGTTATGGCCACTATCAAGTAGATTTCCTCTCTGCTAAGAGAGAAGGATAGCAGCAGACACTGTCCTCCAAAGGTCTTGTTCAAAGACGTTGCTTTCAAGTCCTCAAGAAGAGGGAAGGTGAGCATCAGCAGTTGTCATCTTCCACAATTATCCAAGCTTTGGTTCACAGCAATCCCCACAAAGTAAAGCCAGTTTTCAGACTGGCTTACCAACCTAGCAGCACTGCAACTGCGTCTCATTCAACAGCCAAGCATTTAATTCACTTAGACAGTTGGCTCATCAAATTGCTTAGTAATGATAGGGTATAGATAAGTACATGTACTGGAAGCATCGAGTACAGACCCGTTGCTGTCCCATACGTATGGAGTACATTAAACAGCTCAGTGGGTGTTTTGGAAATTATATGTAAAGAGGCTGATTGGTTTTAGTGAACACACCCATGGTGTCATGGGTTCAATTGACCTTTGCTAAATGTCTGGCTGCTGCTTCAGCTTTCCCTCTCTGAAAATATATCCCATGGGGTTGATGTGTTCTGAAATTCCCTTTCAAAGACAGAAGAGTCTGAGAACACAGTTTAGGTAAAACATCTTGCCTTACATACGGATTTTCTATGGGTTGCCCTAATGGTCTTCAGGGATACAACTAGGGGCCTTACAGCCTGGAGGGCAATGAAATGCTGGCACTTATGTGGGCAGTTTTACCTCACTGATCAGGGTCTCTCTCTGACCACACCACAATATTCTTATGGCCCCATACAGTCACCTGTGTACTCTACCTCTTCTCCACTTCAAGGGACGCAGCTTAGGATCCAACACCATCTCCTTGTCCTGTAGCTTCTACTTCAAAGCAGTACATTCATCAGAACACTGTATGTCTGACCATATTCTGCCACAGCTCTTAAATACACTTCACCTTTTCTGCAGGCCTTGTCAGCCATCTTACACTTTCCTTAGCGTTTCCTTTTTTTAAAAAATAGAGGTCGTGTTCCTTGCAGCCTTTCTGCCACCACTGCCCCTGTGCCATCCTACCCAAGGCACTAGAGAGGTATTGCCCAGCTGCTGACCTCCAGAAACCTCTTTCCATGCTGCAGGGCACTCTGAGTTCCCATCACAACTTTTTTCACTAGGGATTCCCTCACCAGTGAGGCCCAGCACACATGGCCATGGTCCCACTGCAGCATTCTGCATCCAGCTTACACAGGCATGACCAGGGAGGAAAACCACACTGACACTGAGGAAGTCTGTGTCCAAGCCTTGGTTTCTGTCCCAGATCAGTGCTTTCCCTCTCAGGGAGGCACAGAGAAACCTTGGGCGAGCAGTGGCCAAGCTGCAGTAAGGGTGCAGCTGAGTTGCCAGATGAGCACCAGGCTCATCTAAGAGACTGAAGAAGGTGGAACGCCCTCTAAAGCCAAAGTTTACATGACACCTGATCCAGGCTAACAATGAAACATAAATGGGTAGATTGGAGCCCAATTTACTTATAAGCATCAGACCACCAAACACCACGATCTTCTGCAGCACTTGCAGACTAACCAGAATTTCATTTATCTCCTCCAGGACTATTGTGTTCATTGTCCTTGGCAGGAGGTGACTTGTGTGGCAATGCAGAGATGTGCAGGGTGAAGAACTCAATGTGCCTTGTAGGCATCTGTGAGATGGGAAACTGCCTCTTCCTGGGTGGTATTGATTTCAGTATCTTGCCTTCTTGATTCTTCCATGGCACCTTGACAAAATTCAGATTTATCTGGATTCTTTCTGGCATTAAGAACTTCAAAAACACATATATATGCCAAGACCAGCCTGAGAAAAACTGTGTGATCTGAAGATTGCATGTATTTTTCCTACTTTTGAGGCAGTTTAGCTCCATCTTTAATTATTACAGTCTCAAAAGGCCATGACGCAAAAAGAGCCCAGAACATGGTATTTAGAGAGCAGCAATTATTCAGCAGTTGAAGCACAGTCTGTAACCAGAAACAGCACATTTTATTAGTCTTGCTGCTGTTACAGAAAGAAATATAAACTCTGGCCTTGTGTGCACTGAACATCTTCTAAATATCTTTTGTTTATTTTTCCTTCTCTACAAACTGTGCCCTTGTTATGTCTTATGCAATAGAGGTAGATTAAACAGACATAGATAAACATGAGAAGTTGGTTCCATGAAAAGTAATATATGTATACATCTATATATATACGTACAAAATTTTTCAAATGTTACGATATTAAGTAAAAACATGGATTCACACAGGGTCTGTTGACTTCACTTTAGGTCTTAACATCTGAAATAGAACCCAGCTGATATTTCTGACTTATTGCTTTAATTTTTTTCAAGACTAAGTAGCCCATAAGCTGCTTGCCAGCCCATCTGTTTGTGCCAGACATGGAGAAAGCACATTCCTTTCTGCTAGTTCTATTTTATCCAAACACATCTTATGCTACTGTTTAAATTTTGGTAAAGATCTATTCTCCAAAGCATTATAACTGCAGAAAAGCAGAATTACAATCACAAATGTGAAATATTTAGATTCTTGGTTTGGATCAATAGATGATTTCTCCAATTCTGTGTCTGAAACGTATGCAAGCACAGATGTAAAAGGAAAGGAATTCGTTAAAGATACCAAAACTTAATGGTAACTGAATCTCACATCACTTCTTTCAGCTTTGGTCAAAACCTTTGCTTCTGCTAATACCAAGGAAACTTGAAGGATGCAGCAAAATAGTAGATGGAAATTCTTGCCTGGCAATTGTTTTTTTTAAAAGCCAGTTCAGCCATAACCTGTGGTAGGTGAAGAAGGCACAGTCTTACTCTTGAAAGGGCAGCTGAAGGCACTAAAGACAAATACAATGATCACGGAACTGTAATTTACATCTTAGTCTGAAACTTTTCAGAAACGAAACCACAGCGGGTGAATCAGAGCTTTTGCCAGAATGCGAGCATTAGCACAACTATTCATACAGGGAAATGTCTTAGCCTGGCTGTGAGCCAGAGCCTCACCCCCTCACTGGCACTGGGGTCACAGTCACAGAAAAGGGTGTCCATCAGCATTATTGGTGACCCAAATCCTGCTCACTCTGGTCAGAGGTGGCCAGGCTTTGGGTCAGCACTCAGTCAAAGATGGGGTCATCAGCAATGTCTCCAGACTTTCTGGGGATATGATTGAGGGCTGACTCAGGAGGAAACATGCCACCTACTTCTTACAGCACCCGGGATTTTCCCTGAAAACTCCTATTCAACTGTTCACACAGAACCTCACCAATTTACGGGTAAGAGATCAAGCAAGAAAAGCATTATCACACAGAACGAGCAAAGGGATCTGCTTACTGGACTTTCTCTCTTTGCTTTAGACTTCAATTTTTACTCAGCTAAGCTACTGCAGTTTTCAGGGAAAATTTTGCCTGCAAGTTTTCTGGTGGTGCTCTGCAGTACTGTGCAAAACAACCTGTGATTTTCCACTGAAATGATATTCATTTAAGTTTTATGGGATCATTCTGCTAATGGCCGTTCTCACAAGCTAGTCAAGCTGCACAGTGGTCCTACACTTGCTGTTTCTGAACAGTGTGTGAAGAAAGAAGGTTCTTTTTTTCCTAAGTGTGGTCCCAAATATTTCCAGCATGATTTTGTGTCTATTTCATGACAAATTCAAATTTTACGTTGCAGAAGATTTAAACAAATAGATAGGCAGGTAAAAGGCTGTGCATATGTTGCCTGGCCTGGCTTTCTCTGTTCTGGCTTTCTGACAAGATACAAACTATTTTTTCCACTAACAGACAGAAACACTCCGAACAGAGCTCTGTGCAAGCCCCTGCTGTGGAGAAGGTGAGTGCTCTAGATTGAGATTTAATCACATTCTGGTGCATGCTCACTCATGTAGCAATTTGTCTTTCTGCATTAGGAGTAAAATATACAAGCTGTCAGTTTAAAACATTCATTTTCCCTTCTGCTTCTGTTACTCTTTCACTGCCAGGCCCGAAACACCATATTCTGAAATGAATTTTCAGTTATGGTATGTTTTCTTCCAGTGGATCAAATTTCAAGGTTTTCACCTATATGTGTGACATCTGAGGTTAGCTAAGCCTTGCTCCCTTAAAAAGGAGTCTACAAAGGGGGCATAAGAAAAACTGAAGTAGTCTGCCAGAAGAAAGGGGTCAAGTACCCAGAAAGAGCCTGGTATCTATTAAAAAGAGTTTTCATGCTATCATACCCTATTTTGCGTTCCAAAAATGAAAGACAGTGAGGTATTTTTTGGTTTTGCAAGTAAAATCTCTTTCAATTTCTTTTCACTTTCAGGTATCTCTGACTGTCTCCTGCCAAAACCAAGAAAAGTCAAATAGTCAAAGACAACTTGCTACTGTTTTAGGGTTTGGCAGTATTGAGATCCTTAGTATTGGCTGCCGGGTTCACGGCTACCCATCTTCTGGAAGGGATGAGAGGACCAAGGTACAAGACAGCACAGACTCACTTGTGCAGCTTATCTTTCCCCACCTTCTGGGCAGACATGCTTCTTCCTCAGTCTACTCACTGTCCCCTCATTGGGCATGAAAAGGCTGTAAGTTTGCAAAGCTGAGTTTAGAGAAACATCACAGACACAGAGAGGAGAGGAGGTGGAGGAGAAGACCACCCTCTGAGCAATTCATTGACTCAGTCTCCTGATAACACCCAGCACCTCCCTTATGTAATCTCTCACCCTGTAATTCTTCATTCCTGCACTTTTGGGCTGCCTCCCATCAGAGCTACATGCTCCTGCTCCAGCAATTTGAAGTCACCTTCCCCTACAGCCTGTTGAACAACTCCAGCTCCCTCAGAAAAACTAACATCACTTTTAGCTGCACTGAAAGCTGCTAAATTAATTCTTCAAACATCTGCCAGTGCATGGGGTTGCTTCCCATTTTTGTCAGCATTCAGCCTTCTGGTCATATTCTCAGCTGCTCAGCCTCTATCCTTCTCCCCTCCAGCCTGCTTTTCATTTCCTGCCACTCATATCCAGTCTCTCCAGCCCCCTTCCTGAGAAGGAAAATGAAAAAAATAAAACTATCATAATATGCATTCACAAATTTACAAAGAATAAACTTATCTACCAATGCCAGGCACCAAAACTACCCACATCCAAGACATGTTTTTATTTGCACACTGAGCAGCAATGTATACTATCTCAGAGAAATTCAGAAAGGAGGGTGCTTTTTGAAACAGCTGCATTTCCAGCTTTACATTCATTCTTTCCTATTTTTCCTGCAGGTAAATCTGTATACAAAAATTACTTCTATGTATTTGTATTGAAATAATGTCATTATTCTTTGATCTACAATCATACCCATACTGTAGCATTAAAAAAAAAAAAGAGGAAAATTTCCAAATTGCCACAGGGAAATGAAAAAAAAAGATTGCCTGTTAAACAACATCAGTGTTGGTGAAAACAGATTCCGGTGACTTGACATTTGCATTGTCTGTTGCTCATTACAGCAGTGCACAGTTGTACCAATTACAGTGGAGGCTGTCAAGATTCCCATCCTACACCGCTTGGCCAGACATATTTCCTCGGGGCTGAATTGCAGCATACTGGGCATGGGGCAGCTTTTACAGAGCAAATGGCAATTGAGAAGCTACCAAGGCATTAGTCAGCTCTGAGTTTCCCTCACAAACCAATGAGTCCATGCAAACTACTACTAAGAGCAAGAGAGAACTCTCCTACAACAACAAGGTGCTCTTAGTAACAAACACTCAAATAATGCCACATTATTCATTGCAGTAGTCTCTCTCAATAGCAGATGGTTATTGCTATGGCTGTAAGCAAGGCAAGGCTTCTAGGGGTAGACAAATAATTTTATTAGACTAGTTGGTATACTTGGAAGAGATGAACAAACTTTGAGGAACACTGTCTTTTTCAAGGCACTATCTGAAACCACTTTCAGTCCATTCTTTCCCCAATCCTACTCCTCAATCCTCAAAGAGGATTTTTTGTTGTTTAGGGAAGTTGAGATGATCATTGAACAAGTCACCCTCTCACTGGATTTTGTGCTGCTAGTTTGAATTTACACTACAAATGTTATTTGTGTCCTGTAGCCATGGTATCTGCTGGTGCAGGAACCAAGAAGTGTAAGAGGACATAAGTCCTGAGGAAAACATTGGTGAAAGTTTTGGTATAAAAAGACATCAACTTTCTGGCTTTAGAGATGTTTTAAAGGTTATTATCATACTAGCAGTCCACATCAGGATGCATGCTGATGGTGAGAGGGTCAGTGGCTGTGAGGGAGGTCTCCAGAATGGTGTGTTGCTTAGGTCAGGCTCCCAGCTGGGCGATTGCCACGTGAATGTCCCCAGACATGGACTGCTGGGGCTGTGGCCTTGCCATAGCAGTGAGGCACTCGTAGGCTGCAAAAGGAGAGGAGCACCCAAAGGGACAGGAAAGGGGTGATGCTGGCATGACAAGGGGGTTCCCTGGCTCAGGAGCTCACAGGAAAGCCATGTCCTGTGGCTTTCCCTTGCTGTTACCTGCAGTTCTTCCTCTAAGGCTCTGAGAGGACAGTTGTGCCCAGTAGTCCAGCACAGGTAAAAAGCAGGGACATTCCTGTGTGCCTCCCACTCACAGCCCCTCAAACCAGAGGCAGAGAGAGCACCACTCTCCCCCTGCTCCCAGGGAAACCCACCTGTCATCCTACCCTAGCCCTAAGGGAGTGTTCTCTCATGAGCATGCCATACCTATGCTTAGGTTCAGCTCTTTCAGAGCCATGCAGGCAGCACTTCAAGTCCCCATCACACATCTGAAGCAGGGAATATTTGTGGACAGCTGCAGGGGAATCATGCATCACAGGAAAGCCAGGTGGGCTGTGCTGGCTTATTGCTGCTAGAGCTGTGGTGGGGAAAAGTGCTTCCTTAATGATAAAATCCCAACCGCTTATAGCTCCTATCATTGCAGCAGTGCTCACAGCTTGGTTTTGAGGAGAGGAGCAGAGAACATGTGTGAGGACAGCCATGGGTGACAGACAGCCTGGGGCAGGTGCCACAGTGCCAGAAGGACCCAGCCCCATCCCCAGCAGTCTCCCAGGGAGGGATGCAGCTCACACTGAGCAAGGCTGCTGCTTACCCAGCATGCTGCAGAAGAAGCCACTCTGGCAAATTCTCACACTACTGTCTTTGAGAGATTTTCTTGTTGAGCAACTGGCAGCTGCCTCCAGCAGCCCATGTGCTATACTGCCTATGCCTTTGACAATCCTCTCACCTGCTCTTAAATACCTCCTTGGCTGAAATACCGGGCTCATGTTGCAACCACCTCCCAAAGCCTTTCAGGTGCTCTTTTCCTGCATGCTGAATCTCCCCAAATGAAGCCTGTCCCAGCTTGCATGCATCCTTCTCACTGGGCTTCCCATCCTGAGTCTGACCCTACAGGTAGGTTACATAATGCATAATGTTATAAGAAGCTCATGCAGTTTGTAATTTTTCCAAGATCCCAGCTCTTGGCATGCAGCAAGGTTTTTGCATTCTGCTTTATTCAGTAAAGTTTTAGCTCTTATGGAAGTTAGAGGATTGAAAAAGAAATGCTGTCAGTCCAGAAAATGAAGGGCAACCAAATTCAGAATCCATCGTTGTTATTTTAAAAAGTACATGATATCAGAGATCTCAAGATTTCTGAAGGCTTGGGGTTGGCAATAAAAAAAAAACAACAACAAACCCCCCCCTGCATCTAATTCCTTGAGTCTGGAGAGAGATGTATCTGTATTGCCAAAGCACAGCAATAGAGATTTCATTCTCATCCTGTTATCATCCATCATCACTCTGCCAGGCACAGACACACACACACAATTTCAAGCAGTCTGGGCCACATCCTTATTTAGAAAATAGTCGCAGCTTCCTTGTACTTTTGCTCAGTGCCCGCTCATCCCATGCAGCACATTAACATAACAGCTGACAGAATTAATCAGCAGTAATGAAAGCACTTGCATGACTTGACCCATACAATCTATTTGAGGACATCTCTCCCTTGCCTGTTCTTTCACTCACTCTGCGTTTATGTCTAGCTCATTTATTTTTACCCGTCATCTGCAGAGCAATTTAAACATGCTGCAGCATTTGTGTGATTACTGAGCTGCACAGCAGAAGTTACTTTTGGCAGTGGCTATTGTACAAAGTGGGTTAAAGATAGCTGCAAAGCTGTTCTCAGGCAGCCTTTTCTTTTTTCTTTCTCTTAATCAAGACCTTTATTGGAAAAATGACACCAAAAAATATCCCCTCCCTCAAAAAATCCAATTAAGTTTTGAAAAAAACATTAAAAGGCAAAGCAGGGAAAAACAAAAACTAAAACCAAACCCATAAACAAAAAGAAAAAAAAATAAGGGGAAGGGAAAACTACTCTTGGAAATGATGACAAGATCTATTATGCATGACAGGAGATATCACTCTTATGTCCTGGTGTGTTATTGTTGTTAATGAAGTATATTTAATCTTATCAAAGGACACAAAGGGAAATGTTCAGACTAGGGTGATGAAATTTTTTACAGACCTGTGGGGCCTTCCTTATGAGAAGAGATGAAAATGCCTGATTTTATTTCATGTGCAACAAAGTAAATGATGAGGACGTGAGTAATTCTACAAAGCCAGTGTAAAGGACATTGAGGAAATAAAAAGGGCAGAATTACCATTTCAGCTATATTCCAGGTAGAAAGATGCCTTTCTGCCTGGACTGATGGTAGAGGCAAGGCAAGTCAAGCAACAGAAAATTCCTTCTCGTGAAGCTGCATATATACATGTTTTTCCCTGGGAATACTGGTTTGTGTTACTTCCTGAGGGCTTACCCCAGGAGACTTGTGTTGGTGGGATCATCTGAGGAGAGATACTGCATGGCATCTCAGCTGACAAGCTGTGAGAGCAGGTCTCCAGCATCGGGCTGGCTCTTCCTGCTGCCCTGGGTCAGGTGACATTCAGGATGTGCTGGGAGAATCTGATATTGCGACTGAGGTGGAAAAGGATTCCTTTCTGCCCCTAACCTCATGCAGGGTGTGACTGTCTAGGCTTTATCAAGAAAGTTAAAGTACAGGCAGATGCAATTTCCTGTGCTACTTTTAAATTTGAAAGCATGCAGATACACATGGAAGCAAAGCATGGCCCAGGGGACCCGATCTGCTGCTAGGGTACGGCTGCATATTTGAGGGGGTTCCTTAATGAGGTAATTACATGACTGCTGTCTTTAAATAAGCTCATGATTATAAGATACATTCTCCATCTGAGCCAGAAATTTATTTCCCTTTCTTCTCTCCACGTTTTTGTGACAGACCACACTTGCACAATTTTTGCTTCTAAAGGTATTGCAGGTAAAGATCAATAAATTAAACGCTACCTTATTAAATACACTTTCTACTTGGTTTGCCTTTATACTATCCATTTCCTGATGCCAGTTTTTCCAACTGTATTTTATTGATTAATATTCTCAGTATATCTCTTATTTCACACTCCTCAGCTGCGATGCCTGTGGAGCGGCCTAGATAGAGTTGTGTGGGGCAGTGCAGAAGGTGTCATTTCTGTTTGCTGGCTCTAGGAGATGGTTAAGCTTCAAAAGAAGATAGGCATGATTAGGTCAGGTTCTAGAAACAAGCTCAGTCCTTTGAAAAGTGCACATCTTAACACTGTTAAATCTTCACTGCTAGTGTGTTGCAAAAAGCAAATCTGAAAACAGAATTTCTTGGGTTTTTTTCTGTTCCGAGCCCAAATAAAGGGATTTTTGGTAAAGATAAACAAATTTAGAATGGATGGGAAAGGGTGGGGTTTACTTTTGATTTTTCCTGTATATACACTCCTGGCAGTCCTTAATGACAACTCTCCCTGAGACTTAGCTGTTGATCCTAATTCCATTTGTTAGAAATACCAGCATTTTGGATAGGCACTCTAGTGTCTTGTTCAATGTTTGAACCAAACCATTCACCAACTGAAGAGTTTCTGCGGGTATTTTAATCTGCTTTAAATTTCCCAAGTAGCTTCTACATGAAGTCACACAGTGGGCAGTAACAGAGCTTTTGGCCTGTCCTATTTTCTGCCCTGAAGCCCATTCTATTGGTTCTGCTGAGTTTGCTGAGCCTGGATATCCTGGAAAGCTCCAAAACTACCTGAGGCCAAGGAAGAAACTGAGGGGGTCTTGAGCAACTTGCTTCAGTTTAATGTGAAAAGAATTGGCCATCAAGAAATGAGCTGGGACATTCAGTCATTTATGCGATCATGGAAGGGAAAAGAACTGTGTAACATTCAGCATAGCTAGCTGGAATATACTCCAGCAGTGTCAGTATTCACAGAGTATGTAGGGACAAGCCTCAAAATTTTAAAAATAACAAGTGCAAGAATAAAAGGGAAGTTTATTATAAAAATATGCACCAGGAATGCATCTTATGAAGCATTGTAAAAACTTGAAAAAGGGAACAAAAAAAATTAAAACCAGCACAGTTAAAAACATTAAGAAGAGATTTTTAATGGACTAGGAATAAAAGGGCTAAGTCAGTGCATATGTTGGAACAAATGATCAGCTTTGAGAAAAGGGCCACATTTTCAACAGTAATGAACAAGGGAGAATGTCCAGTATTAGTGGGAAACTTTGGACAAGAACAGGCTGAGAACTTTTATGAACTACCTCCTTGAGTCACTTTGGTTGTGGGTTTTTGCTTTTCTTCAGCAGCTCTTGGAATGTAGAGGAAAACCTGGGAGGAAAGATGAAAATCATTTAGGATTGTGCCAATATTTAAAACAGGTAGGTAAGGTGAAAGCTGTTACATAAGTGCTTGTCTCTGAATCTTGAAGAACACGTCTATATATCTCTCACCAGTCTTAAAAGAGTGTATCTGTAT
>JAOXXN010000446.1:23422173-23444496 GCA_026770055.1 Myrmophylax atrothorax
TATCTTGTTGGTTTGTGCTTTAACTAAAGAGAAAATCCAACAAGTATTTTACTGACAGAATTTTAGGAAAAATGGTACGCAGTCTTCAAATGCTTTAAGAAAAGGGGCGGGGGGGGGAATAAAAACAGGGGGAAAATAACCCCAGCCTTCATATAAGCTAAGTCTGATGCTAAAAGCTCTGGGTTGGAGAAGTAGAAAGTGTCTTTCTCATCTCAGCTGTATGTTGACATCAGGATCCTCAGGGGCAGGTTTTGGCCCCACAGCCAAGAGCTCCAGGGGCAATGGGCCCAATGGACACAGTGACAGCAGAGACCTGGGATGGCCTCACCACAGCTAAGAGGTGCAGGGCCCTGCAGCAGAGGGGCTTCCCAACAACCTCTCACCTCCCCAGGTGATGGGAACCTCCTGCTGCCAGCATCACCTCCAGGGGCAGCAGTGGGAATGTGGACCTCCTGCCTGCAACGCAACTCACCCATGAAATGGCAATGAGGTGGCAGTTATGGACCACAGGAGTATTTTATAATATATTCTTTAAATTGGTCAAGAATATAATGTACTCTTAGTTAACATTCCTAAGAGTCAGCTGAAGGCACTGGAGACAGCCAAATCCTTTGATTTCCCTCTGTGTATGGCAATGCTGGTTAAGAACAGCTGCAAACTGTACCAAAATGTACTTTCCAAACAGCAATCAAATTTGCTTAATTTATAATCATATCCTTTTTGGATCCTCTTTCTGAAATAATACCCCTAAAAAGTCTCTTTTCTAGACTGTTCATCTTGAAAATGTTGTAAAAAATCATAAAGGGTTTGTGTGAGGGGTTGTAATGGAAGATTAGCAGAGAGTAAGGAGCAGGCTGAGACAAAATGGCATGCATTGCTGAGCCAGGAGCCAGGCTGGCACTGCTAAAAAGATACCACCAGGAGCTGGTGCTCAGGTGTCCTTCTTTCACTGGGGGTCTGCCTATGCAGAAGTCCACCTCCTGCACCTGCAGTGAACTGAGAGGATGACTGTGGAAAAGGAAGAGTGGCTGAGCCAAACATAAACTCTGTTGCCTCTCAGGGAGACCAACAGCCCTTTTAGGCTATGAGTAACACCATAAAAGACCATGACTGACAAGAGAGGAATTTCATGGTGAGAGAAGGTTTTGTTTCATCCACCACATAACAAATGGAAAACTATAAAAAGGGGAGAGCACTAAATTCCATATGCAATCTTCTTGAGGAACAGATTGGAGACTTGGAAAATCCAAGGTAATGTACAGTTGACAAGCAGAGCACAGGATAAAGAAAACACTGTTGTGTTAAACATATTTTGTCTCTCTCCAAGGGCTCACAGGAGAGAGCACTGATAACTGTGAAGGATGCCAGCATGGAAGAGAGCAGGACTGAAATTTATTTTTTAAGACACTCCTCAAATTCAAACATTAGCCTTTAAAAATAGTAAAGGGACAAATTAAAAGACCACAGAAATAAAAAATAATTCCAAGAATTTTATCCAATGAATCATGAAACAGAAATTAATGGTGTGGCTGGTGCATCCAGATCAAAACTCCAGATAGCATTGTTTAAATAATAACTGTGGTTACTTTACTAGCATAGAAATAGTTCTTGCAAAATATGTTCTTCAAAGATAAATAGAACTATCCATACATTCACAGTCTACAAGGAAAATGCGCATTACATTGGAAGTACAAATAAACACATAGCTTTGGTTTGGCGCTATGTGCAGCTGAAATATACTTAGGTTTGTGTGCACCAGAGATGGATCCAGATTCCGGTAATTTTTTATGTTACTTGAACCTAACTGGTGAGGCAGATCTGATGGGGCTGTTCCCATCTATTTACCCATGTGGAGAAAACACAAGGGATCTATTGTTCAGCCACATTTCCTGCAGTGGGTTAGGAATAAAGCTCAGGTTGCTGTTGCAGGGAATCCATTGATGTGCTTAAGGCGCTGCAATGGCAAAAGAGGAAGAGAGATTTTTATCTAATAATTATCTCCCTAGCTTTTTCTGCCAGGTAATAATGCCGGGTAGCATTATCTTTTTGTCTCTTTATAACTGTACAGTGTATTTTCACCACAGACAGACCTGTCTTAATGTAAGGCTAAGGATAACAGCTACATTTAGAAGGATTTGGAAGACGTTATATTTAAAAGGAAACCTTGGGAATGGGGAATTTAGGAAAAAGTTATATAGTTAGAATATGGACATATAAATACCTGTTATTACATCTAGACAGTAGACTTTGTAATGAAAAATGTTTATGGAGATTTCATACTTATATGCAAAGGGAATATATGGTGTGGTAATGGAGTGTGTGAATTTGCACAGCACCAATTATCCAGTACTAGCTTTCTGCCCAGACAGCCCTAATGCATAATGGATATGAGGCACCTTATTCCACTTCGTAAAGAAAAAGTGGTAGCTTTCCTAGGAGTACTTGAATCCAAGACTGTGGATGACAGAGTGGGGGAGGGAAGAAGCAGCTTGCGGAGAAATGCCTGTTTCTCAACTGTCACCTCACCCTGTGTCCTAGATGAAAGCACATGGTCACAGCAGGTCCTGAGGAGGGTTCAGTACAATGTCATGTAACTGTGCTTGACCTCTCTTGTGTTTTCCAGCAGCAGATGCACAGTGCATGAGCTTCATTTTATTTTCAAAATGAGACAGCTTATATGCAGGAAAAAGAAGCCAATGCTTCGTTCCAGTGTTAGAAAGACATACTTTTACTGTATGCTTCATTTTCCATGCATAACCTTCACAGGTGCAAAGCACTGAAGATCCACTGGAGGGGTTAAAGAGGTAAGGTTAGCCATCAGTATTGTGCTGGCCTGTTTCTGTCTTAAAAAAAAAAAAAACAAACCACAAAACAAACAACCAAAGACAGCAAAACCAAAACTGCCTTTTCTTCATTGGTGTTTTACTGTGCTATAACAACCCGCTTAGCACAAGTTGCCCTGTTGTAGAAACCATCCTTGGCGGAGTGAAGAGAAAGGACCTGGTAATATGAGCTACTAGGAACATAAACTCTATGATATGAAAGAAAGCAATGTTTCCAGAGAGCAGCAGCACTTCAAAACTCATTAATTCAATGCAGAATTAGCCCAGTAGTAGCTTGCAGTAGTCATACATGTGTCTTCTTTTATGCAACTCCTGTTCTGTTTCAACACTATTACAAATAAAAAATTATCCCACTAAAACCAAACTCTGTGTGGTTTAAAAATATGTTAGATTTTGACTGATAGTGTTTGATGAGGAATAAATTCCTCTTTTGAAAGAATATAGGAAAAACTTTTTTGACAGCCAACACAGAATGAGAAGCATTCTTCATCCCAGAATAATATCACCAAAAGCATGGCAGGGATAACTCTGAATATTAATATAAACAAGCAGGCACTGGAAATTTATACCTGATATTTATTTGTGAATTCAATCATGAGCCCTTAAAAGGAAGGAAAGAAGAATAAGAAACTTTGAGGTTCCATGGTGTCATTTTAATCCTATACTACATATCCCACCAACCACAGGTAGAATTGTAATAAGAGATAGGAGTTTGGAAGTTTGAAGACAGTGAAGGAATGTCTTCTATCGAGTCACAGTGAAAGCACATAGGCTGAGTCATGGTAGTTTTCTAGCACAGGGAAACACCTAGAGAAATAAATTAAGCTAACAGAGATTAGGAGGTGGATGTTAAAAGGTTTCCCTGGTATTTTTTCCCATGTTCACAACACTCGGTGCCTGAAATGTGAAACTCCAGCTGTGTTTACCAGACTCAGATTCAGACCATCTTGACGATTGATGGCCATCTCAGCATTGCCTTGGCAGGCTGAGGAAAAGAAAAAAAAAAAAAAAGAATCTCTCTTAAACAATAATGGAGAAACATTAGTCATTATGTACACAAAGAGATATATTTATATAAATTGAATTAAATTCAATTCCCGGTGGAAGGTTTTCTTTGCAATCAACAGCATTAACACTTAAATAAAATGGAAGCTTTGTCATAGATTTCAAGAAATCAGGATTTTATCCTTAATTATATTTTTCAAGTGTAATTACAGGGCTTAATGCACAACCTTCTGAAGCTTCTGATGCTAATCAGTGGATTTAGTGGGAGGTAGGTAGTAATTTAACAATGTAGAAAGGAGCTGCTGAAATATTTCCCAAAAATCTTCTAGAATGTCTCTTTCAATTTCTGTACAATATATTGGTTATTCAGACATATGTCAGTAAGTATGGGTTAAATGAAAGGAGTATTCTAAAGTTTGAGCTTTCTGCTTCTGGAGTAAGTGAAGTTTTGCCTCCCATTTTTATTCGAAGTATTCCCAGTCTTTTTAAGATCAGCAAATTAGAGAAGCTCCTGGAGTAATTGGTGGCACAGTATTAAGTCAAGTCTTTTTATGAAAACTATTCTTGTGGGCTAGGCACAGTCCTTACTTCTTTTTTATGTAGTTTATTGCAGAGTCTGCTTAGCTCTGAAACAACTCTTGATAAAAAATATTAAGCCACATTTCATTAAATTCTCACTGATAGTTTTGATTGGTTCAAGAAGGGTTGGAAGAGTCCTCATGGGAGGAGGGTGTGGTACCAGATTAGGTGGGTTTTATTTTTTTAATTTTCTTCCTCTTACAATGCGATCCTCATCTTTTTCAGAGGTGATACCACATATATTTATTTCAAATAAGCTCCAACTCAAGGGCTACACTCTGCAGCCAGCCTGTAGCTCTTTCTCACACCAGATGTCCCTGACTTCCTTGACAGTCCCTGGGGCAAGGCCATGAGCTGGGGATGGTGTCCATATCAATCATGGCCAATTCTTCCTCATAAGGTTACGTTGGTGTGGTGCTACTGATAAATAACAGGTGGTCAGTGCAAAGGAATGCAGGCACATAACAAAGGCTGTACAGGGTTAAAACATTGGGATTTTGCCTGCAGCTGTCCACAATAAATATGCATAAGTTCATTTTTTGCTTAGTTATGGATTCATCCACCTGTTTTCCTAAGAGTGCCAGACATTTTGTACTCTAATTATTACCAGGTCCTATCTGAAGTCCATTTCAGTTAACACAAAAGAAGTTGTCAGTGATCTTGGGGAACTGGGATCAAGCCATATGGAGCAGTTTCACTGACATATTTATATTACAGATTCTTGGGTTTGACCTTACATTTTTTCTTTCTGCAAGAGACTTATGAATTCTGTGCTGTTCTCATTTCTAGCTAGTTTTTAAAAAATAAACCTGTGCTCCTGTTAAATTATTCCAACAGATATTTTTGCAGGATCACAAAGTCAGTGGAGGGTTCAGAGCTGTGGCCCCAGTTAGCAGAGATGGATGTTGCTCTGCTGATGGCTCCCACCTCAATTCAGACTCCTGACTTTCCCAGGTCAGCTTTCACACACTCCCCAGAGCTGCTTCAGCTGCAGCACAAGATTTTCCATAAAGCAGATGAAGTGTTGCTGCCACAGAAATGAACACATTTCCTTCTCCATACCATCACTTTGCTCCGCGTTGACATTCCTGATGCTTCTTGCTCCCTACCTGTTCTCTTTGCCTATGATCTTACCCGTTTATGCCTGATAATTTTACCTGTATTGCCTTTGTACCCAAGTAAGGCCATAGGGTATCCTACAGGCATAGTTCACCAGTGAATCCACAGGTGGAATAACAGCCCTCAGAAATATAACCTTACCAGCATCTGAGAATGGTCCAGAAAACTTCACAACAGGCATCAAGATTAAGCAAACAAAATAGCAACCCAAAACCCAGCAACAGCAAAGGAATACCTAGAGGTAAGTTCCCATGGGCATAATTGAACAACTCTATAGATAACCAGATGTACAAGATATCGAGCATTATGAATTTCCAGTGAGTTTTGGGATCCATTTTATAAATCTAGAACTGCATCATATAATATGTTATATATTATTTAACAATATAGTTAATTATGTAAGCCTCTATATAATGTAACCTGGCCTTCCCTGTACTCCATTTTCCCTCTTTGTGAAACAATCAGTAAAGCAAATTCTGAACATAGTTACTAAGAATCATTAAATCTCATGCTTATTTTAAAACAAAAGCTGTAGTTAATCAACATCAGACATCTCTTTTTACTACTGTCTGGTATTTACATTGAAGAAGTTTGCTAGTCCTGAAACTGAGGCAGTAGAAATGTGGTTGGCATTTAAAAAATGTATCCATGTTCACTGACACCTCTCTGCACATTTACGTTCTGGTGTGAGACTCTTGGGATAGAGATGCTTGTCAGCCAGCTTTTGGGAGGTTCACGGATATGATTAGGGGATGATGTCCCAAGAGGTTAGTGTACAAAAAAAGAAACAAAAATCAGTCTTTCAGTCTTGGCAAGCAAACAGAGGAAGAGCTGGCCTAGACTTTTTTTCTTTGTCTTTACTTGTTATTTAAATGTCTTCATTCCTACTTCATACTTATGTTAGCAGACAGCTAAAATTTCATGGGTGGTTTTCCTCTCTGCAATATTTTAATTTACATTAGTTGTTAGTTAGACCTACTTATGTGACCTGTCAGCAACAGTCAGTGGTTTGGAGATGGAAAAAAAAAAAGCAATCAGGAAGATTATTTCCGCAAATCGGTTTGCTTTTCCGGAACACAGAGTTTGAAATATCTGCTCTTAATAATACATTGGTGAGTCATGATGTATTTTCTTGCTGCTGACCACTTTTCATGCAGTACTACCATGGCTATTTGAATAAGAAGAGATGGAATCCCTCCCGAGATCTGGAGGCAGAGAAGTAGAGTTGCTTGATCTGGGTGCCCCGAGGAGCAGAGAGCTGAGCTCTTTGTGGTCCAGATTAATGTGTACTGAACTGATCTATGCTCTCTATCTAAGTGCTGTGCAACCAAATCGTAGATCAGATCTATTGTCATGATAGATGCATTTTTCAAAACTAGAAATTGCTCTAATTCCAGCATAAAAACACTTTGTTGCAATTTCAGCTTTTGGAAATTGCTACAGTTCTGTGGCACTCACCATTTTTTAAGACAAACATCAGCATTTACTCACCCTTTTTTAAGACAGACATCAGCATTTTATAAAACACTATAAACACTAGTTATAGATTTTTATTGCAATATATTGTATTTAAAGATGATGTGTTTAATAGAATATTAAGCATTAAATTTTAAAATGCAAAGCTCAATAAATTTTATCTACCATAAAACTATTTATGTTAACTAACCTATTAACATTGTAACATTGATTATGAAATTATAAGTATTTTCTGAAGTCTTGAAACTATGAAATCTGATTACAAAAGAATTTCATGTATCAGGTAAAGCAATTGCCATATCCCCTGGTTTAAAGAAAGCTCAGAAACCTAAGCTGAATTCAAACTGAACAGACCAAAAGAGAAGAAAAATACACATTTGTTAAAGCCTTCTCTAAGCTGATTTCATTCTGTGAGTAGAAGCCTGGTAAAAGTTCATGAGACACCTGATTAAAAATAATAAAAATTCCTAGTAAGCAAAACCTGAAATAATTCATTGCACAAGTGTGGAGGCTGTTACTGAACTCTGGGCCTGAGTGCCTTTTAGCGTTCTCTGGTATGGCTGAGAAATTTTAAGAGTCTCATTTTCCATTTAAACTAATACTCAAAAATAAAAATACAATACGACTTCCAGAAAAGAATCTCTTGGGAGTTGAATAATGCTTTTCACTGGAGTTTGCTACAGCAAGTCAGACAGCCCTCACTACTGCTGAGAATTAAGAAGGTAATTAGCAAAAAACCAGGGAGAGATGCTTAACCGGGTGAACCGGATTGCACCGGTACAGCTCCAATGCAATGCACAGAGACTGCCTAGACAAGATGAAGGCAGAGCTAAAACTATGCTTTGTATTTCCCTTTGATATACAAATACATGCACACAAGATTAAAGCTACACTTCCAGTAAAATCCTACAGCTACAATATCTGATGCAAAATTGCACTTGACTTTAGAAGCCTGGCCCGCAACATAAACCTTATGGTGATTGATTTGGCTCTGTATTCAAGACAAAGCCTTATTTCTCAGAAGCATCAGCATAAGCTGTAAAGGGAATTGAAGTTTGTGGGAAAAACATGTATTGTGGAAGCATGCTGATTTTACCATAAGTGATCTGCTTCAGGAAGAAAGTTCTGCGAAGAAATATCCCTTGAACTCAATAAAAATATAAATCACCCTTTAAAAATTAACTGGTCTCACTAAGCACCACTAATAATATATTTTAAAATCTAAGACATATATGAGAAGAGAGCTTAACTTAGCAAAAGATTTCTGAATTTTGCAGCAAATGATTTTCCATGGAGATGAGCATCCAGAATAATTGGATAAGTGGATATCAATAGCAAATGGATATCAATAGCAGAAGACTTCAAGGTTACTAAGCAAGAATTTATCCTTGGTTTTCATAATTTCAAAAGTAATGAACTTCAGAACCTGGAATAGAACAAACTACACAGTACTAATGCTAGAAAAACTAGTTCTGTTTATCTAGTAAATGGTAGTAACTTGGCTGCAAATGTGGGTGCCAGTATTTTAATGATACTTATCTTTGGAATACTTTTATAATTTAAGTACTGTATTCAAAGAGCTTTAAATAAATTGAATAAAATGGGGTAAATGATAGTTTAACAATGAAAATCTTGACAGAATCTTTAGTACTGTGTTTGATATTTTTGTGTCCTGAAATATTATCAAAAGATTTTAATATTCAGAATATGAAGAAGTAAATAATTAAGTATAATTTTGTTAGCAGATAAATTCACTGTTCACTGGTGCTGATTCTTCATCGATTTGCACCTGGTGTAGTCATTAAGAGATGTGCAGAGTCAGTGCAAAACATTACAAAATTAGAATCAGATTGTTCCAAATCCCTTTATGAAGGTGCACGAAAAGTAAAGCAGGAAACTGGAAAGTCACTCCCAGTGTCTTGTGGATTTCCTACGGATACTGGGCTGGATTCTGGTTTTATTCAAGTACATTGTTCAGACCTGATCCTTTTTATTGTTAATTCACAGTCAAAGATGAGATTTCTGAACTCATAAGTTCAGCCATGTACATTTTTTCTTTGAAGAAAAGATAGCCAGCAGCAAACAGGGACAGACCTTCAATTATTCTTCGTTGTTTTTTTCTCAGGCATTTGCTAAAATTCTTACAGCAAGAGTCTGCTCTGTGTGTTTCGCTGAACGAAATATGCACAAAATCTTTTCAAACCAAATGCAGCTGGTTCTAATCCTCTGATAATTCAATCTACATGCATCCCTAGCTTTAACATGAACCCAGACATCTGCAAAATGTTAGTTACATTAGAAGACACAAATCTAGTTTTTGACCAGGTCTGAGCCAATCAATACGTCTTTCTTTCTTTGATCTTTGTATTTTCTGGAATAATGGCAAGAAACCAAAGAAAAGTCACCACAAAATCAATCCAAACCATCATGCAGTCTTAAAACTACTAGAAGCTCTTTTTGATGAGGGGCTTCATTGCTGGTAGAGTTTCTCTGCTCGTGCATTCCAGTGGTGATTCAAATTCTTCTGCTGAAACGAACTTAGAGGATAAACTGTACTTGCAATCATATAGCAAGCAGTAGGAATACTAAAAAGGTAACTCTATCTTAAAAGGCATATATGGCCCTCATTGTGTTTTTTTCAAAAGAAATCCAGATCAAATTTATTTAAATAAGCAGTATAGACAATACAGGAACTGAACACAGGAAGAATGCTGAGAAAAAATAAAACACAGGCAACTCCAAATACACCAAAAGCATTTTATTCATATTGTATGTTCACATTACATTCAAACTGTGCTTATTTCATACTCTCACATTCTAGCTATAATGTGGTTCCAGTAACCTTTACAGATAACAGTTTGTATTTAAAAACCACATGGTAGTTTTATTAAAATGAGTTTGCACAAGAAATGCCTTTTTTTTTTTTCGTGAAAGCCTCTTTGTGCATCACATAGTTTTCCCCCAGTTGTAAGACACATACTATTAAGTCAGGATTTTCACTATCCTACATTTATATGAGAGCTATCTGAGTAGGAATGGGCATAAAGCACTGCTGCTGACTGGGGAAGTGTTTTGATTTTGCTTGGTGCAATTGTCCATGCAATGGACAGATGGGTAGAGTGAAAAATTGGTATCTGCCTTCCAATTCCTCTCTGGACTTTGAGGAAAACCAGTAGCACTCAAAATGCCCACAAGTCATGTTTTTGGCTGCATACATAGATGATTCAAATGCAGCTCTTCACCTGCCCTCTGAATTACACAGCATGTTTTCAGCAGTTTTCCTCCTATGAACGTAAAACAGAAAACATGAAACAAAAGACTTCATATCTGTCAAAGAAAGGCTGCTCTATTCCTTCAGCTGTCAGGCATAATTAATATGTTTTCTCCATGTTTTCTTTCTCCCAGTTGCTGCAGTCCTGTATTTTTCTTGCTGTTTTATTCATTTCTATACATTTTTTGCAATCCTCAAAATCAGTCATTTTTTTACTGATGTGGAACCAGCTAGAATAATTTAAAATCCCTTCCAAACACCTGTCATCACTATCTAATGCCTACTACTTCCTTTACCTGAAAACCCATACACTCTATGTAGTGATATTTTCATTTGAACTACTAAGGTCTACTAGTACCTGATGCTTTTAGCCTTTCCCACTTACCTGCTACCTTTAGAGTCTCCTCTTAAACCAGAGAACTGAATGCTCAGCCCCTTCTTCCATGCTGGTAAAAGACTTGAGCAGACTCCATGCTTTCAGCCACTCTACTGGTGTGCTGTGCTGTGGCAGAATGAGTGGAAATGGTGTTATCCAGTCTCATGGTCAGTACAGGTAACTGGTACGCTCCACTCTGAAGGATGCTGGAATGCTGGCATAGGGGGAGAGGAACAGAACAAAAAAGGACATTCAGTTCAGACTTCCTGGGATTCAGAACATTACCTAAGTACACAATATAGTAGCAATCACATTGAAATAAGAAAAATAAGAGAATTTCCTCTTTCCTATGCTGTCACGTGTTCTCTCCCAGTCAGATTCTGGCTTGACATGCTTTGTAGAAAGCACACTTAAAGCAAATTTTGATCTTCATAAATTTTAACAGTTGGAACAGCTCACATGGTTTTCCATATGAAAAAATGCTGGCAACATCTCTAAATCCTTTGATTTGCCAGAGGAAAATAGTATTTATTGCAAATATAACCTGTCTGATGTAGCTTCTATTCAGAAAGAAAATGCCATTCATTGTCATGCCTACTTCAACCAAAGCACGCAGAGATACAGAACAAGAGAGGAAATCTTTTAAAGGCTTACACAGGAACAGGGAACTTATATATGACTGGAACTTTAAAGTCACTATGAGGACATTAGAAATTTTGTTGTTTAAATTTGAAATAGAGAACCTTCAGAAAATCACTATCAGTCGTGACTAGAACTTGGCAGAGCTGTCTGAGCCAAACAACCTCTTATATCTCACAGTAGAAAAGAACATAGTGAAAGAACTAGCCAAGCACAGAGCAAAAAAACCCAAACAAACAAACATGTAGAAAGATTTAGAAATGTCCTCTGAAGAGGACTGGGTTGCCTGATCTGAAATGTGGTAAATGAACTTACAGAGTATGAAGCACCATTCATAACATTACAGGAATGGTTAACTTGAGAAATTTTTGCTAAATTTGATTCTCTACTGTCACAATGCACTTACTTCCCTTGACTATGAAGTCCTAAAGGAAACTTGCCCCTCACAGTTCAAGCTTTATTTCCTTAAAACACATTATACCTCTGAAAATATGGAACTGCAGAACCTAACTTCAATGCCCTGAACTACCTGTGGAAATCTTATTTCCACTGGTTGCTATTTAAAGGATGAATTTATGAGCACATGGATATTAAATGAAACTTCTATCTTCAATGCCTGTCTCACAACTTTGGCAATATTAGTTTTAAAATGGCATTTTTTTCTTTGCCTTTTGAGAAGCATTGCCTTTGCCTGTGACTCTGTTTATTCATCACATGATGCTCAGGCAGCAATTTTCACATATCTTGTTTCCAGACTAATGCATTCACTGCATTCAGCAGCAAACTCTGGGAGTTGTGGCCATGCCACACAAAGGATTTTGTCTGAAAAGCATGTTTTTGAAGGAGAAATGTCCTTTTCCACCAATATTACATTTTAAAAAAAATATAAACACCAAGTTGCTCTGGGCACTCACCTTTGCCTTGAGCTTGATTTCTCAATCACTATAAAACACATAAAAAGACAAAGGCTACTTTGGTGTCAGTCCAGAGAGACTTGAGCCAAGAAATACCTTTCTGGAATGAAGATCACAGATACTGAGATCACGTGCCTAAAAGAAAAGAGAATTTTCCACTTTCTTATGTTTGCAGAACCAACTAGAACAGATGTTAGCCAAAAAATTATTCAAAGCCTACCCACCAAAGTAAGGAGGACAAACCCTGGATTTGGATGCACACTGTCACTATTGCTGCCACCTGCTGTTTTCATGTGGAAACATGGAAAATTTCAAGTTACTTTCTCCCTCAACCACAATTTTTCAATTTTTAAATGCAGTCATATAAGGAAAATTAAATTGAAAGCTTTCCTTTTCCCAAATCTTTTTAAGAATGCTAGTTTACTTATTTGACCTGAGAAATTTTCCTGTAATTTACCTTTGCTGCCTATTTCAGGGTTGGGTTTGTTAGTGGTGTTAGTGGGGTTTCTTTGCGCCTTTTTTTTTTTTTTAAACATGAATTCCCATTTGGGGTAAAGGGAAAGGTTGTTCACTTCTGCTGAAAAGCAAATTAATAGGGAAAATAATGTATTCATTTGGGTGTATTATATACTTTCTATGAGTACATTTTAATTGGGTGACTTGCATAAATGGAATGTAAATGTGTCTACAGCACAGCATGGGTTTGGTGCTTTTAAAGCCAAAGTTCAACTACTGATGTCATTAATTAGGAACTACAATTACTAAATGTAGGGTAGGTAAAGGAAATTAAAAAAATGTGCTTCATTAACTATTCTTCAGGCAGAGGTAAATCTATTTGAAACTGAGTTCATTCACCCCAACTACACACTGCATGTCTGAGACAGCCTTATTATGAATAAATAACAATCTACTGCCTTTGACTACAGAAAATCAAACTTCCCTGGTTACATTTGTTAGGGATCCACATCTAGGAATCATGGTGCAAGACTCATCTTTGAGAATTTTGGTCCAAAGGAAGGTCAATTATCACTGCTGCCATTTCCACTATGTGCCAGAATGACCTTGAAGGTCTTCTCAAAGCAGGACATACTAAGCCAAGACATATTTTTTGATGACTATTAAGAAACTAACAATAGAATTTCTATTTTCTTGATTGTGAGGGTCCTGATATTAATTCACAAAGACACAGTCAGTTACCTCATCAGACTTTGTAAGTGATAACACCATTTCTGCATGACTCATCCTGCAAATGCAGTAATTGTGTGTGTCCAAGAGCCTGGCAGAAGCTCCTTCCTAGAGCTACATTTTCTCATGAAGTAGTAAAATAAATGTCTGATACAGCAGATATGGAAGATATCAATGCTTAAAAGCTCAGTTGTGCGCTGCTGGTACTCAAAGAGCCGCCTTACTCTTAATCCAAGTTACCTATACATAGATATTATTGCAAGATTAATATTTTTTAATGGCACTGGAGGTTTTTTTCCACTTTAGAACATGCTGACCAGTTTAGAACATGCTGACCTGTTTTTGGTGTTCATTCTCCAGCCTATGGTCTTACAGTAACATCCTTGTTGGTGTTCTTGGTCTGTAAAACAGAGGATGAACACTGTGCTGCTCACTGAATTAGGGTGCTAACATTATCCTTTCTGAAAACACACACTGCACACCTGCCCTGCTAGCTAATAACTAGGCAATGAGATTGTTGTCACAGCTTAAAAATGTAGAAATGGAAATGGGAAAAAATCCTGAGCTTCCAGAGGGGAAAAGGCCAAACACAAGAGGTAAGTCTATTGCTGAGTATGGCAGAGATGAAAGACAATAAAAGATTCCTTAAACAAAGCATAACAGGACAAAAGAAAAACAAAACCTCCTAAACCACGTTTCTTCATTTTTTATTATGGGGTCAGCTGCAAGCTGCCAGCCTGTTTTAAAATCAACATTTCACAGCAAGAAACTATACAGCAATGTATCACTTCTCTACAGGCACTTCCTTCCACGGACAAATGTTCATGCAGAGTAATAGCTTAAACAGAACCGCACAGAGGGGTGACCGGCACTGATGAGGAACGATCTATAGGAGTGTGCTTATTTACAGATACATATACATGCACATGAGTTATTGTGTAGACCAGCTTCTTATTGTGGATAATGATCTGTGTAAAATGCAAAGCTACACGAGATGTTTTAACAGTCAGGGGAAAAAATATAAATGCCACATGTAATGCTAATTTATTCTGTCCCTAAGGGGGATCACCATTAACTTCTCAGCCTAAAAATCAGCTCTTCCAACAGTTTTAACACTTATTAGTTAGCACTCTTTGTTAACACTGCTGACCTGCTAGCTTTACCTTTTCCTAATTTTTCTAAGTAAGGAGAATAGAAAAGGGATTGTTCCAGAGCTCATCATAGTGCTCCCAAGAACAAACTGAAGCACATTTTTTCCTGAGGCAGAAAACAAACTGCACCCTAATGTAAATGGCTGATACAAAGCCAATACACCAATTTATGCCTCAGCTAAATCCTTAGCGCTTATGTAAGACATTAGACTTTTATAGTGCTTGGACCAAGATATGAATTCATGAGGCTCTCACTAATTTGAGAAAACAAGTGAGTGTACTTTTCAGTATGACAAACCAGACCACTTATCCAATTAGGGGAAGATGAAGGAAGATAAGATTTTATTTTTCCAGCTTTCTGAAGTGTTTTTCAGATTCTCTTATTTAACGTAAGCCAAATAGAAAGCTGCAGAATAAAACTTTTAACCTGCTCTCTAGTGAAAATGCTAAATATTTCCCCTCATGAGAAAAAAAAATATTGTGCATGCACGTTTTCAACTATCTCTGCTCAAATTATGGCAATTTTAAAATGCTTAGGAATCACACTGAATCTGCTCATTTCCTACCAGGGCTGGTGAATGAATTAGCACCAGAGCTCTGCTATTTTTCTCTTACTCAGTAGCCACACTGTAGGAGACTGCCAGTTTTTAGATACATTGATGTAACAATGTGAAATTTGGCTTAAGCTAACAGAGATTTGTAGGTTCTCCACCTGAACCAAAATGTGCATTTAATCAGGACACCAGGAAATGATGTAGTTCTTTACAAAGTTTCACTGATGGCTTGGAATCGCCATTTGGGGATGACCAATACAAAGCAGCAATCTGTAAGGTGGATTTTTCAGGGTGTGGATGCTTAGCATATCCTCAAAATAAAGCCATCTCTATTAAGTCCTCATTATGGAGACCCTCACAAATCATTAGTATCTTTTAAAAATTTGGGGTTTTTTTGTCTGCCAGTAAATTGTATTTATACCATTAAATGAAGACATTTCTAAACATTTGGGAACAACTTCGCAAACTGTCATCAAAATGTTTGCAATGAGCTGAAAAATTAAATGTGCCAAAGGAAACAAAGATCAGCTATATATAGCTGCAAAAATCAACCTCTTTATGAGTTTTTATGTTAGCAATGATGCGATGGCACTATAGAAATAAGACTCTAATCCATCCTACTACTACTACAAAGTCCACATAAACAGAATTTAGCCCCTTGAAATCCTATGGCAAACTGATATTTTGGTTTTGGAAGAAAATTTCTGTTCCTACTTTAGAAGACAGTGGGGGAAGATGCAGATATACTTAGGCATGCCATAACCTCAGACCTCTAGGAATACTTTATAAAACCAGAGTGAAGCTGGTACCCAGCAATATCCAGAAGTCTGGCTTTAACATCTATCATACAGTAGCAACAAGGTGTCTTTATCAACATTAATGAAGATAGACACAGCAGTTAATTTGTCCCTATTTAAAAAACCCTATGTCATATTTTAGTTAAACACATAATTAAAAGCCTTAACAGAAGCTCTCTTAGTTCTCCTCAAGTCCCTTGCAAGACATAGTGCCTTCCAGCCCATTTAGCATCACAGGTGCCCACTCATGCCCCCGGGTGATTTAGATGGACTGATCCTTAGGCTGCTTCTTGGGAGAGGCAAAATCCCAGCTCAGAAAGGATAACTACAGAGTCTCTGTGTTGGAGGTAAGAGAAGTACCCTCTGTAAATCAGGAAGAAGTAATTTAATTTTCCTCTAGGTCAGGCATCCAATTTTTCCCCTTACCTCAGTGACCCCTGGGAACTTTTTATAACCTGAGACTCACTTAGAAGATTTAACAATAACCCATGCCTTATGGCAAGCCAACAACACTGTTCCTCTTCAAAATAAGGCAACATAAAAATGCCACATATCTGTAACGGAACAACATCTCAAACAAGCAGGGAGAGAGATCCTATGCTGATTATACCACCAGCTGTGGGGCATAGCTGGTTACAAATAGCATCATCTCTTTCCCCCTTCCTAGGTCTGCAGGCGAGAGCAGGAGAGAGGCAGGATCAGACTTGTGGGGCTGGGGCTTCCTGACTGCTCCCTGCCACACATTTGGGCTCTTGCTGCTCACTCTGAAGAGGTGCACCAGAAAAATGCAGGAGGGAGAAGAGGAGTACCATGGGAAGCACATTTCTCTTTCTAACTGCTAAGATGAAGAGGCTCAGGTTCAGACTCCCAGCTCCACATACAAGAATCTTAGCAATTTCATTTTCAGTTGTTAATAATTTTTATGTTTCCTCAGTGAAAAAACGCTTTAATGTAATTTACATTCAAGCCACCGAGAAGTTATAAATAATTCCCAGGCTGAAGGCTGTCAAACTGTGTCAATTGAAAAAAACGCCAAGACAAACACAGGTATTCTTGCAAGAAGTGCTGTTCAAAAACCTGCAGTTCAAGGAAAACGTGCCAGAGAAATCAAACAATGGGGGAAAACCAGCCTATTTCCTTCAAGGGCTGGGTAAATATCTCTGGAATTTGTGTAGCCTCCACTGTTTATTTCAGGGCAACCTCTTTCTGGGTATTTCCCATAAATTTCTTTTAGAAAGGGAGGACTCCATGTGTATGTCCAGGTCCTCAAACAAGGTATGTCAGCCTTGCCTGGTGAAGTCACTAACACTAAACTGATTTACTGCAGCTGAGGTACCAGGTCGTTGCTCACCAGCTATTCTGGGTAGCACAGCTCAGGCTTTGCCTGCCCCAGCATCGGTCCACATGCCTCCTGAATCAGTGGGAATCACAAAGGGTTGGGCTGCTGCAATGCAGAGAAAAGGAAGGCTGCACACAAGAATTTGTATTTCCTAACCTGTGAATCTGTCAAACTGATGTAAAATTCCTGCCCTGTGGTATTACGTTTTTCTTTCTTTGTTTACTCTCTATATGTGCAATAAACCACTGGATGCTTAGCTGATTCGAAAGTTGAGGTGGGATATTCCAAGTTTACTCCAATCTTGAATAGTGTAATCATTCCTTAGCATCAAACTATAAACTAGAAGGAGACAATCACTGAGCTTGTTAAAAGTTTGTAGCAACTCTCTGGTTCGTGTTTTTGAATCACTGTTAACAAAGAAACAGATGTTAAATCCCTTAAAGCACTATGCAACTCCTCTCTCCTCCAAGTTAAGCACTAGATACTATACTGGAGATAGGAAAGCACCTTTCTGAAGGGTTTGCACCTGGAACACTCACATTGTTTATCAGTTTACAGGGTATGTTAAGTAATTTGCCTTTCTGATACCTACACAAGTAAGAGTAATTTGTTCTTTAATTCTAAGTTCTTCTGCTCATCGGCCAAGTAAAATTGTTAAAGATTACACCTGGCCATATATTTACTGCAGATTTTTTTGCTAAAGTTCCTATCTATAGGACAATTACATCTGTTGTGTACACTATAAACACAGCCAATAAATAAATTAATGCTCCAGTCAAAACCTTGCCTAAATTTATGTAGCATGCAGAAGTTGGCTTAGACTGAAGAAATAAACAAGAATTTAAAAGATGGAGTTTGCATATTTTGTTACGTTCTTCACAGTGCTTGCTCTTCAGAAATTCCTAATTAACAAGTCACACAGAGTTAAACTTCCTTCCTTTTTTAATTCTTGAGTTTTGTTTAGTTCCTTAACTCTGCAGTGATATAGCTTTACTTTTAAAATATTGGAACAAAAGTTTTGGATTTTAACAGTACTCCAATACCATACTCACATTTAATATAGGATTATGGAGAACTAGTTTTCTTTTCAGCTCTTTAACCTTTTTATATACTTCCGTGCAAGCTCTGCATGACACAGAAAATCAAAGGTATTCATTCATGCTCCTAACCAGTTTCAGTAGGAATTATACATCTAGATAAGGATCCATGATGCCATCTTCACCTCTGAGCCTCAGTTTCCAGTCTATAAAACAGAGGCAACACTTCTTCACTTACAAGCCTAAGGATGTTTGCAGTATCTCACTCATGGGTGTGTCTGAAGGATGGTTCCGCTGAGAGCTGAAGAAGGCTTTACTTTTTGTTTGTTTGGGGTTTTTTGTTTAACAAAACAGCACACCTGATGCATAAAAGTCCCACTTGAAGAATTTACATAAGGCTCTGACTCAGGAGAAGGGGCCCTTTTCTAAAGGAAACTGTGTAAGGGCTCTGAATTCCTGGGGCACTTCTCCTTTCTTAGCTTGAGGAGGTTTACCTCTGTACTCTCAGTACTTTAAGCATGTTGCAAACCTGCCCGGAGGCAAGCAATAAGTGGCAGGTGGGGAGATGGGATTGGAGCTGTAGTGCCTTGTTTTTCTTGCTTTTGTTTGTAAAATGAAGCATTTTAAAGGGAATTTTGTCTGGACTAGACTGACTGCAGCACCCATTTGTCATAGCTAAAAGACCATGGAAGCAGTTTGTACAGCCGTTCTACCGCAACAGAACCCTTGCACAGGTAGGAAGTCTGTTAGTTAATTACCTGCTAGTAATTAAGAACAGACTTTAATTGTTAATGATGGCTCATTGCACGCCATCTTTTTTGACATGACTAGAGGATCTACGATTGTGTATTATTAGTGTAGTTTGCAGGCAGCTGCACTCAAATTCATTGCCGTGGCAGCTGTTCAGTAAAATTTGCTGGAAAATCTAGTGGAGACCAGGTTTTGATGAGAAATTTCAAGGCGCTTTTCTCTAATGTGAGCAAGCATAAACCTCTTGGGTTTATATTATATTGCAGATCAGTGAGATAACGATGCTTTTCCCTAAGCGGATGGAAACGTGGGCTGTTACCAGCAGGTCTGTGCTGTTCTCCAGCACCGCGTTCTCCCCAGTCCTGTTCCACAACATGCAGAGCCTGTCATTAGAGGGCACGGCTACTAATGCCGGGGACATGCCCATGAGGCAGCGATCCACATCTCTGTGTGAGCGCAGCACCAGCGCTTGAGTGCATTACAGGAAAATACTTATAGCAAAACAGGATGTTGCAATGGGTAAGGAGCTTTTCCTGACCAAGGAGAAAATGCGTCACGCAACTTGCAGATATTGCTTAACATACGAAACGCTCTCGGCTAAGGGATTAGAGGGTATGCAGCATGGCTAACTTGAATTTCTGGTCCTACTTTCTATTTTCCCTCGACATCAAGCACATGGCTGGAAGTGACAGGACATGGTCAGGAACCGGCCGGCTGGAAGTGGAAGGAGTGATCGCTCATGCAGTTGTAAGGAGTGTAAGGGCAGAGAAGTGATAGTTCATCTGGCTCAGTATCGAGGAAGAAGTTCCCCGAACGAGCGTGAACGAACGTTTTGAGATTCATCTACGAAAAATCCCTGTTTTGATTGCTGGGATCATTACATTAGGCCGCCCAATTAACTCTCACACAAACCGCCCGACAGTTTATAAAGGCAAACTGAGCGGCTGCTCCTCGCCGGTCCCTCCCGGGGGAGCCGCGATGATCCCAGCACCGCCGTTGCCCCGGCCGAGAGCTGCGCCCCGCAGCCCGTCCTGTCGCCGCTTCCCGGGAGTCCCTCCGGGCGCCGATCCCGACCAGCAGCAGCCGCGGGCGCTCTCGCGGGAGCCGCAGCCAGAGGCGGCCCCAGAGCCTCCTGCCCGCCGGCGGGGGCTGCAGACGGCCCGGCCCGCCCGCAGGGGAAGCGGCGGCTGCCAGGGCGGGCGGAGTCGGAAGCACGACAGCACGGGGCGCTGGGGCGGCGCTGGCTCTGGTGGCTCCTGGGGCTGCAGGCGGTGAGAGCCTCGTCCGGCGTGTTCGCGCTCGGGGCTGAGCGCGGCTGCGGTTCCTGAGAGAGAGAGACAGAGTAGTGGGTGCGAGGCGGGGCGGGGCGGGGCGGAGTGAGACGTGTCCCGGTGCCGGCAGCGGCCGCGTCCCGGCCCGCTCCTGCCGCCGCCTGTTTTGCTGTCCGTGTCGGAGGCTGGTGTCTGCTTCTGCCCTCTTCCTAAAACTATTTGTATCGGTGCTGCGTTTTGCTTTAATATATTTGAAGGAGAAAATGTTGCTGAAATGAGGCGCGTCACTGGCCAAGTAGCTGAAATTACCTTGTAGTGATGAGAATTCTGCTTCTGAAGTGTGAGGGTTCTCCTCTAATCCTAATCATAGGCATTTATTGTGATTAGTACTGCTATTAGTTCAGGATAGTGTGATAGTTACGGTACTAAAAATTGCGGAAAAATAATGACAAATGATTTCTTCCTTCTGTTTATTTTTTCCCTTCCCTTCCCTATGGTTTTATTCTCAAGCTGTTTTGAGCTTGTGTAACCAAAACTTCTTCGCTGAGAAATTCTCTTGTAATGGAGTCTTTACTTACTTCCATACACTGTTTGGTTTTTGGATGGTTCCCTCCACACCTTTCCCCAGAAAACCAAACCAAAAACCAAAAATTGGCCTTATGTTTGCAGGTACCTTAGGGGTCTGCTGGGGAAAGCTGTGAGGAGTGTGGCCAGTTGAAGCAAAGTGACAATGGCAGTAACACCATTTTTGTTCGAAGGTGAACAGATCCAAAAGTGAGGAAAAGATGAAAGCATAAAAGGGGTGAATGGCAAACAGCAAGGTGCAAGAAAACTGCTTTAGGTACTACTGTGGTTAATTTAATAATGGACAGTAACTAAAATGTATCTTTGGCAGTGTTTGTCATCTTTCTTAGATTTTTTTTTTATACTACTGTTACATTTCTTATTGCCAGTATCCCTGGGAAAGGATAAATATTAGATTATTCCAGCAGAACAGGGTCCCATTTTTGCTTGCCTGCTGTCATACAGAGGAATTACTTAATCAGTGTCTTGTAGGAAGAAAAAAAAATCTTCCTAACAGAATAGAGATTTCAAAATAGTTTTTTTGTGTATTTTACTTCTCATGTTTTAACTTTTTTATAGCAGATACAAAGAAATATAATAATGAGGAGCCTAATAGGCATTTTCCTGTCTGTCACATCAGTGACACATCTGTCCTCCCGCTGTGGGTTGGCCACGTCAGGGAAGGGAGTGGGCTTTGTCTCTGCCTTACTTGGGTATGCTATGGATGACATGCAGTCCATGTACAGATTAGGTGATGTGTGAATGTGAAGAGAAGTCTGATTTGCTGGATGGCAAACTTAGTTTTTATTCTGTGTTTTTCTATTTGGCCCAGCATAATTCTCCTGACCCTGGAGCTGTAACCGGCCGGTCCAGTTTGGTGGTGTCACCTCACTCACCTGCCAACAGTGGTGCTCATTGTTCTGGTGCTTTGGATGTGGCAGGTTTTGCCTGAGGTCTTTCACCCAGACTGGGAAGCATCTGAGAAAACTGCTTCCTTTATCTCCTTTCTTAATTTCCTCTCTCACTTTTCCACTTCTAAAGCAAGCAGCTGGAAGGGAAGGTTTTAAGGTAGGCTGTGAGAAATCCCTGTGTAGGAAAGTGGGAATGTGTATTTGCTGCAGAAGGACATTGAGGTGCTGGAGGAAGTCCAGAGAAGGGCAACAGAACTGGTGAAGGGTGTAGAGCACAAGTGTTGTGAGGAGCAGCTGAGGGAGCTGGAGGGGCTCAGCCTGGAGAAGAGGAGCTCGGTGGGGCCCTCTTTGCTCTCGACAATTACCTGAAAGGAGTTTGTAGTGAGGTGGGGCCGGTCTCTTCACCCAGGTAACAAGTGACAGGATGAGAGAAAGCGGCCTCAAGTTGCACCAGAGGAGGTTTAGATTGGAAATTATGAATAATGTCTTCACTGAAAGACTGGTCAGGTATTAGAATTGGCTGCCCAGGGGCGTGCTGGAAG
>JAOXXN010000446.1:23445116-23455626 GCA_026770055.1 Myrmophylax atrothorax
GGAGTTAGTGGCTTGGCTTTGGTCTGTTGGTTTGTTTTATTAATTTTTTTTAAAATGTTACTCTGTTTCTCGTCTCTCGCGTTTGCTCCGTGGCAAGAGGGACCCCGGCCGTGCGGGCGCCGCGGGCGCGGCTGTGTCAGCGAGAGCGCCGGGAGCGCGGACAGCTCTGCCCGGGCCGGCTCCGCGGGGCTCCCGCGCATCCCCGAGAACTTGGGGACGGTGGCGGCATCCGCGGAAAAGTTAGTGGGGGAATCGGCGCCTTCCCGGTGTCCGAGCATCCGTCCGTGCGCTAGGGGAGCTCTCCTGGCTCCCTGGGTGTCAGGTTCCTCTGCCTGGAGCCGTGGCGTGATCGAACTATTTACTGCGTGCTCATCTAAATATTGCCAGAAAACTGACAGGCTGCGTTCCCTTCTGTTTTATTAAGGCTGCAGCAGATTGTCAGGAATTTCTTGGAAAAAAAAAGTACACCACCAGCCCACTTTCAGAGTGATTTGGAGGACAGATTGCGTGTGGTACCAGGTTATCCTAATCACAAGTGTGAACTGAAAATGTATTTAAACATAAGAGTTGTAAGCCGTGTAAGTTCCTGTTTCTGCAAGTTGCAAGACCATTGGCTTTGTAGTGCTGCCTACCTGCCGCTCTCATCGTATGCCTTCTGTTTGCTTTTAGCACTCCTGCATCTATTGCAGGCATTTTGTGATACGACTCAGTCTGTCTTTTGTAGAAGAGTAGATCTGTGCCTCTTAAAAATCAGATTGATTTATTTTTACGTCACTCCTGTGAAATCTGTAGTTAAATGTGAATAGTTCTCAATTTTCTGGAAAAACTGACTCACTTAAATGCTTCTGAGTGTGATCCTAACCTCTCAGGTTTTTGAAATGTCAACTCCAGCATTTTGGGCACCTGTCCAAACCAAACTGGTGCACCGTAATTAACAGTATGCTTTGGTAGTTTGGCTCTTTGCCTGATACACTGTCCTTGCTCAAGTAACCACCATGGCCATTTTATATCTGGCAATCAAAAAAGCGACATACGGAGGAATTGTACGGGTTCTGTTCTCGGTTTTCTGAGGGAAGATTGTGCTTGTGGGTGACATATGCAAATGTGCCATGGTTAATATTTATGAACCTCTTTACCCAGCGGAGGAACTGATCAGCATATCAAAGCACACCGATGTTGCTTTTAACTCATGGAGTATTGGCCCCATGAGATCGATGTTTAGAAATAATTGTTTTCAGTTGGAAGCAGAAAAAACCAATTATTATGAAATAATAAAGCATCATTTTGTTGCACGGAGGTTTCTCGCCGAGCAGTGGCACGGCGCTGTAAGGTCACCCAGCACCTTGTGTTGGAGTGGTGGTGGCCTCTTTGGGACATCCCATGTGCCTTATTAAGGGAGGCTCCATCTGGACCTCTAATTTGTTTCACTGTTTGGTCAGGAAGACACTGTGATTTTTTTAGAATTTAACGAGGAATAAGCTCAGCTCAACCTTTTAAACTGTGTATTATCATATTCACTGCTAGTTGGCCTTTGATTTTGCTTTTGTGGCAAGCACGGATGCACGGTGGTTTTCTGGACTTGGGCTGTGGACAGGGCATTCCCAGAATCTTTAGCTTTGAAGTATGAAACTTTTGTGTGACTTTATTGTTTTCAGGTTTGAATCATGCTGCTTAGTCCTGTTCTGTGTTTATAATCTCTTCTTGGCTGTTCTAAATGCTAACGAGCATATAATGTTCACAAAGATGTGTGAATTGTTCTGAGACCTTTTTTTTAAGCATCTCTAATTAAAATCTAATGGCTTGAATTTAATTAGCTGTCTGCTAAATGTCTTTTAGGAAGGCCATAAATTAATGTACTTTAGAGTGAAATGTAAGAATTAATTAAAATTATTGTTGGCAAAACTGTGCTATCTATGTATGTGCATGCTCAACCAGTCAAGCGAGCTTATTAGAGAGTAAGTTGTCCTTTTAATGCCTCTTGTCATTATCTGGAAGTCAAAATGTTATTACAGATTGTGCCCTCCAGCACAGGCAGAAATACCTTCTTACATGTCTCTTGCAGTAGAAAATACTTTACGCAGCTGTTTTCTTTCGGCTTCATATTGAAATTTTTATGAGAATAAACAGATGAAAGGACCATTTTATATGCAATTTAGAAAATTGTTTTGGTTATTGGTTTAGCAAATGCTTATGCAGCGCTCACCATAAGAGTATGCCATTACTGTATACAGTAAAAAAACCCTATGTGTTGTGAGTTAATTTGCACAGTTGAAATAGCTATTGATTGACTCTGAGTTATATCACTTTCCAGGACTTCAGTACCTTTTGAATATCGCCAGTAGCAAAGTGGTTGTTGAATCCCATTTATTGTCTCAAGTAGGACAGTCGTATCTTGCATTTGAGCATTTCCAATGTGGTGGTTGTCAGAGGGCCCAATGGATTTTGGCCATCTGCTTTTTCAGATGCATCCTTTGAAGTAAAAGAATATACTTCAGAATGGGAGCAAGAAGTCTGGGAACTTGGACCAAGTCCGTGGGCTCTTGCCTTGTACCCTCACTGAGACAGGAGCACAGCATGGGTGTCTGGCTCTGACTATGCCAAGTTCCCTGGTGTCTTAGGGTCCTCATCAAAACAGCCTGAAGGCATCCATCTTCAGGGGAAGGAAAGCACTGTTGATTCCACCAAAAGAATCAAGCAAAGAATTCCATCAAAAAGAAAAAATAGGCAAATAAACAAAAGAGCCCATGTGGGAATTAGTGCAGCCAAGGCTGTCTGTAAGTGTCCTTCTTCATCCCTCTTTCCCTCTTTGTTCTGCACTACTGCCCTGTATCTCTTTCACTCTCACACTGATGTCTGTGAGCCCATGGTGAGCTGCTTCAGATATGCCCATCAGAGGGCTGCAGGATTGTAGAACACCGACAGTTTTGCCAACCCTAATTTTGATTTTTGGGTGTCATCAAGTATTATATTAGTTTACAGCCTTCCTGCTTGCCTCTGTGTTTTGATGAGTTCCTGCCTAAATTGGCTTGTTATGGGAGTAAGAGAAGCATGATAGGTGCTGGGAGGGAAACGATAGGAGCCTTCAGCTGAGGGTAGGTGGGACCTGGTGGCACTGTGCATAGTTGTCAGGTCTTAAGGTGGCTCTGCCGTCTCGTGAACCTGCTGTACCGAGGAAAGCAATGCCTTTTTTGGGCTTAAAATGTAACTTTAGGTGCAGCTAAATTTCACTTTCAGCTGAAAGGTATGTGAGTGCTGTCTTAATATGAAGCATTTGTCACTCTTTCACTTCCCTGTGGCACTTCCTAAGCTGTTAATTTATCCTGTTATCTAAGGTATGAGATCTGCTGGGTTAGAAGTTAGGAAGAGTCAGCTGTGACAGGCTGCCTGGGGCTGGTGAGGAGTGCTCTTTGTTGAACAGTTTTCCATTGCTTTTAGCTGTCACATTGTTTTCCCTTCTGAGAAACCTTCTGTTTATTGATGAGCTCTGTAACATTATAATGCTCATTGTAAACACGGATACAGAAGCATTCATCAGATTATGTTAAAAAATTACTACAGCCTTTTCCAAGTTTGTCACCAGTGTATGATAACTGGAAGAGCCCACAGTGTTTGTTGAACACAGGACTTCACTAAACCCCAGTAAGTCTTCTCCAAAGCTCCCAGTATGTGTGGGCAGGTATGCCAGAGGGCTCAGGGGAGCTCAAGCAGAGAGGATCTTGTGGTCACTAGTGCTGTGAGCCTGGGAAGCATGTGTGAATCATGATTCATCTCTAGCTGGGCTCACTACCGAGAAAAATGAGTGTGCAGGGTATTTGTCATTTATTTGGGCTAGAATATTAAGTTTTATCGTTGCCCGTCTAGACTGCAGAAGTGGCCGTGGTGCTGCAATGCTGTTGCTCATAGCAGCAGCGAGTTCAGCCTAATTCACGGAGCTCTGTTCCTGAGATTGCTGTGCACTATTGTCAGTGTTCTAGTCTTCTTAAAAATAAAAGCTTTGGCAGGGCGTCACTCTACTCTGCCTGAGAAGGGTGGCCTTGGTTGTTGCCAGGGGTGATTAAACTACAGCAGAGGGGAGGACAGGCTGTTGTTGGCTTTAGAAACTCGGTGGTGGCTCACCTTTTGCTAAAGGGCTCTTTAGTTCATGGGCAGTGAGGAGGAACTCTTTGCTCTCTAGCCAGCTGAGAAGCAAAAGATTCTGTGTTTAAAAAAACAATCCTATTTTTGCACAGAGAAATTGGCAATATTTGCCTTGGTTGTGTGTAACACTCTCACTTTTTACAAACAGAAAAAAAAGAAGCAGTATCCCAAACATAGGAGTCTCTATTAGAAAGAGTCTTTTCTCTCTCCTTTAGAAAACCTTTTAATGGCTGCGATGCTGAGAAGAATTTCTGGCCCTACAGTGTGTTTTTCATAATCTTTTGATACAGGAGTAGAGTTATCTGACAGGATTGTCTCTTGCCTGAAGAACCTGCTCTGAAAGATTTTTTCCTTCTGTGCTTTATATCACGAAGCATGTAAGAGGGGAAAAAATTGGTCAAGAACAGTGAGTGTTCTTAGAAATTCTCTGAAGCATCATTTTATTTTGTAAGCAGCATTATGTTGCTAATTGTGTTGTTAGTAAGTACAGGATGATCTATATGTCACTCCTTGCTCTTCAGGGTAGCTACTTTCCTTCTTGGTGTGATTTATATCAGTTACTGAGGTTTATTTTGCCTTTCTCTCTTCAGGTCCTTTCTAAATCTAATCCTTAATGAATGCAATCTTAGGGCCAAGAATGTTGTTCCTGTTTTACCCACGCATAATGTAATAGGAAGGGTGTTAGAGGATAATTAATTTTATAGCACATGGCATGTATGATGATAGGGCAAGTCTCTCTGCTCTTGCTGGTGTTGGGCATTTCTAGTACGGACATTCTTCTGTTTAGGAGATGAAAATCACCTGATAACTTTTCACAAGCTTCACTAACTTCCTTTTCAAGAAGTCTTTGTACAGTTACTTCTGAGCCCAGGTGGAACCACTGCTCGCCTAGCTTTTCCTTTCTGTAAACAAGTGAGCACAAGCACCAGCAGTGTAAAGAGAAATTGCTTCCCTTGTTTTCTTAATCGGCTTGTTAAAATAGATGCAGAATTCTAATTTCCTGGGCTTTTCTTTCATCGGATGCTGAAGAATGGGTACCTAGGCTTTCTGCCCTAAGACTTCTTACTGGGTTAGATGAACTAGGGGGGTTTTTTAATTAGCTTTTTGATTGTTTTGCTTCTCAGTGGATTTCCTCTTTTGCTCATCCTCAGTAGTTTCAGCCTAACTTGTTTACTAAATATAGCTGTGTCTTGTTGTTCTTTAACTGCTGGGTTCTCAGACTCCTTTCCTGACTCTTTAATGGCGCCACTGCTCTACTTTTCATGACAGTGCTGTTCATTGCGAAGGACAACTGTTCTGGCAAATGTGTGGAGAATCTGGTTTCTTTCTGTGGTTGGTGGTGTACACTGCCTTTCTGCCCCTTCTAGTGATGTGGATTGTGTGCTCTTGAAGCTTTTAAGCAAGATATTTTTCAGTGCAAGTATGTCTTATTGTAGAAGTAGGCTTACTTTTTGTGTTTAAATACCTTTTCTTAACTTTCTGAAGCTGCTTGTCCTTGTGAGTGATTCTTATTCATAACAGAAGTGCAGTGTAAGGGGGCAAGAGAGGGAACAACATAGCTATGCACTATAAGTGTATACGATATATTTTGAAGAGATGCAATTTCATTGAATTTCAGATATTGTATTAAATGAAAGAAAAATACTCTCTGTTGCCTCTTGTCTGGTTCTCTTGTTTCACTGAAACTCCGCTCGCAGCTGTGAATGCAGTGCTCCAGCCTGGAGTCGGTTCCCATTCCTTCTGCCGGTTTCTTTGGGCTTAAAAAAATAGGCAGAGGGGAGTTGGAGGGGAGGCTGAAACCAAACCGTCTTATGTTTGACTATATTTTGGATTTGTGTAAACAGTTTTAATGCATCGAGCTAAATTGGCAGGCTTTTGTAATCCTTTGGGAAAATTGGGAGTTTGAAACCCAGTGGATAAATTAAAGTAAAAAATGGTTCTAAGTCCCAGATTTGGCTCCCTAAAGGCATGCTGTAAATTAGGTCTAGAAATGTGGGCTTAGTTAAAGTAAATGAAAATGTGTTTTCATGAGAACTTAATAACTTTAAAGACAAAAGAGCTGGATTTCTTTATTCTGAGCTGAGAACACAAAAGCGAGGAAATGGCTATTGACAAGAGAAATTTATATTCGCTATCCAAACACAGAGGTAATGATTTCACCACTTTTTATGGTCTTTAATGAAATTATGACATAAGAGTACTAGAAATTGTTTTAAAATGCTTAAATTCAGTCAGCGGCTGAGGTAAGCAAGCCTGCCCATGCATAACTAATTTAACAATCGCAAATATGCATAAGGAGAATGGTAGATCTATTAGTTTTCTTACAGTTTACTGTGTTACTTCTTTTTCTCTTTTGAGAACAAAAGAAAAATGTTGCTTTTCGTCAGGGTTCTGACAAGCTTAACACCCATTGCTGTACAAAATAACAGCAGTAGGGTGGGCTTCAGTTTGTTTCCCTCCCCTTTATTCTTGGTCACAAGCAGACCATGCTATTTTCTTAAAGACATTTTCTGTTGTGTGCATTTATATGGATCTTTAATTTAGTAAACTTTGAATTTCATTGGCAAGCTCTGCTTAAAAATGGCAGAGACCAGTTTTACAGGTTCGGTTTTTGAGAAAGAACGCCACCTTCCTGAACTGACTTCTTTTTAGTCTTTGTTATACCTCTTACAGTACCTCTGCCTTCCATACTGATAGGCAAACTGTGGAGTGGCTTTGAGTTGTAAATGTAATCCTTTTGGTAGAGCATGACTACCAAATTCTTTTCCAGGAGCAGAAGATACTGGAAACCTGACCATGTGGAAGGAGAAGTGTTGTTGTTAAAGATTTTCACACACTTCTCTGGTTTGATGTAGCTGTGGTGAAATCATGCTTTGAGTTGGAGCATTTCTGAAATGATTGCTGCAAATGTACATCTGGACTTCTCTGGGAGCAGAGTCCACATCTGATACGTTAACATGCATTGCAACTCTTACGGTTTGGGTTTTTTTTGGATGCAGTTTGACTGAATGGATTTTCAGAGGAGCATTCCTAAAAATGTGCTTTTCAGTGTTTCCAAAGAGAGGTGTGGAAAGGAGGAACCTTCACTGGTAGGAACCACAAATTAAACTCTTTCAGCTGCAAGATATGGAAATACTCATGTCTGCATAGTATCACTTAGCTTTTTTAAACAAGAACTCTAACAAGGAGATACTTACAACTTTGTTTAGCTATGGAATTCTGGATTGAACTATCTCCTCCTCTCGCAGCGTGTACTGTGCAAATGCCACCAGAGAGACCTGGCAGGAAGTCACTGGTTTGTGTGGCTGTGGTGTTTGCTTTCTGAATTATAAACACATCCATTAAAGCCATGGGGCAAGGGGGACAACAACAACAGGCAGTCCAAACTCTCTTTTTTTTCTTTCATAGGTTAAGTATGAAACAGCACCGAGTCCCTGTGGACTTGTGTAGCTGTAATAAGCACTGCTTTCAGGTAGCCTTAGACTCATTTGCATTGAGGTTGGTGATGGAGAGGATGTCTGCATGTCTATTTTCGAAGCATTTAACAAAGGACGTGGCATTTTTCCATGAAAATTATATGACATATTTCAGAAAGATGACATGTTGGCAGTGTTGTTCTCCAGATCTGGATTTTTTTCTATATTTTCTATAATCTGTGACCATAGTATTTTCTGAAAGATGCTTGGAGTGGTGAAGGGTTGGTTATAAATGTCAAAGTGGTCATCTATCTCACAAATGAAGAGTTTAAGCTGTTTACTACTGTGTTAAGGTATTTCAAAACACATGGATGTAAAAATTGCAAGCCGTGCAAGCAGCACCACTTTCTCTCTGCCTGCAGAAAGCCTTACAGCTTAATGTGAGACCTGTCTCTGAAGATGGCTGGAGCTGTGGGAGGGAGGGGAGGCTTGGAGCTGCTGGGTGACCACTGCTGTAGCTGTGTGCTCTGAGCCTGCAGTCCTTGACTGGGACAGGCAAGGAGTTGTTTTGTGAGAGGGAGGAAGTTACTTGGTGTGTTGAATAAGAGCATCGCTAAATGGAGTGAGAATGTGCAGCTTCCACTCCCAGAGGGGTCACAGTAGCATTTTTTCCTATTGCTTTTACTGAGGGCTTGGATCTCTGATGCCTCTGTATTCAATCTCTTTACTCCCATTTATTTGTCAGGTCTTCTTACTTTTAAGTGGTACTGAAAGTGTGGGCCACCAAAGAGTTATGTGCCTGTGCTTTAACTCAGATGTTTATGGGTTGTAAACTGTGCGCAAATTCTGGATATACTGAGGTCAAAAATCAAAGAAAATGGTCCTGGTGGGGTTGACAGAGTGGAGATTTTACCTTTTGTTTCCCTCTCTGCCTATTGGTTCAGTTATTGCCAAGCTAAATAATATAGGTGTGCGTGTAGAGGTTCTTGCTAAGATGCTTTTAATTAT
This sequence comes from Myrmophylax atrothorax, assembly GCA_026770055.1. Lineage (NCBI taxonomy): Eukaryota > Metazoa > Chordata > Aves > Passeriformes > Thamnophilidae > Myrmophylax > Myrmophylax atrothorax. The sequence continues at coordinate 23,453,678 of JAOXXN010000446.1, forward strand.
TTGTATTTACTTAATTATTATTTGCAGGAGAACTTTCAGTTTCCTGTTCCTAGAGTTACAGCAGCTTTACCTGCAGAAGGGCTCTAACTTGGCTGCTGTTTTTTGTGAATGGCAACATTTGCTGTTTGTTTTTTACAGTCCACAAAAGGTTGTTTTTTCAGAGCTATAGATAAAATGACAGGGAATTGCAGAAACGTGAAAGGGAATTGACAAGAAAGAGTATTTGCAGTGTATAGCGTACATTGTATTTTTCTTTGTATGTGTGCATTTGTGTTTGATAGGATCACTTACATCTAACTCTGAGCCTTTAATTGAAGTTAATTTAATCAGATAAAACTTGAATAGTCCTTATTTTTGTTTCCAGAACTTACCTGGAAGTTTCCAGACTGTGGTGTGTGCATATATCACAGAATCACAGAATATTCTGAGTTGGAAGGGATCCACAAAGACATCGAGTCCAACTCTTAAGTGAATGGCCCCTGCAGTGGTCAAACCCACAACCTTGGCATTATCAGCACCAGGGTCTAACCAAATATATACAGTAACACACCCACTGACACCCATTCCACCCCCTCTCCCAGTTTTATTTATAGAGATCAAAGTCTGGACTTGTTTTGTCCATAACTGAACATGTCAAAGAAAGCCATTACAGCTTGTTCTGGAACTGGTAGTAAAGTACATTTTCAGTGGCATCTCCAATAGGTCTTTTTGACATCATCAAAAATTGTGTGAAAGAATTACATAGTGCACCTATAATTTCATTGAAGTATATATATATATTCTTCAGTTGAAACACCGCTATTATAGAGTTACAGAATCGTTAAGGTTGAAAAAGTACTCTAGGCTCATGAAGTCCAACCGTTAACCCAGCACTGCCATGTATACTACTAAACCGTGCCCCCAGGTGCCTTATCTAGATGTTTTTTGAACACTTCCAGAGATATTGACTCCACCACTTCCCTGGACAGTTGATTCCAATGCCTGACCACCCTTTCAGTGAAGAAACTTTGCTTAATATTGAATCCAAACCTTCCCTGGTGCAACTTGAGGCTTTTTTTCACTTGCCCTACCACTTGTTTCCTGGGAGAAGAGTCTGACTCCCACCTTTTATATATATATATATATATGTAGTATCTGTTATGTAATATATCCTTATTTGAACACACTTTTTGTATGTATGATTAAAGCATATTTTAATTTCCTGTCAATATTATTGGGTCTTCATTATCTTATGCATTGCAGTATATATTTTGGTTTGCAAAACTTTAAGCTAACTTTGAAGTAGCTTTTTTTCCCTCTGCGATATGGCTATTTATGTAGTCTTTTGCATGCAGTGTACAGATTAAAACTCAAAATACCTTCAAAGTTAAACTAATTAGCAGGTAAAGGAAGATAAAAATCTTTACTAGAAAGAACTGACTTGCCTAAGATGAGCAAGAAGCTACATTTTGGCAAACAGCTCTTCTGTACTGTCATATGATCTTTGGGTATGTATTTTTAGAAGAAAAATGGGTAGGAGTGATGTCATCTAAGAGTTGCCTGTTCATTCCTAACTCTTCTTCATCAGCTCAGTTACTTGGGGATGTTACAGACCCTTGAGTTGCAGTACTGGCTTAACAGCCTTGGGTTGTGGCTTCTGTTTTTGATCTGCATCATTCTCTCTTGTGCAAAATCATCCATTTCATAGTAATTTTCATCTGCTTCATCAGCATTGATGTGTGTGTGTTAAAATCCCCTTTCCTGTGTAGTGCATAGTACATGTTGTATCCTACGTTTTCCTCTAAGCTCCAAGAGGAGCAGATGATCAGTGGCCTTGAGCTACATGGTACCCATGGGCACTGTCACGCTAGGAAGCAAAGGCAGGTTCCCTCTGGGATCTGGGGGAAACCATTGAGATGAAAGCCATCTCTGTGTGCATTTACTAATCCAACTGCACATGTGGTCTTAGG
>JAOXXN010000446.1:23471023-23482450 GCA_026770055.1 Myrmophylax atrothorax
CACCCACCCCCTGTCATGTGTGGACAGAGAAAGAGTTTATATGGGGAAAGCTGTGTTCGCCATTCACGTTGTAAAATAACTCATCCATTTTTATGCAGTGGTCTAAATTCAGAAGGAAGTTGGTTTGTTTATGTGGAAGAGAAGAGGTAGCATTAGCTTTAACTACAATATAACGCTTTGAATTTGATTGATTTGGCACGAGCAGTGGACTAATTAAATTAGTGCTTTGTGAAAGGTTGTTTAGATGTCAATGTACTTTCTTGGGCTTTGTTTCTGAGGAAAGAGAATTGGAGAATGGGTGTGGGGGTTGTGGGTTGATGCCTTCTGTTTGTTTATTTGGGTTTTTTTTGGAAGTGAAACCACATATGGGTGTTTTGGAGTTTTGAGAAGTCAAGGTTTATTGTATTGCTTACTTTGGAAATGCTGCAGTTTTATTACCTGTTTGCAAGGCAGGACAAAAAAAAAGAAATTGGATACAGGAGCGGGGACATCACTGTGACACTAAAGTTTGTTGTTTAGGGAGGAAAGAACTTGTTAAAAAGGTGTTATTGTAACTTTCCTAAGTTGAAGAGGTTGATGTGCTTGTTGATTTTTGAGTCAATGCTGAAATACAGCTTCTAATACCTTTTTATATTGGCAGTGGAGAAAAATGGGTCTATTTCATGGAGAGACTCTGAGTGGGGTTTTTTGTTTTGAGGTTTTTTTAACTTGCTGTAACAGGACTCATCTGAAAACAAGACTAATTCCGTGCACTAGAGATAATCTCTTGATTGCAGCTCTTGGAGAATCAGCAATAAATGCATCCTTCCTGAAATACCAATTGCGTGTTACTGCTTGTACTTGCTCAGAAGTTGACTAAAGGACTGTAGTATGTAATGTCTTGTACAGCTTCCACAGAAGTGCTTAAAAATAACTATGCATTCCTCTTTTTGTTTTGCTTTAATTGCAGAATAATATTGTTCTTATCTAATTTGGTGAGTTCTGTGTCTAGCTTCAATATAGTTAATATTTAAAAAGAGAGCATAAATGGTGGTTCCAGAAGGCTAAGTAGCTATTGACCTAAATATATAAAGCTTAACTTGGAGATGTGAGATGAAAGTGTAACTTCCATAAATCAACTGTCAGCTCCAATGTTTGAGACATTTATTTTCTACTCTGTTTTCACTGTGGTTTGTTTTAGGTGTAAAGTGAAAATAATGGCATCATTAAGAAGAGAAAGCCATGGAAATGTAATTCTTATCAGTTAAGACAGTCATGTGCACATGCAAGTTTGCTTATGCTCCTTCCAAGCAGGTGTTTTCTTTGAGGCATTCATCCCCTCGGTTGGACCTGCCTTAGTGGGGTACATCATTGCTCATTCTGGTGTGCTTTTCCCATTTCTTCTAAAACAGATGGCAGCTGGCTGTAAACTTTACCTGTGAAGTCCCCATCTCCTTTTGTCTGTCCAGTGCTTATTGCTCTTATCTTCACATGGCATTTCTTGGGATAACAGCAGTGGCATTGGAGGTGCTCTGACTTTGGTGACCTGACTGTTGGGAATGTGCTGCAAATGCAAGTCGTGGTGTAGGGTTACATTAAAAAGCATCAGTAGGTAGCAGTGATAGTTTCTACTGTCTGTTACTTTGTTTGGGAGGTACTGAATTGTGTAATAGGTGTGCTTGAATAAACAGGATTACATTTAACTTGGAAGAGAAGAAAGAAGCTGAATAAAATGTTTTGGAGTATGGTTATAATACTACAGAAGGGGCATAAATTCAATTTTACCCCAGTGGTTTATTCATTGTCTTGGAACCAGGGAATAGGTAGTCATGAAACAGGTGGTCTTCACCCTCTAAAATGTTGAAGAGAAACTAATCCTGAATTAATTTTTTTGATGGTTTTATATTTTTGTTTGTTTTGTTTTAAGGAAGGTGTGTATATGCTTTCAAAACTTGCATAAGGAGCTGACATTTCTGTTTGAGCTTTTGTAAAACAGTCTGGAATGTCTACCAAAGTGACTTAAGACAATGAATCTAGGGTATTTCATAATAATTATTTTCTTTACTTGAATCAGAATTTGAGCTTGAGTGTAGTTCACAGAATAGGTTGAAAGGTGCAAAATGGATTTTTGTCTCTAAATAACTAGAGGTGTTCAGATATTGCCATGTACGGGAGCCTGAAGTTACAGTGCTGCATTAAACTGTATTAAAAAACCAAATCCATATAAATATGCAGAGTAGAAATGATACCGTACATAATTGGCTGTTCATATTCTGATGCTAGTCTACAGTTAATCAAGTATTGATTGATATTTATTTAATGGTTTTTTTTTGTTATTTGAATTTTACATCAAGCTGTATTACAAAGGGCTTAATCAGAAGCTCTTCTATTTTCTAGCGTAGGGTGCAGGGGCTTTTAAAAATAAATAAATAACTTCTGTCTATGCAATGACTGTTCCCAGCCTTAACTAATTACAATACAGATAATATCAGAGGTATAATTAGAGTTGTAGAGTTGTGCACCTTAGAGTTTGGTATTTTTTTTCTTATGATAATGGTAAATGGAACATTTTCTCATACTTAACTGTGGTTCTCCATGGGTTTTAAAACCTCTTAATTTGGTATGACACTCTTCCTTTTTTGTGTTCTGCTACTCTGTATTTCTTACCATGCTGAGTATGAAGGAGGAGTATTTTTTTGCCAGTGTTAGAACTGAGTTATACAATTCTTCATTAAAAGGGATTTAATGATTTTCAGCAGTACATACTGATCTGCAAAGATGAACTAAACAGGTTCCTGCAGTTTTGAATACCTGCCTTTTGTATGCAATAGATACAGAGGCAGCTGATTGGCGTTGACCAAGTTCTGCTACTTCAGTTGTAATTATTTAAATTTACACATGCCAGCTGTGACGTAAAAAAAGGCAAAACAAAGCAAACCCATTTTTAGAAAGGTCCTCTTCTATCTTCCATCCCTTTACTTATTTAAACTAAAAGATTAGCTCTGAGTCTATAGTGTTTTTGAAATACTTGTGATAGAGGAAACTAAGCCATGATATTTCTCTGGTTTTTGTATGAGAGGTTTTTTTAGATATGGAATAAAATATTTCCTAAATATAAGATAAAAGAGTACTGCTGAAGTGATAACCCTGAACTGATAACTAATGCCCAGCTCAAACAAGGCAAATGAATTTGTGGAGGGACTTAATTCCTGTCCACCTACCCCTTCAGACAGAAGTGTGCCATCAATAACTTGACTCAGGAAGCAAAGAATCTTGAATAATTAAATTTAGGTCATAAAAGTTTAAGTAACATCCGGTCTCAGAAAGAATAGATATATCTGGAGGGGGGTGGGGAAAGACAAAATGGAAGCAGGAAGAGAGAGCAGTACACCAAGGTTGAGTCAATAGAGGCCCTTCGGAAAAGGGGAATTCAACCCTGGTGAAACCAATACAGAAAGCCATAAAAACACATCAGGCAAACGTATGGGAAGGAAGTCAGAAGGGTGTTAAGTCTGTGAAGCAGATGGTGTACTTTGTAATGTGTCCCCTTACTTCCTATTTTTGTGAGTGAAATGGTTCCTTCTCCAATATAGAGTTAAAGGAAAAAAAACACCTGGGGCTGTTTTAAAGTCTGGGGGTTTGGTTTGTTTTTGGGTTTTTTTTGGTCTTGTTAATGAGAAGGAATCACTGTCAGACTTTAGGATGTGGAGTAAAATGATAATCAAGCTGGTGCATGGAAACACAGCAAAGTGTAGCGACCAGTTAGATAGGTCAAAGAATTCCAGTAGTATTTAAGGATGTTGAGGTTGCTCTGTTCCAAATGTACATTTTGCTGTCAGTGGGAGCTACATGGTGAAATGACAAAAAAAAAAAAAGAGTTAGTTATTTGGTTAATACTAGACAAGTTTATGAGAAAATAGAGTAACCTCATGAAGGAGCATCAGTGAGCAACAAGGAGACAAGGACAGCATGTTGGACTAAGAGGATTTACAGAGTCTTAATTACTGTCTTAACTTGTGAAGGAAGAGGGCAGGACAAACATGAATTTACAGATAAAAGAGGACCTTGATGTATATTCTAAATCCAGAATCGGGCAACCAAATTTTAAATACATGGAGAAAAATAGAATGCTTTATCTTAGTGCTTGTCTCCAAGGGATCAAAAAAAAAAAAAAAAAAGAAGTGGGGGAAACGTATGAGACAATGGAAAGGTAGAACATCTCCTGTGAACAATGAACACTCAACAAAACTAAATCCAAGGAAAAGGAAATACTCCCACCCACTCTTTTTTCCTTATCCTTGTTCTCACAGAATTAGTTTTTACATTAAAAAACACATCTCTTTCAGAGGCCACTGAAGCTGAAAGCTCTTCTGAGAATTGAGATGATTTAGGCATTTGTATGAGTAGCAAGTAGGAGGTGTTACAGTAAACAACATCCGTTTTCAGAAAAGTGTAGAATTATCATGGGTTTGGGTATCGGCCAAATTCAGAGGTGTGGTTTTTAATTTTTGTGGTTCCCCCCTCCCCCCGAATAAAGTATGTCTGAATGTGTTATTAACATAAATGGAGAAAAAAATACATTCCCTTTTCTGATATATGGTGCAGGTTAGATTCACCAGTAGTGTCATCAGATTGAATGTTTTTCTGAAGTACAGCCCTAGGACATGGGCAGCTTGTGACCTCAGTGAGTGGCAGCGGTGATGGGAGGAACATTCACTTACTTCCTTTTAAAGAAACAACCAACCCCCTCCTCTCCAAGCAATCAAACAAATGCCAAAAGTCAAATGCTTTGATTTGTATGTTGTTTGACTTTTGCTTGGGAAAATCATTAGGAACAATTTGTCATACAAATACATACGAGTATCTTCTCTCCGACGTGTAAGAAGCTGATACGAGGCTATAGCATCAATGGAGATATTGTGGGCTCTTATCTCAGTGAATATAAACAGAATTGGAAGGCAATTGCTCTGGCTGGAAACTGAACTGCCTTAGCAGTTCAAGTGCTTCCAAGCACTCGTGACTGTTGGAGCCACATTGCCTTCATGTGCCTAATTCTGCCTACTTTGCAGCCACTGCTGTCATCAGGGAAACAACTTGTGAGGAACTGGGATCTGCCTGGCAGCACATGAATTTCCATCTCAAATATGCAAATAAAAATCTGAGGGCTGAACACAGTCTGGTGTTATTAAATCAGTGCTGAAGTTGTCAAATACAACTGTTGACTTATTTCTTTTACTAAAGAGAAATGTACGTTTGTTGAAATCAGGTTGAGCATGTTGAATCTCTGTTACTGCTTGAGATTTCCATCTAATCTAGTGCAGGAAACCTATTTTTTTCTTCTTTTTTTTTCTTTTTGATGGTCAGGTTAAATGCTAACCAGTTGGTATTAGTAAGCATCAAATGCAATGAAATACCTTTTCAAAGGGGCTTTAAATTTTATAATGCACTTAACAAATATTCTTTCATTCCCTGTGTGTTACAAAGCACATCTGTGAATCAGTTTATATGCCTATTGCAATTATACTGTATTAGTCACTTTTTTTTTTTTTTGCTTAGAGGTATGTGTGTGTAAATCCTTGATGTGTGTATTGCTTGTGCAGATGTGTTCTGTTAGAAACCCCACACTTCAAAGTCTGCATGTCATGCATGTAAAGTACTTTCTTGGGCAAGAGGAGGTCTCATATCCAAGTGTTATCTCAATCTGTGTTTCTGAGGCTTGCGAAAGAAAGGTGCTTTAACTTGGACTTTTCTGCTTGGAGGAAGAAACCCATCTTTTATTACTGTTTGCACTGAATTACAGGAGTTAATAATTGTTCACATGTGTGGGTGCATGGAGAGAGAATGTGTTCACTGAAGGCAGGAAATCTAACAGGTCAATATGTTGTTCTTTTGCTCTATGCACTTGGTGACATATTCAATAGTGATTCTCCTGCATTTGGTCCTTTAAAAGCATTTTTAAATACAGTAACTATGGGTGAGCAGTGTCTTAACAAAAAATGCTCTTGTAATGTTTGGGTAGTGGTGTATAGTCTGTCTGAGGCGCAGTAAAGCTGATGTATAGCTGTGCATCCTGAAATATAGTTAGATCTGTGAAAGCATTAGATGTGACAACTCACGCTTTTGTCAAAGGCAAAACCCCTGACAATCAATTTTCTTCATCATCACTTAGTATTCAGCTTATTGTAACTGAAAGATGAAAACAGTTGAATTAAAAAAAACTGCTGTTTTTAACAGTTATGTAAGAAAGCCTATGTTAATAGTTTCCACACACCTAGTGACCTTCAGTATGAGAAAATATGCTATTATATGTCTAGTCATGTTTTTAACTTCAGGAATCACCAGCCTCTTTCAAGAAGGGTGTAAAACCTCCCTGCCAGACAGATGTGGGATGATCTTCCTCCTCAGTCTTAATAGAAGTTGTTTTACCATCCCTAAGAAGGGTGCTTTGTATCTCCTCCTGTTAAAGCACATTGCCTACCATGTCTGTTTGTAAAACTGACTTTTCTTTGTGTTTTTCTTTTTTTTTTTTATATCTGGTTTTGTCAGTGGTAATCTGAATGCACTTCTTGCCCTCCTGAAAAGAAAAAGTGCCATTTTTAGGAATGATTGACACTTTTGACTTTACATTTTGTGAAAGTAAATGTTTTTATTAGCACAAATACAATACTTGCAATTACAGTGCTATGTTGTTTTTAAGGAGAGTATTGCTGTGGCTTATATAGCCTTACATTAGTAAATAACAGAAGTGCTTCTTTTCCAAATAGACATTTGCATTAGAGTTCTGAAGAAAATTAGCTAAGTCCCTGTTTAATATTCTTCTTTTCTTAAAATGGTTTTGAAGGCAACATTTTCTTCTACCAAAGACATTAAAACAAGACATTTAATTCTGTTTTACTTTGCCAAAGTAATAAAAAATAATTTTGGTTACAAAGAATGCTAAAAATAATGTGTAATAGAAAGTATATGAACCTCTGAAATACTAATTGCTTTTTTTATGGTTCTCTTTGTTCATATTTATTTGTGGTCAGTTGGAAGGAAGTGAGCACTTTGTATCCTGCTAAGCGTGGAAGGCTTTAAATATGTAATGCTTGGTGTTAACTTTTTTTAAAGCATTACTTATGACTGACACATCCTGGTCTAGTTTACTCTTCCCACTACTGACCTTGAAAGCATGTCTGTGCAATAATTACTTATTGCTGGAACAAAAGATAGTTCTGTCTATGATTTGTTTGAATTCAGGAAGCCCTGTTTGCCAGAGTAAAATCTTGGTGACGCAGCTATGTCAGGTTTCAGCAGCCACGCCCCTGCTAAGCAGTTCAATTTTTCAGTTTTAACCTTTGTCCATAGCCATATTCCTTTTCCAGCAAAACATCTGAGGTGCTTTGCTTTCTTCATTTAGCAATGAAGCTGTGCTAAAGAAATGCCAACTTTTAGGAAAAAAACCCAGCAGCAAGTACTGCTGAGGTTTCCAGTTGTTTTGTATTCAGGCAAGTGGATGGTAGAAGAATAAATGGATTCTCTTCCCAATCATTGTGGTAAGGCTGACGCTCTGTATTTTGAAGTATTGAATGGTATAGATGGGATGGGTTTTGTAGAATAGGATTTCATAATGAACTATGCTTGATAGCTGAAAATCAATGCAGAATGCCATCACTGGCCTCCAGTTGCCTTCTTGTTGTTCAGGGATGCTGGAGGGACATCTTCACAGCTGTAATACAGTTTTCAGCACAGCTCTGAGGTATTGCATTAAGATTTGTCTTTGATGCTGTTGTTTAATGCAGTCTGTGTTTCTAATGAGCCATGCTGCCGAACGTGCTCCGTGTAGGACTGTGTGGGTATAGTTTTCACAGCTTTGTGGTGAAGATTTGCCTTTCCGCAATTGCAGTTTTGTAAGAATCCCTTCAAAAGTAATGGGTTTGGGGCAGCAATTACAGTTCTGCAGTGTATATTGCTAGTAATGTGCTGAGTTGGTCCCTGTGCAGTACCTGCTGTGTATGTTGACCTCTTCTCTGGTCTGAGTCTCTGGTGAATGTAACTTCACCATTACCAAATTGACAGTGAGCATGTAATTACAAATTAGCTGCTTTAACTGCTTTAGGAAAAAAACCCCAGAGTTTTGAAATCGAGTCCTGAAGGATCAGCATTTCAAAAGCAGATCCGTCTCTTTCTGCCTGGAGCCATCCATATTTATGCATGTGCATACACATGTGGCTTTTAATTATCAAATACCAAAGTTTTGTACTGAGACTTCTGTAATTTGACCCTCCGATGCAAATGCTAATTTCTGTTAAGCTCCAAAGCGCTTTAACCATCCTTTTTGAATGTTTGCTGAATGTAGAGGGCTGAAATCAAGAGTCATGGTCTTGGAGAGCGTTCAATGCTTTCTTAATACTCCTCTCCAGCCAGATGTGATTGCCAGGGGTCAAACCTTTGTTTACATCAGAAGTAAATAAAGCAGTCTTTTTGCAAATGACTTGTGAAGTAGAGTGTGGAGCCTCTGTGGTTCATTTGTTGCTGCATTCAGCTATGCCTCTTCTTCATACTGCCCGATTATTGCCAAATAATGGGACAACTGCCAAAGACCCTCACTGAAAGCTGTTTGTAATCTTCTACCATGTTGAGTACAATGTCACATTCATCAGCAGTCCACTGTCAATGAGTTAAAATGGGAATGCAAAATTCATCCTTTACAGAAATAGACATTTTTTTTTACTCTAACTTGTTAATAATGGTGTATTTCTTGCTCTTCTGGTCCTGCTTTCTGACTTGACTTCTTTCAGGCCTAATCAGCACCATTCCTTTCCTAAGTCCCTTGGCGGAGCTGGTGAAGGATTTGGGCATATTCTGTCCCTTGAGGGACTAAACTGTAGTTTCTGCTAGGCACAGACTAGGAGAATGAACTTAAAAAAGCCATTTTTTTTTGTCTTGGGCAGTGCTGTCCAATGAACTCAATGGTCAGCAGATTCAGAAAGTTTTTTCTTTTTTTTTTTTTTTCAAATGAAGATTTTAATACGGTTACCAAAGTATACTTAGTGTGGTTCTTCATTAGAAAAAAAACCTGGTGTCTTCTGAATGATAAACAAAAGAAAACTGTGTGCCTCAGAAGACATTTGGAGAACATAATTCCACCAAAAATCAGGATAGTTGCTTGAGTGTTTCAACATTTATTGAAAGTTTCCTAGAGCAAACAATAGGGGGTTTTTTCTGGTCTCTCTAGTAATCAGAAATTTTAGGCCTCAAATTAAAATGAATTTTAAAAATCTTGCTGGGAAAGGCAGTGAAAAAGAAGAGGTATACAACATCTGTTAATGATGAAAAAGGTCTTTTAGCTTCCAGAAGGTTGACTAACTATTGCCTTCGCCTTGGGCCACAAAGTAAGTGGTGAATGCTAAAGTAATGTGAAAATAGAAGGGTAAAAGACTTGGAAAAAACATGAAATAATCTAATTTAAGAATGTTTTAATTGAGCCATGGTTTTCTGGCCGCATTTAGATATGAATAGTACCCATTCAGTTGGTGTGTGACAACTGCTGAGGAAGGACTGGGGTATACAGTGGGGTTTTTTTGCTTTGTTAGGAAATATGTAAAATTAAGAGTGTTGATAATTGAGTACTTAGTTATTCTATGCAGAGATGATCCTTGTACTTGAAGACAGATTTACGTGATATTCACAGCTCATAAATCATTCTTGCATTGCCTCCCTGCAAGACTATTGGCAGTAGAATATGTTACTCAAAATATGCCTGTTTTCAATTAGCTCAAGGAAAATTCTCTAGTTACGGAAAGAACATCCATCTCCATTACCTGCCCTGAGGATTAGCACCTAAATACATATGCATAGAGATTACCAAAGCTTACTCTGTGTAAGTAGTGATTAGGGCTGATTTTTAAATAGGAGAGAATAGAAAGATTTAACACAACTGCCTTTGAAATGTTTCTAATCCTGAGGTTCAGAGTTATGGTCATTGTGAAATAGCTACTCAGAATTGAAGAAGTGCAGCTCAAAGCATCTGAGGCTTGGAAAGCACGGAGGATTTCAGAGTGCCAGTGTGATGTGAGCTGGAGCTGGTCGGACTCTGCTGCAGGGCGCCAGGAGGTGTCAGGGGTGCTGCCTTGCTCAGCCCAACTCGCTTTTCTCTTCTGCATGGGAGAGCAATACTGCTCTTGGCTGGTTTTCCTCTTTAACAGCATTTTTTTCTGTCACTGTTTACAACCTTCCTCCTTTTTATTTCTGGGGTAGGGCAAGTGAGAGCTTTATAGTTCTGTCATGTGTTTGTACAAAGCTCAGACACCCTTGCTTTTTATTTGTGGCTTTGCCCACTTCATTGTGCTTTGGTTAAAAGAGGTTGTTTTGTCCATGTAATTACAGATCCTTGCAAAACACAGTTTGTTCTGTGCTCTCACGGTGTTTCTTGTATAGTGAGTTCCACGTCTCCTGCTTCGACTCCGTTCTCTGAATTGAAGAAAAGGCAAGGGACATTGCCAACTTTCACAAAAATCTTCTCTTCTTCCAAGGGGAATTGAAATAGTTCTAGTCTGTGACTTTTTCTATTGAAAACCAGAATGGTGTGAATTGGCATACTTGGAAATGAACAATGTCCCATTAATGCGGTCAATCCAAAATCCCTTTTTGAAGGCAGAATGGGTGATCTTAATTTGTGTGAGGTTGCCAAAGTAAATGTCACTTGAAGTTTTGTGGCTTGCACTTAGCTGGAACAATATACCTGGCCTTTAAATAAAGCTTTTTTTCACTGCCTGATCATGGATGAAGGGCTAATTTTATTCTGTTTTGCTGCTAGTGAACAGATTTCTAAGGTTCTGAGTTAATAAGAACAACTGTTTTCTGTTCTTCCAGTGAAAGAAGCATTTACTTCAGCACATACATTTCAATGTGTAAAATGGCAAACATACAATGTTTTTAGGAGCATCTTGTCAGCCTGTTCTGGTGGGGAGTACAGATTGCTTCAGAGCTCATGTGCGTGTGTAAATTTGGAGGAGTCTGTTCCGTGAACAGAAGTCTGCTGCTTCTAGAAAGAGAATGTTTCCATAAAGTAGTATTGTTGTGTGTGTTTAGATTCAAATGACTGTGATGTGTTTGGGAAATGCTAAGCATCTAATAATTTAAGTAGTCACCTTTTTATTGTGGTCAGAAGAGGTGGGTCATTTTAGAATATGCATGAGAAAAATAGACCCTGTGGGAGGGTGCATGGAGGTTTGGTGCTCAGGCACTAAAGACAGTGCTGAAGAAATACTTTTTATATACTCTGTACTGGGAATTATTGACATTTTTGTTAATAGCATATAAGTCTGTCTTTGTGAGGCTTTAAAAATACTTTAGAGATCTTCATAGAATCATAGAATCATCAAGTCGATTGAGTTGGAAAAGACCTCCGAGATCATCAAGTCCAACCCTTGGTCCAACTCCAGTCCCTTTACCAGATCATGGCAC
>JAOXXN010000446.1:23508340-23519838 GCA_026770055.1 Myrmophylax atrothorax
GCCCTGCCTGGCCGCAGCCTGCGACCCCTCGGCGCTCGCCGCCTTCTGCACGGGTAAAGTACCGCGCCCGCCCCGTAGCGCCTGCAGGGCTTTCTCTGAGTGACCTCCAGCGCTTCGTGTTCCCCGTTTCCCATCCTTGGAGGACAGAAAGGGAAACCTGCCCGTGTCGGGGAGACACTGCTCTGCGTGGTGCGGGGTCGGCTTCGCGTGCAAGGTGTGCCCGCTCGCGGGCTGAGCGGCATCCGAGCCTCGAAGAAATGGAAAACGGGACAGTTCAGTAAAATTGTGATGTGTGTGGATAACGGAGGAAGCGACAGGGGCATGATGATGAAGTTAGTGCTGGCTGGACAGAAGGCTCCTGGCGTGAAGCAGCGCGGGTCCCCATGGAGGGGAAGCTTTGCGTGTGAGGAACCCTTCGCAGCCCTTGGGAAAGGGCGGCCCTTGCGTGTCCAGCCTTTCGTCTGGACCTCTCGGTTTGACGCTCTGTAAAGGAGAAGTGAGAGGAAGCCCCGCGGGGACGCGTGGGCTGCGCGGCCTCAGGCAGGCGGCAGTAAAGGCTCGCTCAGCGTAGGTAGATGGAGCTGCGGCTCCCGCCGAGCGCCTGCGGTGCGGGGCTGGCGGTGTCTGAAACGTGCATTTGCCCTTCAGAACTAAAGGTTTGCCCCCCGCCCCCTTTAGTTTTACTAGTGTCATAGTAAAAATTAAATATTTGCCTATTTAATTTCTTTAAACAGTTGCTGTCAAACCAGCCTCTTGCGTGTGACTCGGGTAATTAGTTGCAGTATTCTGACTGTAGTAACTAAAAGTATATGGCCTTAAAAAGACCAGCCAAACTCAGCAAGAAATCACATCAGAGATAAGACGTGTTCCTCTTGTATATAGTGGAGAAGTGTGTTTTTGTGGATGAAACGGACATCACTGAGCAACTCTTCGTTGTGTGCTGATTCATGCCGTTCAGTTTTGATATGAATGCAGCATCTCACATGTTAAACCTTACGTTTTTGGCCTAAAATACGATGGTCAACAGGAAACTTTGTTGTGAAAAATAGGGGAAAATATTTAGTGAATAGATTTCAATGGGTATTTGTTGGAAGAAAGGAATGACCTTGCTTTGTACTTTCTTAAAGTGAGCAATGCACTGTACTTTATCTGCTTCAGAATTCAAAGTATTTGGTTTAGAATTCAAGATATTGTAACTCTCAGGAAAAAGGGAGGGTAAAGTGGAAATATTAACATCACAAGTGCTTCGTATGATTTTTTTTTTTTTTTGCAGGCTTGCAAGGATTTTTACAGTAGAAAACAAAGCTTAATGTTCAACTGTTTGTCTTCAGAAAAAAATTCTAAAGAACAGCAATTTTTACAGCTATGACTTGAAGCTTTGTTATTGATACGTATGTTACCAGCGTTTCCATTGACTTTGATGGCTTCTAGCTCGAGTTTCTATCATCATTTGTAGTAAAAGTAGTAGTCTTGAACTTCATCTTAAGGCATATCTTGAAATTCCGAAGTGAGTGTGACATGACCTTTGAGATTTGTAAAAAAATCCAGCAAAATAAGGTACAAGAAATACATAAAGAAATACATAATTTTTTTCAATGCATATGTTCTATTTTAATTTTTTTCTGCGTCTTAGAAAATCATTTTGACTAAACTCTTGATGAAAGACTGAGGATTCTGTTGAGTAAGAGCTAAAGACAGCATGAGTAAATAACAGAAAACGTAGGTTTGAATATTATTGCCAGGGTAATGTGTTTGGTTGATTGAAAACTTGATTCCTACTTACACAGGTAGACCTAAAGTACCTTTATATAACGTTTTCTGAGAATTATGTGTTGGCTTGCACGTTAGCTTAGAATGATAAGAAACTGGTATGATGGAGAATTACAAAGTGCTTTGTTCATATGAAATTTCTAACTTCCTCCTTGAGAGCTCCATGCCCCAAAGGCTTTTAGCAACTTTGCAGTGGGAACAGGTATGAAAAAGCCTGAGATTAAGCTGTAGAAGGATGGGGTTTTTTTTGTTGGGCCATACATGCTCATTCTTGCTTTATTTAAAGGAGCTTAAGGCTTTGTACTAACAGTACAGTATTTCAGATGAGGTTTTGGGGGGTAACTTCTTTTTTTTAAAGTACGTGTCCTACAGTGATGTGCTTTTCTATAGAAACTTACCTATCTTTAATTATGATTTTTTTTTTGTGCACAGGTGTCGTACATACCTCTAATTGCTGATTTCTTGCCAAAGCTAAAAATTAGTTTCCTAATTCAGTGGTAAAGACCTAGCACTTCTTTTTAATATATGGGCTACTGGTGCTGATAGGCAGCTTAATCATATTTTTAAAAAAAGCTTCTCTGATTTCAGTAGGAATGACTTCTTTTTTTTCCACTTTTTCTAATTAGCCTTTTATAACTGAAGCTAAGGCAGAGGCATGTCCCTTCTGGAAGAGCATAGCTATCAAATTAGATATGGGCTGGAATTTATCTTTGATGATACAGATCAGGTTAGAAATTTTCAGTTTGACCAACAGAAGTATTTACCTGCAAAAGAACCTTCAATTGTCATGCTTCTTGATTAAATGTTTGCCTCCAGTGACACTTGACATTGAAAGTGGGATTTATAAACAGGAAAAAACAAAAGCTACCTCCAGTATCCCCATATTTGTAAACTTGATTGCTTTCAGACTCTTGATTTGGGTACATTTATCTGTACTGTTTAGACTAGTAGAGTTTGCTTCTGGTTTTTGGTTTGTTTCTTTTGGGTTTTTTTTGGTTGTTTTGTTTTGTTTTGGGTTTTTTTTTTGTTTTTGTTTTTTATGGTGGGGGTTCACCAGTTGCTGGAAATGGTGATGATTAAGATGAGGTTGTGGTGGTGACTCTGCAGGGTTTCTCCAGGGGTGACACTGAGTCCTTCTTGGGCTTTGTGCCTGTCACCCAGGGGCTGTGACTGTGTCATAGATGGGCACCTGAGCCAGCAGTGGCTTTTGCTGCCCACTCTCACCAAGGGGCCGTCACCATCCTGTGAGGGCAACTCAGCTGGCAGTGGCTTTGCCACCTGCCTTGCTGGCAGGGAGTGACGGTGCCTGGCACATGCTGCTGTTCCTGCTGCCTTGCTTCCCTGCCTGGGTGCTCGCGCAAAAGTACTTAATTTGAATTAGTATCCGACATGAGGAAAGTTGCTTTAAGTATTTGGATGTTACAAGGGCATTTTTCTTTCTAGTGCTTGTTATGTAGGCAAAAATAGACAAATGTGACATAGAAGGCCTACTTCCAGCCTAATATTTTACCCGAAATGGATAGGTACTGGATGGGGACCAGTTAAATAAACCAAGTGTCAGCCTATTTCAGGGGATTACATCTCCCTAAACAGTGTTTTTTCTGATAGGCTAGAGTTGAAGTCCCATGTCATTGTAGTTCTGGAAAGTACAATTGCAGCCTCTTATCTGCTAGAATTTGCAAGATAGTGCATACTTGTTTTCAAATTCGACTTCTTTCTCATGTTAGTATCATTTTACTTACCACCTTCTACTAATTTGGAGGAATTAAAAGAATCTTCTCTTCAAGGGTTATAAGCACAGTTGGACTAAGCAGTATTTACATGCTTTGTGAGTTAGCTGAGCCTGTGCTTAATGAAGTGAGCTATAAGCTAGATGGGCTGTTTCCAGGCTTCATTGCATCAAACTTACTGTCAAAGTGCTGTTTCCTCATCAGGAATGTAGAGAAGGGACATGCCTGCTCTGACGCAGCTGTGCACAGTACAGGCTGGTGTAGTGGCATTGTGCAGAGGCACAGGGGTCTCTCTGTGAGGTCGGTGTTTGACTCTGCAGATTGCTGACTGTAGACTTGCTGTAAATGTTTGCATGTATACCTCTTGTTAAAAGTCTTTCAGTGTATGTGGTGCATATTTTGGTAAGTAACAGCGTTACTACTCGGTAGCATCTGACTAAATATCTGCAGTATTGCACTGTAAGAGAAGTGCTATGTATCTACAACATAAATTTGCATATACTGTAAAGGTCTACAGGGTTTTCATCTCTATTGAGAAGGTTAATACTCATCTTCACTCAATGGAAGGCTCATTTCTTTAACTTCTTAGTTACTTTTTAAAACTGTAGTTACATTTTTTGGTAATGTTTCTTCTCCTTTGCTGGTTCAGGTCTCTATCTCTGACAGTTCTAGGAACATGTTAGTCATCAAAAGAGGATTGAGAAGATAATAGTGTCTTGTGCAGGGTAATGGTTGGTGTTTTCTTTGCAGTTGTAGAAAGTAATTGCAAGTTGAAGATACTTCAGCTTGAAGTTGCTGAACTGTCGAAATTGGTGAAATGTCAAAGGTGGAGTTGATGCAGTAAACTTGTCTTTAAAGGTCAGAATGAAAAGTTCAGACTGCACACACTTTCTCAGCATTGAGTCTTTGCTCTCAAATTTTGAGTAATGCCCTGATTAAGAAAGTATCTTTATGAACCCAATATCACACTGTGCCGTCACACAGATAAGTAAATTCATCAGGAAAGCAGTGTCATTGGAAACTTCTGTCTTGAAGCATACTCCACTAAAAGGCTTCTCCAACTTGCTCCTTCTGCAGTACGCCAGAGCAACTTGGAGAGCAGAACTTGCAAAGAGAAATACAGAAAAACCACTGAATGTGCAGATCCTGCCCTGTGAGCAGGGACAGAGAAGGAATAACCACATGTGGCAGTCTTTAATCACAGGTTTTTTATTGTGTCTTGAGAAGATACCCTTATGTCTCATAAAACCAAGTAGAATTTAGGTCACATGTCTTCTTGTGCTCTTCTCTCCAGCACTGTTTTTGTCCTTTTTATGTTCTTAAAATGCATGAATTTGTTGGGGTTTGCCTGTGAAGCTCTTTAAAAGTGTTTATGACCATGAGAATACCCACAGTCAGATTTCTGCTATCTATGAAATGCATCAAAGGAAACATTCACTTCCACAGGAAGCTGATTGAGTTGGTCCTTCAGGTTTTTGCATGATTTTACCTATTTAGTAAATAAATGGCATGTTGTGTTGAGCAATAAGGTATTTTTGGGGTAGATCTGAGAGATGTAGAGGCTGCATGTCATGTATGCTCTCGTATGAGGAGTTTCTCCTATGTAACTTTGCAGGTCGCAAAGAATGGCCACACCTAGTTAGAGTGGGCTTGCACAGGAGCTGCAGAGGGCTAAGAGAAGGCGGAAACTAAGAGCATGTTGACACAGTTGGTTACTAAATGTGGATTAGTAGGTTAAACACCCTGGCATTTAGTCTTGAGTAAGAGTGTGTGCATGAGTAGTTACTACATGGAAGCTGTGATGCTGTTAACTCTCGCTTGGGCTCGCTCCCTGGTAGTTGATGTGGCCATAGCCCAGGCTGTAGCACAAAGAACATGCTCACACTAGCTCAGTTTTAATTCTTTCTTCCTAATGTTAAAAGTAGAATAAAATCTGTAAAATAAGATTGTCAGAAAGGTTAGAAAATGCTGAAAATATATAAAATAATTTTATTCTTGCTGATGTATTTTGTTGTGGTGGGAGAACTGTTTTTCATGCCTGAAGGATCCTCTTATTTTGACTGGCAGTATTATGCAAAAATAGCATGCTCCTGGATGGTTCTTTTATATGTATAAATAGCTGAATTAGCATAGCTAATGCTTAGTAAGTGTATGTGGAATTAATCAATTCTAAAACATAAGCACTAGAGGAATAAACTGGATAATTCAGTGATTTAAGATAATAGCTGCTTTCAGAGTAACTATTATTTTTTTTACTTTAGATTGTTCCCTGCACAGTTTTCGAAACAAGTAGAAATGTCCAGGATTTAAAAAAGAGAATAGAACTGAATTGCAAACACTGGATGCCTACAACATAGAACTTTTTGCTGTATATTTTTCACTTTGAGTTTGAAGTGTATTAGTAAAAAAACTATAAACTTTATTTCTGTGGGTTGTAGGCAGGCTTTACCTAGCATTGATCTTCCTGATCTCTTACAAAATGCTGAAAGTGGTACCTAGTGGTAGCCAGAGAAGAGCTTTGAGATAGGTCTGCATGGGAGTGATGGCTGATGTGGCAGTGGTGAGTTGGGTGACAGCGAAGAGGCTGTCTGGTTGCATTCGTGCTTGCATACTTTTTTAACAAAATGTTCCTGCTTTATTTGAACTTGTGCACTTTAGCGTATAAAGAGTTATCTTTCTGAGGAGGCTTGGATCAATATCAGTTCTTTATTAATTAATGTCCTAGTTTTGTGGAAGAAGGAAGCAAATGAGAAAAAGTGAAGCTTATTCATAGTTTGTGGCACTGCTGTTACTTTATCCCAACCAGATTCAGTTCTTGTTTCCCTGTCAAGTATTTGTAGTACTTGTAGTAGTTCTATTACTAGATATATCCATGATCAGCCATGTCTCCCTTACTATTTGTAAGGGATATTTTCTTTACCTAAAAAGTGTTGCTGTGTGGCAAAGAGTGGGAATAAATACCTGAGAACTTTTTACACTTTGGAGACTCTGTAGGAAGATCAGAATGTAATCTCCGTATGGTACAAAATGTGATGTATTTAAGCAACTTTGATAGACATACGACCCTTTTGAGTTTACAAAATTCGACAAACTTTCCACACAAGTGTGTTTTCCTTCAGGATCCTTTGTGAAAAAAGGAAGAAGTATCCCTGCAAAAGGCCTTTTCCCCATGTAAGCAAATTCCATGCATATGCTCATGGTGGTTTTGTATGATTTATCAACATAGAGCATTTGTGGAAAGTTAATGTTGATAGTGTCCTTGCTAAGGAAAGTGCGACAATGCTTGATGATAGACCTATAGTCTGAAAGTTTAAAAGACCTTCTTTCTTTTTAAAATAATGAATATTAATATTAAACATCTCTACAGCTATTCAGAAGCAGTGTATTACAAGACAGCAGGAAGAATGGCTGAACAATCGGTCTCCTGTCAGGCGGCAGCAGCCACAGCAGCAGGAAAGGTGTGAGCAGTGCTTTCCACCCACACCTTGTTTACAGCTGTTACTTTAGCAAGGCTGTTTAATTGCTAACATAATAAAACAAAAGAAGCTTAACTGAAGAACCAGTCAGTTGTTTAACTGTATTTATGTTCGGTTCCCCTTTTTGAGGGTAGCTGTTGACTTATACTGGCATAGATAGTCCTGCTTGCTCTCTGGCTTGTGTTTTCTATGACACACAATGTGCAAATATTCCCATTATTTCTCAATAGTAGCTCCTCTGTAGCAATTGAAATGGAGATTGTGACTAATGTGAGATGAGTAGTTGAAGATACCACCTTACAGGTAGGCTGTGTGGGAGTCATGCAGCTGTGCTTTATCCTTGAAACTAAGCAGAGAGCTTAGACACGTCTATAGCATGTATAGCATGACTAGTAATTACTGAGATGATTTAGTTATTTTCTATGCAAAAAAAAACCTCAAAACCCAAACAAAACTGCTGTGGATTTGGTTCCACGTGGAAGTAAGCATTAGCTGTTGTGGAAGTGTTCCTCTAGTACCAAAGCTGCAAGCAGTTGCAGAATTTGGGGAGATGTAAAGATCATTTAGTTCCAACCCCGTTCCATGGACAGGTCGCTCCAAGATCCATCCAGCCTGGACAATTCCAGGGATGGGATATCCAGTTTTTCTGCGGATAATTGTGGCATCATCAGCAACACCTGGAAGGGACAGGCCTGTCAATACCTGGGAAAAATCCCTGTCCTTGCCTGGGAAAAATTCCTGTCTTTATCTGGGAAAAATCCCTGTCAATACCTGGGAAAAATTCCTGTCAATGCCTGGAAAAATCCCTGTCTTTATCTGGGAAAAATCCCTGTCACTGCCTGGAAAAATCCCTGTCCTTACCTGGGAAAAATCCCTGTCACTGACTGGAAAAATCCCTGTCAATGCCTGGGAAAAATTCCTGTCTTTATCTGGGAAAAATCCCTGTCCTTGCCTGGGAAAAATCCCTGTCAATGTCTGGGAAAAATTCCTGTCAATGTCTGGGAAAAATTCCTGTCAATGCCTGGAAAAATCCCTGTCCTTACCTGGGAAAAATCCCTGTCACTGACTGGAAAAATCCCTGTCCTTACCTGGGAAAAATCCCTGTCACTGACTGGAAAAATCCCTGTCAATGCCTGGAAAAATCCCTGTCAATGCCTGGGAAAAATCCCTGTTCCAACATGGAAAACCAGCACAAAACACCCCAAATGCTGCTGGGAAATGGTGGATTTTTATGGAGCAGCTTCCAGGGGGGGATTAATTTGTTAATTTGAAGGGACCTGGGAAGAGGAAAAGAGGGAAAAAAGAGGATATGGCTGTAACTCCAAGCAGGATACAGGGAGAGGAGGTGGAAAGCAGGGATGGAGCAGCACAAGGAAACCACCCCCTGGACCCTCTCCTGATTATCCCAAATCCCAAAGATTCCCAACAAAACACTTCCATGGAAACCAAAAACGAACGGATGGACTAAAACAAAAACCCAAACCACAGAACATATTCCCATGGGAATGATTCCCTAAAGAGCATTCCTGGCAGCTCCAAAACCTTCTCCAAGCTGGATACTGGGAATGATGCACAACTTTATATGGAATAAACGTATGGAAAAGAGGATGGTCCTGAATCCATGGGAAAAAAGGGACACTGAGTTGAATTCCCAGCCCTGACTGGGAACATTCAACCCCTGGCTCCACAAAAATCCAACCTTTATCCATCAGAATTCCTTGCAGGAATTCCCAGCCCATGAGCAGCATCTCCAAGTCCTCCCAATCTTCTCCACATGCAAAATTCCTTCCGGCTCGATCCCGACCCGGAATTTTTTTTTGCACTTTACCCCCAAATTAAACTTCTCCTACTTCTTTTCCGGAGCGGGGACGGTCGGAGAAGGTTGGGAAGGAATTCCCAGAGGAGATTCCAACATCCCCGTGATCCCTCTGGAAGCTTCCAGGGCGAAGAACCGCGACTCGGCCTTGTCGTACGTCGACTTCTGGAGCCACACGGATTCGCTGTCCCGGTGCAGGAAAAACCGGGATGGGGGTTCCTCGGGAATGCTGGGAAGTGGAGGGATGGTGGGAGGGGTCTCCAAGTGGTCAATTCCCATGGGATGGGTCTCCATGTTGTCAATTCCCATGGGATGAGTCTCCAAGTGGTCAATTCCCATGGGATGGGTCTCCATGTTGTCAATTCCCATGGGATAGGTCTCCAAGGGCTCAATTCCCATGGGATGGGTCTCCATGTTGTCAATTCCCATGGGATGGGTCTCCAAGTGGTCAATTCCCGTGGGAAGGGTCTCCAAGTGGTCAATTCCCGTTGGCTTCCCAACGTTGTGGTCCTTCCTCTCTTCCCGGTGGTTCTTCGGCGCTTCCGGGATTTGCCGTTTTTCCGGGATTTGCCGCCGTTCCGGGATTTTATCCGACGGATTCCCGGGAAACATCTTCTCGTAGAAGTTCCTCTCGGCGTTGTCGTAGAGGGACTTTTCCAGCCACACCTCCGAGGTCAGAACTTCCCAGTTGGAAATCTGCGGTTTTCCGTTCACCGTCGGCTGCTCCGAGCCGGATAAAGCGGGAGAAGAGTCGGGAATTCCGGGAGCCAGGCCGGGCGTGGCAGGAGTGGGCAGGGCGGTGCCATAACCCTCATCCGGCGTTCCCGGGATCCGGAATGACGGGATGGCCAGGACGTCGGGAGGAAGGAAAAACTGGGATTTTTCCATGAATTTCCCCTCAGCCCTATCAAAGTCCGGCTTGTTGATCCAAACCCCTCGGATAACGTGGTGACAGGCGGAGAGATTCCCATGGGAACAGCGCGGCGTTCCCGGGAAGAGCGACCTCGGCTTGGGAATCTCCTGGCTGGATTTGGACACGGCAATTCCACGGAATTCCTGAGGGCCAGGAGGTGCTTCCCTGCTCCAGGAATCCACCAGTTTCTCCCGGTAGGCGCTCTCGGCGCGGTCGTAGAGCGGCTTGTCCAACCACACTCCGTCGGCCGACATTCCCGCCAGGATGGAATCCAGCCTGGAATCCACGGATTTGCCTTTGGGGGAGCGCTTCCTTTTCCTCTGTTTCTTCCCATTCCTGGATTTCTTGAGGTCTCCCTTGGATTCCCCATCCGTGGGATCCTCGGGGCAGATCCCGTTGACGGCCTCGTGTTCCGGAGCCGCTTCCCGACGCTCCGGGTGGATCCCGGATTCCTGGGATTCCTGGGATTTGGGTTTTTCCAGCCAAGCTTTGTCTCCAGGGCAGGGATTTTTCCGTGTCCTCATCTTTTTTATTCCCAAGAAATTGGCAGCATTAAGGAAAGAGCAGAACAAATGAAGTGGCAGCAACGGGAAAATTCGGGACGTGCAGGAGATTTTTCAGGAAAAATTCCAGGGGGAAAAAAATGGAATTTCGGGGTTGGTTTTCCCCGTTTTGGGCTGAATTTTAATTCCAAGGAAGTCAGAAATTATCGATGTTTTCCCTCAAATATTGGTTAAAAATCTGAATTTTTCATTTTATTTTTTTAACATACTAAAAACCCAACAAAATTTTATTCAAATCCCTAAAAATCCCAATTTCTAATTTTATTTTTTTTTTTTAACACACCAAAAACCCCAACAGGATTTTGGTTCAAACCCTTTAAATTTCAAATTTCATTTTTTTTTATCCCACTAAAAATCCAACAGGATTTTATTCCAATCCCAAAATACAAATTTTTAATTTTATTTTTTTTTATCACACTGAAAATGCAACAAAATTTTATTCAAATCCCTAAAAATCCAAATTTCTAATTTTAATTTTTTTTATCACACTAAAAAATCCAAAGGATTTTATTCAAATCCCTAAAACCTGAATTTTTAGTTTTATTTTTTAATCCAACAGGATTTTGGTTCAAATCCTTCAAATCCAAATTTTAACTTTTAATCCTTAAAATTAAATTACAATCTAAATTTTTAATTTTGTTTATTTTTTATCCCACTAAAAATCCAACAGAATTTTATTCAAATCCCTAAACCCCAAATTTTTAATTTAATTTTTTTTTATCACACTAAAACTCCAACAGGATTTTATTCAAATCCCTGAAATCCAAATTCCTGAATTTTTTATCACATATAAATCCAACAGGATTTTATTCAAACCTTTAAAATTTAAATTTTAATCCTTAAAATCTAAAATAAAATCTAAATATTTTATTTTATTTCTTTATCCCACTAAAAATCCAAAAGGATTTTGGTTCAAATCCTTAAAATCTGAATTTTTTATTTTATTTTTATCACCTAAAAATCCAACAGGATTTTATTCAAATCTCTAAAATCTGAATTTTTAATTTTATTTTTATCACATAAAAATCCAACAGAATTTTGGTCCAAATCCTTAAAATCTGAATTTTTTATTTTATTTTTTTAACACACTAAAAATCCAAAAGAATTTTATTAAAACCTTTAAAATCTAAATTTTTAATTTTATTTTTATCACCTAAAAACCCAACAAAATTTTATTCAAATCCCTAAAAATCCCAATTTCTAATTTTATTTTTTTTTTTTAACACACCA
>JAOXXN010000446.1:23524594-23534651 GCA_026770055.1 Myrmophylax atrothorax
TTTATTCAGCTTTCAAATGTATTATTATCTATACAGATACGTACAGGTATGTTAGGTCTTTGGCCAGTTTACATTCATTCAAGTTATGCATAAATTCTTAACAGCATAAGCCATATTCCTTTCAGAGTTGAGGTTCTTAGTCACAGGCTAAAATTTCAGACCTGAGTGAAGGTGGGTGGGGCTTTCTTTCTGGTTAGGTTCTATTTTTTGGGTGGGGGGCATTCTTTGGATTAATTCATGGCCAAGTTCTGTATCCATCACAATATGGTGAATTGCACAGCTGTATTTTAAAGTGAATAATAAGCAGTCATTTTACATGGTTTATGATTAAAAAATGCAGTTGAGCAGTTGGGATGATGACTTTTGGTGTTTAAGGCAGTATCCACTAGACATTGCACTCTTGTTTTATGGTCTGATTCTGTAGTAGGGTCTGTGCAAACAAACTTACTGCTTGTTGTGGACTTGTGATCAGAATGGTTTGTGAAAGGCTCGTGTAGAGGAATATATCTTTTTCTTACTTTAGCTGTTTGTAGGGAACGAAAATAAGATGTATCTATGAATTGTTAAAAAAATCTCATGAGC
Source organism: Myrmophylax atrothorax (assembly GCA_026770055.1). Classification (NCBI taxonomy): domain Eukaryota; kingdom Metazoa; phylum Chordata; class Aves; order Passeriformes; family Thamnophilidae; genus Myrmophylax; species Myrmophylax atrothorax. Next base: position 23,525,177 of record JAOXXN010000446.1, read on the forward strand.
TATACAAGGAAGACAGTTCGATTGACTTGATGGTCCTCATGCAGCATCAACCCTGAGCAAATGAGTCGTGTGTGACAACGTGCATCCTTCCCAAAAAACTAAAACCCTGTCTTTGGAAGAGGGAAATTTAAGGTTTAGCTAGTGTTGGAAATGCTAATATACTGCACTGTCTACAGTCAATGGTTTATCTGTACATATCTCAGAATATCTGCATTATTGTTCTATGACGAAAGAGCTTACACTTTTGTCTCCCATAAGTATGAGATTGAGCAGTGTAATGGTTTCACTTCAGTATAGAACAATTGGGAGATTAAGTAAAAAGAATGAAAAACTAGCAAAGGTAACAAAAATTGTATGGGGTAATTGATAGAATTAAAGACCAGAGTCTTGCATTCACAGGAAGTGAGAACTTGGGGAGAACTTCTCACTCCATTTTCATGGCACAAGGTCTAATTCTAGGAGCAAATTAGAACTTAAGACAGTATCATTTGGGGTGGGGGAGCACTTTTACATGTTTGTGTTGTGTGTTTTAATTCCCATTTTTGTGTTCTTTCCTTGACTCACATCCTTTACAAAACCAAGATAATTTGTCTGTGGGGCTGGCATTTGTAGGAGGTGAAGAAGATAGTGGGCAAAAGCATGGAGTTTAATTCTACTGGTTTGGAGGTTTTTTGACAATTATGAATTACAGATATGGAACACAATTCCTGATCTTTGCATCTTTTCTAATCTAGTGTTAAGACAACCAATCTGCATAAAACTGCAGCGTTTTGTTTCTCATAACATGGTAGGAAAACCAAATTTGTCAGTTTGTTTCCTGCATGTTTGAGCTGATCATAGTACTGGTGAGAAAGGGTTCCTTCAGGCCAGATCTTTATACTAGTCAAAGTAAATTCTGTTGCTTTTATCTAATAAAAGGCTCTTAGCACACTGGGGAAAACAGAAAACACTGTGGGTGCTTTAACAGACAGGGGTTTAAAATTACCTGTGGTTTGTATGGCTTTATTGGCTAAAACGTAGGATTTTCCGTCCTGGGTTTCAATTTCCATGTGCTGGAGTTTGTAGAATTTGTTTTTCTGAAGTGCTGCTTCTGTCTAAAATGAAGCCTTATGTTTAGTGGAGGCTGGGAGGAATTGACTCAGAGAAGTGATAATGGATGCTCTGGAATTGCTGAGTGTGCTCAGAATAGATGGTTCCGTAGTAAGATCTATTTTTTTTTTCGAATGTAGCCAGTTTAAATTTCTCCTAGACAGTAAATGATGAAGGGTGATGCTTTTCAGATGCTGTTATCCTCACGTACGTACCTGCTGGTGACATGTGGGGAGAAGAATGATAGTGTGGCTTGGGAGGTTGATTAAGTACCATCACTATGTACTGGATACCCCTCTTGAAGTTCCTGGCCAAAGTCTGAGGGGCTGTTTGAACTGCTGCCTTGTTCAGTCTGCTGGGAGTGGTTTGGCACCTGTGACTGTGAGGAGTCCCACACAGAATAACATGTCTCTTTAATGCTGTGCCTTGACTGAAAAATGACCCCTAATTTTTGAGGTCATCTTTTTGTCTCATGAATACTGAATACAGAATATTTCTTATTCCAAAAGCAGGGGAAGAATTGATATTTTCCTGGCTAAAATTAAAAATCAAACTGGTGAACTGTGAAAAATAACAAAATATCTTATTTTGAAAGTTACAGTACTGTATGGTTAGACTTAGTATGTGTTTGCAGTCATTTGACTACCAGTACTTTTACCTTAAATGTGTTTTTAAGACTGAAATACCTTAGATTCATATATGTTTGGATGTCTCCTTGCTACTACCAGTGAGCACTTACAAATTTCTCACTGTATGTACCTAATTTACTGGTTTAGTAAAGTAAGTGTGGCTTATGAAGGCCTGGATAGGTGTCTATGTCAGCATGAGGGAAAAGACAAGTGTTTAGGAGAGGGAGAAGAGGAGGAGTGAAGATGGGACTTTCTCTTCACAAGTGACTTTCTTCTTGTGTAAGAACTGTTTCCTCTCTGAAGAGGGAAGGGCATGCTCTTGAAGGAAGTTTTTCTGTTTAAACTTCTGAAATAGTTCTTTAGATTATTATAAAATGTATTTTTAATGAAAGAAGAAATCTGTAAGCAATTTTGAAAACTTATTTGAAGAAAAGGTGCAATTTTGTATTGTGCAGATTTGTCTAATCTCATGGATTGCAGTTGTGTTTACTTTCAAGACATCTTCTTTTAAACTAATCCCTGTTGAGTTACTTTTGAAGGCACTGCCAAGAAGGGCATGTTGGAGTTGAGTTCAGTATTTGCTGTAATGAGTGAGGTATTTGGGTTGGGAATCTTTCATTTTAATTCTTTAATAGTTGCCAGGGTAATACATGATTGTCATCACTTGAAACAGATGCTGTTTCTGTAGAATGATAAAGAACAATAAAATGTCTTCTTAGTGTGCTACTGTATTCTTTGATCAACCAAAATATTCCTGATTTCCCAGTGGTGTTCTTGCTCTCTAGCTTCTTTCGGTCACTGTTTCTCATGTGCTCTCTCTGCAATGCAAAGCAGCTGCTGGTGATTTGAACCCTCTCTTCTCCTGTTATACACACATAGCCCATTGCCTTGCCTGGTTTTGAATCAGCTGCATGGTTTAGCCTGCTACGGTTTCTACTCATGCCCCATTTCTACAGCTCTGGCCTCTGATAAGCTGTCAGTTTGTAGTTGAGTTTGAGGGTCCTTCTGCCTCTGTGTTGTATCAAGGCTCAAGCTTCCACAGCACAGCTCACCGAGAAGAGCATCAGTCAACTCCTCTACCGTCTCCTTTGGTATGTTGAGGAGGTTGAGCATTGCAGCTCACCCTTACAGGGCAGAAAGATTTGCTCTCCTGTTTTTTGAAGTTTCTAATTAGTGACATAACTGTGGCTTTGGGAGCTGAAGCAGCCAGGTAATGTGTCCCGGTTTTGGGGTGCTGGGGTTCAACAGGAACAACCTAGTCAATGTTAGTAGTTGGTGGGAGAGAAGGATGTCTGGAGATGTGCAGAGCACATGCAGCTGTGCTCATCAGAAAGACTGGTCAACAGTGGAGCCTTTCCTGGTTTGGTAATTACTATTATTTGGACTACACACAGGGAACACGGTAATATTTGGCTTCTAAAATGATGATTTGACACGGCTACTTACTGCTTTTACAAATGTTTTATAGTAATCTGCTGTATATTTATACAGCCTGGGAATTTATCCATAATTTATCTATTATAAGACTGTTTAACAGTTCATTAATTGAAGGCTTTGGCAGACAAAGAAGCAAAAAATTTAAAAAAAAAGGTTTGGTTTTTTTCTTAGTCTTTTTTTTTAAGGAAACGTCAAACTTCTCTCTTCTGTTTGTACTGCTCCCCAGTGTAAGATGAATTATAAAGTTTGTAATATTTCCAAAATAACTGTTTTCTGCAGTGTTCATTCTGAATTGTCCACTGCATCTATTTAAAGGCTAATATTTTAAGGATACTAGAAGTATGGATTATATGGTACTTCTTTAAGTCCATTCACTTTGCTAAAGTAAAAGCTTTTCTTCATGGACTAATGTACATTTACCTTGGTTCCTTTTTATATGCTATGTAGCTTTGTGTGCTTGTAGGAATTTACGGTAGCTCCTTAAAACAGACGAGGTTTCATGTTTTGAAAATGAGGGTTTTAATACAAGATTTTTACACAATCCATCCCAGCCTGGGGTAGCTGCCACAAGTCTGGATTTGTAAAGTCCTACTGAGAGAGCATTGGGTATGCTGGGCTGTAGAGTCATTAAAATAAATTTTCTGCATATAGAAGGTACAGTTAAAATGGTGACATAAAGGCATTTTGTTCAGTTGTTCTAGTCTGTTGTCTCTGGATCTCAACCTGATTATGTGCCTTATTAATTCCCCTGCAGTTCTTTTTATCAGCCTGAATGAATATGGTATTAACCATGAAGTGATACACTTCTGCATTTGGTTTAACCAAATAGTGAATTAAATCAATATGCGAAAGTGTTGTCTTGTGGGAGCTTTTTATGTTTGTAAACTTAACTGTTCCTTTCAGTTTAATAATAATTGTGAATACGTTTCACTACTAACATTAGGGTTTTTTTAATAATTCACTGTAAGAATTTAGTTTGTGTTGTGTAGGTATCATTGTGATTCTTCATTTTGGTTAGTTCTTCAGTAGTGAATATCATGTTTTAATGGAATGGAAGTTGGCATTAAACTCCTTATTTTCTTTCATATTTAATTCATGGGAGGAATTCGGCTCAGTGTTTCTTTCGCTTTCACGTTTTTTAAAAGTGCCCTTATGCAAGTATTTCTAAGATTAAGGCTTTTTTTTAGGGGAAAACAGAGTTTTAGGATTCTGGCTTATATTAACTTTTTCTCCTTTGTATGTCTTCAAGAGATTATTGAACTAACATTTAGATTGTGTATAATCAGAGTAGTAATATCAGCTATTTACCCTTACATGTAAATTTATCATTTGTGTTTTTTGCGTAGAATATGAACTAAAACTGTTTGTGTAATACAGGTAAATGTTTTAAACCTGTATTGGAATTCCTCACTGAGTTTTTAGTAAGCCTTAAAATGGATGGATAAAGAATTCAGTACCTTGAGATTGAGCAACATATTCTTTTTGCAGATTTTTTTTTTTAGTGGTTGGCCTGTGATTTATTGGGACAACCAAATACAAAAATCTGTTACGTGTTATTTTGGCTTGGCAGAAGTAATGCAAAGAACTGTCAAAGAGTAAGCAGAAGCTATAATTTCCTTTTTACCACTGAAGAATAGATTTTGCTGGGTTGGGGCTTCAGTGGTAATTTATCTCTGTGTGGCCAAACAGTTTTTTGGAATGTTTTGGTAGTGTATTTATTTTTGTTCGCTTCAGGCCAAATGTTATAAGGTTGTATGTTTTCTGGCATGTAAAGAGTGGTGATGTGAAAAAAGTTAAAGAAGGAATTGAAATTAGGAATGCTGATCTAGGCCATTTAAACTGAGGTTGCCATTTGATGCGATTAAGTCACGGCTAGCAATAATACTTGTATGTTCAACTGTGGACTTCTTTTTTTTTCAACTTTACAACTGACTTTAATATTAAGAATCATAGTTAAAAATTCTTAAGCAGTTCCAAAAGAATGTATTGCAAAATTTTACCACAATTTTTTGTACTTTTTTTTTGTATTCAGTTGACTGTTTATATAGGCTTGGTTTCAGTGTTCCTTCTGCTGGTAAGCGTCGTTTTCTTTCTGCACTATTTTAACAGAAAACACATAGCCTCTTGTGACTGTAAGAGGGCCACACTCCTTAAGCATTCTGGCTTAGATAATGATTAGTAACATATCTGTCTTGAAGCATTAATTTGATATTTGACATCCATTCCTTATTTGCCTGAACATGTTTTTTTGAATGTCTTCAGTATTTGAAAATTATGGAACAGACGTGCTGTACATGCTTCTTTCTGTGGCTTTTAATTCGGAGCAAACCAGTTCAATGCCTCTTTCTCCCATACAGATGACAGCATCTCAGCTGCGAGCACATCTGATGTCCAGGACCGTCTTTCAGCCCTGGAGCTGAGAGTGCAGCAACAAGAAGATGAAATCACTGTTCTAAAAGCAGCGTTGGCTGATGTGCTAAGGCGTCTTGCTATCTCTGAAGACCATGTAGCTTCTGTGAGAAAATCAGCACCAAATAAAGGTAAGGCCATATTTGGTAAACTCTTTCTACAGTCAGAGTGTTATCGTATTAAAATGTTCTTCATTGGTCGCTTCCTTTTTCCCATTTCTAGCTCATTTGGAAAAGCAGATATATTTTGAGCTGGAGGGGTTAGATTTTTAATAGTGGCTCCTAAATATATATGGTTAATAGATATTCAAAATATACTTACAAATTTTGCTGTTTGTTAACATTTTTATGTTCCTGATACCTCTGAAAATTATTCCAATTTCTCACTAAGAAGTTCCTATTTCAATTTAAATGTTGGAATGCTTCACAGCTACGGTCTTTGACCTGCCATTGCAGGTTCTGGGGCTTATAGACAGTTTTGAGTCTCAACTTTGACTTTGCCCAGAAGTTACTCAACTGAAAGGGCATATTAGAGGCTACATTTGCCCCTGCCCCTAAAAACAAAACAAAAATCACATTGCTACCAAATAAGCAGGCTTTCTGAAAATAGGTAATTTTTGTTCACCTGCAGAGATAACTCACCACCAGTAGGTCTCGTGTAAAAAGTGGCCCTGCAGCCACTCAGCAATTTCTCTTTTGGTTAATCACTAGGAACTTCTACACCGCAATTTTGAATATATAGGATTGTTTAAAAGTAAAGAAACTAGATGCCATTTGAACTAACTGTTACATACTTCCCCCCGCCCCCACCCCCGACATTCCATTTTCTCTCTGGAGAACCGCTTGAATCAAGTTTGGGACTTAACTCTAACTTAAAGTTTTGTATTCAAAGAGAATTATAGCTCTGTACGTTTGTGATGTATATCGGGTCTCTGATTAAATAAATGCTTAGGTCATATTTCACATAATTCAAAATTCTATTTCACCATAATTGCATATAACCCCATCAAATCATGCCAGCACAAAGATCTCTGGGATCAATCCCTGTCTTTCAGCCTTGAAGTACACTATTACACCCATGCCAGTGTAACACCAAACGGGTATAACATAGCCTGTGTTTGGGTGACTGCATTATACAGGCTGAAAATGCAAAAGCTGAAAATGCTGAAAGTTTGAATTATTTTAGATATGGCAGAGAGATCAAATTGCTTAATTAAGTGTTTTTGCAGTCTTTCTGCCAGATGGCAGGAAGTCATCGTGCTTAATTGGATTGGGCTCTGAATCCTGCCATTCTCTCTTGCTTGCTAAATGGTAGATTGTTGTCATCTCTGCTTATAAATGCAGCTTTTATCTACCTGATTTACATATCTGGTCTGATCAAGATTGAGGCTTCCTTTTTAACTCTTTGTAAACAGAGCTCTGGCAAGTATTTTGACTAAATCACTCTACTGCCTGTTGTCCATTATGACAAAAAGAAAATGTTCAAGTGGAAAACTGTGGGCAAAATGCATGAAGCATAGTAGCTTATTCTTCCCATTTAAATGCAGAGGAGCTGGGATGTGCACAAAGATGGCTAAAATAATTTGGCTTGAAGCTGTCTAATACCCAGCAAATTTGTGTACAGGCAGGGCAAACTTGCTGTGTTCTGTGAATTGCTTTGGGGCTATCTCCTTTCATGGGATCTTGGGACCTTACTGAGTTTTCTAGGTTAATTTTTGAAAAATAAGCTAATTATTTGGAGGAGGCAGTGCAGAGGGAGGGTGGAATATCTAAGTATCTTCAGCTTGATTGTTTTAAATCTCTACAGATGAACGGCAACAGCTTGTAACTGAAGAAAGACGTGGGGACAGGGATAGATATGTACATGTATGATCTAATACATTGAACTTACGAGTTATGACTAATTGGCACTATTTAATTTGTGGTGGATGTGTCCCTATGGTGTTCAGTTACCTAATACCACAGTAAACACATTACTTCACCATTATTCATAAAATCAGCTGTATATAGATAGTATAAAGGCATCACATAAGAAAATGTTCACATATAATCACTGGAATTTTGTAAGAGTCTAGAATTAGAGTTGAAAAAGAAGCTTGATATTAAAACAAGTTCATATGTAGCTTTTCACAATACCTTAGGTTCTACGTTTGATATCTGTGTTTTAAGTTCGTTCAGTAGATAAAAAACTAAATGTTTATCATAGATAAATGTATTATTTTCTTGAATGAGTAGGATTAGCAGATGATCTGAATGGCCATAGAAAAATAGTACTCAAGGCAGTAATAGTTAAGTTTTCATTGGAGTATTACACATGTGCATCACAGGCTCTTACTAGTCAAGTCACGATTGTTGCAAAGGTAACTGTTGCTCCAAAACTCATTTTGGTGTTCGTGATCCTGTCAATAATCTGGATTTCTGCAATACAATAATTGCAGTTTCATGGTAAATATTATAGGTAGGTTTTCTTAAAAAAAATGATGAGGCTTTCAATCATAGAAGCATTTTTCTTTATAGCAGCCCTTAAATACATACTGATGTAAATAATGAGTAAAGAGTGTAGATGTGTATATAGATTTCTGAATACATTGAGAGATGTGTTTAATTTTAGTTTAAAACAAACTGAACTTACCATATTACTAGAAAAAGCCATCTTGAATCTTTCCTTCAAACAAAGGAGTTTTAAAATGAGTATGAGACAATAACTAACCTGGTTTGAAGGAGTCTTCCCTACTTTTTGCTGAAATGAGTTTTCTAAAATCACGACTTTTTTTTTTTCCTGTTGCCACCTCAGTAGTGTCTCTGAAGAGAGATTTTTTACAGGCTAAAAATAAATGTTGTGAACAGACAAATCCTGATCACTTTTTCACTGATTTTTCCTATTCTGAAGTTGATGGCTCAACTTGGTGCAAAAAGCAATCTCTTCATCCTTTGTCTAGTTTGTCTGCATTGCACATCTGGTGATCTAATTATGTTCTTAATTTTCTTACTCCTTTATTTTAGATTGACAGATTGTAACAGTAGCTGAAGATAATGTTCTTGCATTATCCTTCAAATCTTAGTTTTTCTTTTTCTTCCTACATTTATGCCAAGTGCTTCTTTTGAGCTTAGTCTAGTCTTCAGTGAAAAAATTCATGAGGGCATGGGTAGATTTTTATTTCTAACTCACGGTCTATCAGTCAGGAGGTTACTACCTATGATTTTGTGTGTCTATCCCTGTCTCAGAAGCAAGCTACTCTTCATACAGGGTTTTGTGAACTGTAGAAGATAAGATAAAGGGCAAGAGTTTTTAGCCACTGTAGTGCCTCCTAGTAAAGCATGAGGTGGAGATACTGTATAAGGAAAATAGTTCTAGTAAGGATTGCAACAGGATTAGCACTTGTCTGTATTTTGCAGTGAAAAGCAGGCTGTGAGTGTTTGCATGTGACTTCTCAATGCAAAGTTATTATAAATAGAGATAATATTTTCAAAATAAAAAGGCTATGATAGTACTTCACACAGTAGCTCTGCACACAGCTAAGAATAACTACACAAAGGAGAACTTACCAGGACTGAAGGCAGTGTTGAGGATTAGAAATGTGTGTAGGGGCTTGGTTAGGGATCAGATCCTCAGCAGCTTACAGAGATCATAGTGTGGAGGTGTGTTTCTGGGATTTTTTTCCTTTCTTTCTTTGTTTCTTTTCTTTTTTAATAGATGGTAAGAGGAATTTCTTTGGTGGGAAATTCTTTGCTTTTGGCAGCTCTGTGCTCTTGTTGCCACATGCCTCTGCTGTTGATGCATGATTGATGCTGTTAACATTCACAAAAATTCCAAACCCAAAGATTACCTGAACACTGAAAAAAACCAAGAAAAATACCAAAATGTAACAAAATTCCCCAAACTCCCAATTAAAAAGGTGATAGTGAGCACTG
>JAOXXN010000446.1:23536905-23558923 GCA_026770055.1 Myrmophylax atrothorax
ATTTTAGTTAGTTTATCTACCTGTTAGGAGAGATTCACTTGCATCTCAAGATATTTATGCATTAGCTGTACAAACTGTTGCGTATAAACATGCCTCTATTGAGATAGTTCATTTCCTTTTAATAGGAAATTACAAATAATGTATGTTTAATTGCTGTTAGTTGAAATTTGTGAAATGGGCTTTCAATTTTAAAAAAAAATACATGCATTTTTTCAGCTAGATATAATTATTGTAAGAAAAACAGTTTGTTGAAACTTAATTCTGTCTTCAAATTTGATTATTAAACATGACGCAGCACAACTCATAGGTAGTAGACTGAATTATTTTTCTTGATTTGTTTTCATCATTATTTGAGACCTAGTGTCTGACCCAGACCTGTAATGTTTATTAATGTGATATAAGAGTACTTTTTTTCTACTTAAAAAGTCTCAATCAAATGTGACTCTCATTATGTGAGGTAGTTGAATAAAGCAAAATGCTGAAGAAAATACTTCTCTACCCTTCTGAATACAGTGCTCTCTTTGAGAAGATTTTTAGAGCTCCCAATCTATTTCTTTGCCAGCATCTTCCATGAGCTGAGGGACTTGACATCCTTTGAAAGTTTGGAAACAGACCAGTGACTACAGTTAGCTGCTTTCACAAAATTCTTTATAACATCTTGAAATAAGTTTAGGATTTGTCATAGTTTCTAGCTTGTTCTCGATGTTGTTATATTAGGAAGGAAGTGCAGATAAAATCTTATGTTCTGCATTTAGAACTATTTCTGTCTGTTTTTCTGCAGCTCACCTCTGTGGGCTCTCTGGTGAATTTACACTGTACTTTAGTAAGAGTACTAAATTGGTTACCTGTTCTTCCAGGCATCAGTTTTATTTGCACAAAACCCCATGGCATGCGATATGTTTGAAATATAGAAATGTTTGTAAACTTTTGCTGAAAATGAAGTATTTGAAGGTTTTTGAAGGACTTGGGTATTGTATGCCTTAAGGAAGAGGGGAAAAAAAAAGCTTTTAAAAATCCACTTTTTAAAATTTTTGTAATGTGCAATTTGTTGAGCTTTTTCTTTTAAACCCACTTGAATTAAGTGTCCAGAGAAGTTATTTTAATGTAGCTGCAGCTAGTTACCTTAAATTGAAATTACCCAAAGAAGAGAAAGAAGGGTTTGATTTCCCTTTGTAAGAAAGACAACTTACCTGTCAGGATATCAGCAAATACAAGTATATTAAGCAACTTGTTCCAGTAAACATGATTAATAACAGAATAAACTGCATTTTAACCTAAAATATTGTAACTTTTGGGGTTTGGGGAAAAAAGTGAATTACTAACTGATCCTGAGCTTGTAAGTATGATTGGAGAGAAAAGCTATCATTTTATCACAGGACACACATTTTCAAAACTTAACACTGTCTCTTGCTGCTTGGCTCTGTTTTTTCCCCAGTTAGCTAATCAAGGCTGATAAAGAGTTGGAAATAGATTTTTGGTTTATTGTAGTCTGTGTTTTTTCTAATCCTACTTATCTTTCATTCACAGATTTGTATACTAGACAGATGTTAATAAAATGCTGCTTTTGAACTCAACAGATATTATTCTATGAAAATTATCAGAACAGAGATGAATCCATTATGCGTAAAAGACATCTTTTACCACTTTGATCTCTGACAATTTGGCTTTAATCCTGGTCACCATACACTGGCATTCATTTTAAGTTCAGTTTATGTCTGGCTTTTGTTCCAAACTAGCAGATAAATCTGAGTGCTATTCAGTCTAAAAAATTTCAGACTGTTTATGCTAGCAGGTGACGTATGACATGATATTGGCAGAGATGTGCAGCCTGAGTGCTGGGAGAACTCAATTGTTTTAGTGTATTGATCTGGAATCTCTGTTCTCCTGTGTCGCTTCATTATTTCCCAGGTCTGAAGCAAAGTCACTTGACTACTATGAAGTACTTTATCTGCAGTGAAGAAGGTTGTAGTGGTGTTAATTTTTGACATCTTTTGACTGCAGAAATGCCTTGGTTAAAAGTCATGAACGGAGTTGAGTGGTTTGGACTGGAGGGTCTGCTTCCTCAGAGTTGTGGCACAGCTGGGAAGATCCCCACTGTGTGTCTCTGTGGGCATCCAGGCTTTACTGCTTCACTGCCTGGGATGTGCACAGGGCTTAAACTTAACCCTCCTTTTCATAGATTAAGATCTAAATGCTTTTTCTTTGCGTATAATTGCAGATGATAAATTAAATTCCCCTCCTCCCCCCCGGCCCCCCCTTTAAAAGTAGGCTTTCTAAAAGTCACTTTTGAATATCTGGTTAAAATGCAGTATAGAGAAAGTTTGGAAGGGGTCTTGGTTCTAAGGGCTGTTGGGTCTGGTGTTCAGGAATTTTTGTTTGTTGGAGTTTTTTTCATTGGTTTTCTTACTTTTTTACATTTTATTGCACATCATGTGCCACACCACTGTGACTAGCCAAATTTTTTTCTGAAGTATAAGAAAGCCTGATATATTTTTGACACTTGAAAAAAAAGGCCACTGCAGTTTTTAATCTGGGTTGTGTTTATTTGTTAGTAATTTTGCAAAAATTGTTTTTGCTTTGATTCAAAAATCTTAGTTTCAAATGTTATTTTGCATGCCACTTGTTACATTAGGAAGCACTTTGCAGATCTGCCATCGATAGCCACTGCAGTGAAAAACAAGTAATCCCAAACCTGCTGTCTGGTTCCCTTTTTTATTGTATTCATTGTATTGTATTGTTTCATCATTGCATGGAGCAGTGTACATTCCTGTCATGAGTACATGAGACTACACTGATAGTGAGTTTTATTTCTAATCAGTTTTGTCCTTGTGCATAAGCAGGAACTAACACTTTCATACCTATTGGTGGGAGTTATTCTAGATGCCCTAAGTAAACAAAATGGCTATGTGCTCCTTGTTTGATAAAACTGACCTTGTGTTGCCCATCGTGTTGAGCTCCTGTGCCCTGTCTGTAGCACTGTTGTTCTTTCCACTGAATGCTTTCCCCGCTGTACGGGGAATTACGGCTGTTCTGTCTCCCGATTCACTTGTCTGGAAAGCCATGCTAGTGCTGGTTGGAGAGGCATTAATCTATTACAATGAGCAGACAGAGATGTTAGGGTCATATGCAGTTCACTAGTGAATCACAGGCCTTGATATTATGCATCTCCACAAAGAAGATGATTTACTTTGTCACTGAAAATAAAAGAAGCTGATTTATAGACTTTTAATATTAAAAGTGCTTTTTAAGCTCATGTGCTTTTGTTTTTGCATCTGAGTTACACAGGGTAAAAATCTCTTGAGCTTTAGAGGGTTTGTACAATATGTTAACTTCTAAAATAAAATCCATATTCCAAATGTTTATGTTGCAAATAAAGCAGTCTCTGTAATGTACCGGTTGGAAGGAATCACACCAAATTGATTTATACGGAATTTAGAAAGAAAATAATCCTTGACGTGTTTCTGGTCATGAGGCTTTACTTTCTTCAGATTTCCATTTTTCTCGTTTCTGCCTGGGATATTCTGCATGCTCCTTTTTGCTTTCCTGATGTGAATTTCATGATCCCTGGTGCATTTGAAGCACTATATGTTTAGTGCAAGTCAGCCCATTTCTGCCTTCGTCCAAATAGTTCTGAAATATGATATTCCCTTTATGGATATATCTTGTATAGAAAGTACTCGTTGTTTAAAATAAGAATTAATTTACCTGTCAACCTGCCTGATAGAGCTGTGATGTGACAAATGGACCAAATGCTGGTATTGTTCAAATGAGGCATCTGTGTGAGTTTGTCCTCTGTAAACAGAGCTCTTGATTCTCCCAAATTGCTTTTTTACTCCTCACTTTTATCTTCCATGTGTGGCCTCATGCCTTATCTATCTCACACTATTCCAAGCCTGCCATGAACACAGACCAGTTACTTTTCTGTGGATTGTGTCCTTTATGCTTGTTGCTGAAGTCAGAGTGACTGGTTATCATGACCCCATGAGATGCAATAACAACTTGCTGTTTGTGAAATGGGGATGTGACAGAGAGATGGGCTCAAAAGTGATCACTGATTTTTGGATGTTTAATGCGAGATTAGCCCTGGGATCTTTTTCAGGGCATGTACTGCTTCAAAGGGGAAAAGTAGGAGTTTAGTGTTTGGGAGGAGGACTGTGGAAATAAGGCAAGCACACAAAAAGAGAGAGACACAAAGTGGGAAAGGACAAAACATCATGTTCCAGTAAAATGCCTTGTATTTCAGTGGCATGCTGTGGCAGAGGCAGGTCTGGGAGTTAATTGCCAGGCTAGTGTTCAGCTCTGAAAATAGAAGGGCCTTTGCTCCCCCTTGTCTTCCTTGCAATCCCCTCCCACATTCACTGCATAGTTTTAAATTTCTGCAATGACTGAAGTGGGCATCTGACAGACAACAGCCTTCTTCACATATACACTCTTGATTCATCCATGGAGAGACTCTGTAATGTTCACTGGATGTGGCAGATGTTCTGCAGAGGAGCAATATCAGAAACTTAATAGCTATACCATAGTGCATATACTGAAATGTCTTTTAAGATGGAAGGGGCAGCTGAAAAGAAAGTGAAAATCTTGATTTTTTTTTTTTTTTTTAAATCCTTAGAATCCCAGTCCTTAAATATCTTAATTATTTCATGGCAGTATGGTAGTAGAGAAGCCGAGCCCTCTCAGGGATCTTCTTGGTCCAGCTGCCTAGGTTAAGGCTTTCATGAGTGTATGTCCTTGGATGGTTGTCCTGAATGCTCAGGCTGCTGCTGTGTGATGCCAGGTCCGCAACTGAGAGCTTTTTGTTTTTCAGATAGACCTTTGGATACAACTCTAAAACCTTGTATTCTTCAATATTACTTTTTTCTAGGTCAGCCAAGCCTCCGAGAAGCTATCTCGATGTCATGTATAACTAATGGAAGTACAGGAAGCAGGAAAACAGGCCACAGTTCATCTGTTTCTATTGCCAAAAAAGAAACGCTTTCATCTGCTGCAAAAAGGTACCAAATTGTTATTAAAATTGAAATTTTTATATATTAAACCGCAAATCGAACAGACCAAGGGTTTGATTTTTGCCTCTATACAATGCTCAGCAGAGCTACCTGAAGCCTAGTAAAGCACATGCAAACTTTGGAGATGTACCATGTCGTTGGGCTGCTTACAGCAGAATTCTAAACAGAATTCATAAATGGAGAGTATTTCTGTAGCGTGTAGCATCCAAAATGAATTCTCACTGGGGGATTATGCAAACATATTTCCAGTAAAAATGGAATTGTTTTCCTTCTGGTATTCATATGCATCTTTTTTTTCTTCCCAGGGAAATTAAAGGACAAAACTGACTTCATTTTCTAGAGTGTAAATAGTTGGCAATAGCAAAATAGCTATGAAACACTAGTGAATTGTTTAGGATAGAAGTTTACATTTTGTGTATAAAATCCTAGCCCAAAATATGGTTACATAGTGTGTATGAAGAATATCTGTATCAGATCTCAAATGTGTAGAAATTACATTGCTTGAGTAATTTGTAAGTAAGTTAAACTAGCTAAGAAACAAACAATAGTGGTTTTCCTCCATGTAATACTTTCAGCTTCATATGGTAAACAAAGTGTTTGCTTAACTGTGTTTTTCTGTGGGTCTGTTAGACAGTGATTGGGTGGCTTCTTGAACAGTAGATTTTGTACCTGTTCCTATTTGTTGTGAAGAACAGGCTGCCAGATATAGCCACGGGGCAGAGAATACTCTGATGTGTAACTGTGGTAAGTTATGTGAACAAATTCTTGGCCCTCTGTAGAGTACTCTGGTAACTCCAGGGGCTGGTTTATCTTCTAGTGTGGATGTAAATATTGTGCTGTACAACAGGACAGGGAAATGATATACTTCAGGGAATAAAAATGCTGCATGCAAGTATAAACTGTATGAGAACAAACCAGAAAAAGCTTTAGTGCCCTCTGGAACTTGGAAAGCAAGGGTAATGCCCCACTCTTCTCTCTTCTCCATTGTGTAGCATTGCATATGTTTCTTTTTATTGAATTCTTATGTTTACTTTTCAACAGTACATCAGTGATCAGTGTATGTCTCTATCTGCTAACGTGACAGGCACAGGGACAAAAGACATTCCTACAAGAAGGTATTTCTTAGTTAGCCCTTTTCCATTAATCTTACCCCTGTGGCTTTTGGCACTTTGATGAGAGCCAGTCCAGTTCCCGTGGTGTTCAGCTTGCATTTGTGCTGAATCATCTTCTTGATTCATTGGCTGCTCAACACTTGACTGCATAAGAAGAGCAGAGTGGAGTTGCTGGCATCCCTTTCATCTGAGTTACGGTCTTTAAAAGGAGACCTGGATAGGCCAAAAGAGGAAAACCTTAATATGCAGGAGCCAGCTCTCCCTGGGTCCCCAAATAACTGTCAAGGAGAGGTTTTGGTGCATTCAGGGCGGCTGAAGATATATGGCTGCCTTCTTCAAGTCGTGTTTCAGAAAGGCCTAGGAAGGCTCTTTAGTTATCTTTCCAGGAGTTCCTTTCACTCCCATGTCTTTATTCATTAAATTTGTTTGGTATTTAGAAGAAAACAAACTTTTTATAAAATTACCAGCTCAAGAAAGGAAACATAAGTGAATGTTAATAGTAGTCCCATCTCCTTACAAACTCAGGGTAACTGTGTCTATTTCTAACACTTGTGGTTGTGTAAAGCGGGGAGGCCTGAGGATGCTTCACCCCAACCTTTCTTCAGGCTAAACCTTGAATTGGTGCAGCAAGTGGACATGGTCATCTGTAGATACAGGATTAACCTTTAGATTCTAAAAAGACCCCATAGCCTGCCTAGGGGTTTTCACATTCTAGCTATATGTAGACATGCATCTAGTCAACATAACAGGGGACCTACTTGTGTCCAAACTGTTACTGCTGTTGAAGTTGTGTCTGTGTTTTGTGTGGCTCTGTAGAGCTGTCATGTCTGAGAATTTCTACTATGAATGAGTAGTTTCATTTCCTGGACTATTTAATCTTGTTCTACCAACCTGAACACTGAGATCATAGAGATGATGGGATGACTGAGTAGCTCCACAGCAGCAGCATGTCTCATTTCAACAATGGCATGCTAAAATACCAGCTATCTCTAAGACCAGAGCCCAGGAATGTTCTGTGAACACCAGGTAGATGATGTCCCATTGAAAGAGATGAAGTCACAGAATCACAGACTATTCTGAGTTGGAAGGGACCGACAAGGATCATCGAGTCCAACTCTTAAGTCAGTGGCCCATACAGGGGATTGAACCCATGACCTTGACATTATTACGTGTTGAGAAAATTTGAGCCCTTTTGTCTGGAATGGAAACAGGTTTGTGTTTTGTACAAGTAAAAAAACAAAACTCAACCAAACAGTGACTGTCAGAGACCTGTTCTATCATTTTGCTTAGGACTAAACATTCTTCTGAAAACAGCTTCTGATAAGAATTGTCTTTGTGTTTCAGAGTGACTACACTCCACAGTAGCTGCCAGTGTGTTGTGGTTCAGAGAGTGAAACACTGCACTAAGTGAAATTAAAGAAGCTGCAAAATTAGGACAGAGAGTAATAGCTCTGAACTGCTCAGATGTAGACTGAAGAAATGCCTCGTTACATTGGGTTTTGGAAAGAATTTTTGTATGCAGTAAGTGACTGCTTCCCAGAACAGTTGGTTTCTAGAAACCCACAAGAAAAGGTGCTGGGTTTGATTTGGTTTCAGTTGTTACACAAGACCTAGTTGAAGAAGTAGTAGTGTGAGAGCCACTCTGTAATAGCTAGTCATAATACAATTAAGCTGAAGATTTTAGCAGAAGTGAGTTAACCAAATGAATTCAGAACAAAGATATTCACTACTCAGACTGCCACATATTTACATGATTTTCTTCCAAATTACAATGTCAGTCAAAAAAAGAAGCCCACTTAACCTGTGATAGATAAAAGCACTTCACTGAAATCCAAGGTGTACCTTGTGCTGCAACCCAGCAAAACCAGAGTGCTCCAGCAATTCTTGTGGCCCAGCAATGAAGTTAAGGAGTGAACCTAATGGCAAAGATGGTTAGTCCACAGCAGACAAGCTCAGTGAAGAGATTCCCACACTGAACCTGTGGTTTCTGGGAGACGGATCAGATGAGCTAAATGAGTAAGAACACAGAAAATAGGAGACTGAATTGATAAATTAGATTATATGGGGTTGTCAGCAGGTGGCATTCACCTGGGCTTGCTGGGGGAATGTAGAGGTTAATTGAGGGATTGCTAAGGTCTCCTTGTAAACAGATATTAGAAAAAGTGTGGTATAAGGGACTACAGATAATGACCTCACTGGAGCATTCTGTTTGCTACCATCAGAGGCAGATGATGCCAGGTGAGCCATTGTTCTGACCAAGTAGGAACATTCTTTATAGCAATGCAAGGAGGACTTATGGAGGTCATTCTGTTGATGTGTTCTCTCTCTTCCTGCTTCCCTTAAGTCTTTTATGATTATCTGACTGTATTTTGATATCCTCAAGTAGAGGGAAGAGGGAAATTGGAAACATGTCTTCCTGAAATACGATTTTGTTAAAAAAATATAACAAGAGAAGTCCCACATTTATGAGATAGTGAGTGCAGAGGTCTCTGGGTGTACTTCTCATAGGAATAGAGAGATTCATTTTCTTTAGTGGCTAGAGATTTCAAGAATTTATTTCATTAGTCTGCATTTCTTGCAACAGACTGCAAAAAGAGTATGTATAGTGTGCTTTACATCCAGAAATGCAAGCTAAGCCTTCTGATTAAAAAGTAACACTTTTTTATGCTTCTAGTTAATTAAGGACATTTAGCTATAAAGTATTAAACAAAACCCCAAAGTTCTTCAAGCTTTGTTCTCTGTGATCACATATATGCCCTCAAAAATGTGAAACCTCTTTGTTGTTTTCTTCTGTTTTTTGGTAAAGAAAATGTAACTCTGATGGATTATATTGACATCTTAAATTAGCTAATATGGTTCACAGTAGAAATCCTGAGTGATCTTTAAAATGTATTTTGGGTTTTATATTATTATTTATCTTTTGACCTTTTTTTCAATGCTTTGCTTCTCTGAAAGCAGTTGGAAAAGTGGAACTGATGCAAATATTGGGGGCTTTGTCTTGGTGGTAGATGGCACACTTCAATTGAAATAATGAAGCAAAAAGAGAATCTTATTAATTACATGTTAAAATTGGGGGCCCATTTTTATTACTTTATTTTGAATGCTGTCTTACTGTTTTCATTGTTTTTTTGGGAAAAGGTAAGTGGAAACACTATTAATTAAGATCATGCAGGAGTTTGAGGGGAAAATTGGTGTAAGGGAGCAGAAATCTGGCTTCTCCTGTCCAGAAAGATATTATTTTTTACTTTGCAGGCTACTTTGACCCTAAGAGAAATCTTTCTTTTTCCTGTTTAGCTGGTGTTTGTAGCTTGCTGGTTTTGTTCACTGAGTAATCCGTCTTGGAAGATTTAATTTTTTTTTATCTTAAAATAAATAAGCTGTCTACTAAAGAGTACTCTTCTCTTTCAGGTCCTGGTATTATTGTTTGAATGATTTAGTATATTAAAAAGCATGTTACCTTATAGAAGGTAATCTTTCTGTTTCAGAATTAATCTTTTTGTTTACTTAGTTAACATTTGGTTCGATGCTTAATAGATTTAAGGTTCCTAATGACACGTATTTAAATCTTTAAATCTGTTTCAAATGTTAACCTAATAAATACAGCACTATGAAAATAAAAATGTGGGTTTAGCTGTCATTGACTGAAGGCACTGAAGAAGTGGCAAGTCTGATGTTAGTTAACTGTAAATCAAAACAGTCATGAGCTTTCAGGGCTGATTTCCTTTGAACTCTGATGCAGCCAAGGACAGCCCAGGGACAAGAAACAGCACTTCAGAATTTTGGTTGCAGCTCAAAGATAAGCGGGTTCTGGGCTCGTGTCCAGAAACACAGAGCGAGAACTATAGTTTCATGGTGGGCTAAAGCTAATCAGAGATAGCACAAGTAACAGTCCTGGCTTTCACTAGCACTGAGCCTTGGCTGGCAGCAAGGTAAGATAGTCAGTGAACTGAGCCAGAGGGTGGGCTTTTGCTGAGGGGTGGCAGACTTGTGGTGCATCAGCTATGAATGCTGTAGGAGCACCTGTGGACAGAGGACATGCTCAAATCTAAGTTGTGGTCATTTTAGAATCAGAGTAAATGTAGTACAATTGCACAGTAAAAATAAGTAAATAATCTTCCATGCCTTCCTGACTGTATTTTATTTTTGGAGCTTATGAATGAATCTCATTTCAGCAAAATGCTAACCTGAATAGGGTGATGAGTAAATAATCGAAGTGTTCTTTCCGTGATTATTTATAGCAAGTTGTTACATTGCTTCTCTCATCTTTTAACAGAGGACATTTTCTCCCACCATTTTAATTTATTTGCTTGTTCTCCTTTTTTCCCCCCCTTATGTTACACTTTATTTTACAGCGGTACAGAAAAAAAGAAGGAAAAACCTCCAGCACAGAAAGAAAAAAAAGAGGACTCTCATTCTAATGATCAAAGTCCACAAACTCAAGCATCACCTTCTCCCCAGCCCTCCTCCCAGACTCTCCAAACACACAGGCAAACTCAAGAAAGCAAGAGTTCTGCTCCAGCTAAAAGGTTTTCACAGTACCACAGTACAGAACTAGAAAATTATTGTAACGATACTGAGTTCATATTTGACAACAAGTCATGTGAAAGAGTTTTAATCTCATGATCACGTTTGTGTTTGATATTTTTTCTGCTACACAAGATGCAATATGCATTGCAGCAGAGAAAGTACAAAAAAATGCATTTTTTTCTTCAAGTACATTTTTAAGATTGTGAAGATTTTTTTGTTCTTTGGTTGAAATCCTAATATGGTAGATTACTTCTAATCAGCCATTATTCTAAAATATTTAATGATGAGTCAATCCTTCTCAAAATACACTTCATGACTTTTTCTGACATAGCTTAATTGTAAGAGTGTATTTTGCACTTGGCCATTTACTACATCTCATAATAGTATTTTTTAAATACTAGTATCATTGCAACCTTTCCTTCAGGAATTTTTATTCTATAAATACGCTACAAAGTGACTGCAGCTTGTTTTTTCTGTTTTGTTTTATTTTTTGTGACCCTTTCCAAATTCCTGCTGTGGTGCAGGATGATTCACTTTTATTCTGATTCTTTGCGTGAGTGAAGTTCTGATTTTACACCCAGATCATAAAACTGCTTGACTTGACTAAATGCAGAAATGTATTGCCTCTAAGTTCCCACTTATTTTAGTGGGAATTAGACACAGAGGAAAAAAAAGATGTTTTGGGGATTTTAGATGACTTTTTGAGTTCAAGAAAATGGATTTTAAGATTTGGGTGGTATCTTCTGAGTTTCAAAACTATGCAGATCACTTGGCATGGTTTTGTTTTTTAATTCATTGTCACATCACTGTTTGGGTGTGAAATTTTCTTTTACTTTTTGGCATATAGGAGACCAAGACAAAATGAAAATGAAATTTATTCTTCTGAAATTTACTGTAATTCACAAGATTGTTGTCTTGCATTGCTTGAATTCACAGCTCTAATAAATATTTAAACTTTCACTTGACTGATGCATGTTATAACACTCCATAAAGGCTCTGTCCCCATGTCTTGCACAAACCTGTAAGTTGTCTGAAACTGAACTTGTGGCCTGTTGTTCTCTTGCCTGGTATCTCACTGTAAAGATGTCTGAAGTCTTGCTTACTAATCTTTTGCAGTGTGGGGAAAAAAATAAATGCCTTTTTTAGTTTCATAATGGTTTAACTTGATTAACTTGTTTGTCACAGGACCTTTGAGCCACTTGAGGTGCTGTGGAAGGAGCTTGCCATTTCTAAGGTTGCATTTCGGGACTTAATCCTGCAAAAAGCATTTCTGACAGGATGAAGTATGATACTATTAGCAGGACATGTGCAAACTCTAAATCAGCTGGTTGAAAAATAATTTGAGTTAGATCTCTTTTAACGTGTGTTCCATGATTAAGATGTGTGTGAAATCAATGAACTAGTGACTGTATAACTTGCAGGTTCCCATTAGTGTAAATTGACTACAATAAGATTGCTGAAGAATTACATGAGAATTCATGGATTTAATTGTCTGCAGTATTAGGCCAAACCTAACATGTCTTATTCATTCAAAAAGTTTTGCAGACATGTGTTTCAAGAAGATTAAAGCCATTAATGTGTTTTAGTATGTGCTAACTGCAAAGCAGCCATATGAAACTGTAATCTGATAGAACTGTTCTGCCTCAGAACTAAAGCTGGTGAACAGTTAATTGGGGGAAAAAATTACTTTTCTTTGTTATCTACTTAATTGATTTTTTTAATATAGTTTATTCTTTAAGGCTAATATATCTAGCCTATTTTTTTCTGCTATTGCAATTTGTTAGCAATGTAGTAATGAAGAGAGTTATTTTGTTCAAGTCTTTACGCATAAGCATTTGGAAATCCAAAGGAATAATTATATTATGTGGCAACTGTCTTGCTAAATTGTTTTCATTCATCCAGTTAGAACTTTTTGACTAACCTTTTTTTCCTGTTTCATGCTTCAGCTTGAAGGAAGACCTAGCTCTGCTTTTGTCTCCTGCTGCTTGCTGTCCGTTGCGTATGAGTTCCAGTTATTGTTATATTATTATCTTGTCATTTAAAGAATTTTTTTTCTTTTTTCTAGCATAAAGAAATCCTATGCTGCTGAAAAGCCTCACAGTGCTTGGGAGAGTTCAGATGATGGTCGTAACAAGCTGATGAGAATACCATCAACATCTAAATTAATACCAAAAGTGGCAAAGAATGCAGACAAGTATGTATTGATTTGATACATAAAAACAAGTAAACTTCAGAGTCAAAAATATTATGAAATCACTTAACTCTAGTGAACTTCTTTGTGTGTATGCTAGGACCATTTGCGTATTTGTTTATACCATGGGTAGTTACTTACATAACCTGCCAATGTGATGCTCCAGGTGCCTATGGAATCTTAAAACTATTATAAAACGTGAATACAGGATTTTTGTGTAAATATATTTTAACATTGCCCATTTGGATTAGCAGAATTATATACAATGATTTAAGATTTATGGCTTAATGCCACTGTTGCAAATCTTCCAACCTTTTTTTTAGCTAATTAAAGCTGATTTGAAAGTGCAAGTTTATTTCCTTGAAGCCAATTTACTCGATTTCAAATAATATGTGTGTTTCTAAAGTAGACTGGAATAGTAGGAATATACTTTTATGATTTCAGGTAGGTCTCTAAACCTGAATGTTCAGCAGGTTCTAGATAACATGCAGGCATCTTCTTTTTCACTGTCATCTCCAGTAGGTAATATGGTGTAGCCTATCAATCCTCTCATCCTCTTCCTCAGCAACAGGTTTTCTCAGTTTGTGATCTCTAGGGAAGGCCTCACTGGGGATGAATAGCACGGAGTAGTTACTCCGCTTGCTCCTGTCAGCACAGGGTCAAGAGTTTGCTTTTTGCCGTAACTCCACATTGTTGACCCCTATTGTGACCCACTCTTGTCCTCAGTACTCTCTGCCAGTTGGGCTTCCCACTTTGTATTTGTGTACTTAGCTTCTCTTTTTGACTTTGTTGAAATTTTGCTGAAATTGTGTTGATTTTTTGATTGAGCTCTCTCCTGTTTGCCAGTATCCCCCCCAGCATTCTTGCAGCTTCTTCCAGCTTGGTGTTATTTGCAGATTGATAGATCTGCTCATTAATCTTCATTCAAATTGCTGTTAACTGGTCCGAGGCAGAAATACCTGAATACCCTTCCCACTATGGCAAATAAAACTCTTCAGACTGTTGAGAGTAATGTGCAGTCTTTTTATGATTCTTTCTGTAGTGCTCTCCTCAACTTGCATGTAAGACTGTCAAATACATACTTAAGAGTCAGAAGTGGTGCAAGTGCATTCCTTCTTTCCCAGGAATGGGAAGAACAAAAACAAATTAATCCTGGGTGTGGATACCAGCACATTTACTAAATGCTTTATGCTTAGCCTGAAGAGTTCTGCAGAGCAGTGAAGTGCTCTGTGTGAGGGGATTATGCATTGCATATTTTACAAGTATTTCTTTTGTGATTGGTTTTCACTGTTGGAATTTAAAAACCCTTTGGCAATTTAGATTGTAGCAGGGTGGTGCTGGATAATATTTTGGAATGAAAAAAACCCCTTTGTCTTGATTTTTTTTTCTGGATTTTTGCTATGCTGCTAAAATATCTTTCACAGTGTGGTATATACCTTAAATTTGCTGAAAATAAGAAATAAATTTTACTTTTATTGACATTTTTATATTGGTTCAGGCATGGTCAAAATAGGGGTTTTTTTAAATTTTTCTGTGATTCTGCTTGTTTTCTCAGAAGCTTTAAATGGCGCTTTTCTACAATCTCTAACATTGGAAAAAAATCAGATATCTAAGAAAAGAGCAGACAGAGAAGGATTAGTTTTAATTATTGTTAGAGAGAGTTGTCTGTTCATAAGTTGAAGCTGCTGTATCCTAACTGTATTTCGCAAATACTTCAGACATTATCAGTTGTAGACCATCAGATGAAGACTGGGTGTTGTACTGTTTGTGTAGCTTGTTCTTATGCTCACATTTATAAATAAAGGCACTATTTTCATACAAGAACACTAATTAATACAAGTTTTTTACATCCTGTGTAACATATTTCTATAAGAACTACTTGGTATTGTGCAAAGGCATATTGTTGTCTTGCATTTATTTTTCCCAATTAAGAAACGTTGACCTTATCTGCCTGAAGTTATGTGAGTCTTGTGCGAGGGAATATAATTTAGCCCCTAATGTGGGCCCCAGGACAGAAATGTTTTGCGTATGCTTTGCGCTATCAAACCATGATATCAACTTTGTTTACTAAGCTCAGTCTTTAAGCCAGCACTGAGCTGTAAATCACTCTGATAAAGCCATAAGAAGTAAGAGAGTTCTCACAGCCATGTTTTTCAGGCAAGACTGGGAATCTACTTTAAATTTTTCAGTTGGCAGTGTGGTTTAGGGTGATTCTACCAATAGCCAGATATGACTTTCCTTGTGCATATGCTTGACCCTTTGTCACTGTTACAAAAATTTGACCGCCATCCAGCTAAAAATACTGGATGCCGCTCATACCTTTCTGCTGAATTTCAAATGAATTCAAGAGGGTGTCTTATGCAATACATTCTCCCACTAAAGAGTGTCACTCTGTTAAGAAGTAGCTCTGATGCTGGAAATTACTATTTCTTCCCTCTTCACTAAGATATTGAGGGTTTTGTGAGTAATTCATTTTTGCTTCTGGTAAGGAGAGACATCTTAGCTTCACTCTGTTGAAATCTTTGTGTTGCACATCCAGTAATGCTGCGTGGATCTGTTTTAAATGAAACTGCAACTTGCTTACATTTAATCCATGTGTCCAATAGCATTAATTCGTAGTAAAATTTGGGGGGGTTTTATGCTGACAGCTTATTTTGACAGGTGTTAAATGCTTTGCATGCAGGCCTGAGGAGGTTTGGCTGCTTAAAACATTTGGTTATTACAAGTTCATGCTCTCAAAATGGAATTTTCTGTGCACTAGAAACATGCCCTCCCCTCCCTTACTCATTTTTAAAAGGTTTTTGCATTTTGTTATTATCAGACTGATTCTAAGAAACCTTTGATATACAGCCAAAGACTTGAAGTTACTTGAAAGATACTGTGAATTGCATAAAATAATGGGTAAAATGTTTAGTTATTTAGCATCCTATACTACAGTTACACTGTACACAGAATCTGATGGCATTGCCAAATCCATTAATGTGTAAAAACTAGATAGTATTGCCTTGATAAGCATTTCACATATTGTTAATGATATTATTTTGAATTTTTCCCCAGGCACAAAGATGTCATTGTCAGCCAAGGTAAATAAAAACATGTTTTTATAAATACTGGATGAAATTGAAAATACTTGCTTTTGACTGAATAGTATTTCCTGTAAATGAGTACATTGGGATATATGCTTATGAAACAGGGATTTAGAGGTAAAAAAAGCGTTAATAAACTCCCAAGAATTCATTTGTCCAAATGTTACTCCAGACACATATATAAATCTTTGAAATTATGGAGAAATGCCTCATCAGACTGGATCTTTAGGAAGTACAGAAAGTTTTCATGGGTGGGTCATGGGGCTGATTTGCTTTTGTGAAACAAAAGTGGGGGTTTTTTTAGTATTTTCTCTGTGTATGTGTGCATAGAGAGAGGTTATGAAACCAAAAATCTAAAGTTTTGACCTATGTGCCAGTCTTCATCCAAGCAGGTGTAAGCAAGACTTTAGAAATAGTTTTAAGATATTTTATTTCTGTCCCATAACCAGCAAAAATGTCAACTCGTGAAAAAAACAGCCAAGGTAAGAATAAAGCTATGCCCTTTGGTTGCTTTCTTCTAATTTAGCACTCACAAATCTTTTATTTGGCTCTTCACCATCAAAGAGCATCAGTGCATGATCTCTTAAAAACTTTTTGAGCGTTTACATAAATATTTCAACTCTCATGGCAATTTATATGCATATGCACATTGCAATCTATATGGAGATTATTTGGGGATACTCTAAAGTAAATTACGACATACATAATTTCCTCAGAGAGGAATATGTTTGAATAGAAGTCTTGCATTGTTGCCTAAGATATCAGAGTATTAAGAACTGCCAACTAAAAGATTTGTTTTATCTCAGCTTTCTGTCTTGCCAGTATTACAACATATACACACTGATTAGACAAGAACAGAGACTGAAGGTTTTATAGTCTCCTAAAATGAAAAATGAGTCTCTTCTGAAGTGTATGTCTTTGCACCAATGAATCTTGCATTCTGTGGCTACCTGCTGCTTCTGGCTTACTCAGTCAGGAAAAGGAGCCATGTATCTGAACATGGTGGGATGTGACAACAAAAAAATCCACTTCTGGTGTCGCAAAACTACTCTGCTTTGATGTTCTGCAAACTATTGAAGCATGCAGTTTCAAAATTAAAGCATGTAACTCAAGCGCATGCTGTACACAACATATCTTATGTACAGGGATTCTGTCTTATGCTTTTTTGTGGCTAATTAACAAATCTGTGGTCTTCAGATTCTGTGCTGTCAGCAAGTTTACGTTATTCACAGTTTGATTGCTTCTGGTAGTCTTCAAGAGGGAAAAAAACCCCTCAGATTTTTTGAAAGTTAATATATGAATTGTTGTAATGAAAGCCAAATCAACTTGAATCCAATTGCTTTATCTTTTTCTAATTCATAGAGGAATTACAGGTATAAACATATTCTGAATTGATGCTTTCAAAAAACATCCTTCAAAAACAAGATGTGTGAAAGGGAGTGCATAAGCATCAAGAACAAAGAAATGTTTCTTTATGCCAGGTTGCTTAACACCCACAGTGAAACAGTATATATGTACAGCAGTGGTTACTGTAAAAGGAAAACCAATGACTAGAGGCCAAACCAGCTGCAAATTAGCTTTGCAAGGATTAAATAAAACTGTTATATTGAAAATACCCTTTCTACTAAAAACCGCTTTTCACAAAGCCAAGTTGCATGTAGCTAAGATACCTTCAGTAGTAATTCTTTCCCTACCATGTGCTTCTACAGTTCTATATGTTCTGCCAAGAATGGGCCATCCTTAACTTCTCATATCCCGGTAGCCGTAATTTCAGTGACCTCAGTGTGTACCCTGATATCTGTTGTGTTACTATGCAGAGGATGTGGTGAATGGGCACCTTCCAAGTGTGTCATGCCTTAGTCTGTTCTCAGCCTAACTGGAATGAAAGAGAAACATGATGCTGATAACAAGGACCCACATATATGGAAGAAGGGGAGAAAGTCTTATCATAGAAAATGCATTTACTGCATTTTAAACACAAACAGTGGCAAAACATAATTCTGCCTCTAACACAGAAGGGCTTGAAATTACCAGGATTCAGAGGTTTTAGGGTTTATTTTTAAATATGGACCAGTGAGTGTATTTATGACAGCTTTTAGAGTATGTGTCTGTATGTATGTATGTGTGAGACTGTGTTGTGTTGTGTTTACTGCCACAGAAATAACCATATGTTTCTGTTGTTGAAGAGGGCTCACCCATACTTTCCAGTATAAGCTTAGCAATATGTAGTCAGTTCTCTGTAGTGCAATGTCCTGGTCAGGGGAGGTGACTTAATCTTGTTTTTTATTTGATAGTTGCCACATAAATAGTTGCAACAGTTTCCAGGTGACACCTTGACCCAGCTGGTCGGGAAGTTGAGGACTTGCACAGTTAGTTAACATAAGGTTTCTGGAGGTAAATCCTGTGGAGCTGTGACAGTGTTGTCCAGGACGGGGCAGGATGAAGGGTTGCCTTTGCTCATGGGTGTTTGTACAGGACCATCCTATTCTGAAACCCAAAGGCATGGAAAGTTTCAGTGCTTTAACACCTTTGTGACTTGCCAGCCATTGCCCCTAGAGGCGAGCAGTCTCTAGCATGGTGTTAATTAAGTTGCAGCAGCTCCCCTGAGCTTCTCCTTCAACTGGGCTGTAGGTGAAACGCTGTGTATGCCCCCGGCACACGCCTCCCGCAGTAGCAACTGTGTCAATGTGCTTCCCAGACCTAGAAATTCTGTGAAAGAGGTTCTTGGGAAGGCTGCTGGTATGGTAACTGTCAAGCTTCAAAGCAAATCTACATTTAAAATGCTTCAGTGTCTTTATACGCACATAAAATTAGTTTGGAATCACTGTGAAATTGCAAAGTTTCCTAGCAGAAGGTGTTTGCATGGGATAATTGGATGGAAGATGACAATTTTGTGTGGCTTTGAACAACCTGGAATCACTTTGTTTTCTTTTTTTGATGTAGCTATTAAATAAATTGTTTTGAAAGTGTTGGTATAGTACAGTATCACAAAATATAGATAAATATATATTTTGCATGTTTAGTTCTTGGAATGTAATTTTTCTAGCAGCAGAAGTTACTGCCATAATACCTGTCTTGTGTCAGTCTGTGCCGATTCATTGTGATTTCTGTTGATAGTCTGTATAGGCTATTATAGTGAAAGACTTGAGGAACAAGTGAGAATCTCAGATGAGCTTCAGTGTCTGAATTGACTGGTTTGATATGGAGTACGCCAGAGAGTGTTGCATGTAAATATCAACAAGACCTAGGCAGTTCTCTTCTCCTGCCAGGAGCAGCAGCAGCATAGGGAGCCACAACCTGCAGCTGCCTTGTGGGCAACCACTTGATTTTCCTATGTTTAGCTCCTTGTCAGGGCTGTGTGTGTTACAGTGTTCATCACGTTACCTTCTCAGTACCCAGTTTTGTTCCCTCAGTGCTTTAGCCCTCCCACTTGGGTTGAATTGCATCTACTTCATGTTAAACTTAGTCCTGAGCTTTATGCATCTGGGTATGTGCTGAAGCAGAGGTGGTATGGTCAGTTTGTTTGTTTATCTTTGGAAATCAGGCCAACCTTTTTACAATAAAATCCAGTACTAAGAAGGTATTAAAATTCTGTGAAAATGAAATGAAGATATGGGTGAAATGAACAGGTGCTTACTACAGTCTTAAAAGAAGTTATTATTTTAAATTCTTTACCAGCAGGTGTTTATAATTGCCTATAAAATCCATCTTGCTTTTCACTTCAGCAGAAACATTTTTAAAGTATTAATCATAAGGCATTTTTATACCCAGAAGTTAAAGGCCTGGATTATTTTAAGATAAAGGATAATTTGTTTTACTGAGATTCTGTGTTTGAGTTCGGTTTTCAGTGATAGCAGCTCCATATATGAATCACTTGTTCACTTATTATAAAGTAATAAGAGGCACTTAAACTTTTTGGATGGCAATAAAAACCATATGTGAAAGAATTAATGAAAAACATGCACTGCATTCCTACGTTTGGTTTGGTGTGGTTTGGTTTATTTTTATTGTGCTTTATTAGTTTCCAATACTTTTTCTTCTGTTAGTTTAACTGTGCTATAGTTCTAGAGTCACAGAACAGAGCAGTCATGAAGCACACAAAGGAAAAAATTTACCCTGCTGACAATGTGTCCTGTCCACTGAGAGTGCAGAATGCGATAACTACCTTGGATCAGTGTTTTCATTAGACGCAGATTTTTTATCAAATACTTATTGAAGGTGCTCATGTACCTGAGGGCAAATGGAGACTCAGTCTATCTCATTATCAAGCTGCTTGATCTCGTTCAGGCACAGTGCATATTATTAAAAACCATCAATACTGTCAAAAACCAAATTGTACTTGGGAGTTTTTACTATTGGTTCTTGATGAAGTCAGAATTTTATTATTTAAGCAGGAAGTTTTTAAATACAGTTTTATTGAGCTCATTTGTTTCCGGTATTNNNGAGTCCCCTCCCCCCCCCCCTTTTAATTTAAAGCTAGAGTTTAATATTAAAACTTCAGTAATTTCTTTGGAAATAGTAACTTTTGCAAATACGTAGATTCTTAATGTCAACTGATATATGAAAAACCAAGGTCGTAACTATGATTTACTTATCAAATTATGTAAAATTAATAACCAAAGATCTGGTAGGAAGTTTCAAGGCAAATCTGTGAAATCGTTTCCAAATCAAGGCAAGTCTCTTGTCTCATATGCTTTTTCCAACTATTTTGTTGGTACTGCATCAATAGCAACAGTGCATGTCCCCTTGTCAGGTTCAGCAAGCATCATAGCTTAGGATGAGAGATGACAGACCTGCAGCCACATTTTAATTCCACTGTAACTTAAAATGTAATGGTCTGGGCATGGTGGCTGAATTTGGTTATTTGTCTCTGTGCTGGATTAAATTAGAAACAGGCTTCTAAGCCTTTGTCCCTCAGGTTAGTGGTCCTGCAGAGTTCTTGGACAGAGGCCTGAAAGCAGAAAGCTTGTGGGAAAGAAGCTATTTGTAGTATTAAAAAGCATAACTTCACTGGTCAAGCAACTAGAGGGTGAAGACAGATTAATAAATGTACTCTGGATGTGGTAGTTTATTGTATATTAGTAGAGCGTTCTGCTTGGCCAGGCTAGTTAGAATCTTTGAAGGTTTTTCATTTGCTTGTAATTCACTTTAAGGATAAGATTCAGATGCTACACACAAATAGAACTGAGCCGAGAGTTTTAATGCATTGACCCATGTTGGTCTTTCAAACTAATGGAGTGGGACCTACTGAAAAATAGTCACTAATAATTTGCAAAATTCTTGTAGTGATTCCTCTATAAATAAACTTAAAACTATGTGGAAACCCACATAATTTTGCTATTTATTCACTATTACATACTCTGTGTATATATATAATCTACCATATGCTCATTAGACTTCCCATTACGCATGCACTTGCTAGCTGAAGAGGAGCTGATTACAGCACAGACTTGCAGGGCTACCTCAGGGTCTCGTCTGAATAATGAGGAATAGTGTGATATAAGATACATTTTCTGTTTTGTCCAGTGTTGTTGAAGAAATCAGTAAGTGGGATGAAGGCTTCTCACATGCTTCTACAAAACCACTGAGTATTCCTTGATGATTTCTTTTTGAGGAATGTGTCCTTGAAAACAGGAAAATTTTGGTTTTGTAATGTCACTGTCTTCAAATTTCTGAAGTATCTAAACAGTAGCTTTCATGTCTCCTGAATTGCCTTTAGCTGTAGATATTTCTGAGTTAATCTACAAAGACTTCTTTGATGTTTTTTTCTCCTCCTTTCAGTTCCTATTATTTTTATTATTTTCCTTTGCGAATCTTCCATATTCCCCTAAGAATATAATTCACGGGAAGTAATAAATTGCTTAAGTGCCATTGCATGAGTCTTTCTGTGCTGACCTCATGCCATATCTTTGCTATCTGTTATCACCTGCATTGTTTTTCATTGGCCTTACTTTCAAGCTTGTTTCCTCTGAAGGTGTATTAATAGACATTGTTGCGAGTTGAATTTTACTGCTACTTCTGTGCTGCCTTTTCTTTTTTCTTCGTTCTTTTTTTTTAATAAGATTAAAAGGTTATTTATTTTTATTGTAATAA
>JAOXXN010000446.1:23581570-23599474 GCA_026770055.1 Myrmophylax atrothorax
TGCTTTGAAAAAAAAAAAGAAAAGAAAAACATTTTTATTTGAAAAGTTAGAGCAAAGCTTTTGTAAAAAAGAAAGGAAAATGATTTGTTACCAAATATATGCAGACCTGGAAGAGTTGAGCCCTAAGGTAACTCATAAATTCAATGATAATTTATTTTACTTGGCAGCTATTTCAAACACTCTGGTTTAAATTGGTATGCCAGGAAAACATCCATGTAAAAAGTAAATTTTTAATGGTAAGCCTGTTTTTGTAGGTAAATCTTTCTCTTGTCTTTCAAGCTAAATGCAATGGAAAAGTAATTTAAGAAATTATGTGATGTTTAATTTTTAATTTCTTGTGCAAAAATAATCTTCTTCCCATATAGTCTTAAAAGTTATCAAATAGAACATTTATTTACATAGGCTTCACTAAATGTTGGTTTATCACATTAGGTTGGTCACAGGACTTGATCTCATACTCTTTTTCACAGTCATGAGAGCACACTGATTTGAACTCATTTGAGCCATAGGCAGAATTAGCAAAGTTAAACTCATATTTAGTTGGATGGTGTTTTAGGCTCTTAAAAATATGCAGCACTGGAATCTTGTTTTGTTTGGTTTTTCAAATATACATTCCAATTAGCTTGCAAAAAGCTTCTTTTTCTACCGTTGCTATTTAATTTTCTCATCTCTCGTTCTTTGTTCCACGTGTTTTGCTTCAGGTAGACTGCTGTCTTGATAGATGCCAAATGCTGATTGTACTATTTTTGAGTGTGGCAACATCCAGCATTAGATACTAGTTTCATGTATCTTGGAAACTTTGCTAGAAGTAATTTACTTTTTATTCTGCCAAGACCATAGACAACAAGTCTTTGGGTTTCTTTTAACAAAATAACTTTACTTCTTTTCTAATAATGACTTGCTAGATATTTTTTTACTCTAAAGGACAGTTTCTCTTCCATCTGGAAAAACTGTTCCCTTGGATAGCAGAGAACTGAAAGCATTTCCAAATTGTTGTTCTTGCCTTCACAGGTTGTAGGACAATCAATCTCAGAAAAGTTTCTCTTCAGAAAGGCAGGCCCCTTGTTTTGTCTTTTTATCCTATAAGAAAACACTACCACCTTGTGTTTGCAATACTAATGCAATACCAAGAGCCTGGTGGTCTAAATGTAATTATTTATTATACACTTACGTTATTCTTCTGCGAAAAGGCAAAGCTTCTTGTAAATCCCAGGTGGAAAAGTGAGTAGTGTTCTTTATTATTTTCTTTTTGTTCATATAGGAGTATATCAGATAAGCAGACAGATCAAAGCGCACGATGGCAGTGTGTTCACACTCTGTCAAATGAGGAATGGGATGCTGCTGACTGGAGGTGGGAAAGACCGGAAGATCATTTTGTGGGATCATGATTTGAATCCTGAAAGGGAAATTGAGGTAAGAAAACAGAAGTGACAAGGAATTTGCCTTGAACAAGGTAATGTCTAGCAAGACAGCCTTCCCCGTCCTCTGGAGGATGACAGAATACCTGCTGGTTGCTGTTTCTTAAGGGGATAACAATGTTTTATTATAAGAGTGTTTAAATGTTAGCCTATAAATGAGCCTATATGGGGCCTGAGTTCTATATTTAAGCTGAACAGAAATTTTAAGGAT
Organism: Myrmophylax atrothorax; assembly: GCA_026770055.1. NCBI lineage: Eukaryota > Metazoa > Chordata > Aves > Passeriformes > Thamnophilidae > Myrmophylax > Myrmophylax atrothorax. The sequence goes on from JAOXXN010000446.1 coordinate 23,583,200, forward strand.
TTTCTTAACTCCAAAACCTTTCTTAGTACTTTTTATTCATCCTCTTTGAGAATATTCCTTAGTATCACCTGTATTTTTGTTAAGCTTACCTGTCTGGAGAAAAACAATGTTACCAGCATTTGAGGCTTTTATTAGAATATTTGACAAAAGGTAAACAGATGGTAGGATGCATATTGGTATTCTGTTATAATTAATGGTTAATAAGCTATGATGAGGAACTTCTTTTAAATTTATCCTAGAACAGGTGTTCCCTGAATATCTATATTCTTTGTGATTTGCTGATAATGGCCGTGCTAGGTCAATGGGGACGAACTGGAAAAAAGTGTGTATTTTGGATTTTAATACACATTTTGTTTTTCCCTGATCTTGAAATGATGTCTTCTTCTTCAACCAATGGTTTACTCCATTTACCTAATGTCCATTTATAGCAGCATTTTTTTCTTGACACTTATGTAAGTTTGATCTAGAGTTTGTTATTGCCTTTAATCTAATATTGACGTTTAGAAAACATGGATGAGAGAAAGTAAGCATTGACTATCTTATACAGCTCTCAGATTGAAGTAACACACTATTCATATCAGTCTCTGTTTTTCTTTTTGTTGATAATATTATATTAAAGCTAATTTTTTATGTTGCTAGAACCCTGACAGATTGATTTTTCTATCTTGTGTGGCTAATATTAGTGTATTTTCTAAGAGAGATCATTTAGAAAACCAAACAATTGCACTGTGTAAAATAGAACAGTGTATTAGAATTCAAGGCTGCAATAAACAAAGTCATTAAAATTCAGAGTCATTGCTGACATAAGGCATATGAACATTTACTTAAAACTAATCAGGAAGCATTAAGAAAATCAGGAAGCATTTACTGTGTGCTACAAGATTTTTCTTGTTTTTCAGAAAGTGTTTTGGAAAGTAAATAGTAACTGTGTATTATCCCTTTCCTTATAAGATGAGTTGTAAGGTTGAGGAGTGCATATTTTTAGTGTATTTGACACTTAACAGCTGTGTAATGTAATTTGTAATTTTTTCTACTGAAACTTATTAAAATGACATAACTGTGATTGTCTGCCTGTTGTCTGCCTGTACTGAACAAATGGATGAGGAAGGTTTCAGGTCAAGTCCTGATGTAGGTTATACATGATTAGATTGTTCCTTTTTACCTGAGTCAACTCCAGATCTGGTACTACCATTGTGTACTATTTGTGGTCTTCAAAAATAAGTGCCTATCAAGATGTGTGATGTGGTTTTAGAGATGTTTCTTTTCCTAGGTTCCTGACCAGTATGGAACAATCAGAGCAGTAGCAGAAGGAAAAGCAGATCAATTTTTAGTGGGTACTTCACGAAACTTTGTTTTGCGGGGAACATTTAATGATGGTTTCGTAGTAGAGGTACAGGTGAGCATAGCTTTTTTTTTTTTTTTTTTGGAAACTATAACCCAAAAATGTAAGCAGGTTTTCCCTGCTGATGTGTTATTTCAGGAGTCTTTATTTTATTCCTTGTTAAATCATATGTGATTTCTTTCTAGGGACATACAGATGAACTCTGGGGACTGGCATCTCATCCTTTCAAAGACTTATTTTTAACATGTGCCCAAGATAGGCAAGTTTGTATGTGGAACTCTGTGGACCACACACTGGAATGGACCAGGCTGCTAGATGTATGTCAACCTTTTAATGTTATATATAAAGCTGGCAAATAGGGAAAAGCATTGTTCATTTCATATTTTGGCTGGTTCTGTCCTAATATCCAAGCAAAAGGATTTTTTACACAGACTTTCAAGGTGTGCCCTAGTGCATGTCACTGACACTTTAAAAGAGAAGTTCTCTGAGGATTAGCATACTGATAACTGATTGTTTTTTCCTGTGTGAGTTCACCTCAGATTTTTAAGATAACTTTGGTATAAGGAGAGGTTTTTGACCTTCAGGAAGAGGTTGGGTGAATAATGTGTGTATCCCTCTCTGTTCAGGAACCAGGGCACTGTGCTGATTTCCATCCCAGTGGAGCAGTGGTGGCAATAGGAACACACTCGGGCAGGTATGCACCTTTCAGCTGAGTTCTGATGATTGAAAGTTTGAAGGAGATGGTTTAAAAAGATGTATTTTCTAACTGGAATTAATTTGCTTTTTATTCTTTTGTAACTTGAGGTAATGAATCCTTAAAGACTTGGTGGAAGGGAGCAGATCATCTTTTTATATTAGATGAAGGCAGAAGAATTATTTGACTGTTGTTAGGCTGGTTTGGGTTTTTAACAACTCCTTTACAAAAGTCCAGATCTTGATTTTTTTTTTTTAACTATTTTTTGTTTGCAGGGGTTTCCATGAGCACTCCTTATTGTCTTTACCAAGTATCTTAATTTAATAATATGTGCATGTTACAGTAGTTTGTAAGACAGGTACAGTACAGATCTTCTCTTTCCCAAATCAAACACACTTGCAACATTGTAAATTGAGGTGGAGAGACAGGAGAACAGGCTGGTACTTTGATTTTTGTGTAAGACAGAGTCCAACATGGCACAAAGCTGTCAAAGCAGAAGCTGAATCTTTTTAACTCGGGCTTTTTTCAGTGGTGGAAAAAGTTTATTTTACTACATAGTCAAATTCTGGCTTGGTGTCATCTCCCAAGAAAGGAGTACCAATGTACCAGTTAAAAGGGAAAACAGGATATTCATAGCATTAGAAAGGTGAGAGGAGCAGATACTAAATCGACAAGCGTTTTTATTCTATTTTTCAATTATGCCTCATGGTTGATGACTTGATGATAAAATAATGCCTAGTGCATGTAAGAAAATTGGGATTTTTTGTTTGTTTACTAGAATTTTTTTTATATCTAACCTCGTGCCTAAAAACCATTTGAAGTTTGGTTTTTGGAAAGTGCTGAGCATGTGCAATACCCTTTAACTTCCCAGGAAAAATGAAGAGTTAAATATTTTTAGGGAGTTTTCTTCTCCAAGATGAAGATGCAATCTGCACCAAATTCATTAAGTATAACATCAGGCTAGAAAACCAAGTTTACCTTCCTAAGAAAAACCTTGCTGAGCTCTTGAATATTGGATTACCATGTTGTATCTTTCCAATTACTCTTACAATTATAAACATTAAATTGAACAAATGTTTCTATCTTCATTAAACAGAGCAGGACATACAGGCCTAATAGTACTTGAAAGAGGGAAAAGGTAAAAGAAGGTCAGTTAATGCTTCTTCAGAGTTATTAAACATTTTTGAACTTAAATCAAAGCACAATCGAGCCATTGCATGGCCAAAGCATTCAGTCTTTTTTTTTTTTTTTTTGCATTTGACTGACTTCTTTTCTCCCTCTCCCAGAGCACTTAATGTTACTTTTTAAGTTCAGCACTTTTCAGTTTAAATACTTATTTTTAATTTACTTGAGGCAACCAGTTTATACTAGGCTCAAGAAGTTTATGATGATGGCCTTGGGGTTTTTTGGCATTTTTTACCCTGTTTTTCTGGGAACTAGGCAGTTATATTTTCACCATTATATTTTGGTATGTTCTGAAATTGCATGATTCAATGATAGGTTTGAGATACACAAATGAAACTGAACTGAAATGAGACCTGGTAAGTGTACAAGTGGATGAGAAATAAATGGAGTTGTGAGTCAAGATAAACAACTTTTAAAATTACTGCCTAACCAGCAGCATCATGTGGTGCTTTCTGTGCCAGATAATCTGGTCCAAGGAAGTTTTTTCCCCAGGAATGAGAGCTGCATGATATATCTTGATTAACATGGGAGAAAATAATCTTGAACCCATAACAAGTCATTTAATAATTTGATTCATAGCTGAAAAATCTCTAAGCAAATATTAAATTAGTCTAATCTTTTCAGAACTCAATAAACACAAACCTTGGATTTGTCTGTTACCTTTCTAGTGCTGCTCAGCTTCCAGTACAGAGGTCAGTAAGACAGGGGCAGGGAATGGAGCATTAAGAAAGTTGGGTTTGCTGGTTAAAATTGTAACATCTAAAGAAAACTGAATTTTCTACCTCTCTTCTCATTCTTTTCTGTTGTTTCAGAGTGCTGTGTTTTTTATTAGGCCAAATGCCCATGCTTTTGATGTGTTTTTCACGTATCACTTCCCATAATGAGTATTTCGGTATCATTTCCCTTTTCGGGCTGTCTGCAAGTGATCTACTGCAGGTTTTGTTACCACTTCTTTAAATATCGGCTGTTTGCCTGATCATCGGTTGTTTGGAAGTCTGGTTTGGAGAGAACTAATACTTCTTGTGGATTCTGCTGTTTGCTGAAAAGCCACAGCTGAAAAACTTAAAAGAGATGGCTATCCTGGTGGAAATCCTACCAAAAAAGTGAGGTTTCCAAGGCACTATACAGATCCTTTTTCCATACTGCCAGTGGTATTATTTGCAGGGAAGTAGACCATTCTGGGACTAATCATGTAGAACATCTTGAATGAGTATATGAGTATTCAAAGGCACTGCAGAAAAAGAGACTAACAAGATGCTTACAAAAGTACTACCATTATTAAGAAAACTAAAGGCTGGAGGACAAGGTTAGTGTAAGCCAGAGTCACAAGGAAGTCAATCAGGCAATAGAGCTACTGAGATTTATTTAGTTCAGCATCTTTTATTGTATTAAGATGAAGAAGCCTAAATATCCTAGGGAACCTTGTCAGATGGGTTGATTTGTGCACTCTGATTAATGCCTTGCAAGATCAGCATTTAGTATTAACTAAACATGGGAATTGAAAATGTAAGTTTCAATTTTTATAGTTTTCAAGTTTGAAAACTATATTGCTACTTTGGAATACTATTTCACTGGTGATTTAATCAGAAAAATTCTACCTTTTACAGATGTCAATGATCAGTAATACATTTTTGTCATGGGTAGAATTTGTTTTCCATAAGAGAATAGTTTAAGGGGTCTTGTTCCTAAAAACATAGATTTTTTTTTAAGATAGGTTATTAGTATTTTATTACTAAGAAACAAGAAGACAAGAAAAAGATGAAAATGGCACAAGTGGGGTTTTTTGTGTGTGAACTCACAAACAAGTTAAAGATGTTATCTTCAGTAACAATTGGGAGGAAAATCAATAAAAACCAGAAAAAGTAAAAGAGACACTATCTTAGAGCTGGAATACCATTCCTCCATTTATTTTTTTCGTCTAATCTGTGGATCAGAAGTGCACTTGGAAGCTAAGCTTTGCATTTCACAGCCCTTAAGAGTTTTTTTGAGTCAGCTGCCATTTGGATGTTGCATACCTTCATGTGGGAAGGAAGATCCTCTCCCACAACAGCTGTTTGCAAGAAGGGCCTGTGTGGGGGATGCCAATGAACTGTAGCTGCTAGACTGGAGGCACATTTCATGGAGATGGGCTTTCATCTGGCAATTTCAGTGTTTGCCACAGCATTGGGAGGACTTGGAAGATTAAAGAGAGCATTTCTGATTATGTATTTCAGCTGTGGAAGCATCAAGAAACAGCTGTACTATATGTGACCAGTGCTTCCTTTCTTGAAGTATTATCAAAATTATCACAGTGCTCTGACTCTTTCTTTGGACAGCTAGGATTGCTGCTAGTATTTCCTGTTCAGAAGAATTTTTGGAGAGGGACTGATGTCACAAAATGTAATTTCCTGATGCCAAATGCAATTTAGTGTGCTCTCCTAAGAGCAGCAGAAGTTTTGCTTTGTGTTTGATACCACACAATACCTCTGTGCTTTCAGTAAAATGGGGGCAGTTTGCATGTTTTTTGCAGCTGTATTTTAGGCTTTGGGTGTTTTTTGTTTTGCATAATGTTGACTGGAGGATTACCTAATTCAGGTGACAGCCTCAAAGAACAAACCTAAACAGCCAGTCTCAGGACCAGCATCAAGAGCCATGTTCCTGCTGCACTAGCCTCCCTACTCTGCCCTGGTTATGTATTTTGGGACAAAGGTGGCTGAGCCCTTCCCTTGGCTGTCTGGCAAAACCACTGTGCAACATGGTCACTGTGGGAGGGTGTGGAAAGGGAGGTACCCATCTGCTTTATGGAAGAAGACTGCTTTTGGTTGTCATTGCACTGATCATCAGTTTTTACATATAGGTACCCCAATTATGCTGCTCAGGATAAGCAAACAGGCATCATGCTGTATCATCTTGCTAGATAAACAGATTTTTGCTGGTTTTCTGGTTTTTTTGAGTGGGAATTTTTGGGTTCTGGGGGTTTTGTTTGTTTGTACTTTTTTTTTTTTATTTTGGTTTGTTCTTTAATATCCACTCCCCTATCAGGCTTATCAGCCAGGTAACATGTTGATGAACTATTTGGCAGGGCCAAACTGTGGCATAGTTTGAACTAAATAGCAACGTAGCAACTTGTAACTCCTAATGCGTTCAGAGAACCTACAAAGCTTCAGTAGATTTCAGTGTAGACTGGAAATCACAAATCCTAGAGGATTACATCAGAGAGACTCTCAGCATGGTTTCTACTGCTGTTGCTGTCCAGTGCAAATATGTTAGCTGTTTTCCACTGATTCCATCTGTCTTCCACACAGATTATTAATCATTCCATGGCATGTTGGGTTGTTGGTTTTTTTTTTTTATGTGGATGTTGTTCAATTTCGTTCATGTGGTTCTCTAACCACAAGCTGATTCTACGCCATTGGGACCAGGCTGCTTTCCAGATGCTGAGCTGTTGGACACTGGATGAGCACAAGCTGGAATCTCATGTCCATCCATAGAAAGCAGCAATGCGTATTGTTGTTCCTGGAGTTTATTTTACAGCTTTGTTGCAGTCCTAGGCTTAGCAATGTTCCACTGAGTTCACTACGAGACAGAAGGTGAAATTGCCTTTCTCTTTTCTACAGTGTCAACTCACCATTTACCAGTAGGGATAGAAACCTGATTGTGAAATCAGAATTTTGCAGCACAGAAGTTAAATTCTCAGTACAGCTTCAGTGTATTTAGCCATATTGACACCTTCTGGTTTTGTGATCTATGTGTATTAATATATTTTTTTATTAAATTGTTATTGTCTCTCTGTTGCTAATGTTCATTCTATTTAGGAGTTAGGTGGGGATCAGAACCATTGCAAAATGCTCAGGTTCTGCTGATCTTGAACATCTTTCTGTCAGTGGCTGTTTCAGTGTATGTGTCAGTGCATTTTTGTAAGTGTCTCTGGGCTTTTTGCATATGCCTCATAAATAATACAGCAGGTTAAAAGTTACTGTTAAATAATAAAAAATGCAATTAATTACCTTAGTTATAAATCATCCAACCAGGAAATAAAAAATTAAATGCTAGGTTATGAACCATGAAATTTGAGTGAATTCCTTCTTATGTCGCTAAAATTATTCATAGAAATGGAGAGGACTGAGAGGAAAATACCAAATTAGAATATATTTAGTGTTTAAAATGAGCTTGGAAATGTTTTCCACTTTCACTACTTCTATTTTTATTTTTTTAACTTCTCTTCATAAAACCTGTAAGATCAGTTTTTGTATCAAAGCTGCTCTTCAAAATAGGGAAGAAGTAGAATAAAATTCAGCTGTAGCCTTAAGTCTTCACAATGATAAGATGCAGTCATGTTATCTGTTTGGTGGCTTGTTTATCATCCAGTAGAAATTTTGGTGATTACTGCAGTGTTCAGAGGAGGGGGAAAGAGGTTGAACTGTATTTAGAATCTTTTATGTATTCTTCACTGAAACTTGTACCGCTTTCTGAACCACAAAAGTGTTCCATTAAAAACAGATGGGTGCTGTGCTGCCCTTGAGGGACTAGCTTGAGAAGATGAAGGCAGGCAGTGATTATTGCTCTTTTCCTTGCTGTTTTGTTCAGTGGAAGTGATACTCATTGAAATTCTCTCTCTAGGTGGTTTGTTTTGGATGCCGAAACACGGGATCTGGTTTCAATACACACTGATGGCAACGAACAGCTTTCAGTGATGCGCTACTCAGTAGGTAGGCAGACTTGTACATTCAGAATAATTCTGAGAAATCAGATATATGTTCTGTTAACTGGTCTTAAACTAGTCCCCAGTCATTAGAAAAGGCACAGCTCTGAAAAATTGTTTCAGGTGCTTAATATGTAACTTAATATATAACTGCGTATTTTGCTTACAGACCTGTTTGTGTGTGCTAAACCTTAGAGTATTGTAACTGCAAAGATTACTGTTGCCTTTCTCAGCCTTTCCTTCATGATAAACTGTGCTGTTATAATAAATGTTAGTTTTGCTTCCAGAAAAAAAAGTTCTCAAGTAAACAGTTGACAGGTTAACAGAAAAGTCAGTAAAAAATTTAGTATTTCAGTGATATTTTAATATACTTCTTAGTTAGTTTTCAAGTTTATTAATGCAAAACCATAAAACTAAGCTTTTGTCATCTGAAAGTCAAAGCTGTTTGTCAAGTATTTGCTTGGGGATTATGTGGAGTCCAAGCCAGTACTGAGTTTCCTCTTCAGATGGGACATGACAAACCATCAGAGGCTGACTCCTCTTTGTTAAAACAGGATGGAAGAACATCCTTGTAAATCTTTTTCTTGTTTGCTTTTGGCTAACATGCAATGTCAGTGAGCAAAGTGTTCCTCTGCTGCTGCTGCATGTGCCAAGCATAGCAATTTATTTTAAATCACTGATGTTCATTGACACAAGAGATGTTTGATTGTGATTCATTGCAGCTTTTGTCCACATACTTTTCTTAGATGGAGACAATGTAGATTAGAGAAATGTTTGAAGGTTCCACATCTTTAGACATTATTTAGTGTTGATTTATATGCAGTCTACACCTCCAAAATTAAGGTATCCATAGAGTAATTCCTGTTCTGCATTTTTATGATGCAGAAAATTCAAATCTGCCTGCTGTCAATAGCTTTCAGAAATCTAGTGCAATTTGAGGATATATATCCTGTCCATGGGACACTGACTCTGAAAAAAGCAGAAATGAAGGAACTTGCCCAAAACCCATACCCCAAAAATAAACAGATACAGACTGAAAAACAGCATGATGTAAATAGTTATGAATCCTTCAATACATTTCATAAGCAGTAGTCTAGCTGAGACTGTTGTCTTAGTCATAGGTCTGAAATAATGAAAGTTCAGAATACAAACATTCTATTAATTTATATCAAATATTTTGTGTTGTAGATGGCACCTTACTTGCAGTTGGATCCCACGACAACTTTATTTACCTCTATGTAGTAACAGAAAATGGAAGAAAGTATAGCAGATATGGAAAATGCAATGTAAGTTTTGGAGCATATATACTTATCAGTTTCTGCATTTTGATGTTACACGTACACTATGATGGATAAGCAATGAAACCCTCTCCAGACTGATGCTTTTCCCTTTTGGTTTTATGTTTGGCAGGGATTTTTTCAGCATTTAATTGATTTTAAACTTCAGTCTGATGGGTACCCCAGCTCTTGGTTTTCAGTGATCACTTTTGCATCAAATATGACTAATTTATCAGATTATTGCCTATTTCTTTGAAATGGGAAATTAGCAGTAGGATGGAGAAACGCCTTGTACCTCTATGCTGAAACTCTTTCAGGGAAAATACTTCCTTTCCGTGGGGGTATTCTCCCCCTTTTCATAAAGTACTCCTTGTAGTAATGTGTTATTAGGTGGTGGAATTCCATTAGAATGTGTACTTTTGAAGGTTGCAAATGCACACTGTTTTCAGCTGTAATTCTTCCTACAAAATTTGAAATTGAGGGATGTTGCCTAGGGTAAATAGATCTAAGTGTAGCACAAGTAGTGGAATTTATATTAGTCATTACACTTAAATAAGGTTGTCCTAATGCTAAAAGGATATACTGTGTTTTCATTAAGCGTTTAGTTATCTAACATTGTGGCCTTAAAGTCAGCTATCTCTTTAGGTTAGTGAAAGTATTTACATAAAGAACACATGAAACTTAATGGGATTTGCAAATCACATCATAAGAATAGGTTCACCTCTGAAATGTGCCACATGCTGCTAGAGCATGTGGGTCCAGAGCAGCCTATGTGCAGCTGCTGTGGGGGCACAGGGCTGCCAGGGCCATCAACAGCAGTGGGTTTGCCCCATCCCTGCAGTGTGCAGGCTGGCAGGGCAGGCTCAGTGCTGGCCTGGGATGCAGCTGGGAGGGAAGGCTGATGGGTGTGCTGGGGACTCATCAATGGCAGGATTGTGGTGTGGCATGTGCCAGGGTGTGCTGCAGCCCGCCAGCAGTATGACGATGGGGTTAGCCAATAGCACAGCGGTTGTGAAAGGAGAAATTGGATCTGCAGGTTTCCCCAGGAGCTCAGGCAGTGGGGAGAGGGCTGAGCCTACCGGGTGCTTAGACCAAGACCCCAGTGAGTCTGGTGGGGATGGCAATGAATGACTGCACCTTAGTACAGCATTTCACCTCATCACTTTTTTTTTTAATGATAGAATATAAAATCACTCAGAGATGGCTAACCTTAACATCCGTGATATTTAGCTTGCTGTGTACTTCAAGGTCTCTAAGCTCTTGGAAGATGTATGAGCATTTATTTCTGTATATCCTATGTATTATGTATCGGGAGAAAGGGTATTGTAATTTAAACCATCATCTGTCTATCCGTCTGTCCCTCTGCCTTGGCAGGAAAGGGGTTTGTAAAAACTGGGGTGGGAGAATTGAGCATTGTTATACTCAGAAGTGTTAAAGGTTTCAAAGCAGATTTCTGTTGACCGATGTTTTTTCAGAGTGACTGCATGGAGAAAACAAAATGGCAAGCTGGTTTCTGTCGGGGCTGAGCTCCCCTGACCCTTGCAGCCTGTGCAGAAGGCAGTGACATGTAGCTGTGAGGCTGCTGATCTGCTTTCATGCACCCTGCACCTCCCCTCTGCTTCCTGCCAGCACGCTGGCGAGTTGTTACCAGTTTGATGCTAAGCAGGGAGACACCCAGGCATGCTCAGGACCCAGAACGCTCTCCTGGCACTGCATCCTTCTGGCATTCTGTCATTCAGTAGCCTCACGGGTGACCTCCAAGTAGTATGACTCAGTCCTCCTGGTAGTCAACTTCTGGTTGTTTCTTCCAACTTGAATACATTACTTAAATACTTTTAGAATGATTTTATCTACTGAAGCAGCATTAACTTGTGCATGAGGGATGTATATCCAATGTTATGTTTAAACCCCTTCTTGGTCACAACCAGGTATTCTGCGCCTGCTAGAGAGGCAAGTGTGTGACCCGTGAGTCTGTTTCCACAGTGAGGGATAGTGTTGGCTGTGATCAGAGTTTCAGATGAGCTGAAACAACCGTTTTGACTAGTGCAGCTGTTTTTTGAGGGCTCCAGCTATGCAGTCAGCAATGTGAAGGTATTGGCTGGGGTATGAACTTCCAGCATGTCAGCAGTTCCTGGGTGTCTGGTGCTGTCTCTGTTTGCCTTACATCAGAGAGAACTTAGCAAAAGAGGAGCAAGTGCTTTGCATTTACTGAGAGGGCTGTGGCGTGAAAGCCACACAGGCAGCCATGCTGAAGTATTTGATATGCTGGACTTAAACTGAAATGATTAGTGTGCCTCTCCTATAGGCTGTGGAAACTTGCACTGCTCAAGTCTGAAACAGATAAACATTGCCAGTGAAGGATGGGGTTTCCATTTACTCAAATAGTTTTATTAGCCAGTGATAATATGAATAATTGCATTCATTGTATATAAAGATACAGAAAAGGAGAGAGTAAAATGTGGCCTTACTAGTGGGCAGCTACTAAAGAAATATTTTAATACAAAACAGAATCCTCCTATTGAAAATATGATAACAATATTTTGTTCCAGTTCATCATTTGGTGTTAGTTTGCCTGAAGGGATTTTGCAGCCTGGAGCCCCCTGGCCAATTACTTTGTTCATTCCCAACACCCCCCCATAGCCCCTAGGAATTTTAACAGCTGCCAAATGTCTGGCAGGATTTAGTAAATGACTGACCAATTCTTTTCCATGTTGGAGTTCAATTGCAAATTCAAAGACTTGGAAAATAAGGGTGGGAGAAAAAATCCTAGCCAATTGAGCACTTTTTTTCTTTAAAAATACCAAGTTTGCATGTCAGTATCATATATCTCACCCATGACTGCAAAGCAGTTATGTCAATACACAGTTCCTCTGCTTGAGGGAGAGACTAGTTCATAAGTAAATAAATAATAAAGGCTAGCTTTTCTCCTAAATGTTTTTGCAGTCTTTCACAGAGGACCTGGGAGCAGGGAGACAGGACTTGGGTGTACTTCCACATGTAATTCTGGAAGCAATCATCATCTCTTAGAGTTCTCTGTGGAAGAAGTTGGCAGGGTGGGTGGCGTGGCAGCCAGTGCAGTGCTTCTGCACGGCCCTGGCAGGCTGGGCCATTTGTGGGGACACCATCTGCATAATGCCCACTGAGAAAGGAAGATAAATTGACTTCTGTCAGTCAAGAGAAGGCCTTTTGGTTTTCTAGCAGAATGACTAGGAAGAGGAGAAAATAAATGGACTTACAAGGGGAAGAGGAACAATGAGAAGAAATGGAAGGGTGGAGGAAAAAGAGAGGGTTGTGGATGTCACTTTTATTAATTTCCTGCCCTTTTCCTCTACAGAGAAATAAATTATTCCTACCTTATACAAATTTTTGGCTTCCCTGGAGCCTTTCATGGCTTTATTCTTCTTGTTATTAATGCCATCACGGAACTTTGTGCACAGTAAAAATATTCTGACTAGCTGTATGTATCTTCTTCCTCAAAACATAAGACAGGTGTTTAGCCCTCAGTGTGCTCTTCATGATGAAAACTAAGCAACTAGACCAAAGGGTTTTGATTCTTAATATAGATGGCCCCATGCTTATAGGGAAGACACCTTTCAAAGCTGGCACTAACATGTGTGCAGTGTAAGAAGCACAGCAGAAAATTTCAAAAAGCTTAGAAGTGTATTCTTGTAACACCAGGCCATGATCTTGTCCTTTTACATTGTGGTGGTTAGCCGAGGTATCCTTGGTTTTTAGGATAAGCAAAGGTTATTTGCATGTGCATGCATTTAATGGAAATTATTTTAAATAGATAGAGAAATAAAAGTGTCCTGTCACTCTTTCTTGTTGGAAGTCGTAAAAATGATCCTGTGTGAGTTACTTGCTTTTCTCAATTAGTAGCAATGCGTATGTTCCTAATTCACATATCAATTTGAGTTCATCCACATTTTAGCACCGTGTCTTCTAGGAGTAAGTCATTCTGGGTTCCAAGAGGGACACGATTTACGAGGGAAGTGTGGGAGGGGCACAATGCTCAGCCTGCATTTGTTTAGCTGTTAGTAAGTGTGGCACTGTGCGTAAGGAGGCTCTGAAAGAACACAAGTGAATTGCAGCAGACCTGGGGTGGGTGGGGAGGTGATTCCTTTTGCTGTTAGCTGTCCCATCTGTGGGTGCACCTTCTGCTTCACTTTAAAATAAGTGTTTCACACTGATGTGAATTCTTCTCCAGGGACATTCCAGCTATATTACACACCTTGACTGGTCCCCGGACAACAAGTATATAATGTCAAACTCAGGAGACTATGAAATACTATACTGTAAGTATGAAATTAAATACAGTGAAAACAGAAATATGTATTAGCTGTCAGAGTATTTAGAAAAGTGTATTTGATCAGGACTGTACAAAATGCTTACTGACAAAAGGACCAATTTGAACTTGTGTAACCCGATATCTTGATGTTATTCAGAGCTGTGTATTACTAATGGCAATGCCAAATATAGCTTACTTCTTTACAAGGTCATAAATCAGTTTAACAGCATAGAATTTACAGAACAAGTGGCACCATGTTTTGATGTTGGCCCAAAGTTCTGTAGATTGAAAATAATATATACAATTGTCTAATTAATGTCAACAATACCAGTTATTTTGGGGGAATAAAATTAGTGGGTCTGTGCCACAGTTCTGTTCTGGGGCTTCTTGTTTGAAACTTTATCTTGGCTGGTCGTATTGAAAACTAAGTAAAGCAACAATGCTGCTTTAATGAGTCAGTGGAAATAATGTTTTTGTTTGTCTTTTTTTAATATGTGAAAATATGAATTTAATATATAGTGGCTATGTCAGAAGTTCAACTTGAGTAGTGCATATCAGTCTGGTTTTAAATTGTTTTTTGTATTCTTGTCTTCTTACAACTTTAACTAGATCTGAAAGGACTGTAGTTTTTACCTTGTAGAGACAAGAATAGCCAGCAATTTAAATATCTGTCACCTCAACGTGTTTTTCCTGCATGTCACAACTTAGGTTTCAAATGTAGGTAGTGCAGTCTATTAGAAGGAGTTGTTGATGTTTATAATTTCATGTAGAGGGAAAAAAAGAGCTGTGGCCCATTAGTACTGGCCTAGTGTATTGCAAGATGGACAATCTTTCTTAATTAAAAGTTGAAAAGCAGTCTTAAGGTTTCTCTGGCAGTAGTTGCTCACTGTTTTAAAAGCAGAACTTCCTGAATGAATGATTGAATTTTAGCACATCAATGGAGCTGGTAGGAGGAAGAAATTATTATGTTACAGACTCTTATTAAAGCATTTTGTAGAGTTGGTAGCAGGGGACTCAACCTGCAGGGAGGTTATGCTAGCGGAAGAGGGAAATGAGAAGTAAATGACTCGTAAAAACCAAGTAAAGCTTCACGTATCTGGAATTGGATAAAGGTACTGGTCTGGTTTTGCCTCTCCAATATAATTCCAGAGTGGTTTTAAGATGCATTTATTTACTGTATTAGCATCTTCAAAGAGTGCATATGTAAATGTAATTTTGCATTGCTTAATTCATCATTCATGGGTTTTTTACAGGGGACATTCCAAGTGGCTGTAAGCTAATCAGGAATCGTTCTGACTGTAAGGATATAGATTGGACAACGTACACTTGTGTGCTAGGCTTCCAGGTGTTTGGTAAGTACTGTTTAACTTGCTTTTAAGCTGTCCATGCTGTGCTTGTGTTTTTCTTTTCTTCAGTTTGTCATTAGAGGTACACTGCTAATGATTATTAAGGGTGGTGATGAGATCATAGACTAAAGAGACTGACCATAATATTTGTCTATAATAAAGAGCAGTGGTTGTTCTATAGACAAAGTGCAATCAATTTCTATTTAGTACTTGAAGTTTGAGATTAGACTTTTCTGCTGTCAGTTTTGGAGGCACTGGAGCAAAAAGCTTATATTTTAAGGTGCTCATAGAGCACATGTACATTCTCCTTTGCTTACCTTGTTTTGGGATAGGAACAAGAAGATGGGAGTGTAGGTTATAGTTCATAACTTAAAATCGTGACAGCGCTTTGATACCTGTAGTCAAAGGTGAGTAATATACACTGTTTTTAAAGAGTAAAAATGCTTTACAGATTAACCAGATTCTTTGCCTAGTAGTTTATTTTTAAAATATACAGAAACACTTTACAAAACTGACAAATGTGCTTTTAATAGTACAGTTTTAGACTGTGGTGAAACAGTTCAGACTGCTTTTGTTTATGACACCTCTGTTGGCTGTAAGTGAGTAGCCCCTCTGTGCTGAGTGTAAATGTATGGTTCAGCCTCTCAGTGTGCTTGTGTGAGCAGGGTGCTGAATGTCTCTCTTTCCATACTGAGATGAGATATCTGCCTCTGTTCTTCATCTTGGTGGAAATACCAAAATCAGGTAAAACAGCAAATTCTTTAGAGGTGAGGATTAGGTCTACAAATCTTTTCACAGCTGCTAGGAGCTCAGCTTTGAATAACAGTTTATATGCAGGGTAGAAGAAAGTCAGTTAAGTCTAAGTGTTTTCTGTACCTTCTGACACCCATTGTGCATATTTTAGGGCTGTCATGTGCTTAATGAGCAAGTAGCCTTACAGGATTGAAGTTGGTGTATGAGCTAACACAGACACTCTTGTGTGGCGTATTGTTTGAGTGGAGGGCATTTGGTCTTCGTAACCAGGCATGATTTTGTTTTTGGGTACCGAAGATCTGAGAAAGAATAGGGAAAATAAAAGGATCAGAGAAGGAAGCTGACTGGTTGATAGACTGCATAAATATTTCTGAGTTCTTTGGAGCTTGAGGTAGGGAGCAGAAATAAACAGGAGCATACTCTTTCTGGTGCTGAATACTGTTGCTTAGTGCTAGTTTGGTGAAAATATTAGTTTCCATAAGCCTGAGAACTGTCAACCAGATTGTGTGTGTGTTTGTTTTCATTTGATCTGCCTGGGTAAAGTGGAAAGAGGGTAGGTGTATCCTCTCGGTGCTCTTTGCATGTAAGCAAAGACCTCATCACTGTCTATAACTACCTGAAGGGAACTTATAGCCAGCTGGGGGCTGGTCTCTTCTCCCAGGCACTCAGCAATAGGACAAGGGGGCACGGGCTTAAGCTCTGCCAGGGG
>JAOXXN010000446.1:23599574-23628420 GCA_026770055.1 Myrmophylax atrothorax
GCCCAGAGAGGTGGTGGATTCACCATCCCTGGAGATTTTTAAACGCAGATTGGACGTGGCACTGAGTGCCATGATCTGGTAAATGGACTGGAGTTGGCCCAAGGGTTGGACTCGATGATCTCGGAGGTCTTTTCCAACCCAATCGATTCTATGATTCTATGATAAGCCTGGGCTAACAAGGTATTAGACCACAGCAGTCATTTTCTCACTGTCTTTGCTGCTCTGACTGAAATAATAGTGCAATACAAAAGTCTTTTTTAAAATGGAGTATCGGAAGAGTCAGGAGATGGTACAGAAAGAGAAAAGCAAAAGTCTAATGCTAATACAATGTCTTCCTCCAGTAGCAAGGAAGACACTTTGATAGGACTGCATAATCCTTCTGCAATAGACTTGGAGCTGAAGCATTTTACATTTTATGCAGAATACTTAGATCTTAGAAATGTGGAGGTAGCAGGCTCTGTTGCTCCTGATTTTTTACCACTCCATTTGGTGCTAGAGCAGACAGAATAAGAGGAGCAGCTCACTGAATCCCAGGGCTTTCCCAGAAGTGTCCTTTACACTTGATCTAAGGAGGTGAGATTTGGGAGTTCAGAAAGAGTTTGGTTTCACATCTAGATCATTGGCTTTGTCTCTTTAACAGCTGTTAGATAAAAGCTACTAGTGACTGGGGCCAGGCTGAAGATAAGCTACTCCCATAACCACTGTTTTGAGAAACCATTTTACTTTTGGTTTTTAGAAAGTGGGTAAGTCTTTTGATCCTGTCTGCTTGCCCTTTTGGATTAATACAAACTTTAACTACTCTGGATTAAGTTTTTAATTAGTCTCAACTGCTCTCAGAATCTTCAGTGTGCCAGAGGACATGGGAATGAAGTAGATAAGGCAGGTAATGTGATGTTGTTCTGGAGCAGAACAGAATATATTTAAACTTCCTTGCCAAGATTCATCATGCCCTAATTTTATACTGTCTGCTAGTCTGACACCCTTTGCAAAATCTTAAAATTGAGGCTCAATCTCAGACAAAGGCAAGTATTTTCCCATTAAATCAGACAGTGCAGCTAAGCCGACCTAGCAGATATTTGCTAGTCTGGCTTTGACCCGAGGGTCAGCTGGCTCAGGGATCCAAGCAAGCCAGGGGCTGCTCACTAATGCTCAAGAGAGAGGGTTAAGCTTGAGATTTGGGGACTTGAGGTATGAATTTAACCATTTAGCTCTATGGATAGTGTGCTATAGGCTTAGGCATTGCGCTGCTGTCAGCTGAAGAAAAATGGTGGAAATGCATGGTTTGGATGAGAATAGCATTGCTCCTTTTTGGCAGTTGATATTACTGTTGGCTCAGCAGTATCATCACTCTGTAAGCACTTGAAGTCTCTCTCTGGGTTACTGCACATTTCCCACACTTTTATCTGAGTGGATTCTTTTGAGAGGCTTACTGCTGTTTAGCAAAATTTATTAAAATTGAAGTGCTGCTGAAGGGCTTTGCAAACACAAAAGGTGTTTAATAAGAGAAGCAATCTTGGAGGTTTGTCTTTTTAATCTTCAATTAAAAAGAAGATGAAGTACCGTAGCTGTTTGTCACAGTCTGCCTAGGGTGGTAGCTAAAACATTAGGAAACTGATTTGAAGTTCATTTATGGCTCCCACCTCTTGACAGCAATATAGAGTGCAAGAAAAAAGGTAAAATACACTTGTGTGCAGCTACTTGGAAATTCTTAAGTATATATTTTTCAGTTTGATTTCATCAATGTGAGAACACTAAAATGTTTCTGAATATTTTCCTTAGCACTTCATGTCTTTAGTAAATTACCTTTAGTGTATCTTATTGGCATTGTAACAAATTTAACAAGCTTCCTTTGAATTCTTCAGAGAAAATAATGTTCTTACTCTACCCACTGAAGAATGGAAAAAAGTAATTTGAAAGTTAAACGCTACTTGCCATTTTGCATAAAATCAAGAAGATACAGTGTGGGAGTTTGGAAAAGATAAGGCAATTCTGAGTTGGCTTTTTCTGCTGTATAAAATAGTAGATGGCACATGTTTTTTATTTTACTGAAGTCAGTGACAGTAAGGGAGAAAGAAGGTATTTTCATATCTGATAACCAACATCCCTCTCAGTCAATCGGATACACAGTTTTTCAGGGTGAGGGTGAAATTCGAGGGAGGGAAATTGCTCCTAAGTCCTGAACCTAATTAGAAACCCAAGTCTGAGTTTCAAAACATGGTACCTTGGTATCTTATAACCCCTAGCTTACCTTTTGTTCAGCTTTCCTTACAGATCTGAATAATCTGTTTCGTTATGGGAATCTTTGAGGTCTTTATTTCTTGTTAAAACTAGAGCTTCCCCCATCCCCAGTTGCCTCAGGGCTTTTCATCCAGGAAATGTTGTTATGCTTTTGTCTAGACATATCTGTGTCATTCTTTTCACTTAAAAGCATATTGAATTGTACTTAAACACTTGACAGCACTTCCATCTATGAAACTCATGCAGGCTGGTTTTCTGTGCAGAGTATCATCAATCAGTTGTTTCCTTTGAATCACACAAATACTAAGATTTAAAATAAAAGAAGCCAAACAAATTGAAACATAGAAGAAACCAATAAAACCATAATGTACAGTACCTGGGTTTGTCCTGTGCTTCGGTAGTGTCATTGTTGCTTTTAAAATGTCTGTGCATGAATGAAAGTATTAAGAGTTATGAGTTTTAGCAGCAAGCTTAATCTTAAGATAATCTTTAAGCAAGGCTGAGGTTTTGAACAGGAAACATGTTAAGCCTGAGATATTATCCTGGCTTAGACTGAGGGTTTGGTGGAACAGGGGGTGGGGGAGCAGCATTAGACTAGCAGAGTATTAGTATTTAGGGCATTTAATGCAATGCACATTCCACTTTCCAGGTGAATTTCTGTCTCACCTTTTGTTAAGCTTGTCTTTTTTTGCAGCTTTATTCATTTCTAGTATATTCATATTCAGTTTCTAAAACTACCATCACTGAATATCTGCTGCACTGTTTCCTAGGAGTTTGGCCTGAAGGATCAGATGGAACAGACATAAATGCCCTTGTCAGATCCCATAGCCGAAAAGTGATAGCAGTTGCAGATGATTTTTGTAAGGTCCATCTCTTTCAGTATCCCTGTTCCAAGCCAAAGGTAAGTCTGAACCAGCCTAGTCCATGTGCTTGTTTACACTGTGTAAAGCTTTCTTTGCCAGACACCTGCTTCCAGCATAGTTGTTTTGGAACCTGGCAGCCAAATACCTCATTTATATCCAAAACCCCTATTAAGTTTACATATATAAAATAGAAAATATAAAATAATATAAATGTGAAACAATCTGCCCAAAAGTGAAGTGGCAGTAGTTATCCTTAAATTCTGGAGCAGAGGCTTGATGCTTTGTATTTGCTGGCCTTAGTTTAAGTGCATTACTTTCTGGCAAGATCTACGTCTGTCCCAAGTTACAAACCTTAAGAAGCGAGGTCATATTGCGGCAGAAAACCTAATGTAATTATAATTCTTTACTCTTTTGTGAATTAAGATCTCTTGAAGGGCTAAGCAAAAAGACTAGTAGTTTCAAATTTCCGTATCATGTGCTTTTCTAGTTAACGTGTGATTTCTGCTTGTTTTCAATAGGCTCCAAGTCACAAATACAGCGCTCACAGTAGTCATGTGACAAATGTCAGCTTTACTCATAGCGATGGTCACTTGATTTCAACTGGAGGGAAAGACATGAGTATTATTCAATGGAAACTTGTGGAGAAGGTAACTTTGCCACAAAATGACATTGTTGTAGATATTGGTGCAACCAAAGTGCCCATCCCTGCCAGTGAAAACGCTGTGCAGTCTCCTGCACCTCTTCCACAGCCTTTTAGTGAAATGAACCAAAATGAAAGTGTAACTGGCAGCTCTCCGGCTTCTTTGGAGAGCAACTTGGAGCAGTCTGCGGAGGCCAGCGAAGAGCAAAGTGAGGAGCAAAGCGAGGGGAGCAGCCTGGATCCCACCGAGCCAAGCTATGAGGAGCCTTCCAATGAGCTGAGTGAGGAGCACAGCGAATCCACGGTCACTGAAGAGCAGCAAGATAACTCACTTGTGTCATAGTGCTCCCAGCTCAGGCGGTTGTTATTTTCCCTTGGTGTGTGTGCTTCATTACAGGGTGAGGGTTCAAATAGGGAAGACTAGCTGAGATTCATGACCACTCCAGATTTTGAGTTTCAGTGAGATTTTTAGTCTGAGCTTCAGTTCAATGTGTGGAACCATCCCAAGGGCCTGGCTTGAGGGTCTGTGTCAAGATCTGGTCACAGTTAGTAGTGGACATTACCATAGATCCATTTCAGTTCTGAAATTGCTGTCAGGAAGTAGCATGAAATACATACTGGAAAAAAAGTTAGCTCTGAGAAGTAGCTGGAGTAGGCCACCTTAACTACATGAAAGTGCTTTTTAAAAGAACTAAGCTGATGGGAAGCACTGAGCTGTTCCAGCTGGGGAGTACTGTGCTGCTTTTTCCAGGTGCAAAGACAAACAGAATGAAACAAACAACCAAAAAGCTCTTTGTCTAGCTGTTTTCCTTTGTTTTTTCTTAATGAGAAAAATAGAGGAAAAATAATGTAACGATGCCATGTGTATGGCGCTGCCTTCTTGATCTAACACATATGCAATTTTTGTAACACTACTAATTCCTTGTGGAGTCTGAATGTGTTCATAGTTGGTCTGCCCTGGGTGCTGCTAGTTCTAAGGCAAATCCTGTCTCGAGGAATGGTGTCAGCTGTTCCATTTTCACAGACTATTTAATAGCAGACTAACCAAATAATGGTGTGTTTCACTTTTTGTGACCTGAAAGTTGATTTAAACTGTAGGATGTAATTGCCTCTTCAAAGAATTGCTTGCCTAGAGAGTTGGAAACTTGAGAGAATCTTTACAGCGACTTTGATGTGAACAGCAGAGGAAGCATGACAAGAACACAAAAATCAGATGGGCTCCAAGTTAAACTTTAAGCCTTCAAGGAGAACTTGTTCCATCCCTAGTAGGAGAAATATAAATACAGTTAACTTAAATTATTAAATTGGTGCTTAGGATTAGTATATTAAGTTGATTTTTTTTTTCTTCTGATTTTTTAGAGGTAACTCTAAGAATCATTAAACTGCAATCTCTACTTTTTATTTTTTCCCCTGGCTCCTTTAGCAGTTGTGATATAAGCATACAGTAATTTAGATAATTATGATGTGATTTCCCCCCCCGTCCCCCTCTAGACTTGCTGATCTATTGTTTTTGTGATTTTTATTTCCACCCCACCCCTCCCCGGGTTGCTCTAAGCCATGCAGCTCTCATGTGGCTATACCTGGCCAGTTACGGGATATCTTGGCATTTGTTATGCATTTGGAAAGTACTTTTTTTTTTTTACCAAGTTTGTCAGATAGCTACATTTTTTTCTTAAATGCATACATTTCCTACTTTAAAAAAGATATAGATTTCCTGGCAGATATCCATTTCCTATGTACTTGTTTATATTTTGATTACATAGAATTTTCTTTTTTAACTTGCTGCGTTGTGCTGGTATTTTAGTTCTTAGTTAGATTATCATGTTTAGAAACTTTGGATGAGTTCATAAGTCTTAATTGTGCAAGCGTTTACGTGATTGTGCCATTCCAAAGTGCATCAAAACTGTCATTCCCTTACTAGTATCTTCTCAGGAGAAATGCTACAGATCAGGTATTTAGTCATCATTTGGAAAGATAAAAACAAATGGACTCCCAAAGGACATTTAGAACATTTATATATAAAATATATAAATATATATATATACACACACATATATATATATATATAAAAAAAATAGCCTCTTGTTTACAACAGTTCCAGAGAACCTCAAAGTAGTTCCCTTCAGATGGAGGGAGATACGGATTCCAAGCAACCCATCTGTTTAAACTGTGCTCTGTACATAGAGTTTTGCTGGAGAGCTCTAGTATGCCTGACTTGCAAATATGCCAGATAGCAGCAGTGGAAGATAAAGATCAGCTCATCAAAGTTCTTGGTTACAAATGAGGAATATGCTGTAGGTTTAGAAAATAATCTTAGTAAAGGAGAAAGGATTGTACTAATGAGGCACAGAGAGCTCTCTGTCGTTTTTATGAACTCCACATAAGCAACACATTTCTTTTTGGAACATCTGTCACCTGGGGTTGCCATGTAAAGTGAGAGTTATAGTTGTGATATTCTTGTGTTTGTAGTTCAGAAGACTCTACTAATATGCAACAAGCCTTACAGCTTTCAATTGCTGGCAACTACTGTTTAACAATTAAATCTGTGATAATGGATGGAAATGGGTGGGATTATGTAACTGTAGATGTTTTAGAAAAATAATTGTGAATGAATTATGATTAAGAGTGTTTCATGTGAAGATGTTTGAGCCATTTCTATCTATCATGCATTCCTGTCTCAAGGCAGAAAACTTTGAAGATTAAAAAAATAAAATAATCAAAGTAAAATATTGTAGTGTCTTTCTCCATATCTCTTCTGGTTCTTTCTGTTGTAAAGTGGATGATGTCATCACAGTTACAATGTCTGGATTTGTGATTTTGGAAGAACCTTTTTCATGTATGCTTTTTTGATAACCTCTCAGGATGCCTGAAATTAATGTAATTTACCATCATGAATAGTGCTGGAACTCCTAAATATTGCTCTTGTTTGCTTCTCAAAAGTTTTATGACGTTTCCCTTTTCCACTTTTCATTAATAGCCTACTAGCTTTATCCTTCTGTAGTTAATTCGTAAGTGCAGTGTGTTACGAATAGGTTTTTGTCCTGATTCAAAGTGTAATGTGCCTTCCAGGATTGAGCCCAGAAGCTTTCTTCTGGAAGTCATGAGAGAAGTACAAGCTTATTTTGGCTATAATGTATTAAATACCATACTGTTTCCACATTCCTGATAGTCCATGTCCAGTTGCAGATGCAGAAGGTCACAATATACTGAATATATTCCTTGTGAGAGATTCCTTTAAAAGGCTTTGGATCTTTTTCATTTCTTGCATCTGGTTTCTGTTCTTCACAAAATGGGAGGGTGGGCTAGAAAGGAAAGAAACCTGCAAGACAGACAAATACCTCATGTTTATTCTCACTTAAAGGAAAAGCAAACAAACCCCATCATTTTCACCTCTACAGTTTGACTGGAAACGTCCACGACTGTTCTTTTCCACCAAATTGTCAGGAGAATGCTGCTGTTTTAATGTGAGCAACAAGTAGATGTCCCAAGGTCATGCTGTGCTGTTCCCAGCACACCTGCGGCTGTACAGTGCTGTGTTTTTCTAGGTTCTTTCTATCCAAATCCAGATCAAGGCTTTTGCTGTGTCCTCAGGGATTTTCAGTAAGGCAGGAGTCTTTCTGGAAAGTGGATAAGCTGATCTTCTGTGAGTCCTCGTTTGTGATGCAGTCAGGAAAGAGCTTCCAAGTGCCTGCTCTTTTATCTGGGTCAGCAGCATCTGCTCTCAGTTCAGGAAGCTGCAGTGAAGGTATTTGTCATGGAGAGCTGAAGTTCAGGGTGAAAGCTCCACTGAAAGTGTAAAATTATAACAGCCTGCCATTTTACACAATTGAAAACTTAAATTCAAAGTCTATTAAAGTGTTTGTATAGCTACACAGTAAAATACTGGAATACTATGAAATGCCATGCTTACAGATTCTTGCAGTGTGTGTCCATATGGGGTACATACCATGCAAAGTGATACTGGGTTTTACATATAAAAGGCACTTTTAAGGATATGGCCGTATACTTGGGGATTTTTTTCCCCATAGAAGTTCCAGGACAGGTGAGGAACAGACTGGGGATGTGGATGGGTAGTGCTGAACTAAGCATTTCTAAGGTTTGACATTGCTGTAATTCTCATTATAAATAAAAAGTACTAGTTTTTGCATATGATGCATGTCAAGTTCCAGCCCCTTATATTTTTATTCATCCCTAAAAAAACATAGATTCTGACTTTGTCTCTGAAAATAAGGCAAAAATTAAATTTTGATATGTTGATTACAGTCTACATAGAACAATATGGTGTATTTTCTACTTCATGCTTCTCCCTATGAGATGTGTTACACCCCCTTATATTTCCTTCAGTTCAGTGCAGTATTTCAGTTGAATCAGGATAAAGTAGAATGTCCTTGTGAAGTTGAAGCTTGGCCAAACCAAACAAACATAAAATTCTCCTTCCTGCAGCCTCATGCCAATGTAATGTTGGCTCCTGGAAATGAAAGGGTTAATATCACATGAAGTGGATTTCACTTAAACGATATTTGTGCTGCATGTTTGCCTTCCTGAACAAGTCCAAGCCCATTGCCTAATCTTTATTTCTGACAGTTGTTTTATGTACTAATACTTTAAACAACTGAGAATGAAAAACTGCTTACAGTAGGATTATACCATTTAGAAGATGAGCCAATGTACACATTTTAATGTATTTACATGCATGGTGTGGCCTTGTGTGTATATACACGTATTCAAGCATCAAATGGGTATGGCTGCTCTAGGCCTTTTTTTGTTTGTTTGAGAGAGAGATGTGGATGACTTTACAGTGAATTAATGAGGTTTAGGAGCATAGAATTAAAAGCATTCCCAGCAGGATGGTAAGGCAAGAGGGCTGGAAGAGGAGGTGCAATGGTGGAACAGTGGTTTTACCAGGTCTGTGTTTCCTACATTGGTTCCCCACCGCACCCCCCCAGATTTCCCTCTACTGGGTTTTGACTGTATGCTATAGCCTGTAAAAGATTTCACTTCTGTTGGATGTAGTGGATGGTTAAAATTGGTTTTGAGAATGCAAGTTTTGGAGATTTTGACTGGGTTTTATTTAACCAAACAATTCTAGAAAACAGCTTTCTTCCAAAAAGTTTTACTAAGAAACCAGAATCTATAAACAACCTACATCTTTAAGGGGTATGTAGGTCTTTGTGCTTTAAATGGTGGGTTTTTCAGTCCGGTATACTTCTCATAAGTGGACCCCTGGACACATCCCAGCTCTCACCAACCATGTGATCTCTGGCAGGGCCTGCAAGGTCCTCTGCTGTGTACCACTCTGTGTCACATTTTTTTTGTTACCAGATAACAACCATGTTTTGTTGGGTATTTGTAAAAAAAAACCAAAACAAAACAACAAAACAAACAAAAATCCATAAACTTTCTCGGAGTTCCTACAGGATGTCTGAATTATAATCAATTACATTATCCCAGCTTTATTTTTTGATAAATGCCTTTAAGTTACGATTTCTAGAACATGCTTTTGTCTGGAGAGCCAAACAAGTGCTCCAGAGAGCTCTCCACATACTCCATTCCCTGCTGTGGGATGCTTCAGCAGTGCCATGCGTCTGTCCTGCATGGCTTGTTTTGCCAGTTGATCTTGTTCTGAATCCTCTGTCACACAGCACAAAGCTCTTCATCCTGCATAAGTCATTGGCCTCCCAGGCTACAAGCAAGAGCTGACATTTTCTTTTAGTGCTGCTTTAGAATTAATCTCAGCTTCCTTTAAGTATGCTGTCTTGTCACTCCAGTTAGTGTCCATGTGTGTGTGTCCCCCTTCCTTTCCCCTCCCGCAGCTCTGTCAGAGATGACTCCTTGCAGTAGCACTAATGTTTTCCTTTCAGTCTCTTAATTCCATTCACACTTTCCTATGAACCTGTAACTGCATGCAGGAAAATCATAGGAAAGTCATAAGCTGTCTGCATCAGACAAGGGATAGAACTTCCAATGCTATTTAGTATGTAAGTATAAAAATCCCTAACATCTTGTGCTCTGTTGATGAGTGTCTCTGGTGTTGGGGAGACACTGACAACAGAACTAGGAACTTAGGAAACTATGTAGGTCCTAGATAAAAGGAATTTGGAATAAACTTGGTGTTACTGCTTTATCAGGTAGGCCTGGAGGCTCACCTCATAGCTCAGGGAAAACAAAAAAAAAAAACCTCACAAGTAAACAGAAATATAGCTAAAGCTTTTGGCTGTAGCAAAGCAGGCAGAAAGTTTTCCATCTGACAGCCAAAGAACAGAGAGCAAACATAGCTATGTAGTATGTGCACAGAGGTGCTGACTGTATGCTAAGCTTGCTCCTGCTGTGGTTCTTCTGGTCCAGAGGTGGGTATGCTCTGCTTTTTGTGGGCACTCTCTTTCCTGGTGGTGCTGCAGATTCTACCCTAGGCAGGATTTCCATGGAAAACTTTGTTTGCAGCATTGTATTGATTATAATTTTTACTTGAAGAACTGGACAAGACAGAATTAAGAATAGAGGGAGCAGTCAACATCTAGTTCAGACAGGTGTCCTCCAGTGCTAATGCTAAACAGATTTTCCATGACTGTGTAATGCAAAGTGGCTGTTGTATAGACAGGGTTCTTGAAAGGATCCCATTTGCCCCAAGTTTGGCAAATGCAAAATTAAATGTCAATTGAGCATGTTTCTTCTGTCAAAAGTTGTAATGCATTTTTTAGATTGATTCACAAATTGGGAGATCTGCAGTTCCGTGGATTTTCTGCCAGCTGGGAGGGAAACAGATGTGAAGCATTTTAAACTTCCAAGAAAGCATACCTAGGAGGGGTTTTTCAGGACAGATGTCCATTCCACCCTTTGCCAGGACCATATGGATCTGCTTACATTGTATTTTGTGTGTGTGTGTTCATAAAATTTCTGCTTATATTGGACTATTTTGTATTAGACTTAAAAATTTTCTAGGGGAAAACAAACAAACAAAACCCCAACCCAAACCAACAAAACCAAACAACGAAACAACTGAAAAAGACAAACCAAACTCCTCTCTGAGAGGCCTTTCTAGGGTTGTGCCTCTGAAACACCTTTTCCTGAGTAGACTTCTTGCTCAGATAGGTTTCATTCAATTACACATAATGTTTCAAAATGGCTTTTCCCTCTTAAGAATAGGATAACCTTCTAGCTTATTTCCATCAGTTAGATGAGATTCATTCTCCCTAACATCAGAGAGGAACAGCTACAGCTCACCTCAGGACCCATGTCTTCTGTAGCTTTTGGCTATGGCTTCAACTGTCCAGATGATGACACTCTGTGCCAATGCTGCATTTGGAGGCTCCATGGGACTGGCTGTGTCCATATGCTGGTGTACATGCTTTAGGGAGTGGCAGGAGTTGGCTGCACAGACTCTTTCCCCCCACCACCACTGGTGGAGCACTGTCAAAGGCACCCTGTTTGGGTGAGCCTCGCTGAATGGCACATCATCATTGCCAACCCATGAGGTGTTCCTGTGGCAGTTTCACTTGCTTGGATTACTTTCTCCTGGAGTATTTGCAGTTTAGCAGCAGCACTCAGGCAATCACAATCCATAAATTTCTCAGAAACACAGGAAGAGGATTTTGTGTGGAGTGTTCCTATCTACTGTTTTGATTTTACCTTTTTTCCCTTTATTCTTCCACAGATAAAAAATTGTTTGACTGGAAATGAGCGAAGGAACACGTTGACACAAATACTGACGCAGGTTTGAGTAAAAAGTTTATTCCCAAGTTCCTCCCATCTCTTTGGAGCCTGACCAATGCCACAGATTTTGACGTCACAGATAGTATGATAGAAATTCTGGTTTAGCTGTGCTGCAAGAAAAGACAGGGGAACTATGGCCAGTGTCCCAGTTTTGGGTTCTGAATTATTGCCAACTATAACAACTCCCCCTGCAAGCACTATCTCCCAGAATCACTCTGTGGGAACAAATCATAACTACAGCAAAGAGCAGAAAGGGGTTTTGTACTTAGGGGGGAGGGCTGCAGATGGGGAGAGCTGCCATAAAGGGATTACTTGACAGACCAGCTTTTTGCTAGTTGGAAACTTGTCTCACTGAAAATAATGGGAATCGGCTCATGAGTTTCAGGCTGGATACATCTGTGTGGAGTTGTGTGTGCAGAGAACTTGGCCTGGGGTGCTGTGCTCTGGGCACAGGTGTTGCACACCAGATCAGTGATTATTGGGTCAGAACCCCCTTGGGGGGGGGTTGGTGTGTGTGGGAGAAGGGATGGGTTGAACCTCACAGAGGTGGTGTGGCACCTTATCTCTCACAGCAGGTCCCGGAGCCCACCTGGGGAAGCTCCAGTGCAGCTGCCAGTCACAAACAGCCAAGGAAAACTCTTAACACCCACAGCTCCTGGAGCCCCTGACGCAGCCTGAATTGGCAGGGACAGTGAGAACATGGCCTCTGACCCTGGCCTGGGACCCCAGAGTGGCTGGGGGCTCAGAGGTCCTGCCGGATGGTGTGGCCATAGGGATTAGAGCAGAGATAACCAAAGACATAGGGGTGCTATGCCACCTGGACACGTGAGAGTTGGTCTGCCACAAGGTTCCAGGGGTAGCTATATGATCTGTATCTTCCTCTTTCTTCTCTCTTTTCCTGCTCCCTCTGCTTCTTCTTCTTTACTCCTTCCTGATGCTTTGGGTGGCTCAGAGATGGAGGGTTTGGATTTGACTTAAGTGGGGTGAATTAGTTGAATATTGACTTGGGTGTTGTAGATTAATATGTACTGAGTTGTTATTGTGGTGGAATATTTTGTCTAGCTTGTGTAGCCCTTTTTGAACCTTTGCCAAGTTCCCTTATTTTCTCCACAAATTATTAAAGAAATTCGTTGGGAACAAGTCCATAGCTTATTCTCTGGATGTTTTCATAAGGTATTAAAGAACCCTATATATACAAATATTAAAGCAATACTCTTAGCAGAGCCTGGAGCTCCAGGGCTGCAATGTTACAACATGGTCTTGCTGCACATCTGATGTACCACATCACTGTAAAATATGTATTTAATGGAACATACATGAAAGAGAGACAATGAGTGTCATGTGTGCAAAGGAATAAGCAAGTTTTGAATCAGCCCAACACGCAACTCTTTTACAACATTAATCTGTTTTATTTGTTTATCCTTGGTTCTTCAGATTTTCAAAGGCACTTCAGGAGGTTTGTTTGTAATAGTTCTCAAGGAGTTTCAGTTCGGAGTCCTTTTCAGGGCAGAGCTGCATTTGAACAGCAGTAAAACACACCATTGTTTTGTCCAATGATCCAAAATCAATAATCCAGCTACAGCTGATGGTTTGATGAAATGCTATAGCAGTGAGGCTCTATAGTTACTGAATATGGTCATGAGAAAAAGCCAATCAAAATAGTAGTGCCAATTAAAACACAAGTGCAGTACAGGCACACCATTTCTACTGCCAGTGTGTAGACATGATGGTTAGATTTGTTTGTCTTTAGTAGTTGCTTTGGCTAAGTAATGTTGGTACTTATTTCTCCTTGATTCACATGTTCCAACCACTGCCCATACATATATACACATATATAAATTCATATAATGATAATTCTTGCCTCCTGACCTGTAATGCTGCATAAGAACATGTGGCTTTTTTTGATATTCATCTGGAAAAAGATCCTCCCCTTCTTACGAATATGGAGATTTTACACCAGGAAAATTTTAATCTGGTATTAACAAATAGTAACTTATGGGTACAAAACTTAAGTTTGAAGTGGAAAGGTGACTCTGAGAGTTGATTATGGGAAGGAAATACATTGTCTCATATGACTGACACAAAAAAAGAGAGGGTTGCACCACTGAATTTTCTTAATCATAACAAGTAGTTTACAAATACTGGCGTAGGGAGTTGGGTTAGTTCAGCAGTGAATGTGTTCTAGGAAATAATAGTGTTTCTTGAGTAATTCAAAAACTGAAAGGAGGGAGGAGAAAGCTGTAAAATGGGATTTGCATGGGTGGATCATCCTATTTTTCTTAGCACAGGCGTGTCCTCACCAGTACAGTGCATTGCAGGCTAGGTGGTGATTTTGTGATTCTCATTCTCTAAATTACAAGAATTTGACCTTTTAGAAGGGTCTTTTATATTCTAGTAGCGAAAAGACAATAGGAAGTATGTTGTGCAATGACAGACTTTCCTAAAGGATTTTTTTCACATTCATCCAGGGATATTTTTCTATTAAAAAAGAGCTCGTGGAGTCAGTATGTGGATACAAGCCCCCTGTTCCTCTGAAATCATGTCCTTGCCCTCCCCTGCACCCTACGGGAGACTTGGATTTCATCGTTTTCATTCTTTATTCAAGCAGACTTGGAATATCTTTCCTCCTTCAGGTATCCTGTGGCTTTATATTAGGACTTAACATACAGAAATTAATAATGGTTACTTTGGGCATTGTCCTTAAAGAAAACACATTGCCATTGAGGAATCACATATCCAAGCTTAAGCTTTTGAACTTGTTCCTCCAGTTTTCCCCTGAACATCCCAGCTGTGATACAGGTTACCTTTACCTATCAGATTGTGGATATTCTGTTTTGTAGCAAAGGCCAGTCCTGTTTTTCCAGCTATGTTATAATGCCCCTAATTTATCTCTGACCACAACCTCAGTAGAAACTGGAGCTGGATTGACAATTGTCTGTGTTGCTGTCTGTTATACCAGAAGGTGAAAATTGCTTGAGTGGAAAAAGACTCTCACACCTGCCAGCTTAGACCTGTGAAACTCCTGTACCCACTGAAGACAGGAGAATATGCAACAAGACTGTTTTCTTTCTCAAGCTGAAGCTAGTGTATGGCTAGGAAAACCCTACAGCTTTGCAGAAACTTCTACAAAGACATTTCAGAAAGTTTTTGTATTAGATTTTCCCCCATTCTTGATGAAATAATTTGATTAATTTACAGTGCCTTTGTTACAGTTGTGATTACCAGAGTTGACTCTGTGTAGGCCTGTATAAGCAGTGCTGCACATTTAGTTTTTAACTTTGGAAATATTAAAAAGAAATCCTATTCTGCATGTGTTTTTAATGGTTTTTTATTATTATTTTTTATTTCTCATTCACTTGCAGAACATCTGGTATTTTAACATTCTGCAGGTAGAAACTAGTTATCTAATCTCTCTGTCAAAGCTTTGACCCCATGGTGAATGCTATCAGCCACCAGAGTCTCTACTTTGGGCAGTGGCCAAAAAGATGTTTCTTTCTTTTTTTCACCAGAGTAAACTGTGAGTGTATGGAAATAGGATTTTACCTCTCAAGAACATATAGAGACGGGGTTTTGGTAGTAATGTTTTTGTTGTTGATTTGTGGGTTTTTTGTTGGTGGTGATTGTTTGGGTTTTTTGGTTGTTGTTGGGATTTTTTTTTTTTAATTAGAAAGTTGTATTTTGATGTAGCTGATCTATAAGGCTCAGATTTAAGCGCTCATTTTCTGAGTAGGAGGGACATGGGTATCCTGTTAGCACTGACAATGTTTTGTTGCCACTTTGGCTTGTGAGTGAACACTTCTCTCCAGCTCAATCTCTGTGTTGCAAGAAGCTTTTCCAAGAAACTCTGAAAGGTAAGAGAAATTTCACGAAATACCTTCAGCAACATCTTAAATCCTAGAACCACAGAATCATTTAGGTTGGAAAAGATTTCTAAGACCATTAAGTCCAATCCAGCCCTGCAATCCACCACTAAACCATGTCCTTGAGTGCCTCATCTACCAATGTTTTAAATACCTCCTGGGATGGTGACTCAGCCACTTCCCTGGGCAGCCTGTTCCAATGCTTGCCAGCTCTTTCAGTGAAGGAATTTTTCTTAATATCCAACCTAAGTTGCCCCTGACACAACTTGAGGCCTTCTCCTTTTGGGCAGTTGTAGAGAGTGATAAGATCCCTGTTGAGCTTTCTCTTCTCCAGGCTAAACAACTCCAATTGCCTCTTCCTTGCAGAAGTGAAAACCTGTGACACTTGTGAGATGAAGGTGTTGGATCCTCAGGTTGCACTTCTTGCTGCCAAAGTTGGGTTCTGTGTGTGCAGTGTGGGTGTGAGCCCTTCCACAGTGAGCAGCTGCACCCAGCCACCATCAGGGAGGCTGAATTCTGCCTTGGAAGTTAAATTCAAACTGATCATCCAAAATATGGAACCAAATGTTTGTATCGGTTTGAATTTTTATGTAATATGCTTCTAAAGAATGAGTTGCTTCCATTCAGCTTTTCCACTGAAGGAGGAAGAGTAGACCTTCTAAATTGAGTGAGATGTCCGCATATAATGGTTTGCACCAGCTCCAACCAGGCTGGAGCATGGTGGTGATGCTGCTGGTTGTGCAGGAGGTTTGTCTGTGTGTGTATGCAAAATCAGACATTCCATCCTCAAACTGGTGTGAGCTGGGTGAGGAGTCCTGCACAAAGCAGGGCCAGGACCGAGCTACCCCTGCTTTGACACTGGTCAACTCCAGCTGCCATCCAGGCTGGCAGAGCTTTTCCTTCCCCTGCTCTTGGAGGTGGTCGTCCTGTGGTGCCGGGTTTTACGGTGGTAGCCACACGGATTTACACTGAGCTCCACAATACTGCAGTGAGTGTTGAAACATTTAGGCACCAGGGATATGACTCAGATGCCCTGTGCTAGATAGTGAAAAGAAAATAAGAACAAAAAGTAAGCCCTGCAAAGCAGGGGGAGGGCCCGCCAGCATGTTTAATTAAACAAGAATCAGGCACTTTAAAGTCTTTCTGTGAAAAAAAAAAAAAGCCTAAACCTTAAGCCAGAATGCTCTAAAGCCATTCCCTCAGCCATTTTGAAAGCCATTCCCTCCCCTCCAGCTGATATAACAAATGTAACCAGTTTCCCTTTTTTCCCCCTCTTTTATCTGTTTCCCTTCAGTAAAGTCTGAAGAAAGTATTTCCGCTCCCTCACCCTCCTTAAACCAGAAGGCTGACTGATATCCCCTTGTTCCATGGGAAACGGGAGGAAAACTGCAGTGGGATGGTTTATTCCATTACAGATGTGCACAGCTCCTTTATCCCCAGGACACAGAGTGCCAGAAGGTAATGGCTTTGTGTGTGCCTGCAACTGCCTCAAAAAATGGTCTGGTATGTATATATGTTGTGGAAGAGAAGCATAAGGTTTTTAAGCGCACATTTATGAAAATATGAGAGCTTAAGAAGAACTGGGTCACATCTGACTGCTACCATCTGGCCCACTTCACTTCAAGATTACCCAGGAATGTGTTTCACATGTGCCTCTGGAACAAGATTGTGAGCTGCCAAAAAGAAAATATTTTACAGCTGAGCATTGTGTTTCACTCAGAGCAGCTCAAATGCAATATCCCAAGGAGGATTCCACCAGCGGGTATCAGGCAGGGAATTTGGGCTCAGTCTCCTTGTTTTGTCTGCACAGTTTTGTAACAGGGAACTCCTTGTTGCTGCTGGATTGAGTTTAAAGGTCCTTGGTTGGGACATCAGCTTCTCAATGGGGAGTGGTCACTTAAACCAGAGAGGCAGGGAGCTTGATCCTGTCTTAAACGGGAGTCAAGGCTTAAACAAGGCAGCTGATCTTGTGCAAGCGGCACCTCAGGAGCACCAGTGGGGAATGCTGTGGGTGGAGGGAGGCAGCTTGGATGGAGCTTTTTTGGCCAAACTTCCCAGTTGAGTTAGGAGATGTCAGAGTGCTCAGTATCTCAGTTTCCGTGTGTGTAACGTGAGGGCATCTCACTTCTGTAAAAATGAGATGTGCTGCATTTATTTTTATATATATATACACACATACATACATAAAGATAAATATTGTTTTATATGTTTTAAAACATATCGAAGTAGGTGTTCTGGTGATGGTGACACACACTTGCAAAGATGCACATAATTCTCCAGAGCACCCCAGTATGTGGGACAGAATCTTGCATGGTGAAAGAGCACATTGCACCTGCTGTACTTGGGCTGCTGTAGGTTCATTCTCAGTAAAATGTGAGGAGAGTACTGCATTTTAAGACTTGGAGAAGGAGTGTTTTCATTTACACATAGAGTGTGAGCTCTGTCACAGAGAGTGCAGTATGAAAGTGTGTGCTGATACCCAGCACTCTTGCTAGCTGGAGCCACCCATCCCAGGCTTTGTGTGATGGAAAGTGTGTAGTGGGACCATCTTGATGCTTCATAAGGGTGTTCATGAGCAAGTCTTCCCAAGACCACTAGGCCTAAAGGCATCCCCACACCCTGCCTGCTGTGCTTGCACCAAGCTCTTCCACCAACTTGAAAATGGCAACAAATGGGCATCATCTCATTAGAGCAGACCTCTCTTGTTTTTCAAGGCTTTTGGGTCACAGCAGATGCCTTTTGGTTGTCACGCAAGGGAGATAGTTCAGGTTTCTTTTGTTGATACAGTAGCTGCACAGCGGACAAAGGGTTCGAATTGCTACACAGTTGAGTTTGAGAGGGATGAACCACAACTGGTTTTAACCAAAAACAAAAGGAAAAAGCGACTCATAGAATTATGTTCTGCAAAGGTGTATCTTTCAAGTTTATAAATATTTACTAGGCAGCTCTGAAGTCTTGTTGTCCTGTAAAACATAAGGATTTGGTAACTTTTATGCCACAGTCCATATTTTTAAATTATAACAGTCTCCAAACAGTGACAGTGGTGTTTTGTGGCTTTGCTGCAGTCAGAAAGCACTGAACAGGATGTCACAGGAATTGGAATAGTAATTCAGAATAGTTAATTGGATTATTTCTTGCTCCATTGTGCCCATTTCTATTAGCCTCAGTGTAGGCTGTATTTTTGATTATAAATGTCAGTTAATCTCAGTTTTCTCTCAAACACGCCCAAGGAAGAAGACAGAACTGAGCAGCAAACATACTTTACCTCAGACTCTTTTCCTGGGAATATCTGTGCTCCACCCCAGCAGTCTGTGTGAGCCAGTTGTTTATTACCACAGGCAAAGCTCACCAAGAGAAGGGACTGAGGTTCCTGAAATCTGGGTATCGCTTTCTGGGAAATCTCATTTTACAAAACACCTGTTGTTGGGTGGGTTGAAGGTTCAAGAAATTTAAAAAAGAAAATAAATAAAATTGACACTTCTCAATTTTTCCTTTGTTGATCTCAGAGAAAAGCTACAGCATGGGAACATCATCCTAACCAGGGAAATGCTTTATCTAGCTTAACAGCAGGAAATACTCAATCTTTGCTGGAGTTATCAGAAAACTTCTTCATGTCCCCACACTCTGCCAGCCTAATATCTCCCTTGGAACATCAGTGAAAGCATTTAAGGTGTGTAAACTTTTGACTCTCTCATCTTTGTTCATGTCCTTGGCCATTTTCAGTGGTCACAAGCAGAGTTTTCACCTCATGTCTCTTCAGGGAGTTGTGGGACATATAAAGATTTTGGCTGATATTTGCTGGGATCAGTAGATGCCTTTCATCTGTAATAGAGAAGATGTTCCTATGTGATGTGCTCACTTCAGCCAGGGGATTTGGATTTTCTCTTTGTGGGAAAACAAGTAAATCAATCTAGAGCATGTGTAACAGTGTAAATGCACTCACCTAGAAGTGCAGAGTGTCATTAGCAGCAGAGCCTTGTCAGCTTTACAAAGAGTGTAATTAGTACAGACTCTTTTATAATTTTTCCCACTGTTATTTCATCTGCTTTCTTTGTGGTCTCTCAGAGAGGGTGTCTTATACTGCCAGTACAATCGAAGAACAAGTTTTTGGTCAATATTTTCTTGTAGATAAGAGCATGCCTTTTGAATTCAAACCTGCTTAGCACTAGGTGGCACTCTGCTATAATCTAAATTAGTTTGCCTTAGTTTTGAAGTTTGGTAATCATTTTAGCAATGGGAACAACAAAAAGAGATTAGATTCATCACCAGTTTGCCAGGATAGTCACCCATGTTGTGATATGGGGGGAATTTTAACTAGATTGTAAAGCTGTCTGAGCCTTTCTAATGTGCCTGGATGAGAGGACAGGGAGGAAATAAGATCTATGTATTTATTCTAATGGTGCCAGTCATTGTACTTGCTATTGAGAAACCAATATGGTGCTTTGTGGGGTTAATGATGTGGTGCCCTCTTGGGAAGTGGAACAATCTAAAATTATTCAAGTTCAGAAGAGAATAGGGTGGGGATCATGGGACACTTACTAAAGAGTGGCTCTTCTGCCCCATTTGCTCTTAGTACATTTTGTATCATGGAAGCCAGGAGAGGGAAAGCTACACTATTTATAATTTTAATGGATTTGCATTGCTAAGTTTTGTGTGTATTTTAGTGGACTGAATTTATGGGCTGTGTGAAGATTTTATAGAGAGGTGGGTTTCTGAGTTAAATACTGCCTGGGTGGGCACAGGAACAGCTCAGAGCTCAGTCTGAGGGGAGGATAGGGTCCTGGTGGTGGGTAATGGTGTGGACATGTTTGCAGAGCAAATCATTAGAGGAGGAAGTGGAATTGATGATGTAGGGCTGGAGTGCTGGAACTCAGTTTCTAGTGATAAAGAACAACCCAGAAACCTTGGAGTTACATTGCAATTCATCCAAACTGCAGGAAGGGATGTTCAAGGAAGGCTGCTCAAGTTTCCCTCTAGTGACATCAGCAGTGTGACAAGTTGAAGAAAAGAGCCTTGTGCACCACACCACCTGAGAGTGAACTCTGAAATTGTGTCTCAAAGGGCTAAATATGTACCACAACACAATTTCCTGGAACATGACAGAGTGAAAATCCTCTGCGACCAAATACTTCAGGAACTGAATCAGGTGCTGTCATTTCAGTCAGCAGAAGTTGTATCTATGTTAAAAAGTAGCACAGCCCAGCAAGAGCAAATCCACAAAACAGACGCTTGGTGTGGAATTCCTAGAACCCATGTTTTACACCTTTAGGTGCATATGTATGCTTTGGGCTGGCTCTAGTCTGGGCCCACTGAGTGCCCCTACCAAATGAAGGGTGTTGAGTACTTTGTCTCCTAAGCAGGTTTCACAGGAAGGAAACCTGTTTTGCAACCTGTGAGACTACTTGGGGATGTGAAGCTCAAGAGAGAGACTGCGTGTTTGTTCTAAAACCTCTCTCCTGATCCAAGTAAATAATTTTCTTTTTAAAAGCCTAAAGGCAGCAAGACCATGCCCTGGGACAGCCAGTGTCTAGAAATGGAGTCCTCCTGCCTCCTTGGAGGTGATCAAAGCCCTGGAAAGTGTTACTGTTGCCAGTAGT
Organism: Myrmophylax atrothorax; assembly: GCA_026770055.1. Taxonomy (NCBI): domain Eukaryota; kingdom Metazoa; phylum Chordata; class Aves; order Passeriformes; family Thamnophilidae; genus Myrmophylax; species Myrmophylax atrothorax. The sequence continues at coordinate 23,620,483 of JAOXXN010000446.1, forward strand.
TGTTAGCCCATCCCTTCTCATGCAGTTGAGCATCAGCTGGTGTCGGTGATCTACCTTGGGCAGAGTAGCACAAATGTTGTGTATGATCTCAGCATATGTTCAAACCCTTTTTATTCATGAATGGGATGATTTGCATGTGTGCTGCTCATCAAGAAAAAATTAATAGTCTTAGAAAAACTCAGGTCGTGAATGCTGTTAAGAAAAATATGCGATTTGGAAAATGACTGTCAATCACTGATCTTATGTTAGTGCTGTTTCTGGGTGGCTCAAAGAGGAAGGGCAATTTATTGCTCAGGACATAAACCCAGCCCTGGGATCACTGCTTTGATGGTTGAAGTCTGATGATACAAACTTCCTATGTGACTGTGAACATAAAAGCGGGGTTCACTCAAAGGCTCATCTGCTATAGCCTAATTCGTCCTCTGGCTCACAGAGTTGGGGACCTGAGACACTGTGGCTAGCACAAGAGGAGAGTTAAGCATCCCTGCTGCTGACCAGAGAAGAGAAAGAGTTGACAGTTAAGCTGAGACATGTGGGGAATTTTCTTGCGCTCAGCAGAGCTTAAAAGCACATCTGAGGCTGCTGAAGGCACCTGTACTCTTGGGAGCCAGAGACTGGACATCCCAGCAGGGAGGCAGCTGAAAGTGTTTCCTGAGAAAGCTGACCAGAACTCACTGCTGTCCTTGAAAATGGGACTGGCAGAGGAGAATGGCACTGTTTTTCTATGAACTAATTTAGGTATTAGATATCTTCACCGTGTATCTTGGGCACTCAAGGCTGAGTTTCATCCTTGGTATGTGAAGGTGCATGTCTAGATTCACTGTTTGCCAGGAGAGAGCTCCAGGGCATCTGCATCACCTGACCAGAGGAGCTGCAGGGCTTCCACCTTCTGCATGAGTTCAGGAAGCTGGAGGATCAGCTGGAAAGGAAGAGAGACTGTCCCAGCTCCATGCTTCAGGCATTTGCTTGGGAGGGAGAACTGGGCTTCCAGTGTCTCTGAAGTGCCAGACCTTTCAAAATAGAGAAAATGTGTTTCATATAAAGTGTGTGTGTGTCTGTATGCTTCTTGCTGGTGAACACTGACTTTTTTATACTAGTCTGAGACCTTTGTGGTTTGGATTCTGTCTGTAACATTAAAGGTTCCCTCCCAAAATACCTTTTCTTATGTTCTGTGTAGACCAGTTCTTATTGCCTCAAGAGACTGGTGCCATTTTCCTTGGCTATCTGGGCATATAATCTGTATAACAGTTTTCTTCCAACAGTCATTTTACTGGATTGTGTTCTTTTCCCCTGAATTTTAGCCCAGCCCTTTTTTTTTTTTGTGCTGTAAGGCAGCTCTGATATTTTGGAATGGCTTTATTACTTGCCTCTTTTCAAATATTGGCAAATAATTAACTCGAGGTTTTTTTCCATAGCCATTCTTTGGTTGTTGCAATGGCAAAAAGGGACACAGTTTAGAGATTTCTTCTTTGTAAGGGATAATAAAGCTCAAACCTTCTCTATTTCTATCTGGAGGCATGTGTGCAAAGAAAGATAAAACCCAGTGGGAGTTAATGGCTCTCTGTATGCACTTTTGTAAAGGCTAGGTTTTTTTCTCTCATCTTTCTGGGACCTATTGCTTCCCACTCTGTAAAGATTACATAAAAAAGAGTTCCATATAAATTCAATTCCTTCAGAGGTGGCTCATGGTGAAATGTGCCCTCTTTAACTGTTTTTTGTGGAAGAATACAACTGCAATTGGTGGTTTTAAATCAGTCCAATATGTGGTGGAGCACTGGTAAAACACACTAGGCAGCCTGTCTTCCAGTGTATATTTCTGCTGGCAGAGACCCTAGATCTGCTTGGCCAAGCATTCAGTGCTGGGATATAATCTAGATTCCCAGCAAATTCTCAATTAAGTGCAAGATGTTTCTTGCACACAGAGCCAGAGATCAAACTGAAATAAGGCTCAGTCTGAGAAATATTTTGAAAACTGTTTGAATAACCTAGTGTATACAAATATTTTAGGTCAACTATCATAATCTCTCAAGACCTGTAGGCGTTTCTGTATGGGTGCCAGCAGCACTGCATCTCTAAAGAATGGAACCAATGCTGATTTTGTACTTCCACTACTGTGTCAGTGAGTCCACCCACAGCTTGATAATGTCAGTGCGATGTCATGGAAAGTTTAAATTATAGTTTGGCTTTTGTGTCTTTTTAGTGAGTTTTCTGTGTCAGAATTGCAAGGAAAAGTAGAGGATAATATCTGGGGATATGAAAGTAAACCATCCAATTCTTTGAAGAAAAACTCACCTGGTCTCAATTTGCAAAGTGATGCTGGGAGCAGCCTTTAATTTTTTTACCTTTAAAAGCCTGGCCTTCAATCAGAGGATAACCAGCCCTAGACAATTTATTGTTTTGCATTCCTAAAGCTGAATAGTGCACACCCACTCACATGTCTTCCTAGATCCACAGGCATGTTTGGATACTGTCGATGGAAGCAAATATGACTGAGCTTATATTATACCAAGGGCTGAGCCCGGATTAACAGACTGTACTGCTAACCAGCTACCAGGTTGCTTAAATTTGTGGTGCAGACAGAGCTTAAGCTGGTGTCTCACTTCATTGCAGAAACCACTGTGCAGTCTGCTGACCAGCTATATTTAAGTGTTTTGGCAGAATCCTGTTAAAAATTGGAAGGAATGCTTTTAATAGTCTGCACTTCTCTTGGAGGCCTGCATTAGGGATATAGTTGCATCCCACACATACGTAAGTCTGATTGGAAAGCGCGATATGGCAGGGATGTGCTTTGTGGCTACAGGATCTCAACAAGACAGATTTAAACTACTATTGGCTGAATGACAGAAGAAATATGCAGACCTTTTAGGGTTAGAGGCCACATTCCCATCTTTGATATAGGAAAGCAGCAGCAAGTTCTCCAAAGAGAGTGGTGTTACTGTGCTCTGATGCACATGGAAGACATTATTATTTACTTGAATGGAAGCACATTCTTGCTTTTATGCCACTTTGGTATTTTGTGCATGGAGCTGTGAACCTCCTAAGAAGTCACTACACTTGCCAGCTGATGTTAGTTTTCATGCAGGAAAATTTAGCTTATCCAGAATTCATGCAGCAGTTGATGAGAAATGCATTGTTGCTCTGCAGTCTGTAGTGTTGAAAAAGGGACAAGGTTTCCATATACCTCCAGTCGGGTTTTGGGAGGGGTTGAAAAGATACCTGGTCAGCTTCAGAGTTATGTGCAATTAGAGGGAGCTCTGTGGCTTGCATGTACAAAGTATAGGTCTCTCATGGCATCAAATGTTTGCAAATATTGTAATGGGTCTGTGTTGGCATTTGGGCTGAGTGAAATACTTGTCAAGCACAAGTATTCACCGTGGTTAAGTCTTAAACATTAATCTCTTCTCCCCCTGCCTCCTTTCCCCAGCTAAAGAACAATAAGAAGAATTTACTTTCATATTAAATAGTTTGGCTTTTTATTTTTCTGGCTCACAAAATGAAATTATGCTCTTGGATTACACAATGAAGCTTTCCTTTATGGCTACCTGGACTAGGAATTTATTTTTAAAAACAAGTGAAAATGTAACCAAGAGATGAAAGAGAGGATCTTTCCAAAAGCTGCTGATTCCTAAAGAGGCTTGAGGGAAAACACCAACAAGAAGAACACCAATATCCAGAGCCTATAGGTAGGACTCCAATAAAGGTAACAAATAAATAATGTATTTTTACTTATTTTATTTTATTTTTAATTATTACATAGAAGCTAAAGCATGAGAAAATGATCAGTGTCAATTATGCCTTGAGCAGAAATAGCAAAAGCACCTGGGAAAGGGAATGTGTAAACTGTCATCTTGGGCATCAGAATTTTGCTAAGCCAAGGAAAGCATATTCAACCTGTTGTGTAAGTGGTACCTCACCTCATGATGACCCCTTTTCCTGAGAGGAATTAGAGAATGCTCTTCAGCTAGAGTCTGCTTGAGTTAGGTGCTGTGGATGCAAATTGTGTTCTTCAAATGGGAACTTTGATAGGAACTTAATATTCTGTGGTACTTAAATGTTTTTCTAACACTCCCATGCAGAATCAAAGGATCAGACGTTGGTCTGTGCAGTGGATGTGGGTTCTCTTTTTTATATACCATTTCTCTCTCTGTTGCTGTGAGGAACTTGAGTTTTGGTAATCTCAATAAACCTGACTGCCGACAAGCCTTTGAATTATCTGTATTGAATATACAATGACTGCTCTTTGGCAAAAGAGTTTCTGAGCATAAAAGGTGTATCAATAAATAGTTGATTTCATCCTTAGAAACCTTGGTAGTGAATTCTGCAGCACACCCCTGTGTGTGACAGCATCTTTATGAGGACATGTGTTAGAAAGGATTTCTTGAGATTAAGTTTGTACGCCTACAGAGCCTGAGAGACCCACCTCTTCTAACAGCAATCATGGGACTTTCTGTGATAATGACAAATATTGAGAGATGCAAAGGAGGTTTATTTGAGAGAGGTATATTTGTAGGTGGGATGTTGTGTGTGGAAAAACAGTCAAAAGAAGGTGAATTAGGAATAGGTGTCTATGAATAGACAACACAAGGTGGAATAAATATTTTCAGGTCTCACTTGCTTTCATTTCAGATTGGTTTGAATGAGCTAATTCTTCCTCTAATGTTATGCTGTTATTAGCAAAAAATGCTCTTCAGAAGGAGACAATCTGTAAGGTAAAACAGTTAGTGCTGGGGAGTCTGGTGTCCACAGGATTTGCCTGGGGGGAATATAAATTTGAATACCTCTAATCTGATCCTGTGGACTTGCTGCCCATTAGCACATCATATGCACTCTTGGAGCACATCATCCTGTTGAATTTAACACATAAGGAATTAATTGTGCACTCTGGGTCAAGACCACAGTTCTGAAGCAAATCTCCTGGTTGATCCCACTTACTGCATTTTTGTTTGTATCCCAAAGACATCTCAGACTAACACAGGGCCACTCCAGGTCACACACTTGATCATCTCTCTTCTCCTTTTGGGAGAACTGTACCTCCTCATGTCTGCACGTCCATCAGTCTGTCCTGCTGGAGGTTTGGGAAGCATGGCCAAGCACCCTTGATGTCTGCAGCTGCATTACATAGAAATGAGAGATTTCACTGAGTAGCATTCCACCCTAGGGAATCCAAACCAGGACCTTCTGGGTCTTGGCTGCATGGCTTAAAGTATGAAATCAATACAAGGGAAGTCAGAAAGAGAGATCAAAATAAAGCCACCTAATGGTTCCTATTTACTGCACAAGCATTGCTCTCACAGTCTGGAAGCTGGAGAGAGAAGGCTCACCTGCTAGCAGCGTCTTAGTCCCTATATTTTAATGCTGCATACTCACATGCTGGATCTTAAAACCCTACTTCTTTCATTTAAGTAAAAAAGCTGCATGCTCACTTCATCCTGGAACATTTTCTTGCATTAATAAATCCTAAAGCTCCCTTCCCTATTGTCTGAATTTCCATTTTTAGCTTACATTTTTCTATTCCTATGGGAGGTTCCCCACTTTCATTTCCATGCAGTCTTGAGACTGGGAATCCCATTAATGTTGTTCATATGACCTACAGAATGTGAGTAAATGTTTCATAGCACTGTATCTTCTTGGCTGCTCTCCAGGGCCTGTAATTAACTCCACATATATTCCTCTATCTATCATGTGGCTTTAGATCTTGCCTAATAGAAACACTGAAGGCTGGAATAGAAAGTAAAGCTTTATAGAAAAATCAAAGCAAGTGCTTTGCTTGCTGATAAGTCTTTAAGTGTTTACTGTACACGCTCTCTCCTTTTAACAAGATTTCACTTGCAGGAAAGCTCTGCAAGTATAAAGCAGTCCTTCAAAATGGTCATGTCTGTTTGCAGTTCACAAGAGGTGGTTGGACATCCTTTATTTTTTAAGCATGATGGTGAACACGTACCACTTGTGAGTAGTTTGAATGAATCTTTATTTAGGTAACAAAACTTTTTTTGTTTAGTAAGTCATTTAACTATATTTTCATCCTGACTAACTAGAACATTTTTCAAAAGTAGCTGCTTTTCAAGTAATGTACTTATATCTTTTTTTCCTTTTTCTTTCTATGGTATATGCTTCTGAAAAATATGTATTGACTCTGTATTTCATTGTCTTATGATTTAAATCAAGATATTGAAAGGACTGTAATAATTATAGACCTGGTGGGAAAAAACATGGTAGGATCGTAAGACTCAGTGTGGGGTGATAGCCCTGATAAGCCTTGATGGGTTGAGGGAAACGCCTCAGCCCCCTGGAGGGATGCTCCTAGCAGAGGCAAACTGATAAGTGATGGGTGTTACCAAAGAATGGGATGCTATTAAATTAGCATGGCCTTTCCTTGCAGCACCCTGTGGCACCCTGCAGACTCAAGAAGCCCACCCCCCTCAGGGATCTGTATCACCTCCCAGAACATTTGAGGATAGTCACATGAAGCCACCTGAAGAAAAAAAAAAGGTATAAAAAGAAGTGCAGTTTAAAACTGCAATGAAGAGAGAGGGAAAATCCCATGTTTCTGTGAGGGTAACTGCTGGCAGCCTGTCCTGCCTCCTTCTCTTGGAACAATGTAGGGTTGAAAACCATGTGCTTTCTATACTTTACTTTCTTAACTTTACTTTCTTACAAAGCTTCATTCTATCTTACATCTTATGCTAACAGCTACTTTGATTCTTACTCTATAAGCACCTCCTTTAGTAGCTCTGTTCTTTCTACTTTAGTACTAATAACAGTAACTTGCTTTACACTTTGCTACTTTATATTAGTTATTGCTTTCTTTTGCAGTGTGCAGTTTTATTTTTCAACATGTATGTTGATGAGAAGCAGCTCTGTTCTTTCCTTTTGCTTTGTGTTACAGAGAGAGTGGTGTACAAGCTATTTTATTGTCCTATGTTATTGAAAGAGTGTCTAGGTAAGTGTTTTAGGTGGCTGTGTTTCTAGTTAGTAGTTCTTTGTTGCTAGTTTCTGTCTGTTGTGAGAATGGAATACACTGCTGTACTGAAACTTGAGTTTGATATGCTTGTCTCTGTAAAATGTGTTTTGTGCTGGTTTCTTTTGGGGTCTTTTGTTATCAATTAAATACAATCTTGGAGCTAAACGTTATCATTGGCAATGCAAAACCCACAATAACTGTGACATACTTGTATTAATAAATGTTATTTTGGGAGATGTTTTGGGGAAAGTTCTTTTATAGTTATTAAGTGTTATCTCATATCAGAGGTTAGAAACCTTCCAGCCTGTGTTCTGTCCAGAATTTCGGCAGGCAGTGCTGGGTTCATAAGGCTCTAATTTTCTGGAGACGCTTATATAGCTACGAAGTTCTCCTTAGCTTAAGTGTGGTCCTCATAGCAGAGGTTAGAAAACCTTCGAGCCTATGTTCTTTCCAGAGTTTGGCAGGCAGTGCTGGGTTTGTAGGGCTCTCATTTTTTGGAGGCACTTATTGCTAATAAGCTTCCCTTGGCTTAAGTGTGGTCCTCACAGGCAAGTCAAAAATCTTTCCAGCCTGTGTTCTGTCTAGTTTGGCAGGCAGTGCTGGGTTCATAAAGTTTTGATTACTCCAAGGATGCTTATAGCTATTAACTTTATATTATTACAGTTGGGACTACAAGTCTTTGCGTTTCTGTCTCTCCTCCCCTTTCACGTGACAGATGTGTTTCAAGCAGGAAGTTTTGAATGCACAGGAACAGGCTATACCAGTGTGCTGAAAGGCTAGCCAGCAGGGAAGACGACTGGTTTGGTTAAATAGGGAGATACTGAAGGAAATCAGGGATAAAAAGAAAGTTTACAGACTGTGGAAAAAAGGGCTGGATACTTATGAAGAATTTATGAAGATAGCTAGGTCATGCAGAAAAAAAATCAGGGAAAGAAAAGTGCAATTTGAAGTTAATTTGGCTAATTCTGTTAGGGATA
>JAOXXN010000446.1:23628520-23666430 GCA_026770055.1 Myrmophylax atrothorax
TGCTTATAGCTATTAACTTTATATTAATACAGTTAAGACTAGAAATCTTTGCATTTCTGTCTCCCTCCTCCCTTTCACTTGACACTCAGATATAGGTAAAACACGCATTCTTTGCTGGGGTATCATTTAATTCTCAGCCTGTGCTGAGGTTCAGGTCCTTGCTATGCTGTTGTAAAAAAGTGGAGTAATACCACTGAAACCAGTCTACCAGCAGAGCTGGAAGTTGAACTTGGCCTTTGTTTTGTTAAGTACTGTATTAGAATTTCTGATCTTTAACCCATTTGGTTTTCTGTTAGCTCAGTCTATCTTCCATATCTGATTATGTATATTTAACTCTGATTAGCATAACTATTCAGAAACAAAAGTTTTCTTACGGTTTTTAGGCTTAGGCTGTTGAGATGTGTAAAACACCACTTGTAGAGAAATGTTAGTGGCTCAGCCACCCTTTGTATCATATTCCAGTTGATGGCTTTTATGTATGTCATTTACCTGGAACTGATGTTTTCCCTCCTGCTTTAACCATTCACCAAAAATATCTGATAGAAAAATGAAAATACAATTAATATGCATGTTTATCCAATTCATTTATAAATTAGCATTAAAATGGATTCTGGATTTATTTAGATACTTTCTGCAGCAGCCAAAAATAACCTTGATGAAGGACTGAATTTTGTCAGATGTTTCAGTAAACAGCAGAATTTTTTTTTTTTTTTTCAAAAGAGAAATCTTTACTACAAGATGGTAATTCAGTCTTAGAACTGGCCTCTGCTTTCTGTGACCAGCGTGAACTTTTGGATTTTGGTCTGCTGGGAAAATAGTAGAAGAGAGCACTACCTTGCAATAGAGAGGATCATAGTCAGATGAATCTGCTGAGGTTTTGGGAGAGGAATAGAGCAGATAAACTGTTGTTTGACAGTATGGACTACTTTAAAATTCTGCACTGAGCACTGGTTAGTCCAGCAATTCCTAGACTAGAGGTATTTCTAACACACTGGAAATATGTATTACAGGGTGTTGCAGGCTCAGGTAAGGAGGATTGTCTGCCCGTGGTCAAAGGATTTCATATCCAGGATGTCAGATTGTTGAGTGGAATGAGGAAAGGACACGGTATTTAGGCATTTGAGGAGGACGCATTTTCACTAAGGGACACTTTCTCCTGGTAGGAAGTTAAGTTTGGTGCAAACATTATTTTCTAGCTTCTCTATCCTTTGCTTTCCTTTGTTGTATGTAGTGAAGGAATTAATAAATAAAATACATCTTCTATCAGGTGCCTTTAAACAGCTACTGCTTTCCCTTCCCAGCAAGTTTGTCAGCTCCTTGAGACCATGTGATGACAGTGCAGTGGCTTGATTAGAGAGCCTCTCCTGTGAAGTATGCTTGATGCTCAAATAATTTTCCAGACCAGTCTACACAAATCAATTTTTAAGATTGGCCATGATCCCATACATAAATAGCTAGGTGTTTTGGACTTTCCTCATTATAGCCTTAATTGAGAGAGAACATAAGTTTTCTCTGGCCTTTAGGATTGGCAGAGTTGGAAATGTCATGTCACCCTGGAAACCAAGTGAAAACAGATGCAAAAGCTTTTGTCACAGACATTTCAGATTCAGACACAAGTGTGAAAAAATTAGGAAAAGTTGAAGGGATTGAGATTAGAAATGGCTATACTTTCTTGCATGGTGTTTTCATCCTCTCCTGATTGCATTCTATGGCTGAAGATCCAGCCTCCAGGTCACAGTATTCCAGTCTTAGGAATGGGCTGGCAAGGCCAATTTTGTCATGTACCTTTGTCTTCCAGAGATACCAGCATCCCAGAGAAGCAACTGCACTTGGCAGTGCAGCAGGTCTGTTGGGAGCTTTGTCACCAAGGAAGGGAGGACTTCAAGTTCTTTGCCATGACATCTGTCTCTCTCCCTCTATCAGATTTGCTCTTGTGCATAAAACCACAGAACCATCAAGCAAAGTTCAAGCAAAATTCTCTCACGTGTTCTAATGAAGCCTATAAAAATAGCAAATAATAACAAGACATTTTAGAAGAAAGTACAAAATTAATTAAGATCATTTTCCCTTTCCTCCCCCAGAATATCAGCAGTTAATCTTGTTCCTCCCACAGGCTAATGATATAAGATCCTTCAAACAACAGGCGAAAGCTAGAGTTGAACCAGAATAATAAAGAAGATGTATTCTGAGATAGTAATACAGTTTTACTAAGTGAGGTTGAGTCAGCTGTATTTTTTCTTTTAATTTTACTGAAAACTGATAATATGGAACTTGTACCTTGCTGCAACAAAGTCAGTATAAATATACCAGGTACTTTTAATTTTTTTAAAAACTAAATTATGAACTGAAAAATTCACTTCACTGGCTTGATAAAAGTATTGTCAGTGAAAAGTATGACTTACTTTGTGGCGGCTTGAACATACCTTTTGTGGGTAGTTTAGTATATTCCTATATGCAGCAAACTACTGGAAGGCTTTGGGGAGTCTACCAGAAGAAACGCATAAATGAGCATGAGTCATGATGTCTTTGCTGTTTTTCTTTCTTTCATGAGTGATTTAATGCTAAATTTGTTATGGGATTTGGCAGTTCATTTCTTTCATTTATAAGACCTTCTGAGCTGAGTAGGTGTGAGGGCAGGTGTAGGATGAGCACTTGGGATGTCAGTGCTGCTGCTTTCGCCAACCAGGGTGATGCTCTGGCCAGGGCATGGTGTGTCAGTGTGTCCTCATTCTGGCAAGGAATCAATATTAGTTTCATTGATTATGAACTTTCTTCAGTGATCTTGCAAAACCAGAGACTGATCCCATGATGTAGGTAGCCAAAAATTACCTCTTTTCATTCAGGCAGAATCTTTCCTTTTTGAGGCTAAAGAGTTGCCTGGGAAAGGCAGCCCTTTTTCATTTTCCAATAAATGTTGATGAGATACCTGTGTTCTGTTTGTAAATGTAAAAATAAAAACAGAATTTAATATTTTTGCCGTCATGAAAACATTTAAAAATTAATATCTGAATAGCTCAGTTGAGAGCTGACATTTGGCAAGGATGATAGCTTTCATTGGGAAGGACTTTGGAGAGTTTCAGTGGAAATTGGTTTTGATTTGGCCAACATTCTGAGCCTTTGAAAAATATAAAATGGATAATGCCCAGTGTGTTTTTTCCACTAAGCCTTTATAGATGTATTCATCATGTCTTCCAGTGTGGATAACTAGTGGTATTACAAAATAGGAAATGAAAGTCCACAGAAACCCACAGTTCTCAGTTTCTGGTAAATCATCTGTTTCATGAGATGTGCACGACAGATTGCTGTGGTGAGGCACTTGGGAGCTGTGCTGTTGGTGGACAGACCTTCCTGGGCTTGGGAGATGTGCAGGATCCCAGGAAAGGGAAGGTTTTGTGGTGAAGCTTCAAGGGGGACCACAATGGTTTTTAGAGGTTCCTCTCTCTGCAGTAAATATTGGGCATACAGTAGTTCAAAAATGCCAAATTAGGTGCAGTGATCTTCACTTTTCATGCTTTTAATACATATGCTGCATTCAGCTGTTTCACTATCCCTGCTTAAGAAAAAACAAGAAGTGGTAGCATATGATCCTTACAGACACTCCTGTTTTTCTGCGCTGTGCTTGGCTGTGCTGTGCCTCATATCCCAGTGGATACGGGCAAATATGTTTGCATACTCTCCCAGGCAAGGGCCAGCCATGCAAGTGTGAGGAGGGAAAGCCTTCTGGTGTTTACAGGCCATTGGTGTGCAAAGGCCACCTGCATTTCCAGTTCACCTACTTTCTTTAGTCCTGTGGGTTTTTTTCTGAGTTATGCTCTGATCTTAAAATCCCCACTGACTAGGAATTCAGAAACACCATTTTGGTAGCCTTGCCTGTGTTTCTCCACCTTTATTATTAGAATTATTTCCTAATATTTGATTTACTAACACTCTGAGAAGTTTTTTGTTTTTACAAAGATAAAGCATTTACATCCCTTTTCATAACAGTCTTCCAGATGTGGCAACTGTCATTGTTGCCTCCCTGCCTTGACTTTTATCAGCTGCTCATGCTGCTCATATGTTTTCTTCCTTTTTGCCACAATTCTTTGCTGTCTGTGATCAGCTCAGACCATTAGTTCAGTAGGAAAAATATGTCCAAAGAAGCCATGTGAGTTTTGTTCTCACAAACCAAGCATTAAAGCTGGAGTTAATCCACAGGCCTATTTTTTACTTCAGTTTTCAGGAAATCCTACTGGTCAGGTTATGGTAGATGGAAGGCACATCCTCTTTGTCTCTTTTTCAAGCGTAGCAGTGTCAGGTGAAGAATTCAAGATTGTAACACTAAGGGCGAATATTTTTCTATTTCTTTCTTCAATTTTCGGAAATTCCTACTGGTCAGAGTCAGGTAGAAGACATGTCCTCTGTGTTTCCTTTTCAAGCACAACAGTGGCTGGTGAAAAACTCAAGACTGTAACAGTACTCATAAACCTGGCTCAGCAGTTCAGTGGCTTTCACTCAGGTGCAGAAACCCGGGGATTCCCAGACATGTATGTGGCATATGTGCTTTCTTATGTAAAACACAGAGAATCTTCAGGAGTGGAAATCAAAGCTGGACACCCCTCCATGTGTAACCTCATCAGCTGGCAAGGGGCTGGATGCTTTTCTGCAAACAGGGACTTAACATCCAGAAGCTTACTGTGGAAATAATCTGCTGGTACACCCAGCTGGCACAAATCCTGGGACTGCACGCGAGAAACTGGAGAGTAAGTAAGCTGGAGAGGGTAATTCCTTATCAGTTTCATATCCAGCATGAGCATTTCTTGAGTGCTTGTAAGGTCAAAATCTGGCAAAAAGCAGGAGGACTCAAAGGGAAGGAGGGTGTGTGGAAGAACCCATGTCAAAGATGTGCTTGCAATGAACTGCAGTCTTTATTGGGAACAGCCTTAATGTCGCCTGGGAATCAACACGCTCTTTCAATAAGTTCTTCTCCCCTCTTTATGTAGAGATAGAACTTCAGAAAATCTATTTTTATTTAAGACCAATCAGTAAATGATGACTATAGAGGTATTTGTCCTTATTTTCAAGTGTATTCAGAGAAGAATGTTCTCTAAAACACCTGACACACTTTCCACACTTCTTTCCATGAAAAAAGTCTATTGTTCTTCATTAACCATCCCCAAAAACTTCAGTTGCTCTCACATAACAGCATAGAGCTTTTCAAATGTCAGGGGATAATTTATTTTTTGAATTAATAATGTAATTTCATTGAATTTAATATTTGAATCAGGATTTATTATAGTGCAATCTCTAATTTATGTTCAGTTCAGGTGAATAGTGCCTTACATTTGTCATCATGATAATGATTGATTGGAGGTCTCATTACAAAGCAGTGGTGTGATGGCTCCCATTTTATTCTGAGTAGGAACGACTACAAAAACCACTGCTGTTTGTGACACTTTAGTGTCATTTTTTTCTGCCTTCTCAGCCGAGGCAAACTAAATTTGAAGGAATAATTTTCTTTATTTCTGAGGTTGTCTTCAGGGCCAGTTTGAGGGAAGTGCATCAAATCTGGGACAACCCCCAAGTAAACTTTGCATTTGTGGTGTTTGCTATGTACCTGTGGTCTTTGGCTTTGAAACTTGATTTTCTTGAGCTTAAATCTCATTCATAAGTAGAACTCTAGCCTCAGAAAATTTTGTTATTTTTTGACCTTGACTAAGTCATTGCTCACCTCTGCCATAACAATTATCAAGGAAATAAAATATGTCTTATCTATCACTACCTTTATATCTGTAACATGACAGCAAACATCCTTATCTAACTAACTTTTCAAAAAAAAAGCACTTAGAATATTCCCCAGATATATTTTCTGTCTTTCTTTAGAGGTACAGATTTTGCTTCTTTTAAGTATTTGTTTAGTATTATTTGTGTCAGCTGTGGGAGTTAAAGCAACTACAAGTGAGATATTTAGTATTTGCAGTGTGGAAAAATAACAATTTACTAAGGAAAGGCGCTTTGTTGACTGAATGTGTAAATAGAGTAGAAAGACTGTTCAGGTCTGATGAGGCAGCAGACATCAGACACACATAAGTATTAAAAATTGTCCCACTGATGAGCAAAATGACTTTGAATCGTATTGAAGTGCTCACACCACTGTGGATATGCACACCAAGGACTGATCATAACTGTGCAGAGCATAAAAGTTAAAACCCAGTATCTTTTCCGGACCAAGCCTGAAACAATACCAAATACAGCCATGGCTTCTACTGAGATCTAAAGGTTTCTGCTGAGGTATTCTAAGAGCATAGGATGCCTTTAGACCAAACTGAATCTGAAAAACAAAGCTCTTGAGGCCTTTGTTGGTCTCTTGCAATTTATCTTGGATTAGAACACTGTTACATAATCAAGGATTAAAGGCATTAAACCATGCTAAAAAAAACATAAGGATGTAATTTTTTCCAAGTTTCCAGATAATAGATCTGAAAGCATTTTTCAATTGTTTAATTAGAACATATTCTCTGTTTGGTTTGGACTGACTAACCAGGCCATTTAAAGATAAACTATTAAAATCTGAGGGTTTGTCTTCCTCCTTTGGAGATTTGGCATTTGAGAATATGTCACAGGCTGACCATCTTTCTGATCTACTTAAGCTTCAATCAGATTGAAGTTTAGGCAGCTCATTAAACTGCAGTGACATGTATGCCTCACTTGATCATGTGAGAGTTGTAGCTAGGACTTAGTCCAGCCACTTATAATCCTAGTGACTAAATTTAAAAGGCAAACTTAGGTGATTACTTGTACTATATCAGTAAACTGCTGGTAATTATTTGAATAATTCTTAACTCTCTTAGAGTTCAACAACAGTAATTTGAAATATTTTAATTTAATATTTATCATACATTTAAAATTAAAATCTACATTAAATTAGCATTTAGCAATTATTAATATTGGTATTAAAATAAAATAAAAATATTATTACATAAATTCCCCAAATAGACTTTTTTTTTTTTAAATAGCCTATGTAATATACTGTAAATGTTAGACTGAAATACAAAATTCATTTGGCAGGAGAGATTTTGTAGCATGCACTAAGAATGACCAGGTTATGTAAAGTACAAATTTGTCAGAAGGTGCCTTACAGGAACTAAAACAGCTAATCATGGTTAGAGAGAGAGGCACGCAGGATACGCTGAACCAGAGAAGACCTGCTCTTGCTTTCCACAGCGGGAATGAAATCCTCCCAGGTCATAAAACAAGATGCTAGAAATAATGCATGCTGTAAGGAGGTGTGTGACACTGACAGGAAACACAAATCTCTGGTTGCATTCAGGGAAATGTGAAAAAGGACATTCAGATATTAAATCCAGGGTCAAATGCTGCGCTTAGCCTCCTGCAGGCATATGCTGCAAAACACAGGCCATGTGTTTTATATCCTAATTTCTAGTCTGATTCAAGGCTGGAAGAGTTCCTAGAACAATTTAAGCAGCTCATGGAGTTCTAGAGTTTAGAACATGCCCAGATTTGCCACTGGCCTCCATTCTCATCATTGAGCTCACATCTGCCTTCTCCTCTGTGCTTTGTGACTTGTAAAGGCTGGGTGCAGCCAGTACTCATGGGCTCACCAGCCTTGGAAAAGGTCTACTTGGGCACGCTGAAGACTTTGTCTGAACTGACAACTGTTGTTTTCAAGCGGTTTTCAAGAACTGATTAAAAATTTGATTATTTCTGAAGGGTGATATAAGTGACCGTAGGCAGGCATTTTCTCCCTTGCTCTCCCAGTAATTGTATTTTGTTATTTTGCAGCTGTATTTTCCATGCTTTCCAACAAAAGGGAGTGCATTCTTATATTAGTGCTCTGAAAGCCAATTTTGATGGCAACTACCTTGCTTGTTGATTGCTGCACCCACAGAGAGGAGGTACTGTCCCTGATGCACAAAGCCAAGGATCAAAAGAGTCAACATAACATTTGTTATTCTCATAAACACTGCAGTGTGTTCTTGTGCAAACAAAGTGCTGGGTCTCTATTTCCATGTATTTTCCAGTCTTTGCTCTTGGAGTGGTGCACTTAAACTTAGACCTGTCTCCCAGAGACACGTGATTAGTTTCACCAGGAGTTCTAAAGGAGTGTAGTTGTTTTTCTACAGATGCTCTGCATACATTAGTTAAGTTACAGGTAGAAACGATTTATTTTGTCAAGAATTAACTATACTTGCCCTCTAAGCATATGACTCAAATTACTTTGACTGAACAAATCAAATTTTCGGTGGATAAAGCAGCTAAGTATTGAACTGGTAAGAATATCCCACCCAACAGCATGACCATGCCAGCACTTTTCTGTTTCTCTTATCCTGCCTTCATAAAGGACTTGGCTTTCCTAATTTCCCATTCCTCAGCAGTTTTTCTGTCAGCCACTGGCACTTACTGATCTACTCTTCTCTTGGACAAACTTATCTTTTCACATGTCTTCTCTGATGTGTATCTTTGGTCCAACTTGCTCTTCATTTACAGCTCTTCCTAGTGAACAACCCTATCCTTTTCCTTGCCAGCTGCAGAACAAATATTTTATCTAAAGGTATGTATCATATTAATGCTTATTGCATAATTTTGATGGCAAATAATCCTTGTACTCCATATTTTTCCCTAGTCTGATATCTGATCCTTGAAGCCATGGTACTGTACTCCTTTACTGATGATGCCCTACAAACTTGACCCTTCAAGCTGAATTTGTCTTGTCTGATCTTGGCAGAAAGCTTTATGTTCAGGAATAAGTGTTCTGATTTAGAATCCTGGAGTAGATATTCTGTGTGGGAGTGTTTTCTAACTCGAATTTCGTCAGCAGTCCTGGCAATAATCCCACAGGACAAGAGGTTACTCTGCCGTCAGCCCAGCTGTCATCCTTTGCTCTCAAGCTTACTGGTAAAATGCCATTTTCACCATGAAAGATGCTAAACAAATATTTATATTAACTTATCTTACATAGCCCAATACATTGTGATCTACTGAGAGATACTTACATTTTTTTAAAAGGAAAAACCCACAGAACACAGCTTGTATTTGTTAACTATTTCAGTGAATGGCAAGTGCAAGAGAGTGGGCTGGATTAGTCCTGTGCATTAACAGAGAAAGAAAACACAGTGACTGATGTAATTGCTCAGGCCTGTACTTTAAGTAATGTCACATTTGTGGTAAAGAGATAAGAAGTGACTAGTCTAAGGTACCCTCAGGGAGCTGATAAGTGAACTACTGGAACAAAAGGAACGAAGATTATGAGACTGGGAGGGAATAAAATTAAGACTGATAACATATGGAGTCTCGCAGAAATTTCTCCTGTCTCCCACAGACTAATTTTAGCCGGTGGTATTTTTTAGAATGATTTAATAATGAACAGAAGGTTGTGGTTTAAAATGCTGACAAAGGGCAGAATTTAGCAAATGACTGCAACATGGAGGTCAAAAGAGCTGAGGATTGTGTTGGCAAATTGCTATTAAAACAATTTTCTTGCAATCTGAGGAGTGGTAAACTTATTTCTGGCTCAAAATATAAACAATCAGTGAAAAAGAGGAGGTACACACCGTGATATATTTGGTTATGGTCAAGCACTTATATTTATTTTAAAAGTCTGGATATAAGTCCTTGTGCTTTGCTCTGTGAGATGCTTATAAGGTTTGTGAAGTGGTTGATTTCTGTGCAGCAGGAGATGCTGAACAAAGGAGGCCCTGAAAGACAATGATGGTACTCAGAAGGGTAGATGATGACAGAAAGTTTATAGTTTAGCCATATGATACTGAACTGAGCTCAAACAGGCTTCAGACTTACTCACTCTAACCTCTGAAAAGAAGTAGGATGGCTGCTCTTTTGATTTAGTCATGTCAGATATATAGTAGTGAAAAATGCCTCTCCACCACCACAGATTCAACAGAACTTAAAGAAAAAATCAAAACAAAGTAATGGGTGTATAAAATACATAAATAGGATTTGGATGCTAATTGAGTGAAATGAGATTCCTCCATTCCTACTGCAGAACACAAATATCTGGGCAGACGAAAAGAGGAAGAAGGCTGCTCTCCATAGTCTTTGTCCTATCTTTCATACTTCACCCCTTTTTTCTTTCTTTAACAATGTGTAGTCTTGTCCACTGCCATTTTTCCTACACAAATGCTCTACATTTTCTATCTTTGCAACAGTTCTCCCTGCTCCTTTCCTCTATTTAACTCTTTGCATATCTATTTAAGCCCTGCCAAACCAGTTCTGTCTCTCATCCTCCTCCATCTCAATTTACTTGTTTCCCTTCTCCTATTCAGAAAAATCCACCCATGTGTTGATGATCAGTCTGAAGTCCTTCCTCAAGAATTTTCTCCATGTAGCCATTCACCTTCCAGGAGTCACAGGTTTTATCTTTGGAATAGCTCCTAACTCTCATCCCTTCTTGTAGTGCAGCCAAGCCTTTCTCTCCCATCCAGAAGCTATCTGGTATGGCTCATTACAGGTTATCAAGCCTGCAAAAAACCCCAGAAGACCTGAGAATATTCTGAGTTCATGAGGCTCTTCCGAATTTTCTGCTGGCTTGCCTATTTCCCTGGAGCACATCAATGGAACAAGTACAGCTTAAAGCCTTGGTACTGTGAGCACAAGGATGTATTTACACAAGCAGGGCCCGCCCGGGGTACCTCTCGGAGGGTGTTATGCTGTTCCCTTGGAAGCATTTTTTTATACTTGAGTAAAGGTTGTCTGGATAATATCCTGGGGCTAAAATGAATGTAAAATCAAATGGTATGAAAAAACCCATTTAATTAATATACAAAGGGAGGGAATTCATAGGCAACAATTCTGCAAACATCTCATCTCTCACTCAGTTGCCCATCAAATCCCACTTACATCAGTCTAGTGTCCAAAATATGTTTCTCCCTCACTTTTTGGCCTTCTTACAGAGTGTTGTGTCTAAGAATGGTACTGTCAAATTCAATGCCCCAATGAGACTCTCCAAACCACGTGCCACTCACTCATGTCCTGGTTTCTCCTTCCCTTTCCCTGCTGTGGTGGGATGGAGAGGGGAATGGAGACACAAAAGGCAAAGATCATGGGGGGAGATAGGAAAAATTTACTGGAAATAGCAATGAGATAAGGAAAAGAACAGTAACAGCAATGCTAATGGCAGAGGGCATAAGAAAAACAATTTGCATGGAAAACCCTCCCAGATAACAGACTATACTGGATGGCTCCCTGTGCCACATTTTCTCGACCAGAAGGAACCTGTTCTTTCTGGAAGGGAGTCCCTTTCTCCCTCCCCCAGCAATGATGTGAGCTGCTATAGAATAACCTCCAGGTCCTAGCCATGCCTCCTCCCAGCTACTGCAAAAAATTAACCTTGTCCTGGCCAGAACCAAGACACAGGCTCAACAGTAATGGACACATTTGCACTTGCAGGACATCCACATCCCTAAATCTCAACAGGGCTGGTGTGTGAATTAGCCACCAAACTTCCAGCATCCCTGAGATGTAGTCCTGATTATTCTCTGCATTCAAGTGTATGGCTTAAATCTAATCTCCCCTAAGGTGAGATGGCAGATGAGAAGGGTGTCACAGCTTCAACTTACGTGCCTCAGAAGGGAATGCATACTGTGTTTTCCTGTCTCATGCTTTCATCTGTGCTTTCTGACTAGTTTGTTGGAACCAGAAACTCATGGCTTCAAGGAATTGGCTTTAAATTTCCCATACTGAAAGATATAAATTGTATCAAAATCAACAAGCTATTATTTTGATAGGCATTTGCTTCTTAGATTTTTATTGTCTGATAGATCTCTCTTTTTCATAGAATTATAGAATAGTTTG
Source organism: Myrmophylax atrothorax (assembly GCA_026770055.1). Classification (NCBI taxonomy): domain Eukaryota; kingdom Metazoa; phylum Chordata; class Aves; order Passeriformes; family Thamnophilidae; genus Myrmophylax; species Myrmophylax atrothorax. The sequence continues at coordinate 23,640,326 of JAOXXN010000446.1, forward strand.
GATTGGAAGGGACCTTGAAGGTTATCTAGTTCCTGCCCACTTGCTGTGGGCTAGACCAGGTTGCTCAGAGCCCCAACCTGGCCTTGAACACCTCCAGAGATGGGGCAAAGAAAAGAAATCCCAAGTAATGATGTTGTCAAAATCAATGTTTTTCAAACTTTTTCCCCAAAGTTTTCAAGTGAATCTTTAGAGTCCATGAAAATGGTGTAGTCTTATGGACAAGGAGTTCAGTCAACTTTCATAGCCTCTTTAGATGCATTTCAGAGATCCCCAGCAGACTGCCTGCCACAGGCTGAAAAGTAACCACTTGGGTCAACTTAATTTTTCTGCATATTATTCATGTGACTTTGTTATTCTTAAGGATGAAATATATATATATATAGTATTTATTATGTTTTGACTGCTTTGTGCATGTAGCAACAATGGACGGGAGATGTTCTTTGCTTTCAAAGACAGAAATTCCAGGATCCCTGGAAGCTTATGACAGCCCTTGCACTGATGGGAGTGACCAAATCTTGTGCCAGTCTGTGACATCAAGCAGCCTACAGCCCCTTTGCAGTCCTCTCACAGAAAAATCTTTCTCTGTGAACCCAGTATGTACATCAGTCAGAGGACAGAGGAGTTTAAAGTGTTAAGGGTTGGAAAGAGATGTTAGGAGATCTAGTTAATGTACGTTTCATGTACAGTATGGATTGAACTTGCTCCTTCCATAATTTAAACTCCCACTATCTGCAGAATGGAGCTTCTGTGCCAATATCAGTTAAATGAATGGGCAAAATAATTAAAGGCTCATGTACTCAATGTCTTGCTTTTGCTGGAGTGCCACTGCCAGAGTCTTTCACTTTAAGAAACTTACAGTAATCCTATTCCTCTCTTTTGGTAAAGCATGTTTATATAAAGCCCTACTCACAGCAGTTACTCAATCAAATGACTTTGTGGACAGATAAATAAAGAAGACGCAAGGGGAATATGTTAAAAGCAGTCATTAGCATGTACTTCACATCAAATAAAAAAGTACTGCAATTAATCATAAGGACATAATTTTTCTTAACCCCATTTTAGTTTGCTGTTTTAAGTGCAATTTTGCCACACACCCACCCATGTCTATTTTAATCAAACATTTTGTACTGATAGGTAAATTAAAGTCATGTAAGAACAGAGAGCTGAGATATGCGATAGAACAAATAAAAGGCTGTTAGACTCCTTGTTCCAGAACTACAATGTACCAGATAAAAGAGAAAAATTAAAAAAAAAGAAGTAAATTTTTAATCAAATAAAAGAACCTATGGATATTCCAAATCAGTCTGACAAAAGTTCAAAGTAACATAATGTCTTTTCCATTAACCATTCAATGTCACCAGAACATCACAAAGCAGTGGAGAAATTTAGGATTCCCATGCAGACAGAAAGTTCTCTGATCACTGCTCATCTCTTGTAAACATCATAGGTAAGGAAGAAGTAATTTCATTTAAATGCAAATTGTTTTGTTTAGCTGGCAGGTTCTTCTTGTTTCCCAGCAGTTATTTAAAAATGGCATTGATCTGTTGAGGTTCTTTATTACCCGTTACCTGAAGTTGGCTTCCACCATTTGCTTTGAACTGATTAAGATTTTGAAAAGGAAATCATCCATATGAGCAATAGTGAAGTTGGAGAAACTGTGTCTTGGCATCAAAAATTTAAAAAGCAATGCTGCAAGCTGTTTCACTGTCATTGTTTCACTCCCCTCCTACTGTTTCTTGTGCTTGAATTCCCTCTCTGTGAATATACCATCCACCTGCATGTACCTGCTGAAATTTCATTCCAAACTGTGCATCATCTGAACTTCTGTTAATGACCAAATATGAATGTAATTTATTCTTGCTTTTGCCTACAACATAACAAAGGCCCTCCATTTAATCAAACAGGAACCATTCCCAAATTACTTCTGTCTATGACATTTCCACCTGCAATGGAACACACAGGGAAATTGTTGCCAATATTGGTATTGTTGACACCACATTATGGTGTTGTAGCTCAATTCACACCCACCTCCCCTTTTTTTTTTTCTTTTGGAAAATATATTTGTTGCACCTTCTATGATGTTCTTTTCTGGCTTATTTTGTTCCATCTTGGACATATGATTATTAAGATTACTTGCTTTTAATATATTGATAAATAGCCTAAACAAAGTTAATCAGTGGACTCAGTTAAAACTTTTACAAGAATCCATGCTGAAATGTTCAAAATACTTGAAATCAAGGTAAGTAATCTTCTGAATAAAAGATAAGGCAAGGCGGGGGAAAGTGAGCTTTCCACTTGAACAGAAATTATGTTTAAAACTATGTGCTTCTGAATGAATAACAAATCTGTTTCAGCAATTCACTTTCCTTCAATTACTCAAACTGTGTCATGCCAAGGTCCACCAAACCCTGTAGTGTATCTTTGATGCAAATGTAAGGAAGGACTAAAATGTAAGGAAAGGTACAAGGGAACAAGGGAGGCAGAGAGTGATAACCATACCAAGCCTTCAGCCTTGAAAATCTGGCTGTTAACTTTCTCAAATTGTAACAAACAACAATTTCATGTTCATGTTAGTGCCCAGTAGATGAACCAAAACTTGTGGTTTGCAGAATTTGGCTCAATTTGTTTATGAGAAACAGATTTTCAGCATTACCAAAATAAAACAGCAAAACGTTAGCATATCTTTTAGAAAAGATTCTGATGTTCAGATGCAATCAAGTTTTGTCTTTATAGATGGCAGGAAAAAGCACTTCAGCCCCTACAAGGTTAATGTCAATTATTATTAATATGAACTGAATCTAGTTTGAAACCATTTTTTTTTGCAAATCAGAAGACCTGAAACTGTGATCTGAAATTACTAAATGTAGACAGCATGTTCTATGGGCATGTCTGATTTAGGAAGTTAAAAATCTTATTTGATTGATCATTGCTGCTTCTGCATCCATTTGTTCCCTTGTGCCATTTAATTGATTATAAGCCTTCTGAAGAGTGAAGAATTACTACAATGAAGCTGTTATCTGTTCAGTTTGAGAGAAATAGTCACAGTGAAGGATCCTACTTTTTAAGCCCTAGAATGGAGTGTGGATATTTACCCTGGCATGTCCATTCCATGGATTTTTCACTTATAAAATATCCAGTCTAAGTGGACTCAGAGCTTCCAGTGGCACTGGGGGGTGTGACGGTTGCCTTCCTTGAGCTGTCTGTGATGGGTTGCTGCCCTTATTAATCAGTGGCTGCGTGTGGAGACAGGCTTTGATGAGGTGATCTGGCTTGAGCTGCCTATGCTGTGTGGTTCACTGCAGGCACTGGGTTTGAGTTTCATTGGGCTCTAGTGATGCAGGTAATTCACTTTGCCTGGCAGTCGACTACACCCAGGCTTGGTTAGGGAGCAGATGGCTACACTTAATCCTGGCAGGTTATTTCATGCTACTGGGTTGTAGAAAATACTACATAATCATCAGAGAAAAGGTTCATCCCTAACTGGGTTTGAAGAAATCTACATTTCCTTGAAATTTTAAGCTTGAGAAAGCAGAACCTCCACCACGTGTACATAAAAATATGTACATCTGTATTGTGCCATTACAATCCCTCTGGCAAAGTTTCTGCCTTTAAACCCTGCAAAATAAATTTTGCCTTCTTCAAAAGGTATATTTGGGTTCCGAAATCTTCTCCACTGAAGAACTATTTCCAAGATGCATCTGCATATACCAAGGCACTTCCAGGTCTTTTTTACCCCTTGCAGCTTGTGTGTTGCCAGGGTATCTTGGAGGGGCTTGGAGCTAAGGCTGACCCCCATCTGTGGGGTGCAGTTCCAGAGCATCCAGTCACCACAGGTAGAGCAGGGTGCTGTTCTATCAGGGTTCATGGACAGCCCCTGGCACAGGGAGTGGATGAAGTAGGTCTGGTGTTCACATGGGAAAGCCCAACAGCTGCAAAAGGAGACAGGACTGGAGACAAAGCTATAGGGTACACCCAAAGGCTATTCACAGCACAGGGTCGGGCACAGCTGCAGTGCCACCAGAGCAGGGACTGATAGCCTCAAGCTGAGCTGAAATGGGGCTCCTGGACAATAGACAGGGTAGGGCAAGGCCCAGAGGAGGCTGGTAAGGGAGAGTGAGGTCTGTTAGTACACTCGGGGTCCTGACATTCATGTCCAAATCATTAGTTTGGGTATTAACATTTGGGGGGTGTGTATTTCTTTTAAAATGGTATAAAAATATTAGCTGTAAGAAATCATTGTCAAAATCCAGGGAGGATATCTGATGTTTCAGAGCCCCAGTATGTACTGTAATTTTGAGCTGCTGACCAAAACTCCTGAGCAGGAGACAAAGACCAGGGCAAGTGACTTTGAAACATGACTGGAGTTATGACATGGCCCTGCAGCAGGGACCTCCATCTGTATGAGAGAGCACAGCCCACCAGTAACAGCTGGTGAGCAGGGGCTGTGGAGGGCATGTCTCATCACACCACATTGCAGAAAGCAGCACATCACATTTGCAAATATGTTTGGGACAGTGAAATGAGTGATGGAATAGACAAAAATGGAACTATAATCAGCAGGTGTTGACCAACAGTTCAGTGCCTCAAAGGACTAGGAAAACTTGGAATAGGAAAACTTGGAATAAGAATACTGATAAGAGAAACTGAAATAAAAACCAAGTAACCTTTTAGCCAGCAGAAAATTTCCTTTGTAAGCTCTGACTTGTAAGGAAAGCAAAAGTAAAGGAGAGATCTAAAAACAATGCTGCTGGTAGTTCTGCTATTTCCTCTTTTTAAAACTTTTTTTAAGAATGTCAGAACTCTTCTCAGGGCTACAGGAGATTTATGTTCCCTCCTCAGCATGTCCTGGAGGACGTGAACCCAGACCTGCACAAACAAAAGGCATGTTCACACTGCTTGAAATCAGAATTCAAACAGAATTCTCATTTTTCTTGCATCCCTGATAGCGACTCTACCTGTTTTTTTAAAAGAATTTTCTGTTCTTTGATGTTTTGGGTTAAGCTGTAACAAGCTGGAGTTGCAGAAGTATTACTTATGTTTCTGCAAAACTCAATTGGCTCCCCTATATGACAGATGTTAGAAGGAATAGGAATGAAAACTTGTACCAAATGCACCAAGACATCTTGATTAGCAAAACATTTTTCCATAAACAGGCTTATATTTTACAACATTTGAAACCCATCTAATTACCACAGAACAGCAGAATGCTTTCAGGATGTTGGGAGGATCTGGAAGGCTGTTATTTTACAGTAAATGACTTTAATCATCCTGATAACAGAGCTGTGTTTTGTGCATAAAAAGTCTTGTTTCCCTTTTTTTCTCCTTCACCACCATGTTTCCTATCAGCTTTCCCTCTGAGCTCAAGCCACAAAGGATGCAGACGGTCATATTATATCCCATTTGCTCTATCTGCTGATTAAATAGGAAAGATTAGGTTACTGTCATGTTACCCTTTTGAAAATCATTGCTTTTATAAGTAAGAGTTTTGTATTTTAAAGACATTCACTCTTTGTAAGAGAGAGGTTACAAGAGCATAAAATCAATGCAAAGAGCACTTAGAATTATGCATAGTCTGTGTTTTTATCTATAAATCAAAATATTCTTTCGTATTGTATTGTATCTTGCATTCTCCCACAGCCATAGCTGGATGCTTTGGAACAGATGATCTGTCATTCTCACATGTGGATTTGGCAAGGAGCTTCTGTGGTGAGGCTGAGTTCTGGGAGTCTGAACTCTGCATAGTTTATTTTGTCAGAAAGAAAAGGTTCACAGAGAAACTTAATTGTGATAAAAAAAAAATCCACAGTTATTGAAAGTCAGTTGGATAGACACTGAACATTTTTTTGCTTGCTTGATAGTAATTGTTCACAAAAGTTACTCATAAAAATGATTTAAACTTTGTAACCATCAATTTAATTGGAATATTGTCATTAGGCTGCATTTATGCAAAACCAACAAATACTTTCTTGACAGTGTTATGCCTTTCTGTGGGAAAGTACATCTCTCCTGCGCTTTCAAACCTCTTCCTGCTGACTGTCCCATGCACCCCGGTTGGTGGGCAACTGGGCACCTCGAGTTCTCCACAGGGAGCCTCTTCTTTGTTTCAGGTTCTGCCATCCAAGATGTGTTGATTTTGAAGGAGGCTGAAAGTAATGTGGGAGGAAGAACCCTTGTACAAGAGGCTTATGTGCCAGGTGCTGGGTAAACTGTAAATGCATCCATGTGCTTCCTTTATGAGGAATGTTCCTGTGGCACTAATTTCTGTCATTGTTTACTTGCTATTTTCGGTGTCAAAGCTGGCAGTGTTTTAAAATGCACACAGGTAAGTCTGAAGGCAAATCCCAACAGAAAATCAGGAAGCAGAGCCTTACAGATTGCTTTGCCTCATAATCTACTTTTGCAAATAAATGTGTATGCTGGAATTGACTAATTGCTTCCTTTCCAGTGTAAGGACAATTATCCATTGATAATTTTAATTTTCACAGCTTCTCCTAATGGAAAAGGGAGTTATAACAGTCATATAAATCACTCCACCGGGTATTTAAGAGCAAATAGGCTGTGGGAGGACAGAGGGTGTCAGGAATATCAAGAAGCATCCACACAGCAACTGGGGACAACTTGTTGGCACAGATACCAAAGGAGATGCTGCTGGGAAGGGACTGTTTCCTCTGCCATAGCATTGGCTTTCCAGAGCTACTTAACAGAGAAGTAGAGAAAAAGTGCTAATACAGTGAATGTCTGGTTAACCTTTTTATTTTCAGGTGCTCTATTTCTCTGGAGGTCAGTATTGAAATGTATCAGTGGAGCTGCTTGGAGAGTACCCAGATATTCCCCAGGACCTCGGTGTGTTTTTTCTCTGTTACATCTATAGAAGCAAAACTGGCAAGAAATTTAATGTGGTAGAAATCTCTAAGGCTGGCCAGACATAATTGATATCTAATAGCCTCCATATTTTGTTTTCATATAATGTGTATATGACAAAAAGATGCCTTTTGCAGAGTCTTAATTTGTTAGGATTATTTTAAGCATTGTTACAAGTGATAGAATAGTTACAACTTGATGTTACAGATGGAGTTTCCTATTTAACCATCAAGTGAGTTCCTGAGGCCTAAAGTCTCTCTTGAGGAAGAACACTTGTCCAAAAAACCCAACTGGTTGTTTCCAGTAATTAAGTTACAACTATCAGGGAACGATGCCCATTGTGAACAAATGCTAAATAATTGCAGTGGTAATTCACTATTCTGTGAACCTCAGTAGAATTGGATAGGACTTGATAAAATGCCATGACTCATATATTGAAATTGATCCTAGTGTATGTTATGAATTAATTGCTTTATAAAGAAGTACAGAATGCTACACAGTTTTTGACAAAGGGATCTCCCAGATCATGTATAGAACATCCTCCAATGTTTTGGTACTGACCACATGCAGCCTTCAAAAATTACCAAGTACAGAGATGTAGTAGTAAACTGGTTTACTGTTAGACCTTCTACAGTTCTGTTTCTCTTTTTATTTTTTTTCCAAGTATTTATGAGGGTCTCTGAGGCCCCAAAACCCAGGGACATGGGGACACAAGGAAACTGCAGTTACAGGTTATGCTGCACAATACAGCCTGAGCAAGTGAGCTGCAGGCTGTCAGATGCTTGGCATTGCTGCCATTTTGAGGACTACAGATTCTTTAACTAGAGCACCTTTCATGTATCCTATATAAATCTAGGGAAAATGAATGAAATAAAAAAGAGAAGGGGAGAATTTCTTCATATGATAAATGTCTCTGCATAGCCTCCCACCCACATTGCAGCCACAGGCAGCTACATCCAGCCCTGTCTATAGCAGCCCTAAAATGTGTGTCCAAGCACAGCTGTGAATAATATTTTTAGATGTGCACAGGAAGACCAACTATTCTGCATTGTGTGGCTGGAAGACTATGAAAGGTTCTGAGACGCCTCAGTAAATCCAGAAGGGATACTTTCAGCACTGGGAAACATTTAAAGTTCTGAATATTTCAGAAGTTTTATAATGCAATGACAAAAAATATCACTCAGACTAGGCAATCTAGCTGGAAATATTTAGTCTTCTATCATGTGGGAAACAGACTGCAGCTCTTAAATTCTGCTCTGCGAATTCAGAGTCAAAGGGTAATGATTCTCCATATGGGATAAAATTCATCTGTTATACACAGTTGCTGAGGGTGGTGATTAGGAATTAGGAGAAGTCTTTGCAAGGCTTCTGAACTCTAACTTTTTACTGTATCAGTGATATTGCTTTAACAGAGATCATTTAGTAGATAAAACAATACTGTCCCTAGAATGAATATTATTCATGTTTAACCATGGTTTGGAATTTCTCTTGTGTTAGACATATTATCCTAAATTCAACTTTGCTGTAATTTCACTGGTGTGAGTGGTCAGTGTGAGGGATGTACCTGCACACCAGTTTGCAGCCACAGCACACTGTGAAACTCTTGGTAGAAAGCAGGACTGTCTGGACTGTGCAATCTGGTGGTTTTCCGTAGTCACATCCTGTTTAAACTGCCTGCAGACAGGGATGGGTAAGAAACCTCCTGTTGGCATGATTGTGCTGTTTGGATGTTCATTGTGACACCAGAGTCTGTTAATTACTCCATAATGCTCAGATTTTATCATGGTTATGTTCTCTAAAGGATTTACACAAAGATACTGTGTTTCAAGAACGCTCATGCTTTACTTTCACAACCACAGCTTAATTAAGTTACACTGACTTAAAAAAAAAAACCCAAACCATCCCACAACACTATCTTGAACAATATATTTATGTATTTTTGCTTTGCTTGAAATATATTCCTATTTTATATCAGTATCCGACACTGTAGCAATTTAAAGATCTTTAAAACCACTATTACTAACGTTTGCATATACACTCGCTAAGACAACACTGAATATGTAACATCTGGCAATCATGATTGACCTTTCCAGACTGCCCAGAACAGAAAGAAAATGACACCAATTATCCCTCTGCTGCTCCTGTGCCAGGGTCTATATATATATATAGAAAGAGCAATAGAGGTAATCATGTGATTTCCACCTCTGTTGTACTGTGGTCTGTTCTTTTTGTCCCTTACTCCATTTCTTCCCTTAAGTTCACAAAACAAAAAAACCAACCCCACAACTATTAGGTTGATTTAGATATTCTTAAAATATGCTTCAAGTAATTTTATTTCAGATGACAACAGGTTTATGAAAACTTTATGAAAACTGGTAAATAAAAAGATGGGAACTGCAAGACCTTCCTAAACTGGAAAAGGTGTTGCCATATGTAAATGTTACCTCTCTCCTGCTGCCTAGAACCTGCCTCTGCTGCTCTATATCTCAGGTCTTTGAAAGCTGTGTTGTTTTCCACACTTGGGAGCACAGCAGCCCAGTTTTAGTTATAAATCTGGCCTGTATGTAGCAGGAATGGTTCTCTTCAAAACATGTAAAACAAGACCTTGGGGAGGAAGGAATGAGTAAATGACACAGAAAATCTGCACTTCACCTGAGATGGCAGGGGAAAACATGCTCCATGTCTGTTAGAAGGAGCTATGGGAGAGGATTGTGTGCAAATGAGTTTGGGGATGTCAAATCTCCAGGTGGTAACTGTGACAGGTGAGAGGAGTTAATTCAGCAGCCCTACCTTGCACGGAGCCCTGGCTCCTTCTTACTCTGCTGATTCATACAGAATAATTTATTACCCACTGCTGTCTTTGACTGTCATAAACAAGCCATAGGCTGACATTTTTTGCATCCTTCTCTCCACCTAAGAGACTCTTTTGACTATAATGAAATTTTTTCATGACTATTTTTTTTTTAGGGCAACAGGTCAAGAAATAAGATTTTAATATGAATTTGTTTATTCATTTAGCATCTAGTGCATCCCAATATATCCACTTGAGAGGAAATCCATATGTCGTTACATAGAAGAATTTTTCACCTAAGGTTTAATTTGGTCACTGAATTTTTTTTAAGCTAGTCTTTATATTCTGTTGCTTCACTTGCCTTACCAGAACCAGGATGTGTCAAGACAGTGCCGAGGTGATGTTCTCTCTCTTTAGAAAAGGGATATGAAAAGGATCTCATAAGAAACTCCCTAAAAAGATGTCTTTTATTGATGATTAAAAACATAGATGAGCATGTGGATATGATGAGTATTGTTCAAATAGTAAAAGAGCACCTCCCTTTGTTCAATGGCATTTGAAGATATGTACTGCATTTTGCCACAGTAATAGAGACATTGGGATCATGTGTTTTTTGGTGACAGAATTGTGGACCTAAGTCTCTTATAATTTGAGGAACAGGGAGAGGCACTGGGTCAGTGATGAATAGCATTGAGAACTGTCCTGTTGTAGTGCCACTGTGGTGTCCGTATGGGGATATTTTCAAGTTTGTAAGTAATGAGCACACAGGGAAATACTTTAAATATATAGTGTCATTTAGGGTATCAGAGACTGTGGATTCTTTATCTCTTTCACTATCCCCTACAGTGCTGAGAGATGAGTATTGCAAAGTATGGAAAACTAAGACAAGGACATTTGGATTTAACTGTGTGATGAATTCTCATTCCAACATACCACAATGATTACTGTGAGATAGACAGAAGTTATCCCACCTGCAGACAGCCCAGGCAAGACCTTGGCAGATAAGTGCTGCAGAGGCAACTTAGGCAGAACAGCCACTCAAAGGTTGTTTTTTTTTTTCTTTACACACTTCCCAGGAACTTGGCTGACATTTTGAAAGTGGAGAAGAGCAATATTCTGCTGTGCCAAGGGTAAGCCATGGTGTTTCCAAGGGGCTAAGCTATAGTGCTGAGTGTTGCTCACTGGAAAGGGGAAATTTTTCTCTCCCAAATAACTCCAGACTTTTCTGCCTCAAAATTTACTTGACTCAGAATATGAAAAGGTATTTATTTACTATAAACCTTTTCATCCTAAACCTTCATCTTAATTTGGGGGGAAGAGGAGAGTTAAGTTCTTCATTTTTCAAAGGGATCTCAGTTTGGCTCTCAAAATTTTATTCCTGCTCTTTCATCTGCATACAATTATGTCTACAAGTGCATATCGTTTCTTTCACTGGTTGAAGGCTAAGTATGCATTTGTTGGCACAACCAGATAATTATCTTTCCAAGTAATATAAAACAATTGTAAAGATATTTGCAGCCCACTTCACTCTACTCACAGTTACCATAAAACTAAGGGAATGCAAGGAATGAGGTTTGGATTCATGTTTGAACAAATCAAGACTTCTAGAAAATACACTGTAATTTACATTCCTCCTCTTGTTGGAAAGGTTGTACATCAGGAAAAGTCTTCTGAGTCTTTTCTGAAGCAGAAATGTAGCCACCATATAAAATCTGTAATAAGAATTGTCAAATATAACAATTTTATGGCATCTGTTCATCATCTGGCAGAGGAGCTTTCCTTAATGAATGCATTGATCTGACAGATGAGAGCCAAGGAAGAAGTACAAAAGCAATACCATGGTTTCACAGAAGTACAGAGATGAATATTTGAAAGACAGAGGCACAAACAGATTTTACAGTTTTGCTGTTGCTTTGTCACTGCTGGTGGTGGAAGGTTGAAGGTGGACCATAAGTGTGAATTCAGCCAGGAGGACTGGGCAGGGCTGGGAGCCCAGAGCATGCTGTCCAGGGAGACCAAGGGAGGGGGGCTCTGAAGCACAGGTTATTGGATACCTTGTTGAGGGTGTGTAAATCAAGAGGCACACTGTTGAAGTTTGGGTCCTTGGATTTGTTATAAAAGCAGAGTGGGATTACAACAGACTCCTGTAGATTATCTGTTTATAATGGACGGAGTAAAATGGCAAGGATTTTGGAAAATCACATAATTTTCTCTCTCTCCATGCTGAAATATAGCCTTAGCCTCTGTGTGGGTGGCTAAGAGAATAGAAAATATGACAGTGTCAATAAATGATAGACAGCTTGCTTTTTCTTTTCTTTTTTTTCCTCTTTTTTTTTTTTTTCTTTTTCTCCCCAGTAAAATTTCCAGGGTCTTAGAGACATTATTATTAAAACAGCCAGGACCTGACTGCTGCATTCTCACACTGACATCAGTACAAACCTGCCAAAGTGGTTATGCTCCAGTAGGATCAGATCCTTCTGGCTGTGTCTCCCGTTGTTTACACAGGTGTAAATTAAGTGTGACTCTACTGTGGCCAGCACAGGCATTAATCATCGTGACCGCCTAAGGGAGAGTTGCCTTCAACCTTCCACTGAACTTGCCGAGGTTCCTACCCCGTGGTAAACGTACCATTCCCAAAGTGGTGTGGTAATGCTCATCACGCACCTCAGTGCCCCTTCCCAGGCACGCAGGTGTCTGGGAGCTGCTCCGTCAGCAGTGGAGCTTTAGAAAACTGCTCCATGGTTTGTGTTTTGTGACTGTGAGGTTGTCGCTCATGTGGTTGGGCTCAAAATATGTCTGCCAAAGCTCTTTGCTAATACCTGAGACCTTTTTTTCTTTCTCCTATAAACCCATTATTTCACATTTGCTAATGCCAGCTCACAAGGAGCTGTGGTTCAGCTCAGGGCACGGAGCAGTATCTGTAGAGGACAAATTAATCCAGCAACAGCTCTGAGGCAGTACTGGCCCTGGAAGGCAATGATGGACTAGCTCCCTGGAAAGAAGCCTTAATGTCTGTTGTAAGTCAAGATTTACATGGTAAATTGGACTACTGTTTACTACAGTAAAGTATGTGTAGGAAAATATTATGGGTCTACTGGAAGATAGTAGGGGTTATAAGAAGAATGTATTATTGTGGCCATCTGGTTTTTTCTTTTTCACTGAATTGTAAAACATTCATTTTTTTGAGCTTGTTCTTAAGTATTTTTTATTTACATTAGTAATACAGATTATAAAATAAGGCTGGAAGGTTTTGTCCATATTTAAAATACTGTAGTCAAAACTCTAAGTTCATTCTGAGAAGCTGACTCTCAATGTTTGCAAACAGACCCGCAGACACAAAGGGAACTTACTAGTAGTTAAGTGGGCCCTGAGAAAATAAGTGCTTTTTGTCTCTTCTTTTCATGATGAATTCTGCAAGGCTGGCTAAAACAAAGCTAAAAAAAGTACCTTTTTGAAAAAGGAGATATTTCACTCTTCATAACTGGTGACTTAACAGTTTCGGAACATTGAAGATGAGTGGAGCTTTATCATTATTTTTTCTGTTATTAAGAAGGTAAACAAGGGCAAGGACACAAGCCATAGGCTTCACCTGGAGCAGACCACTACTTGCCCTCTGTGTTGGAGCAGTTTGCAGCTGTGCTGTGGGGACGAGGTGTGAGTGTCCTCTCGAGATGCTGTGAGTGAGCCTGAGGCACTGACACTGTCACTGTGCACTGCGCAGGGCAGGTCTGGGACCTCCCAGCAGGTCACAGGAATGGGTCATGTCCATTACTGTTTCTCAGTTTCATATAAATATTGAAGAAGTAACACCGGATAAAAAAAGGTGTGTATTTTGTTCTGTGATCTCAATAAATATGACATTTCATACTTTTAGTCATGGAATACACAATTCTGGAGAGATTTTGGTTTGTACTAACAGAACTTTGTCAACTCAAAAGTTCTGGGTTAAAAAAAGTGTTTGGGAACAGAAACTGAATCTTCTCAGTGGTGTTATGAATAAGTTTTTTACATTCATATTTTAAGGCTTTTCACACATTTTCATTGGAAAGCTCAAGTTTCTATTTTGAGGGCTGAATTTGTATTTTAATGAATCAGAAAGTGTGAAAGCAATATGAAAATCAGTTGTTAAGTCTTGGGAGGAGCCGTAATTCAGAACTAGCTAATGATAGAAAATTTCTTTCAATAGGCTACAGCTTTGCAAAAGTTGAAGGGAAAAAGGACAGCGAGATTATAATCCACATAAACATTGCTATTCTAAGACTGTACAGTGCCCACCTTTGTCCTCAGAAAAGTGATATGAATGAAGGCTTACTATTTTCTGTTAGATAAGCTTGTATTTCACAATTAACATAAAAATATAGAATGAATACATTACTAGCCAATATAAAGTTCTTAGTAAAAATTAGAAAAAAATAATTTGAATGGCCAAACTGAGTGACCAGTGCCTGACATGCATCCATTCTGAAACTTCTGATGCTGCAAATTTCATAGACAATGCAATGCTAAAAAAAATTTTGATTTAGGAAGTTGTGGTGGTTTTTCCTCTCTGAAATTGAATTACTGAAATGATCTCTTCCTTGCTTCATTTTCCATCATGGATATGCTAAAGGAGGGTTACTCTAGTGGTTTTGCCCAAAATATAATAATACTGAGAAATGAAGAAAGTGGGCATTAGTACCTCCAAGCATTCACTTGGTCCGGAAGTTACAAACACTTAAATGCAACAAGAATAAAATCAATGTTCAAACAGGAAAAGCAAAAATCTGTGGTGTAGTTTGGCCAGGGAGCCACATGGAAGAAAACAAAAGTACAATTCATAAATGCAGCTATTATGAGAGGTGGTGGCAGTGTTGCAGTATTAATGTTTTAATTTTTAAGGCAAATATAATTACAGATATTTTTGGCTGATTTTTATAATAATATTCTTTTAGGCTTCAGAATACTGTATTAAATACAGGATTTGGTCATTAGGTTACTCAATCACATCTGAACAATACAGGGTTTACAAGGAGTCTGTGGTTTTAAATTAGGTTTGCCAAATGCTACATAAAACAATCAGATATGCACAAATCAAAGCTGTTGAAAGCCATTTGCTTGCTGGATTATAGGGAGATAGAACTGAATGAATGTTGCTGCCAACAAATAATCTGACCTGTTTCTGCAATCTGTGTTCTTGAGATAACCGGTGGCACATTTTAAGTAACGTTGACTTAAAATAAAAAGTAGCCCTATGCTATGTGACTTGAGATCAGGAAATGCCACTATATCACCTGCAGTTTTTTAAAGGTAGACAAAGGCTGCTTCATGCCAACAATTTTATATGTGTTCATAACTCTGAGGTATAACGACACCTTTGTTGTTACCAGACTTGAAACAAAATTGGAAAAGTGTGCATTTTTAAAAAAATTTGCTTAGCCTTTAAGTTCTGCCAATTACCATCCTCTTAGAATGGAAAAATAATTAGGAATCCATCTTGCTGAAAATCCTGGTGCACTTTTAATGGTTTTCTCTGAATTGCCAACATGCTTTTCTTCTGAGATGTTATGCTTGTCCAGGTAGCAAAATGCAGTGTTAGTTCAATGCACTCACATGCAAAGCAGGCCAGTACCACTGGGCTTCCCAGCACAGTTAATATTTGGGATCAAGGAGCACTCTTGTGGCTTTGTATCTGAAGTAAATTTGCAGAAATCAGAGGAAAATTGGGGCCTCATTTATGGTTAAATGTTATGTCTTGAGGTGGTAGCTCTTTGTTTACCTCAGGACTGTGAGAATTTAAGACCAACCTGTGTGTTGGTTTAGACCAGCTCAAAACAGATGAATTCCACTGGACAAGCCACAAAGAGCTTGGCAAAATATTGCCAGTGAAATCTTGGCTCTCACTAGAAGGTAGCAGGAATTTTGCCATTAACTTCATCTGGGAAAGATTTCTTCCTTTTTCTTATCATCCCTGGTGGAGTCTACTTAATCCTCTCTTGGGCCTGCAAGATGGAGCAGCATTGGAGAAAGTATGGTGATGTAAATTATCAGGACTAAGGGATAAAAAGTTGAATCCAAAAGGCTAGATAAATATTACTTTATCCTACGTCCAATCACAGAAGAAAGAAGTACTGATGCATGTATCTCTTCTTTCCAGAACAGACAGAAATGCTTCTTAGGTCCTTATAATCATTGAGAAATACGTATGGAAAGACTTTTGTATGGAAAGATTTGTTTCTTAAAAAAAAAAAGAAAAGAAAGAAAAAAAGGAAAAGAAAAAAGGAAAAAGCACAACTGTTTCTTAGCATAAGAAATGAGCTGCTCATCATATAAATTAAATGAAATAACTTCTATTTGTTAATTTACATGAGCCAAGATTTACATATGGCAGAATAAAGAAAATTAAGAATATATAAAATTTTCCAGAATTGTATGTACTACAGATTGCTATGTCTGACTAAATTGTCCTTCCAGAATTTATGTTACAAAGAAGAGTTTCAGCAATAGCACAAATTTGTCGTAAACAATCCTTAACAAAGGTGTTATTTCAGTGAGGAGACCCAACAAATGGGTTTCACATGCCAATGTCATTTCCAGGTTTATGCTCAGTCAGCATTTCCTACATCACTGGTCCATCACTCCCTGATTTTCAATTTCCCTTTTTTCAACTGAATTTAGCTATATATCTGCCAGAGAAGCAAAGCTTAAGACTAATTCCTGACTTATTAGTAATAGGATATTTATACAAGAGGTCAGTTTCTGTCCCTTACAGTTCTATAAATGATAGCTAAGATAAATATGGCTGTTTCGCTCTAATGAAAGTACAACAAATCAGGAGAAGAAATTGGTGTATGGAGAATGCATTCTGTATCAACTGCAAAGTACTGTTTTCAGCCTTAACAAAAACCAACAGTTTTGTTAAACTGCCAAAGTGAATGTTATACTACACCAAATTGTAAAGTCTTTAGAATGTTTGAAATGAACATCTACTATAGGTTGCATTTTCATTCCCCAGGTATGCTTAGGTATTTGCAGACTACACTGGGTTTCATCCACATGTCTGCTTCTACCACCTAGTGTCCAGACATTGGTTTTGATGGCTAGAGTTGTTGATTCTCATCTCTCGTAAGTGATACTGTCTGTCTTCCACGCTGCTGGTTCGGGTGTGAATATTGCTGATAACTTTTTTTCCTGATCACAGTGTCACTTGATATGTGGTCAGTGAGAATACATGCCCCCAACTACACGATGACTGCAGATACTCTTCCCACATGGTGCTCCTTGTCAACCATCTATTGACAGCTCTCACATTGCTATCTTTATATGAAGCCTTCATCCTCAGGGCCTTTGGGAATGTCAGCCTACATCCTGAAAGATATGAATAATTTTAGGAATGTTATATACAATGAGATGTTATTATATTGTGTGTATGAGATGACATTATAGCAGCTGAGAACCTCAGCAATAGACTGAGAATAAGATCTATTGCATCGGGTATTGAGAAAAACACTACAAGGTTACTTATAACTTGAATCAACAGGGTTTTTTCTAGCACTTTTATTCTCTGAAATTTGCTCTAATTGTTTTTATAAAACATTAACTACTGAAAGAAACTAGAAAGAAACAGGGATCCATGTGGTCAAAAATTCTTTGAGGATAAAACAGGTGGGGTTTTGGTGCATGATTTGACAAGATTTAATTGATGTAAGTAGTAAAGTCCATACAAATCTCTTGAAACTGATGTGAGATCCACTGGATCTCAGTCTTGAACAAGCTGGGTGTGAGGAGCATAAAATGTTTCATATCTATACAAATTAATCATTCTTCCCTTTAGTACAATTAAGTGTTATTTACTAAGAAGAAAGATTCAGAAGAACTCAATGCACCAGAAGACAAAAGTTTTTCTTTTCTTTCAAGCACAGATATTTGAAATATGAATTTGAAGACGTCATTTCAGAGTTTGGATCTTCAGATATATTTTTCAAGTGATCAGTTTTAAACCATGCATGCCTACAGGGGGACAGAAGACAGTGTGACAGTAATATTTATGTCCTGTGAAAGATGATGAATTATGCATCACCACAAAGTATCACTGGGATAAAAGTGGCCAAGCTTAACCTCAGTCTTACACTGCTGCAGCAAAAAGTTGATAAAGCATTGTAATCAGTTTTGCTTCTTTTTAAGTAAAATCTTGGTTTTGATCCAAATAATCTTGCAAGAGCAAAAGATGACTTTTTACTGAAGAAATCTGGAGCTAATGGTGGTTTAAAATTACATTACTGAAATGTAAATACACACACCAGGACCAAAAATGTTGCCTTTGCACTTACCCAGCAAATGAAAGGTATTTTTACGTGCAGGAACTATGACAGTAAACATAATTTGTGTGAGTAATAAAGTGAATCTTCCTATACCATCTACAGTTTTTAAACAAACTAAAACACTTCTCTTTCTCTGTCTCTCAGATTTCAGGCCAGATTTATTAATTTCAAAGAGTCAATGTAATTCAATGGAGGATAAGCTCATTGCAAAATATTGCCCAACTGCATAGCAGAGAGGTTGGTCACTACTGACTTCCCAATTGGATTTCTGCTTCAATGGATTCATATACCCAGTTCAGACTGAAATAACTACTAGGCTATTTGTAGTTTTTGAGATAATGCCCGTTAAGCTCCACTTCCATGGTTCCCCTTGTATAGGCTGACTTCCTACAGGGAGTCATTACAAACTGGTGACTGCAGGGCCTGTGGAGGGGAAGGGCTGGAGTTCAGTTCCTTTTACAATGTATGCTTAACAAAAGGCCTAAACAGCTGCTGGAGCAGTGACAGGGAGACAGGTTCCTACTGAAGGAAAATGTCCTCACTTTTTAATCATGCTCAAGATTATGGTCTGTCAAAAGGCGTACTTAAATAGTCTGTTGAAGTTGAACTGTTTCCAAAGAGACTAATAAATGTACTAAAGCAATTACAGGTATGGCTCAGCACAGACATGCTGGGGCTGATATCTGAGGTAATAAATCAAGAGGAAGAAAAAGATGGCAAGGATGAAGGGACAGAAATGGAGAGGCAAGCATGCATAGGAGAAGTTGGCAGTGAAGCCAGCCTGTAAAAGCAGACTACTCTGGTTCTTTTCCTTGTGCAACCCAGATGATGCACTTTGAGAATTCCCATCAGATCAGGCTTCACAGAAGAGCCACAGCAGTAACAAGTTCATAGTTCCCAGCAGGGTTTAAGATCAAGCTGGAGGTTGTATTGCTCTGTCTTCTTACATTGTAGGAGCTTGTGGATGCCCAGAGGCAAATCCTTTCCTTTCCCTCTCTCTCCAGAGCTTTGTTCTTCAATTGCCAGAGGAAGAAGAACATGGGACTTGAGGAATGAAATTTTACTCTTTTATGCTTGGCTCAGCAGTTAGCCTAATTATTATTGTAGATGTGGCAGGCAAGTTATCTCTCTAATGCGTTCTGCTCTTTTGAACTGTCTGTAGATAGGGATTTTGTTTC
The DNA here is from genome assembly GCA_026770055.1 of Myrmophylax atrothorax. Lineage (NCBI taxonomy): Eukaryota > Metazoa > Chordata > Aves > Passeriformes > Thamnophilidae > Myrmophylax > Myrmophylax atrothorax. The sequence continues at coordinate 23,659,453 of JAOXXN010000446.1, forward strand.
CATACTGCTTTAAGATGCCAAAGTTCAGTTTTAAAATGGAAAAGCTCAGACTTCAAAAAGACCTTACTCTGTTCTCAAGCATAACCTCACCTCTTAAGCACTTGAAAGCCTGAAGGGCTTGGAGAGAAAATGAAGGGTGTCTAAATTTTATGGAAACATGTATTTCCTCCCTGGTCTCTTCATTTATTTTGGTAAGAAGTATACAGAAAGAGGACAAATATGTTGAAATTAACCATGTGGAACTGATTTCTGCAGGAGAGGCTATGAGATAACTGAAGAAACCCAGGAAAAGCCCAGGTCCTGCTGCTGTGGTCTGCTGACGTATGGAAACCTTCATGACAAGCAATGACATACACTGGGACACACAGAGAATTGAGCTGCTGTCAAGGCCACAGTCTGCTTACGCTGGGCAGATCAAACACCAACTGGAAGACAAAATCAGGGCCTTGTGCAGTGAATAACACAAGCAGAGAGAAGATGAGGTGCAGCTATAAAGTGATGTTCCAGCATCAGCATCACCAAGAAATGTGTGCCTAGTATACACCAACTTCAGCCCCTTGCAGGAAATCAAGTGGTAGCTTCTGAGGAAGGAGGCTGCTAATATTGAAACATTTCTATTTAATTTTTATGCCATGACCAGAGAGAGACATTCCAAGATAATTACTGTTTGGTAGGTATAGGATATACAGGTATATACAGTGGGTACTGAAAATGCATGGAGGCCGTGCATTCAGCCAGCCAAGCACTACTGAAGCTTTGGGAAGTATTGCTTCCAGACTTAAGGCACTCATGTGAAAACCACATAGCAGTATAGCCCTTGATGTAAGAGACTGAACTTCAAGAGTGAGATCTCACAAAATAAACTGTTAGCAGCAAGGTCTGTGCAATCCTGGAACATTTAGCTCTTAATTACTATCCTTTTTTTATCCGCAGAGTAGTATAATTTACATTTTGATTGAACTGGCCAAATATTCTGTTGAACAAAAGAGTTTCTTAGTAAACATAATTATGTTTTTAGTCTAGATGACCTCTTTTCTGATAAAAAAATCCCAATTATCTTTTCTATTAATTAAAAGTTGATATTTGTAGTTGGATGAATTAATAAAGAAGAGATAACTGAATTAATCGTACTTAATGTAATAGCAGGTTACTAGAAGCTTAGAGATTAGACTCAGAATTTCCCACCATGTTAAAGGCTAATATAAATAGACTTAATTCAAATGGACTACGTCCATTTTTTTCCTGACCTTACCTACAAATTAGCACTGCACTTGTAAAACCTCCTGTGTAAAACACACAGGGTAAAACTTGGGATCAAACAATCACAGGGGTCCATGTTTTTTGCTACTTGTTTTTAACAGAAGCTGGAAATCTTTTCTGTTTGAAAATACAGATTTTAATTGTCACACATTAAAGAGAAGTCTGGTATTTGTTCAAGATGGATTTGAAAATATTCAGACCTTGCAGCTGATGAATCAGTTTTGAGGTGCTCTTTAATTACCGAATTTCTTTGTTATTTACTGTCCTGTTGATATGTTTTCTGAGATCTGAGACAGATCATGCAGCAGTTGACTCTTGCACTTTCTTGTGCTTGTACTTTGAGAGAAAAAAGTCAATTCTATTCTTCCTTTTCTTTATAGACCTTGCTATCACACATCCTGTAGTTATACCAATAGCTGGGACACACGCAGAGAATGAACAAAGAGAGCAGGAGTCAATTGATAATGTTTTTCCACACTCTGGCACTGTGTAATTCTTCTTGAGGAAGAGACTGTCTGAAACCATTAGATTCCTGTGTAAATCAGCCTATGACATACCCAAAGTATAATCACAGTCCTTGAAATGTAATGAGTCTCTCATGTACAGTGAAACAATTCCAGACATATCCATGCGACATGGGAAAACCCAGGTGCCAAAAATTTCTCTTTTGCCATAAAGGGCAAATATATTCTCCCTAAAAGGTAAAAATCCAATGAGCTCTCTAATATAAAACTTTGTTTATATAATTTCTTTCTGCTGTACTTCTCTTCAGAATTTTTTAAGCACCTAAGAAGATCTTTTCAAAAAAGGACTTGAATCCTCCTCCTCTATTTAAAAGTCTACTGAAAAAAATTCAATAGAGTTTTTATGCAAGTAACTGTGTGTAAACCCAGAGTTGTGATTGATCTTTAATATCCCCCAGCTGAGCCAATGGTGACCAGCAGAAAAGATCCAGTCAGCTTGTCTGTGCCACATTGGTGGCTCCCATGTTCCTCATGAGCTTGTGGGGTAGATGAGAGGGAGGATAAGGCACCACCTACCAAGTAGTGACTGAGCAGTGATGATACTGAACAGAGAGGACAGTAGCTTGAAAAAGCAGGTGATGATCAAAAGAAATTGTGCAATAAGCAGTTCAGGAGATAAACACAGATTTAACAGCTGCTTCCTTTAACAGGGCTATATCCCCTCCAAGAGGCTGCATGCACCTGAGAGACAGATGGGACCCTGTTTTCATATTCTGGTATCTTGTCTTCTGAGAACACCTGAGGTAATGAAGCATCTCCCACTTAGGTGATAAAATAGTTGAGCTATTGGAGAGAATGTGTAGGTTTGCAGGGGAGAAGCCTGTAAGAAGGATGGCCACATTGGCTCAGGCCAGGAATTTGTCTGGTTTAGCATCTTACTTGTCATCAGAGCCAGCTTTGAGCATGTGAGGAAAGTGAACAACCACAGCAGAAAATTGAAGAAGGGCAATCTAGCTGGCAATCCTCAGTGGTTGTAAGGGACCCCATCATACCAGACAGCCTCTGTTTAGTCCACCATTATAATTTATTATGTCTTTTATATTACATTAAATATACATTCTATTTATTGTAATTTATGTCATTTACATTTACCATTATTAACCCTGGATATTTTTCGTATCGGTTTAATGTTCTATTCTCTTTGAACTTAGAAATTCTGAGGCAATGAGGTATATAATTTAATCATGTGCAAAATGTGCATGCTTTAGTAGGGAAGGATGGGAGGTGCCTCTTTTATTAGTTTTGAAGTTTGTAAATTCTCATTTTCATGGAATTTAAACTGTTTGTTAGATCTGAAACTGTGCCTGGTGCTCTCCCTGCTTTCGTTTACATTAGTGGTTATAAATACAAAGGGCAAATACAGACTAAACAAACAAAGCAACACACTGCATTTGCTCACAATATTTGTGATATGACCATTTAAAACATTCCTGAGGTAAGGGTTTATTTATCATGGCATTTTGTAAGCCATATTTGAAAGGTTAAAAAAAAAAATCCCAATTTTTTCTTCCCTGATAATTTTTTATATTTAGCTCCAGCATAGTCTGATACTTTCTATCTGTAGACAATAACAGAGTTCACATTTCCTAACCTGAATGGTTCTAAAACAACCATTACATATTTTCATTTTTTTGAAAACATAGTTAATCTCAAGCTTAAAATTGCCTACAATCTGTTGAACAGCTTTCAAGGCTGATATATAAGCAGAAGAAAGGATGGTCTCTAGGGAACTAGTCTTGCAGCTAGTAATGCTTTGGGTTTTCAGCCAAATAGGATCGGAGACCAGGTTTTCTATCGAGAATGATTAAACTGTTTATATAAAGCTCAGATTAAGAATATAAAAAAAATGTGTACAAGAAAAGGCTTTAGTGGAAAAACCAAAATCTCAAAAATCTCCTGCTTCATTAAAAGCAGTACTACATATTTCAGGGGAAGAATTTTTGGTTAATTTTCTTTTCTTTTCACTGCATGCTGTTCCCACGGCTGTAACTGCATGAAACTGCGGTCATATAGGAGAGCCTATGCATGTGACGTGTTCATTTGCTTCCAGTATAACAGCATGGCCTTCTGGAGCAAGCATGGGGCTGCAGCTTCTTATTTCCACGTTCAATCCAAAACACTAAAGTGAAACAAAAATGTCCATATGTCCTTTAGCAATACTATGAAAGTGTAAAAATTGTTTTACAGCAGTGAAACAGAAAAAAATGTATTTTTAAATATTGAGTAAACCCAAATTAGGACACTAATGACCCAGTGGAAAATTCTGAGACTATCTCACTTTAATCAGTAGGAGTCCAAGATAGCAGTTTGAAATCTGATAACTTATGATATGGAGAATGGAAAAACTATTACAAGAACAGGGCAAAAAGAGCAAAAAATGTAAAAGCCTGATGCAAGTCTAGTTTTGGGAAAATTCTCAATCAGAACTAAGAAAGTACAGGAAAGTAATAAAATGAATATTCATTCCCATAATCTTTATATAATTTGTGAATAACAAACAGTTTGAAATTGCATTGTATAAAACATATTCCTCCAGTCAGGATTAAAGCAGTACTTTCTTTCCTCTCACTGAATTGTTAAAATTATTACTAAAAAAGGGTATGTTCTAGTCTTTACAGTTTCATCCTGTTGCTAATGGGAACAGTGGACAATAGTAAAAAACCGAAGGAACTATCAGAAATTTGATCATAGCTCCAGGAATGCTTTAAAATCTCTTTAAATAAATTCAACAAAACAAAGCTAGTTTATTTTCCTTTTACTATCACATATCACCCAAAACAACTTTGTCGACTCCACTTATAAACTAAATGTAATCAAAAAGGTTGGGAAAAGTATGTGAATATTAATGAATATAGTGTGTGTCATCCAACTTCAGTCTAGAAGCTATCTTAATTTTCTACCCTTAATGAACGTATTTGTAAAGCCTAATAAAATATGAATCAGTGGTTTTGTTCAGTGTTCCTTCCCACGGTGAATTTCTTATTTCTTTTGTATTAAGCAAGGACATGTTTAACTGTGTAAATGTATTAGTGGGAGCTGGAAGTCAGAAGTGGGAATGCAAGGAATGATGTCAGGATGGTGGAAGTGATTTGGATTAATGGGAATCAGGCAGGGCCTCCCTGGTAAGCAAAAGCGGTAGGAGAAGAAGAGACTTGGTTTAGGATGGGGAGGATGGGGAATGTTTGAGAGTAGTATGGACAGCATAAGGATGGAGAATAGTCCGAGGTACTCACTAGAAAGGTAAGCTCAGAGAAAGAGTTACAGCTGAACTGAAAGGTGTTATGTATTCTGGGGTGTTGGGTAATAATACTGCAGGATTTGATGTATATGAAGCTTTTTGTAGGTCAAATGCTTACATACTTGTCCCATTATTCCTTGCTGTTTCCAGTACACAGACTCCCTGGCTTTCCTCTAATTGCATAACAGTAATTCAAAACTGCTTCTCCAAGCTTCAGAAAAGGTGGCTAATAATGAAATACATCGGGCTAAACTGAACAGATAGCAAGCCTAAAATGTTCAGATCTTGCCGCCTTAGAAATTACCCATTGATATTTTTCCCTAACAGGGAGTTTTGACTGAAAGATGCATCTTTACAAGACAGAGTTTTGGCTGATTTTATATTTAATATATTTTTTAATCAAAGCCCTCCAGATGCTACTGTGTTCTCCTCATTCAAACCCATCAACTACCATATGCTACAGAACCAAAGGCTTAATTGCAAAGATGAATCTGGAATCCAACACAGTCAGGAGAGAGGAGGGGGAATTCCGTTAGTATTCAGGCAAACAACCACAGGCATGATGAATAAGTAACAAAGAAATATGCTCAGCATTCTCTCCATTGATCAAGTTTTCAAATACTTCCACGTCCTACAAATAAGAGAAATAAATTGGTGTACCATGTACACATACACATTCACCTCTTATTTCTTAAAGTATAAGCCAGCAATTGTTACGGGAGAGGTGAAATTAGGTAAGAAAATAAAATATGGAGAAAACACATAACGCTACACTTTGGTGATTCCCTAACACTCATCTCATGAGAATCAACATCTGTTCAAGAATGGACTTGGAATGTATCCAGGTGACATCTGTGGATGGAAGAAACTGATTCATAACAATGAAAATGTACGAGGTTGTTGTGAGAATTTTTGGTTATTTATAATGATCAACTAGTTTCAACCAACACAGGTTAAATAGCAGGTCTGTACCCCATTGAACAACATAGTTTGGCTTGGTGTATGTTACTGGTGTGTTTCACACACTGTCATTTTGAAGTTTCCAAGTTTAAATAAAGCTAAAGACCTGGTCTCTGAGTATACAGCATAATAGTCATAGTAACTAATCATTGGTTTTGTTCTGGTTTCATCCTGCCATTCTAGTAATGTACGTGGATATATCTTGAGAGAAAAAGTCACCTGTGCCCAGATTTATTTTGCATTTTACACAGTTAAACATGTAATGCAAATTAAACACATTTTTAGCACCCCAAAATCCCATAATCCTCATAATACCCGACACCAATTAAAAATCATTCCAAAATTTACCTTATTTCCACTAGAGGTCAGTCAATAGATGGTAAACTTTAATGTTGTAGAAATATATATTAATACCTTCTTTACCTGCATAAATTCTGCAAACATGCTGAACAAGAAAATCATTGTAAATGAAAAAATTATGCAAGAACAATGCTTTTATACACAGACCAAATTTTTAGAAGCTTGTCCATTATTATTACAAGGTGAAGTGTCACAGGGTGCTGTTCCCCTGGACAGTATTGGGGCCAATCCAGTGTAATAACTTTATCAACTGTCTTTATGAGGGGATTCAATGCACTCTCAGCCAGTTTGCAGAAGACATTGAGCTAGGCAGAAATGTTGATCTGCTGAAGAGCAGGAAGGGTCTGCAGAGGGATCTGGATGGGCTGCACTGATGGGCCAAATCCAATTGTATGAGAGTCAACAAGATAAAATGCTGGGTCCTGCACTTAAGTGACAACAAACCCAGGCAGTGCTCCAGGCTGGAGGAAGAGTGTCTGGAAAGCTGCCCGGTGATAATGGACCTGGGAATGCTGGTCAGTAGCTACAGTTGAACATAAGCCAGCAGTGTGCCCAGCTGGCCAAGAAGGACAATGGTATCCTGGCCCATACTAGCAACACTGTGGCCCAGCAGCACCAGTGCAGTGATTGTCCTCT
>JAOXXN010000446.1:23666440-23676850 GCA_026770055.1 Myrmophylax atrothorax
CTTTTACTTGGCACTGGGAGGCCACACCTCAAATCCTGTGTTCAGTTCTGGGCCGCTCAGCACAAGAGAGACATTGAGGTGCTCTAGCAAGTCCAGGCAAGGATAATGAAGCTGGTGAAGGGTCTGGAGCACAAGTCTTATGAGGACTGGCTGAGGGAGCTGGGATTGTTTAGCCAGCAGAAAAGGCAGCTCAGTGGAGACCCTATTGCTCTCTACAACTACCTGAAAAGAGGTTGTAGCAAAGTAGGGGTCAGTGTCTTCTCACCGGTAACAAGCGATAGGTCAAGTTTTGTCAGAAGGGATTTAGATCAGATATTAGAAAAAATTGATTCATTGAAAGGGTAGTCAAGCACTGGAACAAGCTGCACAGGGAAATGGGGAGGTCACCATTCCTGGAGGAATTTAAAAGACATATAGACATGTCACTTAGGGTCATGGTTTAGTGGTGGGCTTGGCAGTGCTGGGTTAAACGTTGGACTCGATAATATTAAATATCTTTTCCAATCTGAACAATCCTATGACTCTGCAAATGCCAAGTATCAAACAGAAAATGTGCACGAAGAATCATTTTTTCACAGTTGCAGCACAATCTGGATAGAAAGACTCTGTTATTGTGGAGTGTTTTGTAAATTACAGAAACTGATTGGAAATCTACATAAGCCTTTTACTAAGCTGAAAATGCAGTAAAACTACTGGGGTTTTTTTTAAAGGCAATCTGTCTTAACATAACATTTGAAAGTACCAAAAGGCTTTACTATGGCTCTCTGAAGTCAAAACTATTTGTCAGGCAGATGGGGATTCAAAAAATTTGCCCCAGCCACATTTACCCCTGCCTTTATTTGCTACCTCCAAATGTGGGGCGTTCTCCAGGCTGATGAAGAGCTGTGACTCGAGTTGTTTTCTTTTTCAAGGTTTTATTTATTACCTTTTCTCAAGCAGCATATTCACTCTTTGTCATTGTTTCCGGATATTGAGTTTAGTTTATTTTTATTGTAATTACATTGTTTATTTATTTCTCTTGTCTCAGATGAAGCCTTGCTCAATAATGAGGTCCTTGGCCTCAGATGCTATTCATTGGCTTCAGCATAAAGGTACTGGATTTTCAATCTAGAAAGCAATGGTATTGTAAAAGACAGTCTCTTAGAAATTATTAAGCTGGTCATTGCTGACTGCGATGTTTTGTTCTCAGTGAGTATTTACCTAATATTTACATTTAAATGCTTCCAGTATACTTCCAATGATCTCCCATTTTCCAACAAGTGTCACCAATAATGATGATTTTAATCATACTTTCACATGCACTTTGTTGCACCTCTGCTGCAACTGCATTAAGGCTGTGAAAAGCAATTTCTCCTATGGATTCCCCACAACACCATTGATGTGTTGACCAAAACCATCATAAATGTGAGAGCCATACTCAGTCTTTTAAGGTATTACAAATGCACAAAGACTACATGCCTTGACATCTCTGCTTGTTACTCAGATACAGATATAAGCTCTACCTGGCTTTACTTAGTGGTAACACTAAGATACTTAACCATCCAACTCCAGGAAAATTGAAATGCTGTGATTATAATCCAGAAATTATTACTTTTCCACTGCTTCTTAACCAAAATTCATAGTAGGAGTACTATTAGTGCTGAAATTGTTTCATTGCTATTGAACTCGACAGCTAACTACAAAACAAAAAAGCTCATCTCTCTGAAGACCGTGGAGGAGCAGAAATAGCATTTTCAAAACTTCCTATTTTTCCAAACACTAACTGTTGGATTGGACCTCTCAGTATCCAGTTGAATTGTCACACACAGTTTTGAAAACAGGTCAGAGGATATTCGAATTCAGCGGCTACATTTTCAAAAGGAGTTATGTCTTTTGCCCTGGTAACTATGCTTTTTCTGACACATGACATTTGAAAATTTATTTCTGGCTGTTTCAGCAAGAGAAGGATAATCTTGTAGAGCTCTTGAATCTCCTTAAAATACATTCCTTTTAATGTTTCACAGCCAGAGCATTATAAAAGAAATGTGTTTTGAGAGAAACTTGTTGAGTTGATATCTGATATCTGAAAATGTTTGGGTTTATTTGTTCTTTGACTTTCAGTCCTTAAAATTTCCTACTTCAATCTGAATCAGCTCAAGATTCATTTTGTGGCATCTCTGTGAAAATGCCAAAGTAAATATATTCATACTGTCTTTCATCTACAGTCCCAAGGATTTGGCAGTTATATTGCTTTGTTCCTTTTGATATATCCTGCAGCAGAAGACCACTTTCATAAGCTTGGGAAATTGTGGCTTTGCCACATCCCTTTCGTGCTTTTACTGTGACAGATAGGTTTCCCAAGAGAGAGCAGGAGGGGTGGTGGGAGGACAGCAGAACTGCACAAAGTGATGAACTTGCACAGAGAGCTGGTTAAAAAAAATTCATTTTGCTTGTATGTCAGAAGAGGTAGGATGTGCCTAAGGGAAGCAGGTTTTGGATGAAAGTTGCTGAACTTTTCCTTTGATGCTCAGAAAGTGAGCACTTAGCATAATGGCTACTCTGGGAATTTTACCCTGGAGCTCTTTAGACAGGTGCCGACTACAACAAATGGAGAGGGATTTTTCCTTATCATGTGAGGCAGAGCTATATGAATTTGTGTTTTCACTAAATCAAGCTTTTTCTGAAGATACACAACACGCTTTCTTCCTGTCTTGGGTGGATTTACTGAGGAGGCACAGAACTTTGGATCATGGCCTCCCTCACAGCCCTGCTTGGTACAGGTGCAGCCTCATTGCAGTGGTGAGGAATAACAGCCTGCCTTGGGACTGCCACAGCTGAGGTGTGTTGGCTCATTATCCCAATCCACATTAATCCCTGGGGTGTGCCCTTCCCCTCTAGGAGAATGCCTAGTAGGTCATTTCTACCAGCTTGTACTGGCATAGTAAACTCCTGCAAAGGTCTCACAATATGGACTTTGTTCTTCATAAAACTTTCCTAGAAGCTAGCTAGGCTGCCTCTGTGCTGGGGTGACTAAACCTGTATCAGTGATTGCAGACCCACACTGGCTGTTTAACCAGACTGTGAACACACCTCCAGCTGCATGTCCTGCAAGAAGGTAAGCTCCAAAAGTGCTAAGTGTTTCTAATGCCTTGCTGTGAACCTTGAGTGAGCAAGCCCATTTTGTTTGTCTTTATAACTCCTGCTAAGGTATGATCATCTCCCTCAGCCTGAATAACCAAGGAGGGCTCTTCAGATACAGATTAAAAAAAGTTATGCAGCCTTCAGACTTAAATTCACATAGCTCCTATGACCTAAGAGCAATTTTATCACTTTATACCAGTCCTACTTTAGTCTTTGCCATCTGGAGTTCTGGTGCAGCAAAAGCTAATAAAGAAAATGTTATCAGTATCCTTGTTCATTTATAACAACTGATGTTCAGAAACAAGCTGGCCATTTTTCTGTTTTTACTTGAAGATATGTTAAAAATCACCTGGGTTCATAGAGGACTAATACATGTATGAATATAGATGTACAGATGTATGTGTCTATGTAAGCAGATATTATAGCCTTACCTATTCAGTTGCATAGGGTTTGGTACTTCTGTACTCATCAATAAAAAGATGAGTACAGAAGGTTAAAAAAATAATTGAAAAGAGAGATGAGGATTCATAAGGGAAAACAATTATTTTGGAATGGATTTTAAGACTAGGCAGTGCATGCTTTCTGCATGTTAGTTTTACTCTTAAGTCCAGCACTCTCTACTGTTTCATGAAGATGATTATACATAACACTAAGTCCAGCTGTTAGAATGCCAGGCAAAGCAAGACTCTGGTTAACATTTGCCATTGTATATCCTAGAACAAATTGATACCAAGAAAATACTTAGACAGTTTTGAACTCACAGTGGCTGGTGCACCTTGTGAATGGGGAAAAAAAGATCAGCTTGAATGCCATTCCCTTTGACAGTATGTACAGGAGTGCAATATGAATAACAGAATAATTTTAAAGCTGATACAATAAGACAGCTGCAAAATACCATATGAAAAATCCACAGAGAAGTAGACAGATGAAAACAGACTGGCCATACAATACCCTGTTCATAGCTGGGAATCCAAACCTCGTCTGTTCAGTCATGATCAACACTGGTCTGCTACCTGATCTTCTTGATTCCTAATGTAGCCATGAGAGAGAAATTAAGAAGTGCTGAGAGTTTGGATAGCTGGAGCTGCTCAGATGTGTTTGGGGGGAAAAAAGAGAAGAGATAACATGGTGTTGTGAAATGTTGGTTATTTTAAGACCAGTGTACCATATTTCCTCCTGCTGGATGTATGACAATTCAGGATGCTAAAAAAACCCCAAGCCCAGGCCCCAAAGGGTTTTGTGTCTCTTAGTCCTCCTCCATAACCAAAGAGCTGGAGGATTTTGCTCTATGAACAGCTCTCACAGTTAAGTTACCACAGCTCAGCAAGTTTTCAATGTATGTCAGCTGAGCTGTGGCAATTGTTCATCCATGTGCTTGATATGTAAAATGCCAAATAATGTTATTTAACTCTTTCATTGCTGTGAGTTAGAAGTGCACATTAGAAGGGTTTCACTGTTCTAAATTTAGATCTCTGTGTTAGAGAGGTCAAGAGATCAATGTTTGAGCTGGTTGTCTAAGTTCATCTTAAAGTCAGTGGAAAGAAACAGGTGCATCTGGAGTGCCCTTTGTCTTCTTATCTTGAGGAAGATGTTCAAAACTGTGTGAATCCTGCTCCACTGAGTCTAAAAGGTATCCACATGATTAGCTCAAATATTATTGTCTAAGGTTAAGTGGGATTAATCTTTGGAGAGCTACTAAATATCAGTTGATAAGTGATTATGAAGCTGAGCAGGAAGATATAGTGATCGGTTTGGTATAATCTTTCACTGATTATAGTTAAGAGAAATTAAGGTTTTACTGAATATCAGTAAGAGAAATCTTAATCTTGGTATTTTCAGACTTAAGATGGGATTCTTCTGGTTTCTTAGACTCTCTAAGTAAACAGACAGGTGGCAGAGAAATCCATGAAAGCACATTTGCCGTATTTCCTGGCATTCCTTGCTTTTAGGTACACAGCGATTGCTCCCAGTCATTTACTTTTTTAAAAAATCTTGTTACTTTTAATCCTGCAAATACTGGATGAATTTTCATTTTGCACTATAAATGGTCCAGTGGGACTGTGACCTCAAGAAGCACTGAAGAAGTACAGCTCCTCATCCTGTGTTATGACTTGATATTTTCAATAAGTTACTGTCAGATAATAATTTACTGTGGTTTTACTTCATACAGTCTTTCTGAAAGCATGCAAGCTCTGATATTCCCATGTGGTTTGGCAATTTTGCTCTTGCAGTAAATTTTCAAAATAATTGGAGATCTTGTTTTACTGTCCTATCCTAATCACCTTTGCCCAAGAGTGATTTCTACAGGATATGAAGAATCCATTCTCCAATGCCCCATCTTTTCTGTTTTGTGGTGGGAGTTGGTGTGGAACTTGGGGAAAAAGAGCTTCCCAGAGCTCTGCTTCATGGGTATTTGAAAAGATATGAGAGTATTGACACTGAAATCTAGGTCAGCCTGCAGGTTGCTCTCGATTATATGTAGTGAGCTAAATGGTGTTAGATGGACCAGCTGAAGCTGCCTTCAATAATCTCATTCTTCTTACCTAATCTAGCTCAGTCTCTACCTCATTCTCTTTTAAAAAAGAGTCATGTCAGTATTATGACTAACTTTTGCTGCAATGTTGGTTAAACAGTTACCAATTTGTTCCTGTGTCCCATTAAGCTTTCCAGTCTAGTTGTATGTCCTATCTTGTGCTGTCATGAGATAGATCAATAAAAAAAAAAGAGAATATGCTATGGGGAATCCTTTTTTCCACGTGACTCTGTCTGGCTGCTGAAGCACTTACTGCACCTCAGCAAAAAAAGAGGGAGGAGAGGGAGACAGCTGCTGAGCACTTAAGTGCAGCCTCAGGACAAAGAACAGGAAATTGTCTTGTTTTCCCCTCTAGCAATCAACAAACACTGGTGGGGGCAAGAAAAAGTCATCCCCATTTCTAATAAAAATTAAGTTTGAATTCAGGATTATGATGGTGAAAAAGTACAAAAGCTTTAATGTAAAGAAACTGCACGAGAACACAATATTTGGCTTTCTTCCTAAAACTGAGTTTTCTGTCAGTGCAGCACTTTATGATGACTGGCTTGCAGCACAGGTATCTGTTGGGATCTGCCATTCTTTCTTTTGCCATACTTCCATACCCTCCATACTGTGACAGACAGTGGGATGATGGTCTGATGTTCAGTGGGTACCAGTTGCTTTGCAAGTATTCATTTGTCTTGTCATGATTAGCAGTGGCTTGTTCAAATGTTCTTCTGTGTCATTTTATACATAACATAGGGCTGCTTTTGACTGCAAAGTAGTACAACTTCTTTTGCATAATATAGTATAAAAGATGCAGGGTTTGATATCCAGGCTGACTTCTTCCTCTGAACTACCAGTTTGAGTAGGAAGGTAGTATAGCCTATGATGGATCTTCAGCCCTTCTTCTAAGGGATGGGCTTTTTCTGCTTTTCTGATTAGAGTAAAAAGAAATAATTTAATTAGTTTCATAATTTTACATGAGATGTTCATTGATCATAATTGTAAAAGGGGTTTCTTGCATTTGTGTCATACCAGAAATCTAGTGTCATTTAGTATTCACCAGCCATGCTGGTTTTTTACAGGTTCCTTATAGAAATACAGTCCTTGTACAGGGTACTCTCATGGTTAAAAAACAGAAAGCAAGGAGAAGGTCTTCAATATGAGATTGCTTCCTGTTTTTACAGCTGTTGCTTTTCTACACAAATAATTCTTCCAGTATTGGGATCTAACCTAATTGATTTTTAGAGAGATTTGTTAGCATTACGCTTTGGCTCTGCAGATAAGACTTTTAAAAGTATAGGTTGTTAGTGTAAGAAATGTCTAAAGTGACTGTGATAAGCCTGTTTCCACGCTGTCTGAGAGGGTGTTATGCGAGACGCTGGTCTTAAATATTTGCGCTTGCACAGATGATTGAGTCCAAATCTCAGCACCTGTGATCTCTGTAATGTTCCATCTATTTGTGCAGCTGTTCCTGTGGGACCGTTACATGCAGTAATGGATTAGTTCAGTGGTCCTGCTCAGCGTTGCAGGGGTATGAAAGCTGGTGAATTAAATAAGCTGCATTCCAGCAGTATACAACCAACCTCTTCCTCTCACTCTGCGGGATACTTCTTGGGTGCCAAGATTTTCCTGTAGGGGCCCTACTTTTCCAAATTGACTAGAACAGTTAAAAATACTGATTTTTAAAGTTAAAAAAAAGAGTTTGTTTTCATCACTTCCATTACCAAAGTCAAATAGTCTTTCTATTTCATTTGAGGAAGAACTAATGAAGATTATACCCTTAAAAATAGGATCAGGAGGTGGACACCATGGAGGAATTTCAGTGGAGAACAAGCAACTAAGATATCTTGTCTTCATTCCTTGTCTGAAGGGAAAATCTCATATTTAAAATTAAAAGGATGATGATAGAGTTTAATTGTACTCACGGAATTAATATAACATTATTTCTAAGGTGCTGCTATGGTTCAAAAAAAAAGCTCTTAATTAATCTTCTCCCATGTTACCTAACTGTAAGAGAACACTTCATTAATTCACCCACATGTGCTATAAAAGTAGTCTCTCCTACAATACAAGGTTTATAACAACACTATCACGTAGTCTGTTGAAATTAAAAAGAAAAATATTGCATTCCATGGTCACTTCCCTACTCTGTTGTGCACAATTTAATTAAGTTTATTTTTCAGATTAACATTTTTCTAGGAATATCCCAGTAAGTGATAATCAATCTGTCTAAAAATCACTGCATAAATTACTGATTTTTATATACATAAAGAATTATATTTGCTGTGCTTGCTTGACCCTAACACTCTCTTGTTAGAGATGCATACCTGGATAAGGGGATGTTTAGGAGTATCTTGGTTTAGATGAATAAAATTGCACACACAGGTGCAGATGTAAAACAAGGTCAGTGGAGTTAGAGGTTTTTTCTTTTTTTTTTTTTTTTTAATAAATCTGGGCTTAGGTATTGAAAGACTGAAACCTCAAGTACTTACAATTCAGATGGAAAAAAAAAGAAGGAGCAATACCCACCCATGAGCATACATCACAGTGATGTAATAACTAATAATTGATGCAAGAGAAATAAAGAGAAGCTGGAATTGCTTCTGAGGTTTTTAAAATTTGCCACTTTACTGAATGCAGAAAAACCATGTATGTTCAACAATATCTAACATTTAGTCATGTAGCTGTGGCAACATCATAATGACAGCCTTATTCTCCTGTCATGTATGAGATATGAAACAGAGCCTGTCAAAGTGGGAGGAACATCTGAAACTTATCCAAGCACGATGTTGTCATAATCATGAATCCCATTCTTTTCCTGGTCGTGCTGTTGTAAATCAATAGAATGCATTCTATCATAATTTACAGCTGTTCTGGGTTTATACATGGGTAATGGTTTAAAAGTACTGATTCCTTGTTTTAGGAACAGAATTGGTGTTATGCTACATACTCTCGTGTAAGTCTGTTCAAAGTGACAAAGGGTCGTCTGGGAAGGCATGGAAGAGGAGGCCTAATTAAAAGTTTTTGTATTATGTCTTTTCTTTCAGTAACACAAAGGTAGCTCATAAGAAGCCTAAGACTGGAGTTGCACAGTGGATAAATCCCTGTTACTCTGTTCCATGTATTCTCACTGACGCAAATCATACTGAATTCCTTAAACAATGCAAAATAAGAATAGGATGCTTTAAAACACAAGAAATTTCAACTTAGCATTTTTAATTGAAATTATTTTTGATACTAGAAGGAATTACATATCGTTCTTTGTCTTATGACCAGTTCTGAACATTTAAAAATAATTCATCAATCTTTTGAAAATAAGTGTTACAAAATGGAATTTCACTGTATTTGATTTCTGAGTTTTGAATTACACATTGGTCACACTGTGAAGTTTTTCTCTATAGCTACAAGGATTATAAAGTATGAGGGGAACTGTACCTACTCCTAATAATTTATTTATTCTAAGTGAAAACTATTATTCTCATAAATTGTTACAGATAATGAACTGAGGTCTTAAAGTCATTGAGTGCTTTGAAGGTCCTCATAAAGTTCTGAGCTGGCAGGAGTTATGACAGCTGTCTGGGATTGCCTTTGAAAACAATGCATGAAAATCTATAAGTAAAATACATATATTTTGGAAACTGTGAGGAAAAATCCCTTTTAAAATATATGAAACACAGAGTCTGACAAATAAACAGCTGGAAGATATCTCTTGTTTTTCTATTTCATCTTCTTGCTCTGAGATGGGAGAGGTCATACTGAAATGCTCTTTAGCAAGTATTTACCTGACATGCTACTGAAAATCTCCCAGTTTAATTTTTGTAACCTTTGTAGGCACTCTTGTAGAATTTTGCTGTCCTTGTGATTAAGTACTAAGTGGCTCTAAACTCCAGTCTAGCCTCTAACCTCTCTCTGCTGTGAAACAAACCAATTAGTCTTTGTTTCACCCACAACAACCTTGGAGAATAGGTAACCACGATACCCTTTTCAAACAATTTTGAGATGCATGAAAACTGCTATGTCTACTAACCACCTTGCTATCCTTTATGTACTTACAAATTGACCATTTAACATTTGCTCTGGCATTTTTCAGGGTAGGAAGTAAGCTGATAAATGATTCCCTGGACTCTATGTTAAGGAGTTGCCTTTCACCAGTGTTCCATGACTTCCCAAGGATAATGAATCAGAAGAGATTTCTCTGGCTTTAGGGTACATTTGAGCATGCCCCATTGACTTTAATACAGTCAAATTATCCATTCTCTATCGTGCCCTTTAACTGTTATGCTCTGCTTTCCAGCTGCCTGCTAATATTAATTTTTTTAAGTGGCTTGTAACAAATTTTGTGAACACCAATGCAAAAGGGCAACTCAGCCTTCTCCTTGTCATCCCTTAACATGCTTGCTGTCTGGTCCCTCAGGTAGCAGCTCATCAGGCTGCTGAAGTGGGCTGGTTCCCTCCACAGCAGTCCGTGGCTTCTACTGTCCTGTCCTGCACCTCTGTAGGAGTGCCACTAGCTCAGCTCCTCCCCCCACTGTGATTTCCTGCCCTGGCATTGAGTGCTGTTGCTCATGATGTGCTTCATCTAAAGTGCATTCTGCCTTCAGGATCTCAGGCATTTCCCCTCTGTCAGCATTGCCCACTTAATTTTTTCTTCCAGCTTCAAGTACATAAAGTAGTAAATCTGAGGACCTGAGGATATCTGTGACCTCCTGTATTACCTATGCAGCTCTGAAGTTAGTTAAAGTCTTTGTTTATTAAGGTTATTAAGGAAATCT
>JAOXXN010000446.1:23680753-23694253 GCA_026770055.1 Myrmophylax atrothorax
TTGTCCATCCCAAGGGACACCCATGGAAACCAGCGTCCCCGGGGCCAGCCAACACAGCTTCTTGTGCCCTCTCAGCTCCTACAGAGACAAACACTTAAATATTTAAGAGTGTCCTCAAAATTGTGCTGACACTTTATGCATTTCTCTTACATCATCTAGTGGGGGTTTTAACATTCAGGTACTCAGTCTTCAGGTGGAAGTCTCATCAGCTTTTTATAAGTGAGGTTTTAAGCCAGTCTGGATATAGTATGGGAGCTGGATCTGATTGTATCATGATCATTTCAGAGATTCACTTTTCTCTTTGCTGTTAGGGCAAAGAAAATGTAGCTCCTAATAAAGAGAAAATATTTTTCTCCTTTTCAAAACTGCCCCAGAAGTCCATATGCAAGAAGATGCTGTTGTGTATAATCCATAGGCAAAGAAGGGTAGACACTAATTATCCCTTGTACCCACCTATAAAGCACTGAACAACAAAAAATACTTTTGAATAAAATAAGCTTACAGGGAACATTGAAGTGTAAGCAGAAGGTCAAGATATAATTCTAAGGTGTGAGGCAATCACAGAAGAGCATTTAGAGATGACAGCCTTCAGTCCTCTGGCTCTTTCTTAAGGAAAGCATTTCTAGAAGACCTAAGGTATATTTACATTTTCATCACTGGCTTATGAGACTGTGGGCATCTTTTCTTGCTCTGCAGATCTGAAATGGAACTTGTCTGTCTTAATGAAGTGCTTAGAGTTCCAAGAGAGAAGAGATTGTAGCTGAATCACCTCTTTATGTCCTCTCATCCATGTTTGCCCATAACTTACGTGCAGGTTTTATGACGATTTCCTCTTTTTGTTCTTGAGGGTGGGCTAGAGAAGGTTATTGGGCAATACAAATGTTTGCTTGAACTGTTATTTATTCTGCATGATGTGTTTTCAGTTGAAAACAGCTTCCAGTAAAAACATGTAAGACTGCACTGGAGTCTTGAAGGACAGTAAGAAAGACGCAACTGGGGCCCCACCAGCTCACATTTGACAGTTACATCTTGCAGTCTAATGCCCTTTTAAGGCATTAAAAGCCAAGAAAATTTTGTATTTTCTAGTAAAAATAAAGGAAAAATTAAAAACCCTCAAAGCAACCAACCAAACAAAAAAAATGAACAAAAATAAAACAAAGCAACAAAAAAAAACACTCAAAACCTACACTTATTTGTTAGGGTAACACAAAGTCACGCAAACTCTTGTTTTTCCTGTAATTCCACTGGCTCATAAAAGATAATGTAAAATCTCAGGTGACTCTATAAATATTTGAGATTTGTGAAGTTCAGAGGAAGCCATCACATGCAGAAAAGAAATTCCTGACTGAAGAAAGATACTATGCTTGTGGGGGAGACATGGGAAAAAAGAAGGGATTGTGATGAATCCCATGCACAGCTAGAAGGAAGGTATAAAAGGAAGGCAGACAGTTTTGGAGAATTCTTTTTCCTCTATAAGTAAAATTTCAGTCTCATTATAGTAAGGAACAGCACTTTTTAATTTTAAGAAATTAAGACAGGAACAAGCTTTGAGCAGACTGTCTGTCTCAAGCTTTTTAAAAGTACATTTTTCTGGTCTCCTGTAAAAATCACATTATATAATAAGTATAGTCATGATCATGCTAGATGGAAAAGGAGGAATCGAGACTTTTCCTGACAAGGATGATTTTACAGTGCTTGATAAGAAGGTGAATCCACAGCAGGGTACAGAAAGCAGGCACAAAAGAAAATCTCAACCAGACAGTATAGTTTAACAGAGGGAAGCCCCCACAGCACAGTGCTGAAGAACCTGATGGGATTTGTTCATGCTTCTAGCAGTGCTTGGTCTCCTGGGTCTCTGGGAGGGAACACTTGAGACCCATAGCAAGAATACCCAGCTTATTTTTATAGATTTTAAGATTTCATTAGCAGAAATAATATGAAAATTGTTATTAGACGTATTAAAATAACTCAGTCCCTATACCAAAGCAAAGGAAAATGCACCAACCTAGTGTTCCTGAGGTTTTTCCTTACCATGCTGCATATTTGGGTAAAAGCAATGGACAAGAGAAACTCAGCCCACAGGGTGAAAAATTATTTTCTATGGTCTTCCCTCTTCCTGTAATGGGTGGGGACACTACTTGGGTTACTTCTGTTATTTGTAATGCTGTGGTGATCCACACGGCAAAGGAAGCTGCATTTCTGTGGCTCTTTCTGTGTGGGATCCTTCATGATCTTACTGTATTCTCATGCTGGGGACCAATGTGTGGAAAAACCCTCAGAGTGTACAAGTAATCAGTGGACTAACAGCAGAGCCAGTATTTAGGCAGTATATGTGGATGCTTAGTCTATGTTTTACAGTGGCTGTATTTCCTAAAATATCTCTCTCAATAAAAATTAAGCTAGCCACATCTTGGTCATTTATACCTGTACGAAGAATTAAAACAAAAAATGCTGTAACTCCAGTAAAACATTCATTAATTACCATTCTTTTCTAATACAGTGTCTGATAAATGATGCTAGGGAAGAAAGAAAAAAATTCTCAGATTTTTTACAGCAATCTTGCTTTTAAGATGAGATTAACTGTAAAATGTTACTGACAGTTAACAGTTTGAAGCTATGAGGATGCATAATAATCTATCAATTAATCTCAGTATCCAGCAGCTGTCGTATGCAAAACAGTTCATGCAACTAACAAAACAACAGATTCATTGTCTTTTTAAACATTAATGTAAAGAGTTAGGTTAATGGCATCCTATCATCCATGGTTTGCCTGCAGGGCCTAATTTATCAATTTTTTCAGAGATTAAGATAAAAATAAGACAGTTGTTATTCAAATAGAATTGTTCCCTGACTGAGCTACTTGCTGGGTCTCACAGCACCACATCAAGTTATTTATACAAGTCCAGTGTATTAACTGAATTAATAGAATCACATTCAGTAATGCTTATTTGCTCTCATGGCCTGGGGTTATCCCTCTGATGTTGTGTGTTAAATTTCTGAAGTACTCTGGGGTCTTACCCAGATTAAAACAGAGGTGCCCTGTAAACACAGCCCATCTGCTTTCCTTCACTGCCAAATTTATACAGGCAATCAAACTCAGAGGACTCAGCCCTAGTGAGGCCTCACCTGGAGTGCCATGTCCAACTCTGGGGCTCCTCAGGACAAGAAAGACATGGAGCTCCTGAAGTGGGTCCAGCAGAGGACTAAGGGACTGAAGACAAAGATGACTAAGGGACTGAAGCATCTCTTATGAGGACAGGCTGAGAGAGCTCGACCTGTTCAGCCTCAAGAAAACCCAACTGAGAGGGAACCTCTTCAATGTCTATAAGTGTCTGAAGGGAGAGGGTAGATCCGGGCTCTTCTCAGTGGTGCCAAGCAATAGGACAAGAGGCAAAGGACAGAAACAGATGCACGGGAAGTTCCACTTGAATGTGAGGAGGATCTTTACTGTTTGGTTGGCTGAGCACTGGAACAGGCTGCCCATAGAGGCAGTGGAGTTTCCCTTGCTGGAGATACTCAAGAACTGTCCAGACACAATCCTCTGCAACGTGGTCTAGGATGGCCCTACTTGAGAAGGGAGGTTGGGTCAGATCACCCACTGTGGTCCCTTCTGACTTTACCCATTCTGGGATTCTATGGGAGTGGCTATGGAAAAGCTGGTCAGTGCAGGGATGGTCCATAAAATGCAGGTTTATTCTGCAGAGTCCCCAAGCCTTGCTCCAAAATAGAAAAGAAAAACAACTGCACAAATTGGTCTGCAAAGGCAAAAGCGGTGAATGAATGATTCTGTTTGAGATGCTACTAATTTTTACTGTATTGTTACTGATTATTTCACAAAACCAGAAACGACAATCTGGTTTGGTGATCAGCAATGACAGTGCTGCTTTTAAATCCTCCATGAACAGGAACTGTCTTCTACAAAAGTATTATTCTTTGTTCCTTTAGTTAAAAAAAAAAAATTAAAGGTTAGTTATTTGCTTCTTTTAGTTTTCCATGCAGTTTAATTGTCTGTGATAGTCTATTCTAATTCCTCTACCATTTGCAGAATTTTAACAAGAGTTGTATGCATTTGAAATCACCATATCCTATTGTGAGTACTAAAAGAGTTTTTCAACATGAAAAGCATTATAAGAACAGTCTTTGTATTTTTAAGTAAAAGTTTAGGTTGGTAGAAAGGTACAAAGTTGTTTTGTAGATGGCAAAAGAAACATAATTTTTGTGGATGAATCTTTACTTGGTATGAACATTCTTCAGAGGATTCACAGAACCTTCTCCTGTAAACAAAAACAAGTTGAGAATTTAAGACTTATCATTATGTGACAGTGGCCATAATTATTTCTGTGAACACGTCATTTATGCACAAAAAGCCAAACCCAAACCAATTCAAAAGAAAAAACAAACCTATGCAAACTAAGGCCCTGCGGCTTCTTCCAGGATAGTGCTTTCCATATATTTTGAGCTCAGGACTATTAGTGGTGCTCAAAATTTCCTAATGATGGCTATGGTGCCTTATAAGAAATTTCTAACTGGGAACTGGTTTGTTGTGTATGTTACTTTCACCTTGCTCTTAAAATTCAGCACAAACAGGACAAACAAGATATTTTAAATACCTGAGTCTTTCTTCCTTAAAGAGCATGAGTGCCTATGGATGTTAGGGGGTTTTATATGTTCTTAATGTATCTCTATTTTTAAGAAATGGCTGGTAAGCCAATGCTGTTTTCTTGCTCTGGTAAGTAAAGAAGCTTGGCTGGAAGAAAGAAAACACAATTCTAGTGAATAAAATCTGTTTACAGTGAATTTAAATCTGATCTGCTTTGCTTCAGGATAGTTAAACAAAAAAAATGTTTACTTTCTTAGCACTGATTCCAAGTTTTAAACTCCTTGGTCTCTGGCATAAGGAGAGAACTTTCTGCCAGTTTAGTGTTGGAAATAGCCTACTGCCAAGCTCAAACCACCAGTGGTCTCCTCTTTGTCATATTTACACCTGATGCAAAAGAGATGGCACCTTACTTTCACATTTTTTTATTTTGTAGTTAAAAGTGTCCTTGAATGAACAATATGTTTCTTCAGATAAACATGTTTATCTTCACATAAACATGGAGCCAATTTCTTTAAAGGTATTGTAAACACTTCCTTGTTTACAGTGGAACAAGTCTGAGCACAGACTTGTATTTGAGACTGGGGAAAACACACTTGAGCATGTAGCCAACAGCTTCAAATTAATCAGGAAATGTTTGGAGGTCTCTATTTCTAACCTAGTTGATTTCAGTGTTTGTGTTAGAAGAGCTGACTTTCTCTGAGGTGCTTTCTGTGTCCTCATAAAACCTTCCTTCAGCAATCCCCCCATTCCCATGCCTCTACTCTTTATGTTCAGAGGGGTTTCCATGCCTAGGTTTTGTGCCAAGAAAACTAAACAGACTATTGGAAATCTTGATGGCATCAGTATGAGATGTCTCTAGATCAGCTTTTGTGGGTTTTTTTATTGCATACTGTAATTTGGTTACGAGAATAGTATCAAGTTTTGAACATTAATGGCAAAGTTTGGGTGATTTTTTTCCCATTAAGTTTTACCTATCTCTTTTTAGATTTGTGTGAGAGTTACTTGGAGCCTCAACCTTTTCTATTCAGCTTCTTCAATTATTCATAATACAATAACCATGCAAGGGCTAAAAATATGGGATTTCCCTGCTTGCAGAAAAGAAATCTTCCAGCTATATTTAATATTTAAAACACTCTCTAGCTATTACTCATTGGAACTGGCAGTGGGAGATTACCATTCAGACACATTGATCATCAAAAAAAGAGTAAGAAACAGAATTTATACACACTGGTCATTATCAGTTGCTCTTTATGAAACTGTAAATTGACTCGGCCTGCAAAAGGCAGCAGTTGCCAGCAGAGCTGATTCACATCATCCATGCATTAGACAAAATGGCATGACTATTTATTTATCTGCTTTAAAATTCCTTGAAGCAAGGCTTTAAGTAAAAAGGATCTCACTGAAATGCCATAGATGGTTTGCTTTTTACAGAAGATCCACACAACAATTTTAAGAGAGCAACATGGTCTATATATCATAAAATACTTAAGGGTAAGGCAGTCAATAGCAATTGTTGCTGCCAGAAGTGCTCCTCCTAATGGATTCCAAAGCAATGATGCTCAGCTTGTATGTGAGGAGCCTGTATCTTCATTTTCAGCTTCTGTTCTATACATGAAAACTATACTTGTACACATACTATACTTGTTGGCATAAAATCTCTGTCAAAGCCGTTAAAGCTGTTTTCACTAACCTGGCCCTTTTTTTGATAAACCAGAAGCTGTACATAATACTTATGGAATTATTAATTATGATTACAGTGTTAAAGGAGATTCCTTACAGTGAACAAAATTTAAGGGACACTAGGTTATCCCTAAATGTATTTTTATATTCACTTTTGGATAACATCTGCCTCACACCTTATGCAAATCCAATACAGAAAAAAAAAAAAAGTATGTTAAGGTAGAAAGAGCAAGAAAGTAACAAGATAACTACTAAAGAAATGGTCAGGAAAGGACTGAATGAAACAACCATTCATCAGTATGAGTAAGGATTGCAAGAGGTTCGCAGAGCATCAGAAAGCCTTTTTTTTTTGTCTTGGTCCTAAAGGAATAGCACAGGGGCAGCTTTTGCTGGCTTAGGAGGAGTTGTTCCTTTGTTATGTGGCCTCTCCCAGGGATCCTGTGTGCTGTAGTAACTATTTCATCTTAACAAAGTCTAGGAGACACATAATCTGTGTAATGAGCCAGAGAGTACCCAGGACCTAGTCAGTTCTGAAAGCATTAACTGATTATTAACATTTGTATAATATTTTCTGTCTGTAGTGGATTTGGTGTTGGAAGATGTAAGGACAATAGATTTTACATCTCCTGTAAGGCCGAAAAGAACCAAGCTGAGATGTATTGGTCAATGGTAACACACAAAAATTCAGAAAATAAGAATTAATTGAGTTTACTGGCTATGTAAATTAAGATACAGTTACAAATCTTTCTTTCTTTGTTAATTTTAAAATTCCTTTTGGAAACTTTTAGTCCTGTCTCTCTGTATGACTTTGTATCTTTAGAGAATGACAGAAGCAACATATGAAAGGTCTTGCAGGCTGGTTTCTCTCAAAGACTGCTAGAATAATTGGAGGGCCTAAGGTAATTAGGCATCCATCAAATCCCTGTACCTGGCTTAGAATATTAATTTCTATGCAGTGCTAGTAATGGACTTGGTTTGGGTTTTGTAGTAAGTGGTAACAGAAAGGAATCCCTTTGCTGCCATAGCTGGCAGGCTGCCTATCAAAGCATGTCTTGTGGAGACAACAATTCATTTTCAGCACCAGACCTACCTGAGTATTTAATCCTTTCTTCACTGCCTCTGGGGAGGGATGAGGATGGAAATAGCCAATTCAAAGGAGAAGGAGGACGTGGGACATATTTACTCTCAGACAATTTTAATTTAACAAGTGACTGGCAATTCCTAGTGATGGTGAAAACAAGTTCTGTCTTTATATCCTACCAGGGGAGGGATTGTATGGCAAGAAGACTAGAGCTTTATTGCAGGAAAGGTGAATGTCTGAAGTCAACAGCAGGGAAGGCCAGCTTTAAATCTCTGTTTGCTGGGCTATAAATCCTAGTTCTCCTCCCATGGGTTGAACAGTGCTACAGAAACAGCTTTTTCAGACAGGTGTGGGTTTTTCTTCAGGCCCGAAAGCTGTAAAATTCAGAGCACAAGGAAAGTTATTTGGATTCCTCATCTAGCAAGTGTATTAATAAAGTCTGGGATATTGGCAAAGTGCTGCTCTCTCTCCTCATTTCTAAATCAGCAGAGTAAGTTAAAAAACTGCCCCATTAAAAAATCAATATAAGAAAATAAAAAGGACTCTTTCCTAAAATTTGGAATACTTTTTGACACTCTTTGCCAGTAGTCAAACAACACTTTCTCATATACAGCAAATTATACAGGTGCTATAATCCTCAAGATGCTCAGATAACTAGTTAACCCAAAAGTGGGTTGCATGGCAAATGCTTTATACTGCTGCAATGATGCAGGATAGAAACTAAAAGAAAAGTCCTTGGAAAACATGATGATAACACACTGGAAGATAAGAATAAAGGCAGCAATATCTAAAGATGTTCTTTCCATGTCATCTAATTGGGGTGACACCAGTAATTTGTACTGATCATCTAGTATTAACTATCCTAGACTTATCCAAACAGCACACTATAGTTTTGGGGGTTTTTGTCATAGTAAGCCATTTTCTAACTGGTGCAATTCAGATATCAGGATAAAAAAAACCCATGAGAGACCTTATCCACAACATTTTCTGAAAAACATAAAGACCATCTTCCAGCAGAAGCTGCTGTGACTGACAGCGAGTGACAAAGAAGACTTTGGCACTCTCACTCACAGATATTGAGACTTCAGATGGCATTAACTCTTGTAGTGTTGTTAAATGGAGTTCTGCAAAGGGATGAAAGGGAACAAAGGCAAACACATGGAAGATGATATAGTGTTCAGGAAATTCTGAACTAGTCAATTAACATGAGGAAAGCAAACTCTATAATCCTAGATCAAAAGTAACAAAGTGAGACCTCTAGATATAATTAGCCAAGTTGTGTTGGGATTTCTTTAACAACTGCCATGACATCTTATATCATCAAAAAGGTGCCCCCTTTTGACTCATTTTAATATGCTTTCTCTTCTCCAAACATGCCAATTAACAGCAAAAATGCAAAGGGAGTGGAAGACAAAGACTGTTTTACATTCAGTAAGAAAACTTGTCGTGTATGCACTCAGTGACATAGAGATAGTTCTGTTTCAAACACTGATTTAAATTCTGGGCAAGACCTTGCTGCTTTTCCCTTGGTTGTGAAATCATATCAGCAAAACAGGTTTTATACATTCTTTGCTTGTCATCCAGGACCTACTGACTGGATATCTACATAGATTTCAAGGAGATGTGCATTGCATACTTCTGCCCTTTCATGGTCTTCTTTCTAGAAAACATGTCTTTAATTGAAGAAAGAAATCCTAGCGACACAGTTTAAGGATAAGCACATGTATCCTTGTCTCCTTCCACTGCAGGCAGCCTTCAGGAGGGGAGCAGGGCCCACAACTGCAATCATCTTATGTGAATCTGAGAGAGGGATCATTTTTGGTGATTATAAAAGTCTCCTTTATGTAACAGAAGTCAGTGAAGAGAGGAGACATGTCAGACTTCTTGACTGTGAACTACCCTGGGCACCACCATAACTACCCTATCTTTCCATGTTACCAGATAGAGAGAATTTCCTTTAGAATTTTCCTAGCTGGAGACCAAATGCCAAAAGTCTTGCTTCAGGGAAAGCTACATCATGTCCACCAAATCCTATCAGTGTTAAGCACACCAGTTGTTTGCTATCAGAATCAGAAGGCTAAGATATTAACTTGGATGCCTCCCACATTAAAATAGAGCCTCTGAGATGAGTTCAGAGTATCTTTTCCTAGAATGAGAATTTTTTTGGTGACATTAATGAAACAAATTACTTCATTTTCAGGAGTCTCCAATTGTATTCAAAATGTTCCAAACAGCACAACCTTCAATCATCTTCTGAAATCACAAATATATCATCACATAACAGATATCTTTTACCATTCCATATGAACAATTTAAAAAATAAAACATAATTTTTCTGTTTTATACAAAGAAAAATAAAATAATATGTCCACCTCAACTACCCCTTCTCAACTCCAGCTCTATGGAGCCAAGAATTTAGGCTACTAAATTATATTACTATGGATTGGTTTATATATCCATTCACTGAATGTGTTTTTCTGCAAAAAATGAGAAATTCTGATGCATCAAGACTGAGCTAGAGCTCTTTTTTATATTCAGAAAAAATAAAAGGACCCATTAGTAAAGCTCTTTCATTTTTTAACAACAGTATTGAGCAGTTTCCATGGAAATATTTGCAGGAGCAGGAAGTGTTCATTTTACAATTAAATTATAAGAGGTAGTTAACTTTTCGATCAAACACACATTAGAGCATGGAGAATTCCCAGCCAAGTGCCTCACACTGTTAAAAATAGGAGAAGAACTTCTGTATCCATGCAGTGCTGTCTGGAATAATGTGTGGAGAGAGGGAATATGCCGAAAGTGAAAGAGTCTGCAATTTCCACCAGTGAAAGACTCCAGTTTTTAATTCCCATATGGCAAGGGTTGAGCAATGGCTGGGTTTGGCTTATGCTTGCAGTTTGACCTCAGATGCACTCTTTGGCTCATTAGCCATCAGAGCAAATGTAGGATGTGATAACTGCAGTGTTTTACAATTATCTGAGTATTGGGCAGTGAAGTTGCAAGTACGTCCTGGTCCTGAGGGTCTGCCTGCACTGTGGTTACTGCTGTGCCACTTTTGCTTAACACAGCTCATGTGGATTTGGTAGAAATATTTACAATTAGCTAGCTCCAGTACATGTTGTAATCTAGCCCCACGGAACATTGCATAGGATAATTAGATACCTTGGATGTTAGTTAATTTAGGCAATTATCCTATAGGGAGAGTTCTATGTTGCTTCAAGTAGACTGTTAGTGAAACTACAGCAATTAAAATCAGGCTTCTAGGTCCTGAAAGAGCATATATATTCCCTAGTAAATTTTGGAGGGAGAAAGTGTCCAAAAGCTTTAAGAAGCTGGGCTGAACAGAAGAGGCTCAGCAATGGGGGGGAAAAAAGCAGTAAGTGGAAGGACACTGTGGATGTGCTGCTAAAAAGGAGAATGAGTAAAGGCTCTTGAACTAACATAGAAAAGGTCCAGAATGCAGAATAGGCCAGGTATGAGTTTCCTTGATGTGGGGAAGAAGCAAGTGCAGGATGATCACTCAGATGTAGAGAGTCTGGCGCAAGTGGTGGGAAGGATTAGAGGAGGTGTTGGTAGTCTCCTGAACTTACAAGAATTATAGGTAAGGTCTTGGAGTAGAAGGTGCAAGATCTGTTGAGAGGTTTGCAGAGATATTGTCAGCAGTGTGTGTGTATGTTCCCACAGAAGGTGTCATGAAAGCTTCTGCTACTTAACTTTCAAGAGGGGTCTGCCTTCTGGTTAGTATTTGGATCAATGTGTCCTTTTAATTTTGTCTTTTCCTGATCTAACTATTCATCAGAAAGCTTAAATCACTACATAAGCCAATGTTAGGAAGCTGGAATGTTTCTGCTTTTTTAAAGAAAGGTAAGAAATATGGAATTAATGTTATTAGGTTTGGAATCCCAAGTTTCAGGTACAGTAAAAACTCTTACGTGAAAGTTTTAACTATCCTCATTTTAACTGATTGCCAGGTCTGAGTTGTTGATATTCAGAAATCATGACTCTGACTTGCCACCTTGCAAATCATAGGATTAAAAAAAAAGAAATGGTAGTTTGTCTTAAAGGACTCAGCTGTTATGGCCATGTTTTTCTGAAGACATGAGCTCTAGAATTTCTATTTCTCTGAAATAAAATTTGAGAATTTTGGGTGTATTGGACCTTTAAAGAATGCATTCACTATAATAAGACTCATGATAACTATCTAAGTTTAGGGCATAAAAGTTAGTCTAAGGCTTCATAGGCTTAAGAACCTAAATACTAGTGCAGATAATGTGGAGGATCAAAGGACATCACATGACAAACCAGTGTGGTTTTAGGTAGAATGCCATTTATTGATACACTGCAAGCAGTTTATATAGGGCCAAAGCTATGTGCTAATTGGCTTTAGTGATTTTCTCATCATAAAGCAACATTTCTTATACCAGAAATAAGCCGTAATTTTGTCTCCAGAGTCTCTACAACAGCTTCAGTATCTGTTCTCTTTTTCCACTGTAAACTGCAGTACTATAATTTTAGTAGCAGTGTGGCTAGGTATCACTAACTACTTCGTAAAATTACCTCCCAGCAGTCCTGTGTGAGATAAAAATCATATGAAAAATGTGAATGGTCATTAGGATTGCACATCAGAAACCCATTATTCTAATGTGACCTAAGGAGCATAAGCCTCATGGTTTCCTACTGGGTCATTGGGCATCGAGTGCAGAGATTTTAATTCCACATTTATTTGCAGGTAGAAAATAAAATTTACTTACAAAATCAGTTATAACTTTTAGACAAAGTACCTCCTGTAATTGAAACAACTCTAGAAAACAAACTTTTCAGAAGATACAGAGATGCAAGCTCCGGACAAAGGCATTTTGAATACACAATACCATCAACGCAGTAAATTTGCACTAGCACAGAGAGATTTCTATGCTCAGTGAACAGCTGGCTGTGAGAGTAGGACTAAGTCATACTCCATGGAACAGTAAAATTCTGTTCCAGGCTTATCAAGGAGCCACACATTTCAGGGAGTGGGGAAGCCCATCAGGCTAGTCATCATTTTTCTGTTCCAGGTGCTGCTTCAGATCATATTTTCTAGGTTAAACTATGATTACAGCAGGATGGATCTTAAGAGATAGTTTTCTATATGGATTTTCATGTTTCATTTCTCTTGATTTTTGGAGTTGTGAATGAAAGGGGAATTGAATGGATTGTGA
Source organism: Myrmophylax atrothorax (assembly GCA_026770055.1). Classification (NCBI taxonomy): domain Eukaryota; kingdom Metazoa; phylum Chordata; class Aves; order Passeriformes; family Thamnophilidae; genus Myrmophylax; species Myrmophylax atrothorax. Next base: position 23,693,313 of record JAOXXN010000446.1, read on the forward strand.
GCCATCTTTAGTCTTTTGCAGTTGTACAGATGTCTTGCTGAGAAGAAATTGCCTTGTAAATAACTGCATTTCAGAAAAATTAAATTTGCCTTAATAGGAAGACATTGTGATTCCCCCAAGAATATGTGTTATTACCATCAGTAGCAGTTAGGGGACACTGAGCAAACATTATCACATAATAATAAGACAAGACTTACAGTCAACAACTACCCCATTTCTCTTATTAAGAGAAACAAATACTTCAGCAATCAAACTAGTCTGACTCAAGCCATGTGCCTTTTTGATGCCATACTGGTAAGAAACTACATAAAGAACAGGAAAAGTGCTGAAAAATGCAAGACAAGGACAAAGAATCAGTTTTACCATTTTCCTTGCTCTTTCTGAAAATAAGATTAAGAAGAATAAGAATTTTCTAGATATGAAAAAATCAGTGTATGGATTTACTGACTGAAGAAGAGGTCTAACACAGTTTTTGCTTTGTACTGTCATATCAGCGTTAAACTTCTCAGCCTGAGGTTGTGCATGAGGAGCTCCAGTTCCATAGGGTATCAAACCATGATACTGTCCCTGGAGCAAGGACCTGCAGAAGCCATGTAGAAGGACTTCAGACAAATTTAAAGGCTGTCAGGAAAGAGTCTTTCTGCTTCCTTTTCAATTTTTTGGGGTGCATAGATGGTTATGGGAATTTACTAAATAAGATTGAGTTTCTCTGGATGTGTTTTCCACTTTTCAAAAGATGTCTGATTTTTGTCACAGCTTGCATATTTGATTGACAAATTAGAAGCCTCAGATCACTGTTGGATACTCATAAATCATTTGATTTGGTGCTGTGCAATGCATGACAGGTGCAGTGTTTCAGCAATGTTTTGCTGCAAAAGAAAGTCAGTGGTTGAAACCAGAACAGATGACTATCTAATGCACGTGTTTTTTGGTGAAGATTG
>JAOXXN010000446.1:23708445-23737455 GCA_026770055.1 Myrmophylax atrothorax
ATTACCCTCATCGCTCCCTATTAAAGTCATAAACAAACATATAATAGATAGATACATGTTTTAAATAGTTACTTCCTTGGAATAATTTATAATGGAAATCATTAGGCAATCCAGTGATTAATTATCACATAATTTACTATTTTTAGATCCTATGATACAGCTGTCATTTAGAAGAGTTATCTTGGGATAATTCACTTTTGATTACATGTACAGTAATTCTCATAGACATCTTGTTGTTCTGTTGCATAAAAATGTCTTGTGAGTACTTAGGACCCTGAAGGAAAAAGAGTCTGGTGACCACAATGCCCTTTCCAGTCCCTGAGCACTGTTCTATAAACCTGAAAGTATTTTTCCCTTAAGTCTTCTGAATTTTTGCCAGTCCATTTAGACTCCTGAATTTTTTTCAGTCTTGAGAATACTACTTTCATTTCTATAATCTTCACTATTTCTTCTATCAAAAGGTAGAATTAATTTGTTATTTATGGCAGGTTTATATATTTTTTTCTTTTTTTTCTCTCTAATTTTTTTAATCATCTATTTAAAACACTAACTTTGTTCATTAGATCAGAGTTTACTGAGAGGTAAAATTGCATATTTTTATTTGGTGACCAGATAATCAATTTACAGAATCACCTACAAGAATCACTAAGTCCATGTCTTAAGTGAATGGCCCACAGGGTGTTCAAACCCACAGCCTTGGTGTTATTAGCCCTGTGCTCTAACTCACTAAGCTAATCTCAGGGCACCTTACAACTTTTGGGGTAACACAACAGCTGTCAAATACACTATCTTAGTGTATTCAGTTTTATTGCCCTAAAAATAATTACTGAGTATTTAAAAAACTTTCAGTAGAGGTACTTACTGTTTCCAAATTGATTTCTACTGGTAATTGTTATAGTCTTGGAAAGTAGTTACATATGTGAATATTGTTAAAATATCCTATTAATGCAGGATTTCTGTGCTAACCCAGGGATGTTTTCTTCCTTTTACTATGCAAGATTTCCATAGTGTTTTAAAATGTAACACTAGAACCCCCAGTTCTAAGGCTGCTGCTCATTACCTTGTATGTTGCTTCATACTATGCTGCATGTGAGTATTCAGTTTACTTCCATAAGTTAGTTAATGTCAGTAACCAAATATCTGATCTACAGCACTCTTCCTTGTAAGACTTCTTTCTAAATGAGAAATCTATGCTTTCTTGTATTCTATAGTCTGTTCATCAGGCCAGTAACAACTCAGAGACTGTCTAATGTGATGTAAACCAAATAGTCTTAGCCTCAGGAATACAAGGATGCAAATGGGTTATTTTATAGATTGCTCCTCTCTCTAATGTGCAAAAACCATGCTTCTTACAGTTCAATGAAAATAAAGCTTTAAGTGATTGTGAAATCATTAAGAAACTTCAGTTATTTTTCCTTAAGCCAGGTGACACCTGTAAATTTTAGTCCTTGCGTGGTGTTGCCCATCATCATATATAACCCTGTGGCAGATGTGCTCCTGCCCTTGTTGCGAGCACTCACATCCAAGGGGAGATGCTGAGTGCAAGGTAATGAGGTTGTTGCTGCAGCAGGTATAAGGGTATGTTTTTGGAAGCTCCTGCCTGCATGTGCATACTACATAAATCTTGTAGTCTGTTGCTCAAATTGTAATTCTTCTCTGCTGCTGTATAAAGAGAAAGCGTGATAAGATCACCACATGAATTGATAGGGTTATGCATGATGTGGACTTGTGAAGCAATTTCCTCTGGTTGTGCACTTGTTCTTTACTTGAACTTCCAAGATAAATGCCTGCCGATCTTGAATTTGCCGTGTCTTCTTAGTCTGACATGCAGAGTATTTCTTGTTTTCTGACAGTGCACATCACAAATCAGGGTAGGATGTTAGAGAACTAATCACTGTATAAGATGGGCTGCTTTCATCCCTAAGTGTTATAATCTCATTTAAAATCTCTTCTCAAAAAGAAACCAGGCCTAAAGGACCTAGATTGTCAGAAGTATCTGTGCTCCCAGTGAAAACCCTACCCTTCAGATGACTTTGGCATCCTCTAACATTTGCTGTTGAACTCTACAAATGCCTGAATTCGCTGAGCACAGCACTCCTGCAAAACCTGACATTGCCTGAAGCAGAGGCTCAAAGCCATGCTGAAGTCCCAGCGGCACTGAAGTGGACTCAGAATAGAGATTCCCTTTCCCTGCTGGTAGAGCCAAGTCATTCAGCTGTGCTGTGACTGCATGTGCCTCTACTGTTCCTGCATATCTGTCTCTCTTCAGGAACCCTGTGAGGCAGTGCTATTAGAACTGTTTCACTTTAACCCACACAGTTTCCACACAGTTGGAAACTCCATGGCCAGTGGATGTGAGAGCCACCTCTGACAACGGAGCTGGGTTTTCTGGAAATGGGGCTTCTTCTCACATCCTGTCCTGAGTTGCTGAGTGTCATCCAAACCCAAATGACTGTGTGTTATGGTACTGGGTGCCCTGGATAGTGTGTGGTCTCAGTTTTTTCATGGTGGGTTTTAGATATCTGACTCCAATAGGTGACTTCCAGGATAGGATCCCAAACAGAGGGAGAGAGCTAACTGAATGGAAAAGAAGGTTTGCCATTGAATCATTACCTTGAAACACTGAATTTCTTTTTCAGCCCACTCTAAAATTTTTTGTGTCTATGAAAATTATTATTATACCATTGAAATATCACCTGATAAGGGTAATGAATATTACTGAAATTGGATTTCTATGCCTTGTGTGTGCTATGTTAAACTTAGACCATTTGATCACTCAAGTTGGGTGATATGAATGTGGTAGCCTGGCTGGCAAAAGTTTGGGTGGGTGGATTTATTAAAAAAAAATCTGAAAAACTTCACGTTCAGTAAACGTGAATTCTGTCAAAAGAAGAGAATTCAAAGTGACAGTTGAAGAAGCTTTTATTTATTCCTATAATCAGTGTTTGGGACTGATTTTCTTTTACTATGACAATTTTTCTTCTACTAAATAAGGATAAGGGCTTTTTGTTTGTTTGTTTGTTTTTAATAGTCAGTGACTCTGCTATCCATTTTTCTATAACCAACAACTTAGTAGAGCAAAGAACTTTAGACAGTGAGTGACTTTTAGAGCTACTCATGGAATAGCTTATGGAGAAATAGACTCCTGGAGGACATCTTGTCCGGTCTGCTCCTCAAAGCAGGACCGACATCAAGTTTGGATTGCAGATTTAAACTACATACCATTAATTAATTATTTCAAATGTTTACTATATATGCTTGCAATACACATTATATGACATTCCAATACACACATCAATTTTATATAGCATATTAATAACAAGAAATTACATATGCCATGACTATGAAAGCAACTCATAATTCAGTCCACCCAAAATCCATTTTGACTGCTCTCCTGTTGGCCTTTCTTCCCTCGCTTTCAGAGGAGAGAGCCCAAACTGCCCAGGAGCTGAAGGAGAGTGTGACATTTTCATGTTGATAGTGCTGCAGTCTGAGCAAGTCACGCAGAGATGGGCTGTCTAATCCAGTTCCCTTCTTGTCCTGAGCCAAAGTGCTTTCGGCATCCCCCTAAATCGTTTACTGCACAGTGCCACAGCTTCAAGATTTGTTTCTCCTCAGAGCATAAGGGAACACAAACTTGTATTCTTACACAGTGCTTGTCCTTGCAAATTTCTGTGACTGCTCAGAGGACTGACACGTTTTACTTTTTTAAAGAGTTATAGTATAAAAAGGTAAAGAGTTGTCCTGACAGATGCACTAAGGAAGCAGGATACAGACTGATCATTCGTGATGCTTGCCTCTCTTTGGGTCATTAAGTCCAGGTGTCCCCTGGAGACCATCACCACTGTCACAGAAGGCTGTGCCCCCCCAAGCCCATCACACAGAGTCAGGTTAAACAGAGGGCTGCAGAGCAATCTGTTAATGGATGTGCCCTTTGGTTGTTCCTGGTCTGTAGGAAGTGCTCCAGAAACAGCTACCTTGGTTTTAGAAAGGAGGTTTCAGTTTGCCCAGGGAAGAGTTTCTAACTTATAGCAGTGGTTTTTTAAGGTGGATATTGCTTTTTTGTGACTGCTTTGTAGGTGATGTACACTGGCTGGAATGAAAATTGTTTACCCTTCATGGCTCGGCACAAGAGAGCCAGGCTGAGACGAGGCTCTTTTGAAAGCTCTTTGAATTTCTTGTTCCATTAACTGCAAACTGTAGACAACTACTATTTAATGATCATGACAATATAACCAGCTGATCCCAACAAAGCTTGTGGGTGATGAGAGCTGAAAACCACTAGAATTGATTTGCAGAGCTTCAATGTGGAAAGCAGGGCAGCACTGTGTTGTTTAGCAGCTGCAAGGCCACCAGCACTGCTCCTCCAAGTGTGTTTTACAGCTCAGTAGCCTCCTGAATACTCATTTCTGCAAAATGATTTGGACATTGACCAAAAGTGGGTTTTGGAAAGGTTTCCCTCCCCTGGAAAATGAATCATTTACTCTAGCTAGTGTGCAAACAACATGCATAACTGTAGGAAAGTCCTTCTCAGCTGCCCTTCCATCATAGAATTGCCCAGTTACAAACTGGGAGTAGGTCCTTGGGAATTGCCGTCTGAGGGAATGACTCTTGTGATGCTTAACTATAACTGTACAGCCACAATTCACAGTATCTGTTATAGAGGAGTACTCTAGCGACAATTCCACTCATATTTGTTTTCTCATGGAGGAAAAGGAAAGAAGGATATATGCTGGACAGTAAGATCAGTTTTGTAAGGAAAATGATTTACTATTAGTTTTTTCCTGAAAGGCACTACCATTTCTGAAAGTTGAGAGCATTTTTTTCACAGCTACATCTCAGCTTTGTAATATGTACTTACGATACATGAATTAAGCAAATAACTTCACCAATTCTATCCTTATTTAGTGGCACCTAATTATTTGCCTGTAAAGAAAGCAGTCAAAACAAATTTTTGGTTTGGTTTTATTCTGAATGTTGCAGCCACCAAATGAGATGTGAAATTACCACTTTACCTTTTGATGGAGGCAAAGACTCCTTTTGGTAAATGGTCACTATGAACTGTAATGTATTTGCAGAGAGATAAGACTACCTTAATGTCTGCTGCATCAGCTTGACCAGTCACTCTGGCTGGTTACTCAGCTGGCACAAATTACTGTATTAGAGCCAGGAAAGTTTTGTCAGCTGTGGTGATGGTGTAGGTCAGTATATGTAAATATACCCACAGATGCTTCACTTAAGGGACTGATAGAAAGGTGCACCAATTACTCTTAGTTGCTCATGGTGCTAGCAAGACATGAGCAGTATTGTGCTCCTGTGTTTCTCATTCAGGGTATGAATTTGACTGTAGTAGTGTAACCTGAGCATGAAATGCTATTTAAACACAGTGGTCCCATTACCCTGAGCATGTGAAGTCTGTAAAGAAACAGACAATTTTTCATGTTTCTCTGTGCAGTGTTTAATGTGCATTTAGAGTTACACAAATAGTAAGGAACAATAAAGATCAAAGGTAAGTGAATCTGAGGCCAAACTGCAAGCACTACATATACCTCATCTGACAGGCACTGAGATTTGGCCATAGAGAAGTAAATAGTTAAGGTTTTGAGGTGCAATTCAAATAAATTTTTTCTGAGGGTCACAGAAAAAAAACCCCAGTAATTTCTGGAGGATTTTACAGCTACTATAGATCAAAAATTATAATCTCTTTGTAGTGATGACAGGCTTGGAAAATGCTTTTTAGTAGAGGCATGCACCTTTTGGGTCATTGGTTGATAAGTAGAGGTAGTAGTGAGATTGCAAGTATTATAAAACACAAAAGGGATGAATGCTTAAAGCAACAAACAAAAAATATGTCCACAAACTCTGTTTTAGTAGTTTAAACCACTTAACACAGTACAAAGAACCACAGTGTGGGGTTTTTTGTTTTTAATTCCATCCCATTTACCTTCTTATTTTTGTCCTGGGCATTTTTAAGCAAGAAATCATACAGTGCAGTCACTATTCAAGCTATTTCACGCTTTGCTTCCTTCCTAGGTCTTGGATATTATCCTCTTGTCCTGACGAACCTGTTTCACAGCATTTTCTGAACTTCAGCTGAATGCAGAATTATTAAGGTATCACTTATTAAAAAAAGAAAAATTGTGTTTGTGTGTGGGGGGAAAGCACATTTCTGGTGAGAGAATTATCTGACCTCCTCTACATTTACTATATATAAAAATTCATTTAATTTATCTGCTCTGGTCTTATCTTCTATGAATGCTTCTTTTGTGCCTTGACCATTGATGGTTGTATAGTTTTTCTACCAGGCTTTTGGCAGTTTCGTAAAAGGTTTTATTATTACTTTTTTCTATCTTTTATAAGTTCTTTAAAGTCTTTGGCCTGCCTTGTTGTGTTTTTACATTTAACCTGCCAGAGCTCATTCTCTTCTATTTTCCTCATATGAACATGATGTCAACTTTTTAAAGGTCACCTTCTCCCTTCTGAAAACTCATCTAAAACACATGTAACTGATCAAAGCAACGATGCAGGAAGTTAAAGGTGAAGCCACTGCTGGCAAGTGAAAGTTGCATTGATAATGAGATATCCAGACAGGCAGGGAGAGCTGTGGGGTGGTGGTCGGTAACTGAGCTTCAAGCAGACTCAGAAAGCAGTTCAAAGCCTCTTTTTTTGCCTCTCTGTGGCAGCTCCTGCTTGGAAATGTGAATAAACTGCTGTTGCTTTTTGTTGTCCTGAACACAGTAGGGCAAAAATTGGCAATTGTAAATGAGCAGAATTGCAGCAAAAAGTCCCCTTTTATTCAGTTTTTCTTTCTCATGGACCCAAAGCCCTCAAAACTGGGCTATCCATTTGGGTCAAAAAAGAAGATATTAAAGCTGTCTCATGACACTTAATACCATGCTTAGAGAGATGCCATACATTGCAACTGTGATACACTAGAGTGAAGGAATGCTGATTTTGCCATGCAATAATCTAGTCTCAAGGAGAAAACATAAATAAAACAGTGTTATGTTGTATTATTACTAATTATATTCAAAATCTGGTTGCTCAATATGCTGAAAAGCTTTAAAGCAGAGCACGCACATTAGAAAAGTTAGCACAAATAAGTTCTGCTGAGACAAATATAGAGAACAATTCCTTTTTGCTTTTAATTCTGAAGTCTAGCGAGAATGTTTAAAAATAAGGTAGGGTTTATTTCAAGGAATAAAGTTTGACTCATCTGCATAAAAGAAAACAGACATCTTGATGTGACATGGCACCTGTACCTACAGCATCTACAGTTTTTATTCCACTTAGGAACAAATAGTGTAACAAAGCAGACTTTATTTTCAAATATTTTGAAAACTTGGAAATACCTACTTGGACATGATTAATGCAGATGGGACATTGTTTCATTTCAAGAAAAAAAAATTCAGACCAGCAATATCTCTCTACACGCAGGGCTTAAGAGTTGGTCTGTTACAGCTAAGTGTTTCAGCCAATTATTTCTCTGTGAACACCAGTTGTTCCACAGCTGTGCTGCATACATGGATTTTATTTCTGACTTTTAATTCCTTTCTCCATTGCAGCTTCAGGCTGGCCTGTAAAATTCAGTTCCATGTATTGTTAGGTGTGATGGGAGTCACACAGATTTGAAAATCCCCTTACAATAGTGCTTGGGTGATAATTAAGTTATGTGACTATTTCCCAATTGCCTTCATTTATTACACAGACTTTTTATGGATCACAACTGAAACTAGATAAAACTTTCTGGAATTGCATCTGTGACAAGAGGTGGTGGCTCTGCTGTCGTATAAAACACTGTAAAGTTAGGTTAATTGTGCTCTTTTACAACAATATGAAGCCATTCCCTTTACAGCACTGCTCCTTATAGCTCCTTGTAGTCTCACTGGCATAGTAGTCTCTGAGTTCTGTTGTTTTTAAAACTTTAAGTCACTATTTATTGGTTTGCTGGTGAGAGGAACAAAACAAAGGAACAATGCCATTGGTCAGCTGATGCAAAGTTATTCTTTTGCTCCTATTACAGATGTTATCATGAACTAGTTCTCCATTAAATATGTGGTGCCCAATCCTCCATCTACTGAAGGTGTGTCAGTAATTAAGGACCTGCTGATGCTTACAGTCTGTGGTGGTACCTCTGCTCTGCAAACCTCACAGTGTATGCTGGACTCATGGAATATGCTGAGCTGGAAGGGACCCATCAGGATCATTAAGTTTAACCCCCAGCCCTGCACAGGACACCCCAGAAGTCACACCATGTTAAGATAAATGTGTATTGCAGTGTTGTGGTTAATACTGTAGGGAATTAGCACAACAAAATTCAGTGAGTCACTATGAAAGTAGAATGTGATATATACTTTAAACAAAACTAGTCTTGCTCCCTTGAACTCAGATTTCATTCTTTGCCAAGACATATACCCAGACATATACCTTGTCAGCCAGGACAAGGGATGCTGGCTTCTGCATCCTCATCTCTCTTGTTTCCTTTGTGGCTGGCAGCAATCAAATGTATATTTGAATGTGTGCTTTATGCCCAATAGGTGTAGATGGTGTTTGCATTTCTTTCCTCTCGTTATTTTGCTTGAGAACTTGTAAGTCTTGGGCAACATTTTTGTGTTTTCTGGTTCTTTTTGCCTTACATTTTCTTTGTCATCTTGTCCCCTAATCATCAGACTGGCTTATTATTAATTTCTGGTCATTCAAATGAAAGGACAGTGTTCTGCAGCAATTAATCTGCATCACTTTCACACTCACATTTGCATTCGTGCTTTTTTCCATAGCAGTTGATATTTCTATTACAAATTCCCACTATCTGAAGCTATGCATCAGCATTTTTCAGAGAACAGCAGAACCAGAGAAACATGGGACCCCACATAAGCCTTTTTAAAGAAGGGGTGCAGAGGAACTAGGGATTAAAAAAACCCCAAACAACTGAGTCAGTTAAGGATCGACACTTAAGCAGGAATTACCAAAAGAGCTACCAATCCGAACCTATCTTCTCTATGTGTAGTAAAACACTGTGGTTTAGCTTTTCTATCAGAAATATTCATGTTTCTAACTGTCTTTTTTCTATTTTTATAATAATTCTGATCAGGGTTGAGATAATTTTTCTGACTCACATAGAGTTTAGCTCCACTTCTCCCACATGACTTCCCCATCTCTCCAGTCTGTTGTAAAAATGCTGTCTCTTCCAAAATGCTGCTGTTAAATTTACATTCCTTTAAACTCCTGACTTCTGGATTCCTACAACCTCTCCTGCAAGATTCTCCATCTCTCCAGTCTCTCCTAACACAATTTGTAAAGGAACACCTTATGAAAGCACAAGGAAATAATGTTTTGGGGTTGGTTTTGTTTTTTTGGATTTTTTTTAAATATATTTAAGTGGCCCTTTTAAGCATATTTTAAACTATGTAGTCAAAACCTTCACTAGAGCTAAACTTCAGAGCTTAATGGATCTAGCTCAGCTTAGTTTTATTACACAGTTCTTACAATTTCTGAAGCTCTCAACTTGAAGCCCCACTCTGAGCTCTCTACTGAGTTTGCTGTCTTCCCTAAGGGTCACTGTAAGGGATGGAACAATTAATAAAAATTTGCAAAGACACAAAAATCAAGAAATTCAAAATGAAAACTAATAAAACACTATGTAAAAAGTTCCATGTGTAGTTCCTAGGATATCTGGAAGCACTCAGATCTTGTAATGAGATATTTAATCATCAAGTAAGGTTTAAATATTTTTTTAAAAAAATCAAATACTATCTCTATCATACATTTGTCCTTAGCTTAAAAATTCTTGTTTTGGGAAATTAATTGCAAGACACTAAAGTCAGTTTCATTATTTGTGTCCAAGGCAGAAAATGAAAATCATAGCAGTTATACAGGAAAATCTCTCCTAGGATCTAATTTAACAAACTGATTCTTTTAAAGGATAATGACCAAAAAGTACATAATCCCATGCATGATTTCAATAAATTCTGACCAGGAAAAATCCATGCAGATAACAGCTTGGTCCTGAGAATCTTAACCTGGAACTTTCTGTCTCTTAACCTGATTTTTTTTTTAAATACTTTTTCCTTCCAAATTCTGCAGTAAGAGAATATACTTGGAACAGAAAGTACCTACATTTCATTTGCTCTAATTATGCATTGGGCTTGTTTGAAAGACTGATTTATACTTTTATCATTCCACAGTAGAGATCACCCTTACATTTCATGCAATTCTTTAATTAGCATTTTCCACTCTTACTTCCAAACAGTCATGGAACATATAAATTATTTTGATTAATACAGTGGTGATAGTGGAATATAGATACCATCATTTTTAGTTACAAAGCTCAGCTGGGGCATTAACATACGTGACTTTACATCATCAAATAGCTACAATGTCTTCATAATCTTTTTAGGTAGGAAAACTTAGGACTGCATATTTACAATAGCTTAACAAAGGTATTCCTTATAGGATTAGAGTGATCTGGTGCCCTTACAATACACACACTGCCCTCTGCACTGGTAGTTGGCCATATGTGGTCACACTGCCTCTTGACACAGCTACTGTATGTTGGTTTGACCACAGGAAATGTTTTGGCTCTCAGCTGTGTCACACTTAAGCACAGCTGTATGAGAGACCCTAAAGACGTGAGGCCAATGCTCTAGACAAAGAATCCTAACCCTTCTGTTGCTAGGATGTCAAAACTTTTTGAAAATCCCCCATCAAGCCAGTGAGGGTCTGCAGACAGATGCAGAACTCCTGTACTTCAAAAGCTGCTAGGTTATGTTGTCCTGGGTTTAAAAAATTGCAACCCAAGGGAGAGCTCTGCTCCCACCCCTCTCTACAGATTACCAAAAGACATTTTCCCACTGGCTTCCTTATGTAGCAGAAATTCTGTATCAGTCACGTGGTTCTTTTCCCAAACCCAAATAAAACCAAGGCAACAACACTTGAAACAAACTCCTCCACTGCCCAGCAATGACGGTGGCACAAAGCAGCAAGAACTGTAAAAAATGTGATACAGAGCTGTATCTAAGCTGTGTTTAGTACATTCAAATGCTCGATATGTACAATGGAGATTATACAGCAGGGTAAATTTATGCTTTATTTTGTTAGTAGAAATGCTACATCTTAACTTTTATTGGTTATCTGGGAACCTTGGGGTTAAATCTGATGTAAAGCCACTTTACTGAAGATTGGCAAGAAGATTTTCTGCTTCTAAAATTCTCAGTAAAAACTGGAATCAGAAGATCATTTTCTTCCATAACTATAAAGGAGCATCCAAACTCTTCTTAGTAAATTGCTTTTTAAACCTAGAATCCAAATTTCTTTAAAAGCTGGAAATCTCAGATACTTAGTTTGTCCTTAGTGCTAGCAGACCTTAGTGGCACCAAATATTTTTGGATTATTCTATAAGAGGGAGTAGTTGGAAAGTGTTCTGACAACTGCTTTTGCTTCTCATTTGCAACGCAGTAGGATCCAAATTGGGGAGGTTGAGACAGGAGCCTCATGATTGTTATTTGTCAGCCTTTTCTCCAGCTTTCAGTTCTGCAGGGAAGCTATTAGTTAACCATCCTGAGATCTCCTTTTTTGAAAGCCAAGAATCCTCCAAATGGAACTTTGTCCCTGGCTATTCACTTGAATGCTGGGGGAGGGAGAATTTATTCTCCCACTAGTTGTCTTCTATCCTGGACACATCTTCCTCTTGTGATATTTTCACTCTGGCAGATGTGACTATCAAAAAGCTAATTTGACTAAGCTGTCTTAACTTCATCCCAAAGGTATCACTCCATAAGTAAAGTTCCAATTCTGCCCATCCAAGCCTCTAATACTGAACAGTTTTATCTATTTCCCTATTAATTTCATTAAAGAATTTTCCTTTCCTGATTCTTGCTAGTGTTGCTGTCTGTAACTTTGAAAAATCTTTTTCTACAAAAGCTACAACCAGTTAACTCCTAGTGGACATGAATAAGGGATCAGAATATTACATAACAAATACAGATATTTTAAAAAATGTGATGGGACACAGTTGCAAAATATTACTCCAGAGTGTATAACTCAGTGGCCGAATGCTGTGGTGATATTGCACCTTGTGTCTCAAAAGTTCTCACAAATACCTATCTAATGTTCTCCCACCAAATTAACTCTGCTGCAGAACAGTGGCTGTGTGGCCTCCTTCTCCCAGGATGCTCATGAAGTGCCTGCCAGATGAGACAGCAAGACTTGACTCTGACCTATTCTCATGTTTTTCTGAAAAGATGGCTTTTATAATGTTGGATTGTCTTATTTTTTATTCCTAGTGCAAATTCAGGGATGTTTAGCTTTGTGCTAGAATGCAGATGTTCAGAATAAAAGTAGAGACAGCATAGATGGAGGTGGAGACTGCAGTGCTGTGATGCTCTACTTATACATGGACACAGCTACTGCTGGTGCTGCATGTGTTAGGGAATTTGGAAACACAACATGGAGGTGGGAGCCATCCTTTATGCTTGGAGAGCCAAGGGGCACAAAGGCCTCTGGTGGCAATTGTTGCCATGTTCGAGCTCATCTAAAAAGTACTTTTGAAGACATTATTTTGTAGTTCTTGTTAATATCTCTGTCCACTCCATGCAAAAAAAAAAAAAAAAGTAAAAAATGTCTTTCTTTGGTTGATTTCTCTGCTCAGTAAAGAGGGAAGGAATTTCCTTATTTATTTAAAGAAAGCCACCTGGCATTCCCATGTGCTGAGATTTCCTTCTTGCTGTGGTGTGATTTACCAGTCATCAATCCGGGTGACCATTGGAAAAATTTTCATCTTGTGTTTTTGTGAGCTGCTCCCTTTCCCAGTCCCAAAGCAGTTTATCTGCTCAGCAGAGATGTTGATTTAGAAGCACTCCTCCAAAAGTAGGAAAGAATTAGGTTTCCACAGAGCAGGGCTCTAAACTGTGATGTTATGTTACTGAAAACATCCTTAACAAATTCCAGTAAAATTGCTTGAAATCCTTTGTGTAGGGGAGGCAAATAACTTTTAGCCAATAACTAACAACTGTGATTCCTTTGCTTCTCAATGCTTCCATTATGCAAATTTACTTGACAAATAACTGATATGAATAATGCTTGCTCTGTAGATTTTCCAATAATTTCCAGTAATAAAAATATTCAATTTTTAACCTTTATTAAAAACAGAAGTTGCATGGAATTCACATTCTCCAGTTACACATAACTTTTAGAAATAAGCTGCCAGGTCAAGGGTTTTTGATTACAAAACCTATCGTGCCCAGCTCTTCTGCTTTAAAATAAATGTGTTACATCTGCTCCCTCTCTAGTTTGTAGTCAGGAACACTCCTGATTTGCCACTGCCTTTGCAGTCTCTAAGGAGTAACAAAATTATGGAGCAAAAAAGCTTTAAACATTCTGAAAGATTATTCTTAAAATGTGCTTAACTGCATTTGATCATTTCACTTCAAATGAAAGATACTATCAGCAGATATAAGCTGGTTGATAATTAGGCAAGAGGAAAAGAATGATGAAGTGATAATTAGGCATTGCACTTGGAGTAGAAAACCTAAATTAACATGTGCTAAGCAAAATTAGAGAATTTCTGATTCATGCTGATCCAGCACATTGATGCAAATGCTTTTGTTTCTGGCCTTTGACTGTATTTCAAGTTCCTCAATTATCTCCTAGTTTTCCTACAAAATTGCATCAGCTGCTGAAGTGAGAGCTGAAGACATGGCTGTGTCTTGCCACCAGACCTGAAGAGCTGCTGCTGTGCAGCCTGACCCTCTCCAAGGAGCCTTATCTCTCAGCAATTGCCTTTCCTTCAAATCTTTAAGCAAAAGGTCTTCTGCTCATGTAAAGCTGCATAATATTAAAGTAATTTAAATAACTTTATGCCACGTGAGGCTTAAAAAACACTGGGTGATAAAAAATTATTTTAAGCATGTAGTATTAAGTCAAACTTAAACCTCAAATGCACATCCAACAGAGAACATATTTAGTCTAAAGTCTGTCATTTTAAAAGAAAATGAAACCCGGTCTACATGGCTGAGCTTCAATGTGATAAGATAGGCTTTTTGCAGTGTACAATAAACTCTCCAGTCTGTGTACACTGGCGATTAAAATATCTACAGTATGATGAAATGTGATCTCATATCCTATTTGAGTGGCCAAGTCAAATTAGAGGCAATTAGGACTAATTTGGCTTCTTCCTGAAATCATAAATGTGCAGATGAAAGCTCTGATTAGAGAACAGGGCGTGTAGCTTTATTTGATTTTTGACTTTGAATGGCTAATGTGTTCTTACTTTTGAAGATCTGAACTACTGAAATGACATCAAAATAATAAAAACATCAAAGTTAAATTGATTTTTAAAGATTAAATGAATGAATTAAAGTGGAGAGGTATGGATTTTGTAAGAAATTAACAAGACCTATAGGTGTTTCAAAATATCTGAATGTCAAACTTTTTGTAATTATACCCTGTGATGTAAAATGCATTAAACAGAAGTTTCCCAAATTTTCAGGTCTTGATCTTGTAACCTGAGGAAGCAAAATAACTCTCAAATTTCTAACAGGGGTCCCTTTACACTAATGGGAAATTCCTTCTAGTCCTATGTCCCTGAGATTAATTGTATTTTTTTCTTAAAGAATAGTTTGAGTCTAACTTTTTCAGCTCTAGACTTCATGGCTCTAAAACTTCAGGCATTTGTTCAGCAAACAAAATACAGACATTCTTTTACAGACTCATTTTGAATATAGGTTTACATTTAGGCATAGCCTATTAAAAGAATTGTTTGTATTCTTCCAAGGCAAATTATTCACACATTCCTAAATATACAATGTATGTGTATGTATACATATATATGAGACTATGCCTGAGTCCTGGAGACAGAACACAATGAGCTCTTGTACATGTCATCTAGCCAGAGAGCAGAAAAAGAATGTAATATTTATAAATAAGTCTGGCTTTTCACTGTGGAAAAAGCTTGTCATAAGAAAAAAACCCCACAAACAAAACAGTTTAAAACCATGTCATAGTGCAGTGTCTGAGTTAAATGGCGAATTTCTGCCTGTTGAGCAGGTTGGTTGTTTAAGGTGAAGGAAGTTCTCTATATTTTTTTTTTAAAGCAGCTTAACTGAAGTAGCTCAACCCTTAGGTCTCCAGACATTCAGGTGAACTGCTGATCTTTCTCAAAGAGTTTTGACTTGTGTCTTGTAAATTTGAAACCTGTTACCTCTGCCCAAGTGAACTGATGAAGAGATACAGTAAAAAATTGTGGAGATAGTCTGTCTTCAAATGCCATTGGCATCTAGCAAGAGAACGTCTAGACAAACTACAAAGCAAATATAACTTATTTTTCAAAAAGAAAAATGGTTTAATAGCCCAAGCATTGATTTAACAGATAGGCCACTAGGAGGCTGTACTAGTGCAACTACATGGAGCAGTGCCACACTTTAGAAGGCACCAGTTTGGTCCATATGTTCCCTTATTATTAAGACAGGGCTGAAGGTGGTCAGACTGGTACCAGTTCTAGGGATGTTATTAATTGTGCCCAGAGATCCACCTCAGTCTAAGCAGGTTCAAAACACTTATTAAACTTTCTATTTGTGTTTTATCATCTAGTCTGAGTTGAGAACAGTCTCCATTTGTGGTATTGAATTCAGGTCATTGTGAAGAAAAGAATGTAAGGTTAGGACTGAAAGACAGGTACCTAAGTCTGTTGCTTTACTTCTAGGCAAATCCTAAATTTTAATATTTTTAAACACAATTTGCCTATGTTCCCTCTTTGGTAGGCAATATAGAGTCCTTAATCTTTCTTCATAAGTGTGGGAAAATTCTTATCTTCTGAAAACACAGGTTATGTTTTCATGTGATTTTATCATCACAGTTTGGTCAAGTTTTCATGATGCTTTATGTGAGCTGGTTCAGACAGTTTCTGCACATGGAGCCACTAAAGTCATTATTTCAATATTTGTTTATTCTGCTTAAGAGTAAAATTTGTGTTAGGTGTATGTCACACACATATGACAGTTCGCTTTTGCTCCTGGATTGTTATTGCTTGCTACTAGATTGTACCTTGATCAGAACGCTGCAGGACAGCATTTGCTCAAGCTGGTTTAAAAAGGAATAGTGAGGAAGGGAACAGAATAAACACTGCATAGAGATGGAGGAAGACAAGATGGATATGATGAGCATGTTTCAGGCAGAGCAGAAGAGAGGTGGCTTTTAGAGGCTTTAGCAACTTTTTCCTTTGAGGTGTGACATTAAGTCGTGTTACCCCCACAGCACTGAGTGCCTCCTAAGGGTTAAATACAGGGTCAAGAAAACACATAAAACTCATACAAATCTCAGATTAAATTATCCCTGTATTGAATACATTAGAGCTCATTTAATTCCCCTTTTTTATTTCCAACATCCATTTGACACCAAAAGTATGCATTTTTAAAGGCATGAATAATTTTTTCTATAAAACGGATCCCGGATGATCTGACTGTCTTATCTTTGCAATACCTTTGAGATGCTCATACAGAAAGTAGGGGTTACTTCAGAAGCTTTTTACATCAGTTAGGTCCAAAGAGAGCCCTAGTGCAAAAATAATGTGAAGAGACTCACACCAGTTTGTTGTCTGCTGTCTTCAGGGAACATAAGAAGCTCTGTGTGTGTGTGTGTATACGTATGCACAGCAGATGTGTAGCCTGCTACACAATTTTGAACTCTGTGTGTGAATTGCAAATATGTGTTCTGAGAGCGAGGAAACTTGGAAAGAATGAGGTCATTGCGCATAATAAATTCCCTATATGTTACTCTTCTGCCTTGCAGCCCACAAGAGAAACATTCAGAAAGGGTTACTTTATAATTTACATTCCTGTTGCCAAAACTGAAAAATGAAGCACAGATATGGTATGATGAGGAATGGCTGTTCATTTTCAGTGGAAGGGGGGAAAAAATGAGATACAACTGGCTGGAAATCAAATTTGGGCTTCATTAAATCAAATATATTTAAAGGAAATGAGACCAGAGGTAAGAACAAAAGAAAACTTAGATACAATATATTTTTTACTACCATCGGTAGCATCTGTGAGATGTCACAGGTGTTAAACTAGCCACAGGAGGGCTCTCCTGTTCTTCACTTGAAGAAATACATTAGTCAGAACTGTGAGAACTGCAGGGGAAAGAGCAAATTTATATTCCTGCAACAAGAGTATTGGGCATAGTGCCCTGGTTCACAGGGCATACTCCGCTTGCAAGTAACTATCATTTAAAATGTGGTATTAGCACAGTAACTGCATGCTTCACTTCTCCATACGAAAACAGTCATTAAAATACTGTCACAAGATCAGGCAGGAAGTGGGGAGGACTGCAAGCTGTAAAGAATTTCTCATATAGCTGGGCAGCGAGCATGGGCTGGTGTTTAGTCAGGAGGGAATGGTAATTACACATGGACATTTGTAGCTCTGGCCCCTTGCCGGCACGAGGATTAACCACACGCTGACATCTGGAGTTACACAGGCTCCCTGAGCTGTGCTGTGGGAAGAACAGCCTGTTAGAGGAAGTCTGGGGAAGAGCTCGGCGTGTTGGCAGCTCCTGCAGGATTTCTACTTAGGAGAGGCAGAAGGTCCCCAGGGGTGCTGATAGCAACTTACTGAAGTATCTGATTGCCTTCCAGCCCTGCAGTTAGTCTTGAAATAGCCTTAGGAAGTGGACAAGAAATAATAGCCTCATTTAACCAGCAAACTGAGCAGCCAGATTCAAAGAGAGATTAACACGCTCAGGTCCGGAATTGTGATCCAAATCTTTTGCCTGTTCCCTCCCAGCAACAGCCTGGTCATGGCAGCACCTAAATTCCCTGAGCGCCTTCACATTCTGTCTGCAGTTCTGAAAAATGCTATAGGCTATGCAGTATCCTTACTGGCCTCTGCATGAAAAACTAGACTCTGTAAGCAAAGCAGAGTGGCATTTCTGACTTCCCAAAGCAATATTCAGACCAGGATCCTACATCCTCCTTAACTGTTAATATTTTCTCTGTCTCAGTTTTGGCCTCTGATAGTCTTGTTTCTCAAAGAAGACAGAAACAATAGAATGGAGGGTAGCATGTGTCAGAAACTTTTCTAACAGGCAGCTTGGAGGCTCTTAGCTGTGCACCGTGGAGAATTTAGTGCATACAGACCAAATTGTGCATTTGATCTTAGGGCAGCAAAAGGTTTCAGAACCGCTCTAAGTAGCCGTACAGAAATTGATATTTGTATCCTCACAAAGAGCAGGTGAACATTTTCTGCTCATGGCTTGAGCAGGAGTAGTTGTGGACTACAATTTTAATCGTCTGTGGTAGCCCAGTGGCTACTAAGAACACTTATCTGTGCATATGGGAGAATTGAGTTCATCAGTCTCTCTGCTTTATCTTCCTAAAGAAATATCCTAATGCCAGTCTGAGTTTTGCTCTTGCTGACTTCCATTCTTGATGTAGCATTTATTCTTAAAACTGTCACCATGTGGGCAAGAATATAAAATTCAGGACTTAAAGATAAGCAAGAAGGAATTTGGTTCTGCAGGCAGAGGTTAAAGCAGTCCTTCGGGGTTTGGCTCAAAGTACCACTTGGCTTTGCTTTGTTAAAGGCTGTAAAAAATGAATTATGGTTCTGCCTCAGCTGAGATTGCACAGAAATGATGATCACTTTTCCCAAAGAGCTCTCCTAGGCTTTTTCCTTGTGAGAAACCTTGCCGGAAGTTTTTGCCTCCAACTAGGGAAAGAGCGTTTGGCTTGATGCAGGAAGGATTTTTGATTTTTTGATTTTCACATTTTGTAGATTTTAGGACCACAGTAGCTGTAGCAAAGTAGATTTTTAGTAGGTTAATATTTCTAGCAGTTTAAGTTTAATGTCTTTCTATCACTACCCCTGCCCCAGAATGGGGAGCTCAAATTCTTTTAGTTGTTTAGACTCTCTTCAAATTAAAGAGCTGAAGGATATCAGAAGGCCTGCAGAATGGGACCTAAAGATAAGAAAACAACCTTGGGACTCAGAACATTGGGAGAACTCCAGAAACCACAGGAAGAGGAGAATGATGAAGACAGAGGGTCTCACTGACCCCAGACCCAAATCCTAAGGGGTTGGAACAGGAGTGGGACCAGGGCTGGACTAAGAGATGTGTAAAGTAATGATTGGGTGAACCATATTATAAAAACCATAGAAACCAGTGTTTGGGAGTGCACATGCATGTCATCATGTATTCCTGTAGGCACTAGGCCTGATATTAAAGGACTTTTACTTTTTATCATATCCCATACTAACGTGGCTCAGAGTCCTTTTTTGTTGGGGTATCTCTCACGGCATCAGGCTGAATATGAAACCTCTGGAGAGGAAAGAAATGGATATGCAGTCCTGTGTTTTCTTACACTGGCTGTTGGCTGGCTTCAGGGAGTTTCCTGCTCAGTGGTTTTCTTGTATCCCTAACTTTTGGAGAACTCCAGTTTCTCTTGTCTTATACAGGAAAACCAGTTGCCCATCTAGGGATTTAGAGTTCACTTGAAATACTACACAATACAGTTTGTCTTTGAAGATTTTAGGTCTTTTACTAGGTTTAAGTCATTAGCACATGGATATTGTTATTACATAGGCATTATATCTGGTTTCTGGACATTTACCTAAACCCTGGCTTGTCCTTCCCACTCTTGCTATTTGGCTCCTTCCATGCCTTTGCTTCACTAACCAAAATGAGAATTAGCTTTTCTCTTACAGGAATTCCCTTTATGTTACTGTGCATTTCAAAAGCTTAATTCCCTAAAGATCAGAATTTGTAATATTGTCATTTTTTAAAAGCCTTTTCACAGAAAAGGAGCTCATTCATTCTTAAGTCGCTAGTGTGCAAAATACAGACTGCCACAGGAGTTTCAAAATATTACTGAAGGACTTTTCTTCTGGTAATCTTGCCATCAGAAAATGCCTGGATCAAAAAGATGCACAATCTAGATATTTTCATTCACTCTCTTTTCAGGTAGCATAATTTTCACTTGTCAGTCTAAATTTGGTTAGTGATTCTCTTTTGTGTGTCAGCACTTCAAAGTTCTTGTTTCCCATAACTGTTTTCCTTGCATTGGCCAAAGCTTTAAACCACTTTTCTTCTCTACCTTTTCAGTTTCTGGGTTGCCTTAATGAGACTTTCTATTTGTCACGACGCCTGAACTCCACAGACACAGTTCTCAGTTGAGCCTTTTTAGGGCCTTCATTATTGCACCAAACATTCAATTCCAAATCTGCACCTTTTCCAACGCATTCATTTTTTAAGCTTGTCTTTCATGATGTTGCAGTCCTACCTCCTTGTTGTTCAGTTGGGGTTCACTTGCTTTGACAGTAGTATTAGTCTTTCAAAGTAATCAGGTTTGGGCAATGTGTGACTATAATGGAGGCTGTGGAAAAAAGGAAAGGGAAGATGAGATTAGAAATGCTCTCTGTCTTATTTAAAAGGTTATATTGTGTTTCCTTTGCTGCTTCTGCTGTTCTAACTTCATGACCTAAGCAATATTGTTTGCTCCTAAGTGTTCATCTGGGGCAGTTTTAGCCTGCTAAATCCAAGTAGTCATTTTCACTGCCATACTTTTCTCTGCCAATTTACACATTTTGGGTTTCTGCCCACAGTCCTCTCTAAAATGACCTGACTACAAGTTTTAGTAATGTGAGGAGGTTTGTGTACCTCAGTTATGAGGAATGGGTATCATCTAATATGCCATTCACTGGAGCCTAATTTTGGCATTTAAGCTGTTTTTTAGAGTACTGTATTAAAGCGCCTAAAAGTCTTGCTTAATTTAACATAATCTGCTGCTTTTGTTTTTAGTGCTTGTGATGTTCTAGCTGTCTGGGTAAGCCTGAGGTCTGTGAAAGTGCAAACCATTCAGGGCTTGGATCACCTGCTGCTTGTGGCATGCCACACAAGCATTTATTTCCTTCTGCATCAGCTGCTTAGGCACAAAACTCTAGGAAAATAAAGCTGAAAAAAAGTCTGGCAAGTTATAGAGTCTGCTGCTCTCCCACTACATTCCTGACTGTCTCTTAGAAACTTCCTGTGATAAAGATGCTTTCAAAGTCATATATTCCAGTTCTTTAGTATTCTTAGCATTAAAAAGTCTTTTAGAAGTTCAATTAGATCTTCTTTCACTTCAGGTCAATAATTTCTTGTCCTCCCTGCTATAGCTATGGATAATAGACTGCTCTATTCCTTTTTGAAGGCCCAGCATGTCTGAAGACTCTGAAAAAACCTCAGTCTTCTCTTTATAAGAAATGATGCTACCTCTTTCCCAGATCAGGTTTTCTCATCATCTTTGGGATATTTAACCCACACACCCACTCTACCCTTGACTGTAAGAGGCATTGCTGTTCATGGAACAGAATACAGCCATGGGAAGGATCTCTTAGGTTAATACTCCAAGGCTTTTTCTTTGATAACTTGGTCACATTGACCTGCATATGGACTCATGTTCAGCTTGTGAACCAGTGTCATCCATAAGCAACCTATGCCTAACTATTTGTTTTGCAACCCATTAAGTTCATCAAAGTGAGAAAGCTTGCATTCAACCAAGCTCTCCTGGTTGTTTTCAATCACGATTTTCTGTTTTCCTTACTGGCTTTGCTACCTTCAGGTTTGATATCCATTCTCTATTTCTTTCTGTTGACTATATGGGACACCCAGATCAGCCACAGCTGTCCAAATTGGAGGTTCCTGAAGTCCAGTAAGGTAATTCTCACCTGAAAGATAAGCAGTTAAATTTAACCCACATAGGAGTAACTGAGAGCACAGTTATAGCTGAACAAGTCAGTGTAAGTACATGCCTGACCATTCCCTCCAAAAAAACAATCAATCAGGCAAAAGAACAACACATCAAAGTCAGCTGGTGTTCTACAGTCTGTCAAGTGGAGGCAAACACTTGGGCAGATCTGAGAAGATGCACTTTGTTTCTTACACAAAGCAGTCTTGCAAGGGCAGGGCTAAGAGGGATGACTGAGAAGATATTACAGACCATTCACTATGCAGGTCTCATAGATTGCCAAGGGGAGACTTTCAGATTCCTTTGTAATGGCAGGACAACAACTGCTGCTCTCAGATTCTTGTAGGTGCACTGGTAGCACCATGTCAGACACTTCAGCCTGTACTGGTTCAGTGAACACATAACCCCTCCTCCCTATGTTTCATTTCTCCAAACATGACATGGAGTTTCAGATTTCTGGCATAAATATTACATGACCCTCAGAAATTATTTATAACCAGTGCATTTGAATTCAGAACCAGCTGTAAAAATAAATGTCCAGTGCTTCAGAGGCAGTTTTACTTGTAGCAAATACAGATTAAATATGCATTTTGCCAGTTTATCACCTCTCAAAAAGCATAAGGAAAAAAGTGATAAATGAAATTATTAAGATTGAAGCATGATACCAAAGTGCCTGAGGTCTGCTTACTTGTAACTGTATATAAGTAATCAAAAGAATGGGTAACAAGATAAAGACCCTCACTAGGCCTCCATTTCTAAACAGGGATTTTTGAATCTTCTATTGAGATGGGCATTGGTAAAGATGATACTTTGCAGAATTTGGAAGGAAAAAATTAACCAGTAAACTCCATGTCCTCAAGCTGAGACTGATGTTCTTTTGACTACAGCAATTCCTTGAAAGGGTGAAGGAAAATACTCAATTAAAATAGTAAAAATAGGAAAATACTCTAGAAAAATAATAAAAATACTCAAGAAAAATAGTAAAAAATACATTTGTCTATTTGAATTCATTATGGTCCTGCCAAGATCAGCAAGTAATGTGCCAGACTGGGAACAAGTAAACCATGTGCTGCAGAAACTTTTTATTGTCCTAAAATCACCAAAGATATCAAATTAGACATTGGGGGAAAACTCCCTGCACAAGAGAACATCCTTTCAGACTGTGACAAAGTTGGAGACATCAGTGGGCAAAGCACAGGGAAGAGGGGAAAAAGAGATTGCAAAGTACTGTGTTGTGCTTTGAGGTTGTACAGGGTTATGAGAAGAAAAGCAGACTGCTGCACTAGTGCCTGGCAAATATTGTAAGTGTTCCAGTAATTATAATTCAAATGTAGTTTTACTCTTTTTTTCTCAGTCTTAAGAGAAAAATAGTCAGGAAAAAAATTGACAGTTTTGGATCTTTATTTGACATAAACAGCTGTAAGGCACTGTTCGCTCCATATTTTCTTGAGGAGGACTTATTACAGGACATTTTTTAATTCTATTGGGATAAGGTTGTTTACAAAAATTAAAAATAAAAAATACTGCTGTTAAAGCACTACCCATTATTTAAGGCTGCAAACCCTTTCCTGTTCTGGAGTCATATGACTAGTTAATTCATCTCTGGGCACAGCATTAACCGTTGGTGCCAACCTGAAGGAGGAATATGGTGTATTTGAAACTACTCTGAAAAAAAGCACAAAAACTCCAAGAAAGAAAAATGATCTCATCGTTTGGAGAAGGAGATGCATGAAAAGCTGAATTTCAGGATAACTCTAGTCTTTACATTTAAAGGCTTTCATGGCTGAGGATGTGTACAAGGCACTTTGAGTAGCTCCACACTGTTTTCTTTCAGAATATGTTTCAAAATACCATGCTGTATACACTATTCCATTCTGTGTGTTGTCTTTTATGTAGTCATCTCAAATGAAGCTTCAGCACTCATGAAGCAACTGAGAAACTCTGTTCTGACACCCACATTCTGGCCTCAGTCTGGAGAAGTATTCTCATCATATAAAACCAGAGGCTCAGTGTCCTTCAAGATAGATGGGAGAAACTCAAAGAGAGTCCAGAGGGGAGAAATAACAGGCAGGTTCACAGAAAACACATCATCTGAAGGGAGGGTGAATACCTTCTTGAACCAGATAAGGGAAAATGAAAAGCAGTTTAATTGTGAGGGTCATCTGTAAAGAGAGATAGAATTAGACTTACAGAATAATTCAGGATGAGGGGGCCCTCAGAAGGTCTGTAATCCAACTTCTCCCTCAAAGCAGGGACAATGATGGATTCAGACCAAGTTGCTCAGGATTTTGAACAGTCTGGTCCTGAAAATGTCCAAGAAGGGGGAGAGTGCAACTTTACCCAATCCATGATGGTCCTCCTAGTGAAAATACTGTCCTGATGTCCAGATAAAACCTCTTCTGTTCCTGTCTCTCTGTTTTTGACTACTACCTCCTTCCATGCAGCTCAGTAAAGAGCCTGGTTCCATCTTCTCTGTAAGTTTCCCACAGGTATTCAAAGGCTGTTATTAAGTTCTGTTAAAGCCTCAACCAGCTAATCTCCCCAAACATACGACTGAAAAAAGCCATTGGAAGGCTTAAGTTCAACAGAAGTGAGCACTGAGAGGCTTGAGAATGGAAATATTGTCACCCTTCTCTGTCATTGGAGGTTAATAAGAATGAATTAGAAAAATGTGTAGTTATCCATTCATAGTGTGGAAATGCCAGGGGATGCTTGATGATCTCTCAAGGTGCCTTCCAGCCTTGTTTTCTGCTGTTTTGATTCAATGTTAGAAGAGCAAGTGAATGCAAGCTCTAGTCCTGGCTTAGGGCCACAGAGCTACATACATCATAAGACTGAGCATTAGGTGTATAATAAATCTCAGTACTTATTAATATTTCAGGAAGTTATGAATGCCTGAAAAAACCAGGGAAATGCAATGGAAATAATATTGTATCCTGGATTATCACAGCGTTAGCAGAAGTCTATTCTGCTTATGTCTAGTCACTTGAAAGAAACTGAATATGGCACCTTTTAGTTTTTTAAAGGTCAAGGAACAGGTCTAACAATAATGGACCCTTAAAAGAATCAGTCACCTCTACTACCATTTGGCCTTAACTCTTTTTATTTAATAATTTCTTTTTAATACTATTTGTCTGTACGTCTAAGTATCTATGCGGAAGAGGTTGCTAATTATATTACTACAGATACAGTATTGCTAGAGACACAAAAGCTGTGGAAATAAGGATTTAGAAAGGTTGTCAAGCATGAAGTTACTAAAACAAAAAAAGAAGAAGTCAGATTTGCTTGATTCATGCTGTTCCAAACTATGCAGGAATAAAAAGTCTCCCCCGGAAAATAGCGAACCAAATTCTTAGACCTCTCTCTTTGCCACTTAGGTTTTTTAGTTGTAGGCACAAAAGCACACCAAATTAGTGGCTACTCCTGAAAATTTTACCTTTCAGCTACTCTGTAGGAGGACACTTGACAAAGACAGACAAGAGTTAAGGGGAAAACCAGCCCTGAGCACTCCAACACATCACCCACCCACTCCACACTAGGTACCCTGTGTATATGTCTGAAGTGGTATGAAAGCAGCATGCAGCAAAAAAATAATCCCAGCATAGCTCTGTGTGTCTTCAGACAGCAGGGACCCCTTTCTGACCTATTCAGTGTGGAACGTTGTTCATGGACTCTATTTTTGAAATCCTTCATTGTTCTTTTCAAATCTCCATTGTATTCTTACAAAAGAAACATGTTTCCCTCAACAAGGTTTTGATACCCAGTGAAGAACACCCACCTATTCTCTGTGTTCGTTTCTGCTCTGCTGCCACAACCTGCTGATTGCAGAGAGAGCATTTCACTTCCATTACATTTTAAATAAAATCATAGGCTGGCTACACAGGCAATCCATTAGCGTTATGCAGCCTAGTCAAAGTTAATTATAGGTTTTAGACTTCAGAAAGCTGGGTCAAAATTCTCCATTTTTCAGTGGAAAGCTGTGTCATTTAAATCCTCTCTTCTGTGCGCCACTCATTCACAGTTCTGCTGCTCAAAACGTGGTAGCGACTCTTCTGTGGTAAGTGAGCATCTTTTTCAGTTCGTGCCCAGAACAGAACCTAAAGCAAAAATGTCATTAAGCAGAGTTCACTCTGCAGATGAATGATTTGTTTCACAGTATGTTGGTGTGAAGTGGAAAACACCTTGTGAAGTTGAAGCTTGTAATGCTGTCTAAGAGGCAGAACTGTGAAGGAGAAAGTGAGGTGGTGGAGTCTGTTTGGAAATAATGTTTATTTCAGTGTTTAAGGGTTTTTCCAGAGCAAAGCTTGAGTTTGGGAGCAGAGCCGGGAAGGGATGTTTATTGCAAATGTAAGCTTTTCAAATGGGAATGGAAATTTTATGTAAAACTGTTTAGTCAACTGTCACTTTGTGTTAAGCTTAAAAAAAAATCACAAGCACAATGTTTTGCTTTTTACAAATAGTTTCTATCATGTCATTTAAGGAACTGATCTGTAAAAACCTTGATACTGCAGGTTTTCCTTTTTATGCTCTGTTGGGAGGGCACCAGCCAAGGCCCCAGTACTCCTGTTGGCACAGAGGAGGTCCCGATCCCCCAGAAGAGGGAGGGAGTCACAGAGTGCATGGCTTCTACCACTCGCCAGTCCTCCAGAACTGTGGAGGGGGCTGTGTTTGGACAAAGGATGTATCCTCTTGTCTGGCTGTGTTTGGCAGGGAAAGTCCTTCTGACTGCTGCCCTAACTGGAGAAGCTCCCAGGGCAGCCTTGATGTAGGCTGCTTGGGAAGTGGCAAGGAGTCTGCCTTGCTCAGGACAAGAGTGTGGCAGTCTGGTGCTGCCTCTCACCTCAATTCCTCTTAAAGTATAAGGCAATCACAAGGGGAGGAGAAGACCATGAAGCACAGGATAACTCTTTCTCCTCAAGAAACCTGCAGTGAGAATTTTTAAGATAGTCTGGAAGCTTTCAATTATTTATTTTTTATTATTATTTATAGTCATTTCCATGTAGCAGAATCCTAAACCACAAATGATTCAAGGGGACGAGATAAGAGAAGTTGTCCTTTTCTGGCAATATTTTAAAGTGTTCTAACTGATAGGAGCAAATAGCAGGAAGTTTTGCTGAAGATCATGAAGGATTCCAGTGAAATTCTGAGTACTGAAGCCAGGAGAATTTTGGTGGGCTGATTCCTTGTGGAACTGACTGCAGAGCTCTGTCAGTCAAGAACAGAAGTCACTGTTGCGGCATCTTATCACCTGTTTCTGAATTACTTTTTTTCCTTTATAGTACAACAATGATTTTATAATAAAATGAGGGGGCCCTCACTCAGGAGACATTTAAGTGACAATGTTAAGACATTTGGGTCAGATGTCTGCATTATTGCCTAAATACAGGTTGGTCAAGGTAGTTGAGTTTGCCTCAGTGTTACACTTGGTTTCCCACTAAATTCCTCTCAGACTATTATTTGATCATGAAAGCTCAGAATAGTGATAGAGGAGACATACAGTGAAGTAGAAGTAGGAGTCAAACCTCATTCAGCTTGAGTAGAAGGCCACAGCACAATGGTTTAATATCCAAAATCTTATAAGCTGCTAAGTCAGTTGGAGGATTTTAGTGGTCAGTCTTTGAGGACATGTAGTGCTACTGGTGTTGATGTCTTCTAAAACACTCTAAAATGGTAAAACCTCTATCAGAATGTAGTAAGAAAAAAATAAAATCAGGATATAAGTGGTATCAATGGTCACTCTGTACCTATATAAGACCGAGTCCTCTCACACTTAAATTCCTAAACTTTGTGGAAAATAAACCACTCAGGTTGTGGCAGAGTGAGTGCTTAACTATGAGCATGGTCTCTTACGAAATAACTCATATGCTTAAATGTTTCAGTAGATCAGCACCTCTACCTTAGACAGTCTTTCTTTGATGGTACCATATGCATAACAGAAGATTAGGAAAAGGATGGGTTTACATGTGTCACTGTAGAGATAAATAGAACATTATTTGGGTGACTTTTTTATGGCTCATCTTTAGAGTGACAACTATTTGAAAGTAATTTAACATTGTTTCATTAAATGTTAATGATATTTCTACTTTAAGAGTTGAATACAACACAGATTTTGCCAGAAATACAAATCTAACCTTCATTTTCTTTAATTGTTCTGCTACAGCAATTTCCTGTGAAACTATTAAGCCATAAGCTAGCTTTTATTGAACAGAAGTCTGCATTAAGGCAAGCCTAACACAATCCAATTTAAAAGGTTATTTATTATCTAATGTATCAATGTCTTTAGCAAAAGTAGTTTTTTGTTTGTGCATTTAATTATTACTTTTAAATTTCAAAACAAGTGTTGTCTCACAATTTAGAAACACAAAAGGCTATTTTACTTGATCTCCAGTCACACATTAAATCCTAATTATGGAGGTACTTCCCTCTAGTGGACAATAAGTTATTTTGATTGCAGTATTTTTCAGACCCACTGCAAATTGTATCAGCATTTAGGTAAGAGCATGTCTTTAAAATGCCACAGAGTGGGAGTTGAGATGAGCAGGGAGGGTAGTTGAGGAGGACGATATCTGAGAGATGGCTCAGGACTGGTGCCACTGGGCATAGCCAGTATGTGGGCTGTGAGAGCAGGTGATCTCAAGGTGCCACTGTTTGCAATTGCTACAGGGTTAGTCAGGATAGCCAGAACAAAGCTGTCCAAGACACTGCAGTAAGCTCTAGTGATGCCATAGGACAATAGGGAGGTTTCAATATTGATAAATGCAAATTAGTGTACCTGAGTTAAAATAATAGGCTCTGTATTAGCTCTTGTCTGTCAGGGAAAGATCTTGGTGCCACAGTGATCTTAGTGTTTGTTCTCCAAAAATATCATCAGTGGTAGAAAAGGTAAACTAAATGCTAGAAACAAATAAAATAATGGAATTTAAAAGAAATATCATGCCCATGTATGAAGCACTTATGACATTATAGGAGGGTGGTGTGGATAAAGCCCTCTATAGGCAGATAGCAGTGGCCTCACACTTGCAAGCCCTCATACTCATGGGAGATTTCAACCACCCTGATATCTGTTGGAGGGGCAACACAGAAGGGCACAAGAAATCCTAGAGGTTCCTTGAATGTGTCAATGACAATTTGTTAGTCAAGTGATTGAGGAGCCAACAAGGAGAGGTGCCATGCTGGATCTCGTGCTTGCCAACAGGGAGCAGCTGGTGAGGAATGTAGTGCTCCAAGGCAGCCTTGGCTGCAGTGGCCATGAGATGGTGGAATTCAAGGTCCTTGGGACAGCGAGGACAGCA
>JAOXXN010000446.1:23740557-23753231 GCA_026770055.1 Myrmophylax atrothorax
ATCAAATCTGAGGTGTCATGATGTGCTACTGCCAGTTTGTCCTTAATCCAGGTTGTTGGGGACTCACTCTCTTGTCAAAACACACAGTCTCTTATATTAAACCCTATACCTGGAATTCCATTCAGCTTCAGCTCTCTTTTTCCTTGAAGATTATTGATCTTTGAGATTGACACACTTCTCTGGAAGTGATTTTGCTTCTCTGCCTTCCACCTTCTGAAAATGCTCATATGTCTTTAGGCAGCACAATTGTGATCTCTTGTATTTGACTAAATTATTAGGAAAGCATTAATTTATGAATGAGAAAATGTGGAAATCTCATTGAGAATTTTTTTCCATATGAAGCTTATATTTTATATTTATGTGTAAGCCACCAACTGCTCTGCTACAAAACTGTAAATACAGTTGATGCATGTAGTTCATTACTGGATTAGGCTCTCATTCAAAAGCAAAAACTTATGTGACTCACTATTTGGAGGTGAGAGTGAGCTTGTGGCAACTGAATTCAAACAATGAATTATTTGCTATATTCTTTAACAAAAATTGTTACCTCTGTGCCTGATGGGTAGAGCCCACACCATCATAAAATCAGCAAACATACCAGATCTTAGAGCATTGCATAATGTACCATTAGCACAAGGAACACTGTGCTCATCAGATGTAAAAAATCACAATTAAAAAGACTTCAAGAAATAACACAATTATGCTTTGGAAATGTCAGCAGAACCATTATAGTTAGGAGCAAAAACAGCATGGTGGGATGATTTCTGCTCTGTCTGGATTAGTTAATTTGTGATAAAAGAATTAAGGCTTTGCTCTTTAGCGTCAATAAAGGGGAGAAGGTCTACAACATGTCAGTGCAATAGCCTTCATAAGGAAGACAGGTCAGGGTGCTTTTTCCATTGTGGTACTCAAATTCAAGTAATGAAATCTCATAAGGCACAAACTGTCCTCTGCTTGGAACATCATCATGTTCTATGACAAGTCTAAGACAAGTTGAAAGGGAGAAGTTGAAGATGAGGTGTCAGTATGTTACTAATACTGTTGAAATCTATGAATCATTAGCAACAGATGTAAAGTAAATGAAAAGTTGTCTGTAAATTCCATGAGTGAAATTGAACAGCCAGTCTAGTGGTTTTACATTGGATTTCTACCCATGTTGCTCATAGAGAACTATGGTGCAAAGATGTTAAGCTCTTCAAGAAACTGTTTCTAAAGAAAAGTATATAAGTAAATGAAATTAATAATGAAGTAAATTTTACTAAAGCTAGCTCAGTCATAAACTTAGAGAAATGTAAATATAGCTTTGATTGGGACTTACAAGTTAATCTTTGTTAAAGACACTTCTAGGGCTCAGTACCAGTGACATAAATCAATTCAGAGCCACAAAAATCAGCACCATTGTGCCAATGGAGTTTGCATTAACAGAAACTAGATGCACAGGAAGAAAAGGAAACTTTATTTTGAGTATGACACAAAAGGAAGAATGTGAATTGCCTGCTTATCTTCGTCTATTACATTGAAAATGCTTGAAATGCATTTAAAACAAGAAATCAAAATGCACAGTTTTCTTGAACATAATAGTTTTTCTCCACTTAATTATTGCACATATATCTCTCTTTTGCTACTGGATAATGTCATGTGCTTCCCAGAATAGATCAGAAATGAAACTGCATTAAGGGCCTTATGCTGGAGAGAACTCTTAAAGAACTGAATTGCACATGACTGGTGGCATTGTTGTTTGGCTCACACAAAACATGCCCTCCACATTCTCAGACAAAAACACAGCAGTGCCCTTTTAAGAATATTCAAGGATATATTGAAAACAAGCTATTGGAATAAGTCTGTTAAAAAAATAAAAAAGAATAAAAGCACACTTTTTTAAAACTCTGCATTGTATTTCATCTATTTAGTGTGGAGACTCTGTAAAGTATAGAAGAGGTCATTTCCCCATGGGTGATGGAACCAATTCTGTTTTAAATTTTTATCTGCTGCTTATTTCTGGATCATCTGAACTTTCTAAGTTCTGTGAAGCTACAGGCCAAACTCCCCCCTTTCAGTAAACGGAAACCTTTCATAATTCAATCATTAACCACTTTCTTTGAGTGCTCTATTCTCTCTCCAAGTTCTGCTGTGTAATACCACCTTTGCCATAAAGCCTTTCCAAATGAAATGTCTGGTTGAGGTGAAGAAGAAAGCAACGTCAAGGAAAAGCAGAAAGAAAGTTCCCAGACAAGTCCTCTCAAGTGACCTGGCAGGTTAAAGGAAAATGAACATTACAAGAACTGAGCTACAAAAAGTATAACACACATAGATATCTAAGCTAGACAGAGACTTCCCAGCTGGGGTACAGATGGTTCCAGCAGTTCAGCTGAATCTATTCACATGACTTCAAGTAGCTTCAGAGTTCTGTAGGCTATATCTTGAGCTTTTTAAAGTAAAACATGTGTGAGCTTATATATGTGTCTTTTCGGTCATTGCTGTATTTTTAGGTACAAAGGAGTAGGGAAATTGAGCAAACTAAAAAGAGAGTAGGTTTAGATGGACTATAAGGAAAAGAGTCTTTACTGTGAAGGTGGTGAGACATTGGAACAGCTTGGCCAAAGAAGTGGTGGACGCCCCATCACTGGAAGTGTTCAAGGCCAGATTGCCTGGAACTCTGAGCAACCTGGTCTAATGGGAGATGTCCCTACCCATGGCAGGAAACTGAATGATCTTTGACAGTCCTTCCAAGCCAGACCATTCTGTGATTTTATGGAAACACAAGGAACAAATTCAGGATGGTCACTAAAGCCAGCAGCTTTCCCTGCCCTGGCAGCATCCCCTGCCCTGGCAGCTGAATTAGTGGCAGGGTTGCCCATCCAAGCCTGCACTGCATTTGTTGCTGTGTGTAACAGTGGGCAACATGTCAGTAAAATATTGTCATTGCTCCAAGACCTCAACTGAACAAATAGTTCTGAGTCAGCTCCTTGTAGGGATTTCTAATAGAGTTTGCAATGATGGTGCACTTTCAAGCCAAAAAGAATCCTTTATTTTGATCTTTTTTTCTCTTCTAGAGGTGTTGTCTTGCCTGTTTTGAATTCTTAGCCATTTTTATAGACTTTCTTAGAAGATAATGGTTAATCTACATGCAGTGCTTATTTTTGCATATATGTGTCTTTGGAGCTTTGTTTTTCTTGCCTTGAATCCCCAAATTTGACATTTTTTTTGTAACTGCTTTTTTAACTTTTATAGGAATCTAAGCTCAGATGTTAACCTCTATCATTGTATTTGAAAATGGCAATTCAACTCAACATCTTTTTTCAGTATTAGTTTGAATAAAATTAGGAAAAGGGATGGAAATTTTTTAATGTACTTCTTAAAAATTACCAAAAATAGCAACAGGATTTACAAGTTCTTTGCCATCAAGTAGATTTTCTGCAGCTTTCCCCCTTTGATGTGTGTCTTGATGGTTGGGTTTGTTGTCTGGGGTTTTTTTTAATCTTCTGCTGTATGTTTATTTAATACTGTGGTGGGTTGACCTTGGCACCAGGTGCCCACCAAGCCATTCTATCACTCTCCTTCCCAGCCAGACAGGGGAGAGTGAAAAAGATGGAAAATGACTTGCAGGTTGAGATAGGCAGTTTGCTAAAGCAAAAGAGAAAGTTTGTGTACACACAAGCTGAGAGGAGAATAACAAGGTTTATTCTCTACTTCCCATCAGTAAGTGATGTCTGGCCACTTCCTGGAAGCAGGGTTCCAGCATGCATAGGGGTTTCTCAGCAGGCAAACATAAATAATGAGTGCTCTCCCCTCCTCCTCTCCTTAGCTCTTATATCTGAGCTGCTGTCAGATGGTATGGAATATCCCTTTGGTCAGTTTGGGTCAGCTGGTGTACTCTTGTCCTCTTCCAGGATCTTGCCTTCAACTGGGTAGTTGGGAGGATGCTGTGCCAGCCCTGCTCAGCAGTGGCCAAAACACTGGTGTGTTATCAACACCTTTCTAGCTACCAATGCAAAGCACAACACTATGACGGGCTGCTGGGGAGAAATGAACTCCATCTCAGACAGACCCAAGACATTTTAAAAAAATGCTTGGAAGGCAGCATTAGCCACCCTAATGAGGATTTGAATGATTTAGATGTCTGTGATGTTGAAAAGATAATAGATACCTATGTATATTACCTTTTTGAATTCATTGTGCATTAAAGTGCTGAAACTTGCTTTGAGTCTTACTTGATTATTTGGTGGTTTTCTTCATTTAAAAGTTCTACTCATTACAAGTTTTAATAGGTTTTCTGATTTCAATTAAAAAACAACAAAGCCAAGGACTAAAGAGAGACAGCATTCTGGGTAGAATTTCTAAAGGCTGTAACCATACATCTACATGCAGTTACTCAAAAAACTACAGTATATAGTGAGGGTATCTAAGATACCTATATAATCATTCATGTACCATGTTGCTGTCACAGTGCATAAATAAATAATAACAAAAAATTGGAAAGAACACACAGGGGATAGGCACCTGTCCCATATGAGAGGATGCATTAAAAGTTGTTCCAGTTTGTCTAGACCTGGTAGCCCTAGCTGTCAAAGGTTTTAATTCCATAAAAAGGGGAGTTGCAGCTGCACAATTTAGCCAAAAGTTAATATATTTGGGCAAATAGCATTATTACCTCTGAATTTGAATTGGATTAATATCATAATTGTTTCTCCAGGAAGGAAGGAAGGCATTAAGATTAAATGTTAATGCTTGGAGTAAAACATCAGATCTGCTGCAGTTTTACCCCTAATGTGTGGGATTCACAATTCCCTTGTACATATGCAGACACATTCCTTATATACTTCTTAAATTCCATATGAATAACTTTCAAATCCACTGCCAGCCCCTAAACTGCCCTATTAACTATGAAAAGTGCTGAAATACCATGGTGATAGCCACAGAATAAGAAACCTCACATTTCCCACATGCTCCTTGCCAACTATTAGATCCCTATTATGCACAAAACTAACTCATTCATTTTTGTGCAAATGTTTTATCATCTTACAGCATAGGAAAGTCTGTCCTGGATATTGTTTTTATGCAACTGAATATTCTAGAGTTCCCTTGTGCCTCTGAAAGCACAAACCAAACATAAAGAGCTAGTGCATGAGAAGAAAATGTGGACAAGGTCAGAGAAATGAATTTTGTGATATATTGCCCTCAGCTCGATGTGCAACTAGGAATTACTCTCAATGTATATTACATGCAGAAATATGAATTAATTTCTTTCTGCATTTTACATTCTGCTTGATAACTCCCCTGCCTCCTCCACTGGAAAATGCTGCCTTTCCCTTTGAATTCTACATTCCCCAGCATTCTTTTAGCTAGAATAGACCCCTGTGGTGACTGCTACCTTCTTAACTTCAGGAGGCACTGGAAACAAAGAGGGTTGTTTCCCTGGCTACCTCAGAGCTGGGTCCAAGGAAGTTATTGTGCCCTCCATGATCCACAGTAAGTACGGACAGCACAGCACAGAAAGGAGCACCAACATGCAGAGGTGTCCTCTGAGCCACAATCTCCCCTTGGTGCCATCTCATGGTACAGTGCAGCAGTATGCACTGGGAAAGGTCATGCTGAAAGCAGCAAGACTAGATAAGCATGGTGTTCTGTCCCCCACCAGAGAAACCTTTACCCGCATTATTCCCAGTTCCCTCAGTGATAAAACAACTGTGAGCTGTGTTTGTGAGCCATCCTTCATTCTGCACTGTGGATATGACACTAAAATTGTGTTTTCAACAGTATGGTGCCAATTTTTCTAGAGATATCTATGTCTATATTAGCAAGTAGGACAGTGCAATAGAAGCAGATCTATGGAACAAAACAGTTGGTGCTGCGGATGCAGCTCCCACACTCCATGTATTCATGGAGGCGTTGGGGTGGAAAGGGTAACTCAGACCAGCTCTTGGCTGGTCTGGTGGGCTGGCTGCCTCTGATGTCTTTCAGCTCAGCACAGATCCGGAAAAAGCCAGGTTTGCATGCTCTGAGACAGCTTCACCAGGTGAGACACAGCATAAGAAATGGGCGTGGATGACATAAATATTAATATACATCAGCTCCCACTTTAGCAGCAAGGTATATTTTCAAAAAACCTAAACGCATGCAATGTTGGAATTGTCTGAAGGAATGATCAGTTAGCATCAGCACATGAATGCAGATAGAAAACTTAGTCTCACCTAGCAGCTTAGATAGTCAGGAAAACTTGACCCTAATTGCAGCACTGGCCATCTGAATACACAGCCCTAAATCTTAAGGATCTGGTCTGCAAATGTTCTGGTTCAGCTGCTAATTTTTGATGTGGGGTGATGTCATTTAGTGATGCCAGCTCTTAGGCTTTTATTGCACATCTTGTGGTTTCATCATCCTCCATAAACTCAAGGTTCAAGAGTCATGAGACAAGCAGAACCTCTTCCTCATTTATGAAACAAGTTCCAAAGCATACATTTTTAAGAATTTGTAAGTTTTTCCCATTAATTGAAAGATATCATTGTATTTTTGAACATTTTATCAATAGTATTGAGTATTCTTCAACCAACCATTTGTCTTTTCTTTGCTCTTTTGTGCACTTACTGACTCTCAGTCTGATTAAGAGCTTACTAAAGAGGGCACTTCCCTACCATTAACAAAGGCGGATGAAGCAAACATTCCTTTTGTTCTTTTTGGGAAGCAAACCTGATGACAGCAAAGGTTTCTTTGATAAGAACACACTTCTTTGAAAAGAAAACATATGGGGTTTTCTTCCCTTTGTGCAGTCATACAGACCAGGAGCAAATCTGTTTCTTTGACCGCAGTTTGTAACCTATGTAATTGTGCACTTGGTCCACAAACCCTTTATAAGCTCATCCTGAATCTTTCAGAGCGCTCATCTGATTTGCTTCTTCTTCATCTGGCTTTCTGTCTTCAGCCTGAAATTCACAAAACTAAGTAGAGAATGCCAGCATCCATCCACACATTTACATACCTACACAAGCAGTACACAATGCCACGCAAACTGCCAAGTAGCCTGCCACATGCATTTATATTTGTTACATGTGACTGTGTTTTGATGTAAAAAGTTGAGTTTTTTCATAAAGGAGCTTACGCTTTTCTGTTCTTTTAAATACAAAACTCAAAATACTTGTGCTCTCTTGTTTTGATATGTTTTTCCCAGTTCACAGTAAACAAAGTGAAACTCAAAATGTGAAGGTGTCTCTTCAGGTGTCTGAAATGTAACCACCTTGTTCTGAAGGAGGTTTGTAATTTGAAACAAATGGAAACAACAAGTACCACGGCTGTGAAAATATCAGAATGAGACAGTTTTGGCAGAAAGTGGAAGTTGAACAGCTTTCATATAGCACAAGAAGTCCCTAAGCAATACTTTTAAATGGTTTGCTAGATAGCATGTCTGCTTCATTCAGGAGAGAAGACAGATTTTTCTTGAATAACACAACCCTTTTGAATCTAATTTTTTCTTTTACATTCTCAAGTTCTCTCCATACTGTGTTTTGATAAAATCAAAGTGTCCAAGGACTTTTTTTTTTTTATCTGTTACTTGGAAAAAATTACATTGCAGCTAAGACTACAAGGTAACAATTAGATGATGCTTGAACTCTGCAAAGTTCCCCCCATCCAAAACCCGGACTATTACATTGTCATATACGTATCTTGCAGGTGGATATCTAATTTTCTGTGCCAGAAAAATATTTTAAGTATTTCATTTACTAAAAATATTACTTTGTTTAGCAAATTAGCATCCTAACTCTAGGGTTGACCTA
Source organism: Myrmophylax atrothorax (assembly GCA_026770055.1). Lineage (NCBI taxonomy): Eukaryota > Metazoa > Chordata > Aves > Passeriformes > Thamnophilidae > Myrmophylax > Myrmophylax atrothorax. The sequence continues at coordinate 23,748,327 of JAOXXN010000446.1, forward strand.
CAAAATTATTTATCTTTTTATATACAAGTTAATACCTTTCATAATACATTAGTTCAGCAGTCTTCACTGCACAGTCACTTTCTGCCCTGTCAAGTTTGTGCAAAACCACAAAACTAATTTTTTAAAAAAACCCTTTCATTTAAAAATGGTATTCTAGAAATATCTTGGTAATTCAGAATTCAGATGTCAGAGAAGTAGAGAATTTAAAACAAGTAGTTAAAGTCTGGCAGGATGAGGACATGTCCTTTAACACAATGTTAACAATTTGTCATTAGAAACGGTACAATATAAATCAAGAATCTCTTGGGTTTGGCCCAGATTACACAGTAGTAGAGGCTGTCCGAGCTAAGTCAAAGGAGTTGATGTATCAGCAAAATGTGAGGGCAGAGAGCGATGAGGAATTTACAGGACAATATCCCTCCTACAGAAAGATTTGATAAATTTATATTTCTCAAGCCTTTCTGAAGATTATCTGAAACAGGCATTAAATCTATGTTGTGTAGCAAGGGATCCAGAAAAGGAGAGTCAGATTCCATAGCAGGGTTAAGCTAAATCCAAATGGAGAGATGAGTAGATGAGTTCCTTTGCTCCTGATGCAACCTACCAGTCATAAGCATTCAATTGTAACACAGTTGTGCTATTTTCAGACTGAAAATACCAACAAAAATCATGCCAGCTCAAGCAAGAGCTCAAGATCTGGTGTTTGTCTACATCCATCCATGAAGACACACACTTAATTTTGGCAGAAATCAATAACGAACTTGGTAGAAGCTCTCAGGGACATTATATCCTCTTTAAAAATTCTGTCTTCTGCATTATTTATTGCTAAGACAGCTAATGACCTTCCAGCTTCTAGAAGCTTGGAGCTGCTTAGATGGAACAAAGGGTACAATTAAATTCTGTCCTGATTTCATACTGTTAGCTCAAGTTTTGTCAGCGCTACAGGTAATGCTGAATTTTGCCATCCCTGGGAGGCAAAGGCTGTGAGTAGCTCAGGGACAACTGAATCCTGGAAAGTCATTCATGTTTGTCCACTTACTCCTTTAAAATAGCCATCACCTCACATGACCAACCATCTCTTTGCACAGCAGCAGCAGATTGGCTTTCCAGGTACTAACAAAGACAGTGTGGTCATGCCAGTTCCTTGGGCATGCCGTTGCATTTTTGCCTGATGGCAGCAAAAGGAGCAAAAATGCATATACACCACATTTTGCTTTTGGTAGAACAAAAGGACTGCTTTTAAGAATCCATAATAGTGAGCTGGGATTCTAACACCAAAAGTCTTGTTACTCACTGATAAATAAATACAAGTTGCACTCTCTCAGTGCCTTCACTGGCATGACTACAGATGATAAGTGACTTTTGTCTTTTATCCTAAGAGCATACGCATCACTAACATCACTGTGTGTATGGTTAAACTTTCTCTATTACTCTTCAATCTTCTGCTTAGGTTGTGACTCTAACTATTTTTTATCTGATAGAGAGGAAAGTAATCTGTTTGGTATTTAAATTAAGTGGCAAAAAGCCATACATCTTGAAAGATAAACTGTTATATAAGAGTTTTCAGTAAGGTACAAAGAGGATGTAAAGCTAGTTCTGAATGCCCATGACAGATGGTACTGACTGTGCCTCCACTGTGGTACAGGCAAGCTCCATAGGAAGGAAACACATGGGACACAGGGAGGATCTGTTGAAAGGATTATTGATACGAATTTATAAATGCCTCCCTGACACCCGACCCCATCAGATCTCGGAAGCTAAGCAGGGTCAGCCCGTTAGTACTTGGATGGGAGACCTCCTGGGAATACCGGGGGATGTAGGTTCTAGTCCCGAGCACTTCACTGGCACTGTCCAAGCTCGCTCGGCCATGGCAAATGGACCTCAGGACTGAAACGGTGGGGCCAGTTCTGCGCACGCTGTGCCTCACCTAAAACATCCCCTGCGCAGGCTGGAAGGGCACGTGGGGAGAGCCCTGCCCAAATCTGCGTTTGTGAAGTTTGGCCATACACATACATACATCTCAGTTTGTCATATGGTGCTGTTTAAAAAAAAAAGCCATACTGGGGTGTATATAAGTGGACACATAACCTGGAGGATGCAGCATTCCTATTACCCTCTCTACAATAAGGGTGCAGAAGGACTACTGTGTCCAGTTTGGAGTGTTGCATTTCAGGCTGAGGGAGCTGCATCCTCGGGGCCTGAGTGTGCTGATGGGGCCTCAGCTGCCCTAATCAGTTTTGACCTTGTCTCCGGTCCTGTGTCAGGCTCTGCCTCCTTTCTCCTGAAAAAGGAGCCCCTGACCAGTCAGCTTCCTTTGGGGCTCTGTGGGCACCCTGCAGGCAGCACCAGCTCTGCCCACTCCACAGAGATACAGTGGGACTGTGGCTGGCTGCTGAGCACACCCTCAGCGCCATTCCAAGCCTTCTGCTTGCTGCTTCCACCTCCCAGAAAGCAGAGACAGAAAGGTGAGGATGGCTGAACAAGTGGCACTTGCTTGAACAAAAACATAAAAGCCTATAGTTTGTTTATATTCTTAGCATGTATAAAATACTGCAGCAGTTTTTCACATTCAGGGATAGGAAGGAAATATACAATGAATTAAATGTGTGGCAATTAAGGCTTTGTTTGACTATTAGGGGAAAGCTGGTGGTAAGGATAATATTCATCAGGCTGGGTTTGGGATGCTACTAGTCTGTCACTGTGGGTAGCTGGAATCCTAAGGTTAGTTCTGGTCTTTCATTCAGTTACAGTTTTGCCTGAAATTAAGGCCCGTATTAACGAAATATCATCCATATGTGCATAGCTCTGTGCCCCACTAACAGCTGCTTTCCTTCCATGATGCAGTTGCAGAAGGTAATTAAACTTGACATACACAGGTGGGAATGTTTGAACCTATTTAACCTGATAAGGCTCTTAAACTTTGCCATGTGAGTAGAATTGCTGTGTTTTGTTTAATTTTAACTAGAAATAAGGAATCTTATACCACCTGAAACACTAAGAAGGGCTTCTGTGTGGTATATACACTTTGGTACAGCCAGGAACAAGAAAGGAGATTGACCTGTGAGACTAGCCTCTTTTATTTTCTGGATTTCCAAATAATCAGGATGTAATTTTGAACTTCATTACCCACATTTAGCTCTGTAATAGACTGAGTTGGGATATCCAGCCCAAATGCTATTTTAACCTTCAGGTGTTACCTGAGATCAGATTTCCAGTTGTGAGGTAAAACAATTTTCTTCTTTTTACAGATGCATAAAAATGAATTCTTTGGAACTTTTCTCTGTTCTAAATGTTATGTTTTACAGACCTAAATAGAAAACTGTTTTGTTTCCAGGAAAGAACTGTTTATGATACGAGCCGAGTTTTCTGTTTGAGTCCTGCAGGCGTTGAGGTTAGAAGCATTTCACATCTGTAGCCTCAGAAAAAGAAACTATGTAGAACTCAAAGCCAGCTCTCTTCCTGTGTGCGGCTTGAAGACTGAGCATATATTAATATATCAGTTGGCTTTTATAGGCCCTTGTGCTGAGTCTCTTTTTGATGTCGGAAAAATTAATCTGTCCTCTTTGCTTGTTGCTGGTAACAAAACCAGAGACTTGACAAAAGCTTTTGTAACAGTAGAGCTCTTTGTTGAGTGTATTTGCTTTTAGCTGGTTTGGGGGTGCTTCTCTGAACACACGTCAGTAATATCAGTGCCCAAAGGAAGGAAAGGGGGTGGTGAACAGCCACCAGTTTTCTTTAAGGAAAGATAAGTATATAGTGAGAGTGCTATTCATCTTTTAAAAGCAGTTTACTTCCAGATGTCTTTCTTTGGTGGCTGCTGAAGAGGTAAGGACACTGTTTTAACCTATTCTGTATGGCATTGCACAGGGGGATGCATTTTTACCTACTGGTATGGTGTTTTTCAAACAGCAAAGATTTAACAGAAAAGCTGCAGCTGGAATTTAATTGTATTGGGTTTTGTTGTTTGTTTTTATTCTTACTGTAAGTTTTGGGGTGGAATGTTATTGATATCACAGACAAAATTTTGGTAAGGCATTATCAAATAACTTAAAAGTAATTTGCGTGGGCACAGGCAGGGATGTGGAAGTTAAATCGTTGCCAGGTAGTGCAAAATAACATTGCAATTTTCTTAAATAAGAATAAATTTATGAGATTGGCCTCAGCAGAATAGAAAATAGCCACAAATTACAGTGGCTTTTGTGATCATTTTTACTTAGAACCTTCTTAATCTGTGTCCTAGCTACTGATGTATTGCATCCATTTTCTGGGTTAATGGATGAAATAATCCAATTATCTCAAGTCAGTGAAGACTGTCACTTTAGAGACTCAGTTTATTTATACTTACTTAATTGTCATTATTTTGCTGATGCTTAAGGATTTGAAAGAAGATCAATAATACATTACATGTAAAATTGCCTTGAGGAAAAGCTTGCAAAGTCAGGCATTTTTAAGTTTAAAAACTTAAAAAATGAGCTACCTTTTGCAAACTTAATCTTCTGTTAGATGGGCCTTTTGATTGATCTTCAGGTATATATATACTATTTTAGGCTGATTAAAAAGCATAGTTTTTTGAGATTATACTCTGTATTCATGTCTCTCTCTCTTTCTCCTAAGACTTAGCCATGTGCTCCCTTGAAATGGCTTTGTTACTTCAAGTGGTATTTTTAAAAAGTTACTGATCCACGTGTAATTTAAAATAAATAATGCAATAATAATAAGTACATAATTTAATATAATGCCTGAACAGAATATTTTATGTGACCTTTGAGCTCGAAAGGAAGAACTGTTATGGTATTTACTGCAGAGATTGCTACTACTTTTGGTTTTACATAGAAGATGCTCAGCGTTGAGGTGAGCTGACCATGTTAAACAGCTAGCTAGCTGGATTCAATGGGTAAACGTGAA
>JAOXXN010000446.1:23757433-23768102 GCA_026770055.1 Myrmophylax atrothorax
AAAGGAAAACATGACTATGAATATGGGGAGGAGGGGCAGGGGGGAGGAGGGTAATGTTATAACAATAATGTTATTGTTTTTAATGTTAGAAAAAGAGATGTGTTTGGGAAAAGGGTTTAAGCTTCTTGTCTGGTTTTGGGGTGTTTTTAACAATTAGCAAATTTGCTTCATAAGAATTATAAAAATATCTAGAGGTCTAACATTTTCTGCAAAAATCTTTATTTTGACCAAAGGCTAGATTTTTAACTAGAAAATAGATGGAAAATTTTCAACTCTAATAGCTGTATTTCTTTACAGATCTCTATGCAGAAAAAAAAATTCTCATAGAAAAGGAAGAAAACTAGGCTTACTTAGCTTGTTCTTGCAAACACAGGTGTGTTGCATCCCAGATTATCCACCAGATTGCTCTCAGCAACATTGGCAATTCTCATATCCAAAACTGAACTGTGAAGTCTAATTTTCACAGCTTGTCTGCTGAGGGAGAGAGTCAGTCTCTAAAACAGTGTAGACCTTAAGACAATTTTTTTATTTGTTTATTTTTTCCTGATGATCAGGTTTCTGTCTAATAATTATTTTTGTATTATTTCTGAATGTTCAGCTTTATTATTATAATGATGGAATTAAAGACCTAACAGGAACAAAGTCCATGCATGTTAAAAATTTTGCAAATACAGAGTAACTAGAAATTCTTATTTTTTCCAGAGACTGAAAACTTTAAAGTAGTTCATAAGGTGTAGGTAAAACAACCAGTGGGACTGCACCAGTGGTAAGCTTGTTCTTCTGATAGTCACTTATTTCTCTTCCCTTGAAAAAGGATAATTTCACCGCATTTTCAGAAGGTTTTCCCCCCAGTTCTCAGGGTAAGACTATGAGAAGAAGAAGTGTGGTGGGGCAGGCAGAGTAATGCTGGGAAGAGAAGATTACACCAGATAAAGTGAGAGAGCAAGGCAATAAATGCCCAATCAGTAGGTGATAGAGAGTTATCAGCTGGGTGTTGGCCTCATTAGCTGCTTGGGGGTTGTTTCTGCTGCTGTTGCTCTTCTGCTTGCCAGATTTCCTGTTTAGGTTCCATGTTCCAACACAAGAACAGCAGTGCTGGAGGAGCTCAACTCTTCTAAGAGGTACGTGAAGACCTTTTGAGTTGAGTTTGGTAGTTTCTACAGGTTTATGGTGGTGACCAGCTACACCTCAGGGCCTGAAAGCACAAGAGGAGCCATCATGGGAACATAACTGCAGAGTGGGATCCCAGGATCTGGGCCTGCCTGTGCTCACCCATGAAGGAGAGTTTAAAACTTAATGCAATCCTGTTAAGGTAGCACATGATATGTGTGTAAGATCAGATGCAAGTGATTCTGAAGGCATCACAGGGGAGGATATGCTGTTTGTTAGTCACTTACAACTATACTTGGAGAACTGAAAGCCTTAAATTTGTCTGGAAGACTGCATAGGGAGGGATTTTAGGATGAGCCAAAGCAAATTTTCTAACTCCATAACTAAAAGTATTAAAGATGCATTAGCTTTAAGATATTCATACTGTGTGATATAGTGCAGCTAGAAAATTAAATTGACAGTAAATTGGGGTGCTACTTGAATTCAGTATTTATTTTCATTAGAAGCAAAAGGCTGTTGAGATTATTCTTAAAGAAAATACAATGATGTATTTTGGTATTGCTTGTTCAAGACCAGGGGAAACTCTAGATTCTTCATTTTGAGGGCAGAATTCTCATAATCATCTGCTATTGAAGTGTATGCTATTTCCTTTAATAAATGACTTGCTGTCATAGGGCTTTTCTTGCTGCCATTGTCAGTCAGTGCAATTGAGATTAGTGTAATTGACTCCAAGAAATTTTTATACCTCCAGACAGAGAGATTGCAATGGTACAGTGGGGTTTCTCCTCAAAAAAAAAATTGCTTTCTTTAGTATCACCTTACATGCTGTGGAAAGAAGAGGATGGAGGAATAAATATACTTTTCTTCTAAAATCTCCAGGAAATTATATCCTTCCTATCTCTATGATGTCACCCAAGTTTCTTCCCTTCACATTTTCTGGCTTTAAGTTTTCTGTAACAGACTCTACATAGTTGCTGATATATTTTGTTGCACTATTTTAAGAGTAAAAGTAATACTCAATATTCCACTAAAAATACTTTGGGGTACCTCAAAAGTACAACAAAATACATGATCTAGATTTCCTGGTTTACAGGGGAATGATAAACACTGATAAATAGTTCTTGGATCCTTCTTTATGAAATAATGGAGCCTGTTGTGTAAGTTTGGGGTAGTTTGCTTGTTTTGTTGTTGCCATTGTGATGGGTTTTCTTATTTATATCATTATTATTCTGTTGGTTACCTAGAACTTCAAGGCTTTTTTTTTCAGTGCTGCCAACTTTCAGAAACAATCTTACCAAGACTTCTCTTTCAAAGCTGTAATTAATCTGGTCTAGCTGCCTCATTGAATAATTACTCATCTCTTCTGGCATTTCATGAAGCTATTTAGTCTCTTATTCCTTCAAACAGCACATGTTCTATAGTTGACAGGTATCATTTTTAGCTTCTTTCATAGTGCAGAGGTAACATACACTTTGGGGCGTGGTAATACCACCCTGCTCATTCATTAGCTTCCCACTTATGTTCTTGCACATTCCTTCAAAGTCTTCAACTCATTGTTATACTGAAGAAATGAATCTTAAAAAAAAAGGTGTTTATACTTATTTCAGATATTTCTATGAACCTTTCAGGCCACAGCTGTGTTCCTTACCATGACCTGAGTTGTCAGCTCTTTCTTTGGCAGTAGTGTCCTAAAGGCCGTATTGGAGACTGTTGTCTCACCCAATGTGCAGGTACAAGGGCGCAGGGCAGCCCTTCCTCTGAAGAATGTGGAAAAAGTTTTGGGCAGGATCTGCAGAGGTGAAGGGAGGTGGCTCTTGCTCCTTTTGACCTGGTGAAAGCTGTGAATTATGTGATGTAGCAGAAGCCCCAGGCTTGCAGAACCTCCTTCATTCCCCACATACACCGTTATTTGTACTTGACCTAAAAAGCAGAACAGAAACACACAAGTCTCTCCTTAGAAGTCACCTTGAGGAGGCATTTAGATACAAGCAATTGCTACCCCTATGAGGCATGTTCTGATAGATGGAAAAATGGTGGCCTCTCTAAAAAAGTGGCAGCCTTTTCTGTTTGGATGCTGAAGTTATTCTTTATATCTAATTTTTAAGTGACAAATAACCCAAGTGTTACTCTTTGTGCATTAATGAGATTTAGAAGTAGTTATCAGTGTTGTTTTACTGGCTTGAAACCATGGAGGAGAAATGATCAGCATGTACTCTGCTGGGACTGTGAAAACAAGTCTTGGCTTCATCTGTAAACTTAGGAGGAAGACAAGGGAGGCGTTTGTTGTTCTTGACTTAGTTTTTCCCTTTAGACAGAGACTGTAGCATGCGTGCATGCACCATTCAAATGAAACAGTTTTGGTAACTCGTGATGAAAAACACGGAAAAGGTGACATCACTGTCTCTCTTGCCCTGCCACCTATTATATACCATACTGAAATAGCTGAGTGTTCACCTCAAACTGGATGAAGGGCAAACAGAGGTTGAGAACACAATGCACAGTGCGGTAGTGAGAGAAGGAGAAGGTAGACCTCCATCTCAGCTCCTGCTGTGTACTCTGCACAAAATGAAAGCACATCAAGAAATTGAAAGCAAGCAACTGAGTAGTCTCTGGAAGATATTTCAGGCATTTCTCTGGAGCATGAGAGAACAGGTTGAGGTTGCAGACACGGGATTTGACCTTGAAATGCTGTGTTGTGAGTGTATGTGGGCACATATTCTTACTGAGGAAAACTTTATGCCTGTAGCAAAACAAAGACTCAGGAGACAAAAAACAGGAGAATGAGCCAAGGGAAAAGTAAATCTGGAATTATAGTCACAGAAAACTGTGTACTGGAAATGACCTCTGGATATCATGTAGTGTATCTTTGTTCTCTGAGCAGGGCTCACTTCAGTGTTAAATAAGGTTGCTTCATCCATGTGTCTCATCTGGTATAACTGGACTTCCTCTAATCTGTTCTCTATTTACAAAACTCAAAGGAATTTTAGGAACTGTTGGAAAATGTATCATTTACATTACGTTGGTCCAGCACAATAAAGCATCATATGCCAGTCACAAATGTGGCACTGAGGTAAGGTGTTGCAAGATATGACAAGGAGTAATAAAGAACTATAAATCTAATCCAGTAATTGAGGAAATTTACGATACATAATGAAGCAACAGAGGAAGGTTAACAGAGGGAGTGCAACTGAAAGAAAACATCAAATAAAGCAGAAAAACTTGGCTGCTTAATAATTTTGTCAAGGGACTTAACAACTGCTAATGTTGAACAGGAGGCACAGAACAGCTTTGCAAATCTTTCTCTCTTTTTTTGATTAATGATCAGGAGATTATCGTATTAGGAAGAGAAAGATAAGGATATCCACAGATTGCTCCTGACATGGTTAAGTGTGAAGATAAACACTCTAATAGATTATATGGTAGTTCAGAGTATAAGAGCTGGAAATTTTAGTATGACAACTTAAGGAAGCATTTTAAGGCAGATAAAATGATGATATTTCACTGAAAGACTAGAGTGTTCAATTTGAAGTCCATGAAAATTGAAGGAATTTGAAATTGTCAGCCTGAGGAAATTGTCAGCCTGAGGAAATTTCAGAGTGTTACAGTGTCTGTCCTCATTGTTGTTTAGCTTTCAGAAAGAAAAATTATACCTTCATAAAGGTTTTTTATGCCTTTGAGAATGGTACATGGACAAAGAGTGTTTTCTTGCTTGCTGTCATCATCTTCTGGGCAGGGGAGATTAAATTATCACAGCCTGAAAGGGCTCAGTTTGATTTCCTTTAGCAAGTGGCCAGATGCTGTAGTGCGGGGGCAGCTGGGCAAGGAACACAGCAGGAATCCACCCTCTGTTTGATGAAGTGACTTTCTGAGAAACCTGCAGATGATAACACTTCACTGAACACTAGACCTAAATACAAAATTTAGATCTTAAACTGGGTAATATGGAGAGAAAAATGCTTGGTGAGGTAAAGCCACAGTCTGGTGTGGCTTTCACCATTACATCTGGATTTCATCATTACATCTGGATTTTTTTGCACCCTTGCTATTTACAAACTTCTTTACATAGCAAGGGGAATATGGAGACACCACAAAGAAAAAATGCCTTCAAAACCAATGTAATTGCCGGACTTGAAAGTTCTGGCTATGCCCAGGTGCTGCTCCTCACACAGGGCTCTGATGCAGAAACACAAGAAGTGAGGGGCTGGGAGGGCAGTCACAAACTATTCACAAAAGAGGTGTGGAAAGTGTCTCAAAACAGAAAGTGGACTAAGTAAGAGGAAGCCAGGTTGGCTTCAGGTCTAAATTCTGTTCCTCTTGGATATAAGTGTTTCTTATGTTTTGGGGTAGAGTTTCTTTAACTTTGTGTCATAAATTATGTCTAATTTTCCTCATATAGTCAAGACATTTACTACACTGGGTGCCTGTCTCTTTCCATGTTTTAGACCACATTTCGTGTTGGAATACTTTTGGACTTTGGGGTTTTGTTTTTATCATTTCAATATTCTCCTGTTAGGAGAAGGTGTGTTTTCTTCTCTTGTCTTCAGTTCTTGTCTAAAATATTTAGTGCTCATGTTCTTAAAAGCAGCTTCAGATAGAAAATTGTCATGCTCCAGCTACAAAAATAAGGATGAACAAGTAATTAAAAACTGAAATTTGACTGTAAATACTTGTACAATCTTCTCTGCAGATGTTCTTACATAGTGGTACACAATACTTTTATGAGCAGCAGTAAGCTTTACAAATATGAACATAAATGTGCTTATTTTACTGATGCTGAAGACTAGAGATCCAGGGGTTAAGTTGTACAGCTGAAGTTGTTTGTGTCAATAGTCAGCATCCATCAAGTACTGTGAAGCTGGAATAATAACAACAATAAAGAAGAAAATTAATGAGCAGTAATGTAATCAGATGAGGAAGGATTTAGAACATGTTAGTACCTGGCCTGATTACAGATGGAAAGAGGGCTGTTCAATTTGTAGGTAAATTTAGAATAATGAGTCTTTGAGTGTAGACTACAGTGAAAGAATAGCTGTTAATTGGGAAGTTGCTGCTGCATGCTGAATAGGAGGTCGACTGGTGAGCTTATTTAAAAACAGCCCCAAAAGATTTCTGCTTAAGGCTCAATGACAAAAAGGAAGGGACATGAAGATGAGGCATTTTTGTGGATTTATGGGCCTGGCCACATACCAGTCTGCCAGCTACTGTCCCACCTTGTGACTGGAACGAGACAATGCCCAGGCAGTGGAATGGCAGGACTGAGACTCATTGTGCACTCATTGACCTCTCAAGGCAAAGTGCTTCTCAGATGGGGTGATTGAGGTTACATTCTCTGCCTGCTTGACCTGAGACTTGGAGGCACCCTTATTTGCCTCATGCTACTGTTCAGAGTTTTGGGAGGAAGCCATGATGCTTTGTTTTGAGGGCTGACAAACAGGAGGAGGAGTGACAGGAGGCCTTTACAGTCTCAATTCTCAGTCCATCCATGTTGCAGTCAACCCAACAAAATGTAGAGCACAACAACGCTGTGTGCTGTTTTTCAAGCAACTGAAGGATTTTATTCTACAACAATGTACAATTCATGAACTTCTAAAAACTTCCTAGTAGATGTGCGGGTCCAACATAGTAAGTACCAGACAGGCATGAAGCATTTCTGAGAATAAGGCTGACACTCTGTTGTGTTGGGCAAAATGGGTGGAAACGCTTCACTGAGCTGGGAGCTCAGAGCCTGGTGGCTAAAGCTGAAACTTAGGCAGTCTGCCTGCCTTGCTCCTGCAACCACACAAAGCCAGTTTCAGCACACATCCTACTTTAATTGCTTAGAGTTATGTTTCCACAGGCTTTGTTTCTATCTTAAGGGAAAACCCTAGTGTGTGCAGCTATTACTTTTTACCCTTTCCTCAAAAAAGACTTGAACCCAAAAGCACTCTGAGGGACCACAGGAAGCTGACCCCCATTTTTTTTTATAATAACTCTGTGCAACAGGTTTTGTGGAATCTAGTCACATACAGAATTAATGTAATGACTTTTAATGAGACAACATATTATGATTAAAACACCAGCTGGTGACTGAGAGCAATAAAATTATTAGAGGTTTTTATCTTCTGAGTATTGTGAGTTCATAGCTCACTAATAACCTCAGGTCTTAGGATGCTAATAATAATGCTTCATGTTGCTAGGGAATGGTGCAGCATTACACATGGTAAATGCTGTGTGGAGAAGATATGCCTAAGGCATGATGGCAGCTTGCTAAAGCTTTTTATTATTTTATTGAGCACAAGTATTCTTTGATGACCCACAAATTTGGATGCAGTTTGCAGTGTTTGTTAGTATCAGTTGTGCTGATTAAATGGCTAGTTAAACAGCATTTTAGTGCAGCATGGCTGTTTTCAGTATGGTTGCTGACAACAGTGCTCCAGATGTAGTAGCATGCAGTCAGTAGGGTTTTCCAATGTGCTGGCAGTTGTCTGCCAGCACATTGCTATATGCCTGAATGAATTGTGTACCTCCTTGCAACTTTGCCTACAAAGATGAGGCTCAACAGCAAGGAATTTAGGGCAAAGACCATTTCTTCCTCCCTTTTTATACTACTTACTATGCAGGATTCCCACATTTACTTTGGGCAAATATTAATTTTCAAGTTTGTGGGATTTGTTGTTGGGGTTTTTTTTCAGATATATAATTGATATTGTTTTTAGAAATGCACATTTACATTGTAGTATAGAATTTCAGATTGACTACAATGCCTCATTTTAAAAAAATGATTTAGACATTGTAGTACTGCTGTGCCTGGTAGCAGATACAGCTGAATTAAAGTACTCTGACAGATGAGGGTACTGATATGGTACCTCTGACATAATGCAGTGAGAACACCCCAGAGAGGACAGTCATGATCTCAAACCAAGCTGGCCATGGTGTTTGGGTCCTATGGGCCATCACAAGTTATACTTTCAGTCCTACAGGGTATTAGTGTCTTGATGCACTCCCATCATTCCCTTTGCTTAGGCCAAAGGGCTCATCCTCATCTCTGTTTTACTTATCAAGGACTAAGGTTTATTGCAACACAGAGGTCAGTTATGCAATATGTGATTTAATCTACTGTCCATCTATTGGTCCCTCACTGACAATGATTTAAACCTGTTTGCTGATCTTCAAATTATAGAAAAATTAAATTTCTGGAAACTTCTTAAAACTGATGCCTTGATAGAGTAGAAAGCTGAGAGATTTGTGCTCTCAGTGTCAGAAAAACCAGCAGAATTCAATTGCTGTTTGTGATTTGTTGAGCCTAACTTGCCACCTGTAATCTTGTCTGTCAGACTGTTGGTAGCTCCAGATTATTTGTATGTTGTCTATTACATAATTAAAATACTAAAGAGGACCCAGGAAAAGTGTTACCTTGAAGGAAAGGGAGCAAGTTTGACAGATGAAGTGTGACTGCCACAGAAGAGCAGGCATTAATAATTCTGCAGCAAAGAGAGCAGTTTGTCCTTAGTCTTACCCGTGTCCTTCTGCCTCTGAACTTGGAGTGCCCTCTCAGCTTTAGCTGGAAATTTCCACTCTAAGTGGTTACTTAAGAAATAACATGGATTTGATTTTGACATAAGAACAATCCTGGGAAACCCCACCATGGGGCATAGTGAGATCCTAAGTCAGGTAATTACCATCCATAGAACTGTGTGTTGAAACAAATCCATTCTTACAGTTTGAAGATCAAAGCCATTTTTATCCATTCTTATAGTTTGAAGATCAAGTTGTTCATACATCTGTCTCCCACAAATGGCCCCTAACTTTTGCATTCTGTCTGTTCGAAACAAGCACTGAGGTTATTTCCTCTCCTATCCACCATGTTTTTCAAACAAGATAAATTCCCAAGGTCCCCAGATTACTTGGGCAGAAGTAGTGGCGATGGCCACTGTGTTGTAACCCTTTCAGGTGTTGGGTTTTCACCATTCCCTTTGTGAAGCTGAATGCAAATGTTCAGTACTCTAATAGGGGATGGAGTCCTTCACTGGGACAAACAACTAAGAGTTGATCAGAGATGTCGATAGGGCTCATAATAAAATAAAATATTACGGATTCTCAGCAAAGCTTCTATTACGACAGTGAGACTATTTGAATGGAAGAAAGTCAAGGAGAATATTGCATCTCACTAGCCTTTCTTGTTTCCTTTCCATACATCCCTGTGTAAAGCAGACTTTTACTTCTGTCTATTTTTAACAACTCATGTTGCTTTTGGGTGCTCAGAAATGTGGTTTTTTGATGTCATGTGTTCCTTTCAAAGTGGTAGTCAATGTTGGCATAATCTTAAGTTGCCTTAATATTGGATATTTATTAAATTCAAATGAAGTTATTTTGAAAATACAATTATCTGAAGTTTTCTATGGTTTGGGGATGGAGATGGACAGGTCATTGTCAAGTAGAAGAAAAACATATTTACATGAAACCTTGAAAATCCAAATTCAATAGCTAGGGCTAAACAGCTATTAACAAAGGTCAATGAATCAGAAATTATTTTCAAATCATTCTAGCTAGAAGATGCAGTATAGTAATTTTAATTAAGTCTTAAGAACCAGACAGAAAATACTGCTTTATGTTGTGTTATTAAACTCTTGAGTGTACTGCATCGTCGAAGTTGCACTAAATAGTAGAAATCAAATCACTTTTAAGTGTTCATCCTCAGACCTTTTCATCTTGGTGTCTATAGTCTTAGCATATGCTCATCTGAGAAACACTTGTAAACAACCCTCTTCATGAGATGACTGACCACTCTTGTTGCCTTCTGAGAGAAATAAGCTTCTGCTCAAGCAGAACCCTAAATGGTCTGTAATGGTCGTCTGCCTTCTGCTGTCCACTCCTAGACCAATATCCCCACTGTAAATGTATTTAGCCCTAATAGAGCAGTAAGAAGTAAAACTATTTGGATGATGACTTTGCATAGTAGTTTAGATGTTCTAGGGTAACACTGCAGAGAAATTCAGCATCATAATTTATATAATTTCTGTTCTTTGGGTGCTATTTTCAGTTTTGCCTTTACAAAGCAGAGTCTGGGGTTTGGGTTGTGTATTCTAGTCTAGATTTATTAAAATCTGTAATAGTGCACTGTACCACCACACTCAGTTTTTTCTTCCATACTTTCTTTCTTCCAGTTTTCATTTTGCCTTAACATTACATTTGCCTTAACAGTAGTCTCTGTCCTGATTTCCTGTTTTTCCTGCTTTGTACACTCTCTTGTAGGGCATGCAGTCTAGTTATTTAGCCTTGTGAAAGGTAAATACACTTTCTAGAACACCATCAAGCCACTTACACTAAGAGCCAAAAGAATTTTATTCTGTTTTCTTACAAACCTTCTGTTAAGGGAGTCAGTTTCTCTGGAACCTAAATGATACTCAAGCTTCACTTAAATTCAGTGAATAGTTTCATCTGCACAAGGAGGAAGAAACCTTCTTCAGTAAGGAATACTGGATGTGTTTCTTTGCAATGGCTTTATCCCAGAAATTCTAGTGTGGGTCTGGGTTTTAATTCTCTGTTTCTTTGGGAGTTTTTTGGCTGCTTTGTTTTGTTT
>JAOXXN010000446.1:23768202-23783830 GCA_026770055.1 Myrmophylax atrothorax
TTATTTAAAGATTCAGAAATAGTATATGCTTTCATTTTATTTTAAAGTTGGCAACTTCTCAAGATTAGACTACCTGAGATCAGTATATTTTGTTTCAAATTGAACGGGGTGCTTTAAGACCAATTTGAAATAGAAATATCCCACAATTTTCTGCTCCCTATCCGGTCACTGAATTAAAATGTCATTATATTCAATTTACTTTGAGCAGATATAACAGTTGCAGCAGATAAAATGAGTGAGAACCAGGTCTCCTTCCCCCCCCCCCCTCCTTTTGTGCAAGCCATGAAATAGGTTTCAATCCTTTTATTACAGTATTGAAATGAATAGCTCATAGCTCGTTTCCTTAAAAATGCCATTAATTAAGGATTACTAGAGTAAATCACATTAGATTTGTAACCAAAAATGATATGAGTATCTTGAAATAAAGGATCATTTTGCATTTGTCTATACAAAAAATGAAGGAGTTGCAATCAATATTTCAGCTTGTTCTAAATTCTACAAAAATAAAATTTATAGTGATAAGATGGCCAATAATGCTTCATGGCCATTCAAGCTGCCAGATCCAACAGTCTCTTTTGGCTCACAGAACCGAGGTGCTCAGCACAAGCAGCTGTGAAGTTGCCATAAATGTTAGTGCAATCACAATTTTAAAATATTGCTGTATCTTGTAACAGACAAATGACCTCGTGTGAGAGAAAGGTGTTTTCAGAATAAATCTAAGACATTTAATACACTTCAGATTTATTCCAGTGTGTCTGATAATAAATTTCTCTTTGTTGCAAAAAAATTGCAACAAATACACAGTTACTTCTATACCAGATTCTGAAACCCTCTTTCATATGTGAAACTCCAGCCAGGATCCACAAGGAATGTGATATTTGGCTTCAGTGACCGAGTTGGGTGTATTGTAATGAGTGCTAGCATTAAATCACAGACTTAGATAAAAATCAAAAAATGTAAATGGTTTTACATGCAAAATATAACATTAAACCTTCAAGGATCTTTTTATCTATAGAAATAACCATGAGGAGCTTTCAGTCTTGTACAAGACTCGTTCTTACTCCTTCAGCACTCTTAAGCACTTAGAGATTTTTTTTCATACCACTCTTGTACTCTTTATTTTTACTTCAACAATGAAAATCAAGTCTGAAAATAAAACAAATTACATCAAGGGGGTAGCACCAGGTTCAGGCAACGCATGTTTTCCCTTGTAGGGAGTGTCACATCTGCATCTTAAGTCTATAAAGTATTTGGTACTCAGTGAAAAATCCTGTAACTATTTTTAAATTAAAAAACAAACAAATGAACAAATACTTCTGATCATTGTAACAGTGTTCGATTAGTGGTAGACTGAGATTCTACCATATATAAGCAGTGCTTTGTTAAATGTTCTGATCTCATCACTGGAAATAAGGGAGGGATCTAAACCCCAGCCATGTTATCTTACAGCCTCTAGGCAGGCTATGTTACCTCTGCAGATGGACAATTGAACTATATTTGTTTCACCAGGCTGCTTTGATAACATGGATTTAATGTGGGATAGCTCGGATGCTAAAAGAACAATTTTATTGTAATTGCTCTATAGTTTGGCCTATAACATGTATCCCATTTTTTCTGTCCAAAAAGAGCATTGCAATGGGTCACATCCACTGGCACAAATCCAGTTAGCACCTTCACTGATGTCTTGCACAAGCCCTATGTCTGCAGCTGCAGAGATGTGGCCTATTACAAACAGCTTCACAGGAAATAAATTGCTCTCTGCTATTTGATCTTTCTGATGGGGAGAGATGAAATATGAGAAGAATTTTGAGAGGAGAAAAATCTGTAGGGATTTGCTGTCAAAATCTGTGAAAATTGACAGGAACTCTGATGAGTGTTTTGGTTTTGTGGTTTGGTAGGGATTTTGTTTTCAGTAGATCTTCACCCTAACCTTGAATGTTTGTGTAACAAGTCATTGTAACAAAAATATAAAGGACTTTTTTCTTTAACTTGTACCATTTCCACTTTGGTCTGGATTTTGCCAGTAAGAATTAAACTTGGGCAGGTTGCTATGCAACCTATAAGTTCTGCTGCTAAAATGGTGGACAGTATGGAAAGACAATCTAAAAATGAGTTTATTCCTTGCTAGAAACAAGACTTGTTCTGATTCAGCCCCAGGAGAGAGGATCTGTCCTATATATTGCAGCTTGGCAGGGCTCTTGCTGTGGCCTAACGCTCTGTGTACTAGCAAAGATGACTATAAAAATGATAGCATACAGGATCCTTGCAATTTTTCCAAGTGAAAATGCATTAATAGAAAAACACTTGTTTGAAACCTTTCACAAGCACATTTGGAGACTCATGTCTCCAAGAATTTGGAGCTCTAGGAGAGCAATCATGCACCTCCTCACAGTGTAAAACTGAAACAATTATTTAATGAGAAAGACAGAGTAGTGCATTTTTAGTGCATTTTTGCCTAATGTGTCTTGAAATCCAAAGGCTGACAGTGCAACTACAAGTTGTCTAGAGTGGATTTAAAATAGACGAAAAAATATTAGATAAAAAAATGAGCCTTTTTTTAAAAACTTTGTCTTGTGAAGGCAGATTTTGCTGGATTTCACGTAACTTTAATTTCTTCAAGCCAGGGCAGCAAACCAGGCAAAAAGTTTGTTACAGGTACTAGATTCCAGTTGCTTATTTATTGTTGCTTCTGGAAATATATTTTTTCCTGAAGTGCAGCTGAAAATCAGAATTGTACCTGCAGGTATTATGTATGCATATGCATGTGTCAGTCATGGGAAATAAAGCACATCATTGCTGATTCGTGCAATAAATTCAGAAACTTCCAGGTTCAGTTATCAGGATCAGAATTGTTCATACACGGTAAGATACTATAGCTGTGTCCAGCAAATGTTTAGCAGAAACACCTAACAAAAGCACTGGAAGTTAAATGCGCAGTTTGGGCTTGGTTGAGCATTTGAAGACTCTTATTCAGACAGTTAAAATTTAAAGACATTAAAAGATAAACACAGGTCAGTGAACCTGATGAAATGTATGTATCACATGGTCATTTGAGTTTACAGTATGCAAAAACTAAAGGGCATATACAAGTGTGCACAAAGGATTGTCACCTAGCTGGTGAAAATTGCTGAAATTTGGAAACATGGAACCCAAAACTTAGGAGTTGAAATAATCAAAACACACACACATATATACATATGTATATGGAATAACCATCTGACACACAGTCACAAGGGTTGCTGTGTTCCTAGCAGACCTGCTGGCATTCGGTGGGATTTTTTACAGGCAATGTCTTCATGTGGTCCTGATGGCTTCGTTTCCAGAGACAGCCAAGTATCACCTTCCCTTTTCCTTGCTCATACCTAAGTGCCAGCTGTGGCAGATGGGCCTGCTGTTGACCAGCCAGATAATCATGATAGTGTTCCCTTCTTTAGGCCTGGCAGGCATGTGAGGCACTACAGTTTTCGAGAAAACTGCAGAGTCTAGGGGTTTGGCTGCATCCCCAAGGAAAGAAATGGGCGTCACAGAAACAAGTTGGTTAGTCTATGGCCACCAATCTCCCTTGTTCTGGAAGCAAGAACAATCCTACCGTATATAGGTGAATGATTACTTGTTGCTTCCCACTCCCAGGAAAAGTGGCAGGAAAAGCTTGACTGGAACATAGGCTTTTGCTGCTGCTGCTGTTGTTTTGTGAGAGCATAAAATTTTGCTTCCTGTTAGTTCGGGAGGGTTATGCTGCTGCCAATGAGTATGATGAAGTGTGGTTTCTGTTTTGCATAGGAGCAGAGTTGCCTAATCAGTTCCAATTAGAAGACTAATAAATTTCTCCTTAGGCTTATGCAAGAATAAACTTTAATAAGGAGCACTTGATATTTATGCCAGAAAAGCTGCATTTCATTAGTCTTGCTCTCTTGACTACAAGTCAGGATCAAGTTGGTGGAATTGACACAACCTCTCTGCTCCAACAAACATGTTCTCCTTGCTTCCTTCCAAAGATGTGTTGTTTTGCTTTTAGTTTAAAGACAAAATTTGCATTTATGCAGTGTTGTGGATTAGCCAATGTTCAATCTTCTCTTGAGTAGGTAAGCAAGATTACACAGATGATTTTCCTCCCATGTGACAAGAGCCATTTAAAATGGTAAGGATGGCCTTATATGTTGGAAGAACTTTTGGTTTACAGTGGCAGGTCGTACTGAACTCTGCTATGGATGTTGTCAGCTGCCTCTATGCCTTAAGTGAAACTTTTATAACAAATTCACAGTATAATTATTGCCTAAATTTCTGAGTTTGGGTGGTCGAAATTAGGCCTGTGAAGAAAGCAGAAAGGTGTTCAAGATGCTTGAGGTTACACTACACCATAAACAGATAAAGCACTTAATAGCAAAATTAGTGTGTGTGACTGAATTGTAAGGAAGGTACGTGAATGAGTACAATATGCATTTGAGGTAACATGGCTTACATGTAAGAATGTTGTAGGAAAGAAGTATTTCCTATATTTCTTTGAAATACAGTCTGGTGCTTACAAGCAAGTCATTTGATGCCCCTACATTTGCATGCACACAGAATAGCTTCTTCAAAGACTCCTCACTGTAGTAAGGGTTTCACTGGGTTGACAGGATCATGTCCTTGACAAAGGGGACTTCAAGGGCTTGTTCCAGCTTGCAGAGAAAAAATACATGTGACAAATATATACTATCTGTTACAAATATTTGAGAAGTTCTCTTGAAGCACTTAGAAACACTTTCATTCCTTTTGTGGCACAGAGTATTTAAGAAATGCAGTAGGAATAAAGGAAGTAAACTAGAAAAAATTTCATGGTCTTCAGAATAAAAATGTGGGAGTGAGGAAGGAGGAAAAGTGACAGTGGTATGAGGCTGATGTGAAGGGAGGAAAAGTACTTCTCCCTCTCACCCATCTCCCTAGTTTCACAGCACTGGATCTAGTGGGCAAAATAATTTAGAAAAATATTTTGTCATGGAGTATCATGTCTCTCAGGAGCTGAAGGATGATAACTGCCTTCTTGTAGCCCGGATATGGGCTGCCTGTGACAGACTGGGGGGGGGTCTATGTGTGAGGAAACAGACCCTTAATTCCACTTTCTTGTATTTTAAGATAATTAATGTACAAAAAAATGTTCATTCTGTGTACTGCCATATCCAAAAGCAATCTGGAACCTCATGAGAAGCGCCAGGAGATAAGATCTGGTGTTAGTGAGATGCTTGACAGTATATACTCTATTTCCTGATCCACAGGGATACTTGCACTCCCTTTCACAGTAAATATGTTTCTATTTCTTAGCAATCTGTGCATCACTTGCACTCCAACTAACTGGAATAGTTTCAAATTAATAATACTTTTTAAAGGAAAATGCAATTAGTACTAAATATGCAAAATGCTTAAAAGGTTGTTTATCATACCTATTGCTTAAAGTTAATGTGTAGATTACAGGCAAGCTCTTCCCACTGTGCATTTTAAAACAGATCAACCTTTGCCTTTCTTGTGAAACTCTTCACTGACGTGATGGGCTGGAGAGGGGAAAACGTTAGTGCACTGTCAGAAAATGCAGGCATCTTGTGAAGTTTAGCATGATTTTACATGTAACTTACCTGATACATACATTTTTTTTCTCTTTGTGTAAAAGCATCTGGATTTTTCAAAGTTTTAGATCTGCAGGCGTAACGGTTTGTGACAGGAGCCACAAAAAACCGTGATCTGTGACTCTCCTAAAGCCTCTTGGAAGGGAGGAAGGAGGGTAAAAATAGAGCAAGTATTAGGCACAAGTTACAGAATATTCTGAGTTGGAAGGGACCTGCATGGATCATGGAGTCAACTTTTAAGTGAATGGCTTGTACAGGGATCAAACTCGTGACCTTGGATATATTAGCTCCATGCTTTAACAAACTGAGCTAAGTCCTATACACATATGTGCAAGGAAACAGTTCTTAAACACTCATTTTGGCATTTTGAGGTCTGTAAGATTTTATCCAAATTTCCTAGTTTCTCTTGCTTTTATTCCTTACAGTTCCCTTTAATTTGAAAGCTTTACTTTAAGGTAAGATCATTCAGTTAGCCCTAGTATTGAAATAATTAGTCTATTGACAATTTAAAATGCTAAGGCAAAAGCCTGTTGAGACCGTATGGTCATCCTGAAATACTGTGAAGGAACCCTCTCCTTAATGTACTTTTATTTCTAAAGCAGCTGAAAGACATACGTACATACTACCAATATCTTCTCAAATGCATTTATTCTACTACTCCCACATCAAAAGTAGGGGGAGTGTTATTTAAAAAACATTTTATAGTTACATATTGAAATAGTTACATTTCAATATGTAACTATTGAATCCAAGTTGCCAGAGAAATCATTTAAGCAGGAAAACCACTGTCTTTCAACAATAAGATGCCATGGGAGATGGATGATCATCCATGAGATAATTTTGTTCCAGAGCACTGTAAATCTCAGCTGCTTTCCTTTCCACATCAAGTACCTTAGGCAAGAGAGCTTATTATCATTTATTCTCTACTGTACATTCAAGAGAAAAAACACTAGAGTAAAAGCAATCATTTAAAAATGCATGTTTTTTCTTCATGTTCTCAGTGCTGGTAGGTTGTGTACATTCTAAGACAAAACAGAGAGAACAAGCAGAACATAACACACGTAATAAAGTTGTATCTATGAGATTTTTATTTTGATGCCAACTCAAGTAGCTTTCTTGGTGCTGCAAGTCACCCTTAGCTCTCTTTACTTAAAACCTTATTTCACATCAGGCCAGGGTCAGACTACTTTTAAAGGTGATGGTGTTGTTGAAGGCTTAAGATGATTACTAGGCCTCTCTATCACAAATAACTCAAAACACTTAAACCCTCTTGAATCCTCACAGAAGTCCAGCATCAAAAATATTTTAAAATAGATCTTTAAATGGATTTTTTTCTAGGGAAAAAAAAGCATTTGACGTGTTGTAATTTCTTTATGATGATCTCCAAACTAATTGAGAAAAGGAGTAAGATTTTGCTGCCACATCCTAACCTCCTGGTTACAGCCTGCAAGCTTTCCTGGTTTTCAGAACACTTTGCTGTCAGAATACAGAAATGCAGTCCACTCTTTCAGGACTGGAGCTGTAACACTGGCTGCAGACAATCCTCTTTGTTCTTTAACTCTCAAGTGAACCAGGGATGTGAATCCAACCAGCTGAAGCAGCACTCTCATCCTTCACCCTGCTTCAATAGGGTCAGCTTTTAATGAGAAAGGCAAAGTGAAAATAGTTTTTCAAACTACAAACACTGTCGAGAAAAAAAAAAAGCAATGGATTAGCTGGTCAGTTTATTTGCAAAATCTGATGGTGGTGTATTTTCCCTTTAGCACACATGGTTTCACCAGCTCACAGCTGGAAAAAGCCAGGCCCAGGGCAAGAGGAAGACACTTCTGATATCCACAGCTTCAGCCATGACCTCTACAGCAGTACATGAACCCTGGCTGAGTTTCCTTTAGGCAAGTCAGACCTGAGTGATAAGTCTTTCCACAAGTACTTGAAGGGTATTCTCACTAACTAATAAGCTATAGGATAACAGCTTAATTACTTTATCCACATCTGCTTTAGCAACAAGCAGAAAGTTGTTACCCTCTTTATGAACTTTAAAAACAGTTGTTTTAAAACAAAACACTCTGCCCCCAACAAAGCAAACCACCCAACCACTCCTTCCCCTCAGAAAACCAAAACACAGTCAAGAAACTAAGAGCACTGAAATACTCTGAGCAAAACTCATCTTCATGAAAATCTACCTGTCATGTTCATACACAAAGTATCCTTTATTAGAAAATTCTTGTAGGCAGTGCTTAATAGGTGGTATGTAGAGCTACAGCACAAGATTTGTAGTGCCACGGAAGCATGGACTACTGAGGATAAAGTATTTTATCAGTAGAGGCAACACAGCCATCAGTTCCTGAAGAATTCAGTTATTCTCTGCTATTCTTTGACTTCTGCTGACATTACAAAAACATTTTTCAGTCATTGAATTTTCAGTCATTCTCTCATCCCGGAATATTGACATTGACTCCAACCTGAGTTCACAGTACAAGCAGCTATTTTCTGTCCTACAGAACAGTAATAAGGCTTTGATGCAACTTGACTGAAAAAAAATCAGAATGTTTTCAGTAAACAATTGAAAAAATGGAAGTTTTAGGTTCCTTTATAAACAAGTTTACTTCTTTACATTTAAGGTTGTTTGTGCACACTTCAGGGAGAGAGGGTGTTTACAAAGGTCAGTAAATCCATGCTTATCCAGAGCCTGGGTGACCAAGAGTGAATAATCGATGTGCAGGGACAGAGGAGGATCTATAAAATTATAGGATGCTTTTTGCAAAGACTTGTATGAAACTTGCAGTAAAAGGCTATGCTATTACAAGGCAAAGGGAATCCATAAAGGTTTTTATTGACTTGTCCCTCTTCCACCCACACAGTAAAGGAAATGTGTGTGTATGTGGATACATAAATAGCTGTGTGTGGGCACCGAAAATAATAAGCAGCTGAGTTATGACAGTGACCTGTTTCACCAAAGATTATAGTTAAACACACAGTGAGATCTGAGAGAGAGTTTTAAGATATTTACCACCTCAAAAAGGTGAGAGTAAAGTAGCTGAATCAATTTTCTGGTTTGAGAGCTACAAGTTGAAGTTAAAAATGTACCAATATGTTTATTTCCCTACTAGGTCAGCTGAAGTGGTCTGAAACTTTTAAGACTTGCCTGTTTTAGTATTCATGTAGTTCCCTTTATTGCACAATACTATAGTTTGACAAATGAAAGTCCAAAAACCAGTATAACTGATGCTACGATACTGGTGCACTCTGCTGCATACATGATGATAAAGTTATGGAATAAATCCACTGTAAATGCTGCAAGGAGACAACCCCTTTGTCCTACCACCAGAGGTACAAATATTTAATAATATACCAGCATTTGAAAAAGTTCCACTGCCAGCTGCTGATGTAAAATGAGCTGTAGGACAGAAAAAGGTTCTCAACATGCTATAATAATTCAATTGTTTGCTTTAAGTGTTTTGGAACCTAGCAGCATCCTTCCACTAAGGAATGTGGTTCATAGCCCACAAAGTATTTGTCCTGTCCTCTCTCTAACATTGTTTAAGTTAGGGGAGGGAAAGAGGGAAAAGCTTAACTTTGTCCAACTCTTCATACATTTCCACACAACAACAAAAGCTACAACCATGTTAAAATTATGTATCTGTCTGTTTATATTGTTTTTTAGAATACATAAGGCAACCGATTTAAAAACATTTTCTCCAAGAAATTGAATCTGAACAATGAACCCTATGTGACCACAGAATTAAGTGCAAAGAGATCCATGCAGGAGGTCCTTCAGAGAAGTGTTGCAAGTCCCGTGAGTTGTGGTTCATTCATTTTTGGTGTCTGGGTTGTGAGGCCATGTACAACGCCACCAGACAGTAGATAGTCCCGCCTATTGTTAGAGCCATGGTGGTCCGGTAGAGCAGCTTATCTGGCACTCCTCGTTTCAGGTGTACTGGCACCCCGTCTGCTTTCTGTGGGAACAGTTCAAAAAGAAAACAATAAAGAAATTAACACCCATACCAAGGTCATTAAGGTACAAGCTACCCTGGACAAACTAAGGGACTTCCAAGAGGGAAACCCCCTGACAAACAGGCTAGCTACAATCAAGTGTATTATCTGGGTTTTATCTAGCAGGACAAATGTGCAAAGGCAAGTTTAATTTTGTTAGCCAAAGCTGGTAAGTGCAAGTGGAAAGAAAGACCTGGATGGAAAAAGTGTCACTAACAAAAGAACATGAAAAGATGTGTATAAAAAATTATTCACCAAGTTAGACTGACACATTCCAAATGCAAGTGGCATGTAAGAGAGAAAAGGGAGCATTATATGAAGCACATTCCTGATGCCTAAAAAAAAAGCTTAACTAATTTGTTTTATGAAAAGTCCTAGTTCTAAATACACTTAGAAATTGCATAGCTAACTAACTGGCCTTGAAAACTTTACTGTGCTCTTTTTATACTGCATTATAAACAGCTTCAGTAATATTCAAACACTATACACAGAACAGCAATTATCTGCTTTGCTCCTCCAGATCTGCTTTAAGGCATATGCTTGGATTCCCAGAGAGAAAGGGCTTTCAACAGTCAAATAATACAACAAACATCTGAGGCCCGAAAAAACCCAACGTTACCAGGCTTGCCACTTTATTTATCCCCTATACAAGGCATATATGTATTTTGTAGTATAGTACAAGTGTAGAGGTTATACTGTAGTTGACTAGACTTAACAGAATTTAGGTATTGTAGAACGACAAAAGTAGCTACATTAAAATAAGGACAAAAATATGTCCCACTCTCTAGTTTTCTTTAAGTTACTCTCAAAGTTGTCATTACCTGAAAAATTTTCTGTAGGTCTGGCACCTTGTTATTACCCAAGAAAGAACCAGTTGCTGGTAAATCTGAAGCAAGTTTACTTGTTGTCCCAAAAATCGGAGCTGGGGATTCAGTGGGTACTATTGGTTTGAGTCCCTGCATAAATAAAGATTAAAATATCAAGGTATATAACACTTGCAAATGTACCAATTGTCACGTTAGGCAGGCACGCTGCCAGTCATTATAATGACACATTACAAAGAGTATTTATCTGGTGTGAGGACCTGTGACAATGAGCTACAAACACATTGTTGGCCCACTGATTTCTCAGTAACCTCTTTGGGTCAGAGCTTAGCAAGGAAAATAATAGGAGCCTCCTGTCCAATTTCCTCATGGCATAAACTTACAGCTGTTGTTTTTCTGTGCTGGTACTTGGTCCAAATTACTGCCTGCATTTTGCACATAGTCAGACTACCTAGGACTCTGAGCAGAAGGATGAGAAGCAAAGATGCCTGATCAGAGTGAGGAACGAACTCTACCTCCTGAATGCCACAAACACCAACCACAAACAACTGGGCTTTAAATAATTTGGAAGTATATTTTGAGGCCAAAAAAAAAAAAAGGGGGGTTAGGATCACTTGTGTCATACAGAAGTCACAAGTGGCACTCAAGGACAACCCAAAGGCCCTGACATGGTAGATATTTTGTGCATATGTAACTATATCCCATAATTCAAAGTTGCTGCAACTTTCCACACCTTGGTGAACTCCCCATGAGCAGCACAGCTCAATCTCCTCTGGTTCAGATGGCTGTACTCTACATTTGCCATAACTGAAAACTACATAATCCAGGTCTGTGCTTAAGGGCACAAAGTCACAGCCATCATGACGTGGCCTCCTTGCCTTTGTTATTCTAGTAGGAGTTCACAGTTATGTCTGGACACACGGCAGGGATGTTTTACAATACGGTTCCCCAAACAGCTGCAATTTTTTTCCCCCTAACTTGACACAGAGTTAAAAGCATTGCACAGTTAGATTAATGCAACAGGTTTTCATTACAAACAGAAGCAGCAAGTGCTTTCCATGGGTCAAGTTAAGACTGCACTGAAATTCTAGTTTCTGTTGAAAGGATTAGTTAATGCATTTTCTATTTAAGGGAACTTCCTGAACAGTAGTATTTGGCACTGGAAACAGACTGGCACTCTTTCTCCTAAGCCTGCCATAGACCAGACATGTGTTTTCCATATGTAAATTCTCTGCTACAACAGGCATCTTCAGCAGAAAAACCAGATTTCTCAACTTCCCAAAATAGTCTATGGAATGGTCATCAGTGCTCTATCCTGAAGACGTGGGTTCAGCTTCCCACTCTTCTAGTGCCTGAATGAAAATTAGAATCCATTTGTGACCTTCCTGGTTATGTTTTGAAAGACAGCAGCCAAAACTGGATTCTCTGGTATATCAGTAACTCCTGCCTTCCTACTGAACAGGCTTGAGCAGAAGGTAAGGAGTGACAGTTCTGGTCATATTGGTAAGAAGGAAGCATCTAAGGAACTATTTTTAAGTCAGGGGAAGTTACTGACTACATATTCAAAGCTAAGTACCAGCTATGTCAAAAGACTAAGAAAGCAATTTTGGACTAGTATTTTTGTCTGTAAAGAACTTTAAGTACGTTATTAGATCTGTCTTTAAAAGGCTGGTGATTTGATACAACTACAGACCAGATGTTTACACCAAATGTGCAGGTGACTTTTTCTCCAAAACTTTTCTTGCTTTCTTGATTGTTAGTATCACACCAAATGCCCTAAAATTGTCAATCCTGAATCTCACTTTCACCTTCCTGAAAGCCATCCAGTAACTTCCACAGCTACTAAATAACTGCAATTCCTGTTCGTTATGATCACATCTAGTTTATTTCATGAACTATCTGTAGTATGTGAAGAATGTAAATACCCAGGATTGTAGTAAGCTGCAAACTACTTCCAGCATTTTCATGATAAAGATACTTCTCTTTGATCATTCCTAAACTCACAGAGAGGAGGCAACCCCTACCATTCGCCCCTAGTGCTACAACTGCTGTCTCTAGAGGGACTGCCTGGATGCAAGACACACTCCATGGATTACTATCAGAACAACGAAATCAGTCATGTTAACAACTGTAGATTATGGCACACTTTTTCAGCCTTTAGAAACACATTCCTGTTCAGAGAGTTATAAGATCCCCCTTTTGCTGCAGCCATAGCAGATCCAGACCCAACTCATGATGACCAACTTCATCATGAAATCAAATGAAACTATTTCAGAAAACTCTTGCAATCATCAGCTGCTGTAAATTCCTTCCAGAGCAGCAGGGCACCAGTTCAGAACATCACAGAGCAATCTAAATAAAAACCACTGATGTGGTTCACTGGCTTCAGGAAAGAGTACAACAAAACACACGCTGCAGAAGGGAGACTGCTCAGTTTGCCTAACACAGATGCTGCATTAATCAGGGTTCCTTACTCCAACATAAAATTCCTCTTGAATTCCATCTGTGAATTGTGAATCTTTGGTCAGGTCCAACCAAGATCAGTTAAATTAGTGCAATTTGGTACTTGTCCATGGTTATTGGCAAGTGCTTTATCTCAGACCCAGCTGCTTACTAAGCTTGGCGTGACTGAAGAGAAAATAACACAACGGCCGAATTTCATTGCAGGCTTTTACCTAAGAATTGAGACACCTTAAATGACCCTTGTCCCTTGTATTTAACATTACTAAAACCATGTTAACAGACTTAATAACATCAAACATCTGGCTACATTTATGATAGTACTGAGGAATTAATGCCTCCACACATTTGAGCTAAGCTTCATTAGAAAAGATGCCACACGTTGATAATTCCTCTTCTGATATTAAGGTCTTAATCTTTTACTTCTAATAACTATAACATGATTTTTTCCCAATTCTTGGACAACATACAGCAGGTGCAGTCATGCAGAACAGTCAACATCAGCTGATTTCATCAGCACACTGTGGCAATGACTTTGTCAGATGCTGAAGTCCTCAAAGAAAGGTCAAGGCATGCAGCTAATCCCAGACAGAAACAGAATTCCCTGCCCACCCTGCTGTAGCGTGTTTGCTCCCCTCTTAGAGGTCTGAAGGACCCAGTGTATCTGTCAGCTGGCCATCATGCTCTAAGTTAAAACAAAATTAGGCCTTTTTAGTATGAATTTGGAAGTTAGATGGACATTTTCCTGACAGCACAAAACAGTTGAGGATTTGCAGCATAATTTAATGCAGACAGCACCACACTCAAGTTTTTAAATGTTACGGTAATTGCTCAAATGGACCAGAGAATGAGTAAGCAGAGAAAACTGAGGTAAAGAGCAACGAAAAGGGGAAAGAGGAAAGAAGTTAAACTTAGTACTAGCATTTCAGAACATGCACCGGAATAACTTTTATGAACTTGCTGAATGTGGACACTTCTAAACAGCAGGTTCTCCATAGTGGCACAACCTTCCTGCATGAGGTTAAATATATTTGCTATCATTAACACAAAGATGCTCTTAGGCAGGATCACCGGAGGGTTTGTTTGTATTGGGATGACAGACTGAAGTAAAACTGATTTTGTGTATGTATTAAGTGACATCTACAGCAGAAAAGGTTAACCATCATAGTTCCTGTAGGAACTCCAAGCAATTCAGGGCAGACAAAATCAAAGTATCTGGTTCATGGGGAGTTTAAATAGATAAAGCAAAATAAGTTGTATCAAGTGAAGATCCGGTAGCATAACTAGATTTCTACTAGGACCATTTTTAGTCTTGAAGAACCTGGGAAAAAAATCATATACTTGTCCTCACCTGACATTTGAAACTGTTTGCACTTGGAACATAAGCCACCTCTCTGAATGACTGCTTTGTATTGTATTTGTAATAGCTACAGTAGCCATTTCCCTCCATATATGACAAGTAGTTTTCAACTTATTTGACACCTCAACTGCACCAGCTGAGGAAGTTCCCATTTATTCACACTGAATTGTTCAGACAACCTTATGAAACTTTGTTAAATGTAGAACTAAGCTTTCTAAAAATGCTAAGACTGAGATGGAAAGAACAACACACATTTAGAACTCAGGGAATTTTTTTGTTAGAATAAGCTGCCAGTTAAGTTATTGTCAGCAAAAGAGTTTCTGAAAAACATTTTGCCTGACATTTTGCAAGCCCACAATAAGCCTGAACCTGCACAGAACAATCCTCCACTAGGAAGCATCAGAATGTAACAGCACAGAATAGAGTGAATTATTATACTGAATATTTGATTAAGCAGAATTGGAATTTCAGAATATCTTCATTTTTCCAAAAACATCAAAATAAATAGAGGCATAAAAAGCAAACTACTTTACATGCTGAGCTATAGTTTTATTAAATAGAGCAATGAAATCAGTAGAAAAAAATTATTTCATTTTGGACTTACCACCTACTTGCTTATGGGATTCCTTTTATATTTTAATTGCTGTTTATTGCAAACCTTTTTATCAGACTGAAGCATCTGAACATATGACATGGGAATCCAGACATAACTAAGAAAAAAAGAAATTCTACCAAAAATCTGGCCTAGGCTAATGACATTGCAAAAAGGGACTAAAGATAGCTTTTAAAAATGTAGCTATTCTGTCGCACAGCACATTTGTGTGCCACAGCTGAGGACTGAACTGTGTGAATGACAAGCTGATATGACATAGTACAGGAAAGGTGGTTTTTCAGTTTACTTTAAACAAACTTCTATAGATTTGTGTCCTCTTTGATAGGGGTTTTAATGCTTTCAGTAATTTTTTTTTCTTCTGCATGAACAGACAAAACAGTGGACCAGCTCAGGGCTGCTCTTACTGCAGCTGACAGTGCTGTGTCTAGTTGTGGGCACCTCACTTCAGGAAGGACACTGAGGTGCTGGAACAGCTCCAGAGAAAGGAAACAGAGCTGGTGAAGAGACTTGAGCACAAGTCCTATGGGGAGAGGCTGAGGGAGCTGTGGGGGGGTTTATTCTGGAGAAGAGGTGGCTCAGAGGAGACCTCATTGCTCTCTGCAACTACCCCAAGGATGCCGTAGCCAGGTGGGGGTTGGTCTCTTCTCCCAGGCAACCAACAGTAGGACAAGAGGACACAGCTTCAAGCTGCACCAGGGGAGGTTTAGAATCACAGAATCGATTGGGTTGGAAAAGACCTCCGAGATCATCAAGTCCAACCCTTGGTCCAACTCCAGTCCAT
>JAOXXN010000446.1:23787134-23799811 GCA_026770055.1 Myrmophylax atrothorax
GGAGGGGGGGGGGCGGGGGTGCCGACCCGCCGAGGGAGGGGCGGGTGGGCGTGGCTTACGCAGACCAATCAGCGGCGGTGGCAGGCGAGGCCCCGCCCCCTCGGGCAGAGGGGGGCGCGCGCGGGCGCGGGAGCGGCGCGTGGGGGGGGCGGGGCCAGTCTGTGTCGGCGCCAAACGGGGACCGTGGGCGCGACATGGGGCTCGTTACCCGTAGCGCGACAGGCCGAGAATCGCGGGATCAAAGGGGTTGAGAAAGACCTCTGAGATCATCGAGCCCAACCTATGAGCGAACACCACCCTGTCAGCCAGACCATGGCACCAAGTCCCACATCTTGTCTTTCCTGTAACACCTCCAGGGACGGTGACTCGCATCGCCTTCCTCGGCAGTCCATTCCAAGGTCTAATCCCTCCTCTGTCAAGAAACGCTTCCTAATGTCCAACCTAAACCTTCTCTGGCACACCTTGCGACCTTTTCCTCTTGTCCTATCCCTTTTTGCCTGGAGAAAAGACCGACCCCCACCTGGCTACAGCCTCCTTTCAGGTAGTTGTAGAGAGTGATAAGGTCTTCCGAGGCTCCTTCAGGCTGAAGAACTCCAGCTCCCTCAGCTGCTCCTCACAGGACAAGCCCACCAGACCTTTCACCAGCTCCGTTGCCCTTGTCTGGACCTGCTCCAGCACCTCAGTGTCCTTCCTAAAGTGAGGGGCCCACAACGACACAGTACTCGAGGTGTGGCCTCAGCAGTGCTGAGTACACGGGAAATACAGTGCTGGCCACACTATTGCTGATATATTGATAATTTATTTCAGAGTTGCACAGTCCTGGGTGCTTGGTGGTGTTCCACAAATCAAACATACCAACTGTCAAAACTTTTTACTATTGATAAATTTTATCCAAAAAAAGGCACTAATGTTCAGTGGCTACAAGTTAGATAACTTTCTTATTAATTCTATTAGTTAGGAATTCTCTCCTTATACTAAATAGTCTGCATGCTTAGTCTTTCTCTCGTGTCAGTGGGTTTCTTCAATGAGTGGTCGCAATCTCCCTCTGCCAGAATTACCTTTCACCCAGTCGGAGCCGATTCAGCACAGTTGCTGAGTTGTCTTTATTGGTTTCTTTTTCATCTTGGGAGTTCTGCCAAATTGCCTGTAAATTCTACATTCTTTGTGCCCAGTTATCAGTGGTACATCCTTCTTCCCAAGCTTTGTGAACCTCCTCTCTAGGTCAGAGATCATTGAAACATGTCAAGCTCTAAACCTTAACCAGGCAATTCTCCCAACGAGTAGTTTCTCTTTCTAACACCTGGACATCACTTAGAGGTTGCTTGTTAGGTACTATCTGTTTCATGGATTAAGTCTCCTTTCTTGTTGATTAGGCTTCAAAGCATGCAAAGATCAAACAATAAAGGACATCCTTTCTTAAGAAAATTTTACGTATTCCACATTTGCAACAGGGACAGCAGCAGTTTTGTTTTCTGGGACTTAATCTTTGTGTCTCTGCTCTAACGAGTGATTTCCTTCTCTCCCACCATCTTTTGAAAACATCTGAAATGTATAATTTGTTGCATAAAATAAGGCTTTTGTTAAATGAAATCAGCATCAGGAACCAGAATAATGTGATATGATGCTGCTTCTGTTTGTGAATGTAGCAGCAATTTGTCAGCAGTAGGACACGGTGGGGCTTTGCCATGTGTACAACTCACAGTGCCCTGGCATTCCTTTATCCCTCTGTGCCTGCCGGGGGCCACAGGCAGGTGCCAGCTGGGATGTTGTCAGTGATTCAGAACACCCTGATGTTATCTGACTGGAGTTTGCATTGTGAGTTGCCTGCTCTTGAATAAGATTGAGCATACTGAGGCCTTATTAAAAAGTATTATTTGTTGGTCATGTTTAACCATCAGTGACCCACACCAGTTAGCTCATTGCCTACTGAGGGTCCCACATACAGTTTGGCAGATAAACCTGCTATAAAAATATCTGTGATCATGCACTGAGTGAAAACTATTAAAATGTACTTTGCTTATAAACTGGGGGAAGATGTATTCATAGGAGATATTTTGGAAAGTAAAATACCCATAAAAATGTGTGTGATGTGATTTCTTTACCCACCCGTGTAACGCCTTCTGCTTAGATTTTCGAATTTGAGTTTGGTGGTGGCAAAATGGAGCCTTGGAGTTGTTGTCTTGGATTTATCCCCTTTAAGCAGACACGTCCTACCCAGGATAACCACTGCTCAATAACAAGGAAAGCCCTTGGGAGCCCTGCACATCCACTTACTTGTGAGAGCAGGGCTATGAACCAGGAGACTAGGTCGTTGCTCCGGCAGTTCTTACCTGTGCCTTTTGCCCTGAAAGCAGGTTTTCTTCATGGTGAAATTTCAACCCCTCAAACTCTGTCTGTGCCATTCTCTCATAGAGAGAACCAGCTGGAAGCTCCATACGTGATGCCCTGAGTTGATGTTCTGACTCTGTGTTAGAACATTAACTGGAGAGGATATGTTATTTGCTCAGTAAGTAGGAAATTTATGGAAATATTTTGTAAATGTTACAAGAAGAGTTGTGAAATCCCTGTAGCTTTCAAGACTAGGCAGTATTAATGACCTGGAAGATGTGCTGCATAATTTATAGTAGAAAAGAATTTGCTGATCAGGATTCTATTTATTCCTGAGAAAAATAAACTAAAGTTCATGTTTGGTTACGAGTCTGCCTGTAATAGAGCAGATGACCCTGAAGATGGTGTATACATATTCTTTTAGAGTGGAATGCTGTAAATCATGGTTAGATTTGTGTGATAAAAGTCCTGACCTATTGAAATCCATGGGATCTAGCTCGTATTATAATGCTTCTGGAACCTTTCCTGGACATATTTGGCTACATATGCACTACAGCTCCTCCTCTTTGGGTCTTTTAGCATTTACTAGAAGGAATAGATGCGCCTGGTAAGTTCACTGAGGTTGTGTTATACTGGTTCTTCTGCCTTTTTTCCCAGTATTAGTTCATGCTACAGTACCAGTGAGGCACAGGTTCTGTGGCAGGTCATGCATTGAGGTAACACCATTGTATAACTAGTTCTTCCTTCACTGGTGTTCTTGAATCAAGTTCTTGAAAAGTCATTCAATATTGACTGAAAGCCACAGAAACAAAAGGTTCGTGTCCTGTAGCTCTGAGGCGGCTGTGAAAAATGTACAAATTTATCCTCTTTTTCAGTTAATCAGTTTAAGTCTTGATGCTTAGAAGTAAGCTGTGAAACTTTTCTGCTGCAAGCTGTTGGAACAAAACCTAGGTGTGATCTCCCTCTTGTTTTAGCTCACAAAACTGAAGTTTTTTACCTTGCAAGAGAGCTGCATGGGAGGATGACATGAATAAAATTACAGTTACAAGTGGAGCTTCTGCTCTTGTTCATGTACCACAGGGGCATGGGAACATTCTATGAAAAAAAAATTAGCATGAAGTCTTTCCTTTAAAGGAAGAAACTTGTTTTTGTCTTAGACTTTTGGTTCATCTTTTGCTTTATTCTCTAGACTTTTGCCAAGACTGCTTTGCTTATCAGACTTGCTGACATAATTGGTAATTAGACTGTAAAACTTGCTGCCATAGGAAGTAACTGGGGAAAAATGAGGCCACTCACCCTAGCAGAGTTCAAACAGATTGGGCATCTTTGAAGACCATAAAACTAGGTACAGTTAATAGAAACAAAGTGTCCTGGAAGGAAAAGCCTTCCTCCTTTGGCCTTCGAGCTGAGCTCTGACTCTTAGACACCGAGACGAACAATTCACAAGCATTGCGACATCTGGTCTGTTAGAGGTTTTCTATCTCCAGCTGCAGTGTGGTATTGGCAGTAGCTAAAGACAATAGGATCCTATAGTTTATTCCATTTTTTACAGATTATTAAGATCACTGTTTTTTTACATGCAAGTTTGTTTATCATGGCTTGTTCCTGGAATAGCACTAAGATTATGTTTCAAGATGAGTAGATTTCTGGGAGTGAATGAAAGAAGCAGAGTACCTTGAGTTTATTCTGCTTTGTTGTTGCTGTTGCTGTGATTATTGCATTTATTTTCTTATTGAGGATAAAAACCCAATACCTTAATCGGTTGCTTAATGAACAAAACCTTCATATGCTGATCACTATTTCAGCACAGATGTCTGTAACTCAAATTCTGTCAATCTACCCATGCAACTCTGTTCTTGAATTGCTGAGAACAACTGTGTGGGTGGATTTAGAACATAAAATTGCCATGTGCATTTATGTTTTGTTTATGCAGCACTCATTTTTAAGAGTACTAGATTGGATTTGCTTAATATTTGCTTTGTGTGTGTGCATACATATACACAAACCCCCAAGCTAGATGATGATCACCAAGCATAAACTCTATTAATTCAAGGGACTGATACTGTAAACATGTTCCATTTGAATTACTAACTGAAAGAAATAAATTCAGTTATACAGAGAGGTATAAGCTGGTAGTTACTCCTAAAACCTGTACCTGAATTTATGGATGCTTTATTGCCCATACATACTGAATGCAGCAGAAATGACTCTTGGAAATCCTCTTCTGTTGTCAACTAAGAGATTTCTCTTTCATAATCCTAACAATACTGAAAATTAATAAAAATTGTAGGGTTTTTATTTTAAAGTTGTAATAGGCTTGCAATATTAATATAAATTTAACCAAAGGTTTTACTGTGTATTGTTCTTGTAAGGGAATTCTTGCTATTTTGAGGGAGATGGTATTAAGGAGGCAGCCATTTATATCTTCTCTATGAATTTAGAAATAGTTCTGTATTTCACTTCTGTTTCCTGGGCACTTCTTTGTCTTGTATAAGGCCTCTACATGTGAAATAATTGATAGCAATAGTTACCTGATAGCGATATCAATTTTGGCAATAAGGGCACTGTGTTGACTGTAGTATGATGGGAATCAGGAATCTTTTTTGAGGTGTTGAATCTTTACCGGGGATATCTACCTCTTGTTGAATATGTACGGTATTCTTTCCAGGTTCTCATGCAGAACTTGTCTGAGAAAGTAAATGAAGGAACAGAAAGCTTTATGATACAATCATTGTAAAGACTAATGACTGAAAAACAGTTTTAGGACAGTAAGTTATGGGTTTTTTTAGATCATTTCTCTGCAGTTAGTGTTCTCTGAATAAAAGCAGAACAGAAATTATGAAAACAATGGTTTATTCCAGATAAGCTATGAAGTATTATTTTATCCTCCAGTTTCCAGATGTGAAAAGCTTTACAGAAACCTATAGTAAAAATTGCTTTCACTATTTTTCAGCTTTGTTGTCATTGTTTTTTTTCCTCTTGAGTTTCAAAATTGCAAAAGCAAAGGTAAATTTTTTCATCTGATTGAGACATCAATGTTGGTTGTCAGTAAAATAATAATTACCTAAAAGCCCTATTCATTCTACTCTTGAGAAAGTAATCTTTAATCCACAGGCCCTATCTCTATGGATTATAACACTTTCCAGTTTTGAAATGCTGTACTGTAAGGTTCAATATTTAGCCTCTTTGTTGACTTTGATAATCATAGCTCAAAGTTTCTCTTGTGTGTGCTTTCTGCTGCAACATATTTTTTCCTTTACAACCAGAAGAGAAATCTCATGATGGCAGTACCCTATTATACCTGAGCTTTTCATTTAAATACTATATGCATAGTAAAATAGGCTCCCAAAGAAAATGAACAGTATGTCTGGAGATTGAGGGGCAAAATGCATCTGCAAGGTTTTCTGTTTCCACAGTGCTACTAGAGTCTTCTTTCACCTCTTCCTTCTTCCTTCCTAAACTGTAAGCATTTCTCTCAAATAGTCAACAGTCCACTGCAAAAGTTTATTTTTCTCTGAAATGTTATAGATGCTGGGAAGGTCTGCATTGTCATTGTATTTAATTTCTTCTTCTCAGCCCTTTCATATGCAAATCCACAAAGTGGAGTCCAGAGACAACCACATCCTCAGTGCAGTATTATAACAAACTTTCCTGAATAAGACAGGATTAAATTATAGAAAAAACCCCAAAACAACACAAAACCCCCAAAACAAACCCCTCCCTCGCACTTTTGTTAGAGGAAATGTTCTTAAACTGAGTGAACAGGAAAACAGGACCTTGCAGCTCACCATGGCCACTCAGCCAAGATACAGTCTAAGAAAAGCCTGAACTTGCAAATCCAGTGAAGTGTCTGCAGTTCTATGGATCCACAAATGTAAAACAAAAGTTGTCCAGTATGTTAGAGAGGAGAAACTGAAATATAAGGAGCAAAAGGAGAGATTTTCTCCACATGTACTCAGCTGAGAAACTTTTAATCAGAATTATGCTTTTGAAGTGGACCTCGAAGTCATACCTAGGCTTAATTTGTATCACTGAGGAGGCTTGGAGCTCACAGGATATCATTTTGGATGAAACTGAACTTCCTGGTTAACTGGAAGATGCACTTTAGTAACAAACATAATGTGCTTCAGTTTCCAACAAGTGTTCAGTCAACAGAACCAAACCAGAACCGGTCTGAAGCAACCTCCCCCGAAATGTGTATAGTGTGTCAGGTCCTCAGCATCAGCTGTTTAGTTCTGCACATCTCTTTTGTCCATTGCTTCCAACAGTAGGTACAGCCTAGAAAATTGTGGAATATGAGACTTAAGGGTGGATTTTCTAGATTCTAATACCTGCCTAGAATCCCAGTCACAGCTATTACCTCTAAGCCCTTCTTCCAAGTATTGCCATGGGATAAAGGCATTCAGAGGTGGCTAAACTTTCACTGTATGTGGACAGAAGGTCCATCTTGGCTTGAGTTATTTGTCAGCAGGCTGTATTCTAAGGCGTTTCTATTTGACTATTAACAAACAAACAATGAGCCATATTTAAATTTAGTTATACTAATGTCAGTTAACTGGTTACTTGAGAAATCTTTCTTGTAGAAAACATTCTTGTTTTATGAATCATTTAGCACATCAGAGGTAACATAAAAATAGATTTCTGCCAAGAGATCAGTGTCTCCTGCATTGAAAATAATGCACAGTTTTGACTACATTTATTTTTGAGATATGTATTCTGCCAGCAGCAGGAACTATTACTCTATGATACCTTCCAGCTGACAGTCTCCTAATTATCTTTCCTGCAGCACTGTATAGTCTCATTGACATTCTGTAAGAATGTTACTTTTATGGTTTAGTCTCTTCAGCTAGTGGTGTAACTCAGGCCTGTTTCAGGAAGTTGTGAAGTTTTTTTGATGTGTTTCCCCTTTGCCTTGCCACATTGTCAGTGACGTGTTTTCCTTTTTAAATACTCTCTTTGCTGTTATATACCTGTCTGTGCTTTTTTACTGCCATCAGAATAGGGATACTGTAAAACTGGGTGTACAAGCAGATGAAAAAACTATCTGTTCCTTATCACAGCATTTGCCTGCATAGGAGAAAGAAGTTCAGAAGATTAGGTAGCAGTGTGGGAGAACACTGATAAAGTCCCTAGTGAGGAGAAGAAGGAGGCTCAGTAGCAGCTCTGCTGGGAAGAGGACTGAAGCATGCTGGAGTGAGTAGAGTAGCAGCAGGGAAAGCCTTGTTCCTGAGCCAAGTCCTTGCACACTTTAAAAGGCTTGATAGCTGCAGAAATAGGGAGCCCTCCAAGTAAATGCTGCCTGCAACATCTGCCTCTGCATTCTGCAGGACCTTTTCTTTGGCAAAGCACACACAGCCTTACAGAGCCTAAAGTTAGATTGGGGTTTCTTAGTACTGTGTTTTGCATCTCTATCTGTAGTTTCCTCCCAAGGAAGAGGTGACCTGTGTGAGTGCAGGTCTGTGTGTATGGATGAAGCAGTTGCTGACCAGATGTAGTCTGAGTAAAATTTTGCTGAAAACATGTCTTTTGGCAACATCCTCCCTCTAAAGATTTTTCAAAGTAAATTTTGCTGATCCATATCTGGCTCCCTTTTCTTGCGTAGGTTCTGTGATGGCAATTGCTAACGGCAAGTTTCATTTGGCTCAATATGTAGGAGCCTAAGCTTTTTAAAAGGGAAAAACTGAGTTCTGCTTTCACAGGGAGTGTTAGAGCTTGCAGTACCATTGGTGGGGCAGGCATGTTCATTTAAAGAGTGCTGTATCTTATTCTGCAGCCTGGGGGAACTGAAAAGGAGTGGTGAGGAGGTGTGGAAACAGAGATTTGGCACCATGATGTTACTTGCATTTTGCTTTACATACTCTTGATTGTTTCCCCTTCCTGTTATAATTCTCTTTTTAAATTCTGCAGTGTGGATCTGATGTGATTATGGTTTCCTTAAGGATTCCCCATCTCGTTTAGGCTACAGTGTTTGTTGCTTTCCACTCAAAGACAGAGTGGAAAGGCTTCTATGCATCCTCAGAATTTCTGTAGGCACTGCTTTGACTCCATTAAGTGGCTTGTCCCAAAGCCAGTTGCCACCAGAGAGTGTCAGATTATTACAAGTCAAAGCTACAAACTCAAGCTTCTTAGCACTTGCTAAACAATTGCCTTGTACTGTAGAGATTACCCTAACATAATATAAAATTACTGGAAGTTCTTCCTTTGCTCTCACTAGGTTATTGAATTAATAGCACCACTTTTCAGGGAAAAAATGAGTAAGTAGTGAGATCTACATGCCTACCTTACATGGAAGCTTCATGAGCAGAGACGTAAAACGTTCTCCAAATACTATTCAAAGCATTTTACTTAAGGTCCCATATACATTCAATGTAATCTAAAGGCTGACATTGATTCATACATAAGCCAGTTGGAGCTTTGGGACAATACCTGTGTGTGTTCCCTTTTGGTCATTTTTGGATGATTGCAGCCTCAAAATCTAAGAAACTTTCTGAAAGCTGGTTAAAAATACCAAAACAAACCCAAACCAACCATAAAATATGATTTGTACATTGCATAGATAAGGAGGAAAGAAAAGACCTAGAAGACAGTTTATGGATTGTTGATGACTACTGGTAAATAACTGCAGTTCTACAACTTAACCAATTTTCCCTCTGAACTAACATGTGAGCTGAATATCTTTTGATTCAGGAGATCTGTATCTCTCATTTGAGCTGTGAAAACACCTAATCAAATACTGTAGTGCTTATCTTCTTGTTCCAGTCTCCAAGAAAATTTATGCTGTTTTAGCTAAGATTTTGCTTCATACTCTTTTTGAAAAATGAAATAGTTAAGTATTGTTTGTAGTGTATTTTTCTTTAAAATAGTAGGAGAAGATGAATAAAGATGTCACTTCAGAGTCCAAGTTACAGAGCTGAACACAGGAGCATTTGCTGCATATGTTACTGCCACACCTTTGGCCTGTGTAAGCATCAAAAGGCTGTGTTTAGTGTAACAGCTATGAGGATTAAAGGCTGGGGTAGGGGCCTTCCATACTGGGATGGCACACTTTCCCAAGAGTTTCCAGTGACCATCTCTGAAAGGAAAGAATGTGACTTTTGAGGAGGTTTTAAGTCAAAGCCCTCTGTTTGTGTGTATTTTGAGTTGTAGCCTGCAGAATTCAGATCCTGGTTCCCTTTAGTGTGGATGTCTTACACTTTTTGGTAGTCATTAGCACTCAACAGAAAGGGAAGCAACTGCTGAGTGGCACAAGACCGTGCCAGAGCCTCTCTTATTATTCTGATTTGAGAGACTATCTGTGAGCAGGCACATTTGGAAAACATTTAGAGAGAAGTAGTAAATCATAAATGTTGGTGATACAAGTTGTTGTCACAGTGTGTAATCCAAAGAAACAGATGATAGCTTTTCTTTTTAGCAAAGTAGGCAGGTATTAGTTGGGTTACACTTACCATGGGTGAATGGACTGGGGAAATGATTTTTAGCACAGGTCCTCCAGGGACAGGACCCTTGATTCAAATAAGCATGTACCACCTATAGAAATGGTGGTAATAGAGCAAAGAATGGTCAGATTGAGGTGGCAGACAGAGGGCTGGCACTGTGATTTTAGAATTACTTGGTGCCAGTGCAGAAGCCTGCTGGTGTGGCTAGCAGCAGAAGGAAAATGAGGCAGCGAGGAAAAGGGTAAAAACCAAATAGAAAAGAAGTTGGATGGAAAGTCTGGCAAAGGAAGAAAGCAGAGATGCATTTTCAGGAAGGGTATGGCAGGACAGCAGCAGTGAGGGGGGAAGAGGGCTAAAAAGTGTAGCAAGTCCTCTTGAGTTTATTTTTTGAGAGTTTTCTGTCTTGTTTTGTGTTTGCATCGTATGTCCTTCATTTTTGGTGAGTCACTTAGAAAGGACTTCATTACACTGAGCCTTTTGCGTTGCTTGGTTTAGTATTTTTAACCTCTATCCTTCTCTACCTCATTTCCTTTTTTCACCAAGTAGTCCTCCACCTGCTCCTTGCAGTGTTCCTTTAGTTCATGTGACAATCCCCAAAGCAGAGAACATAAATGTAGTAATTCATCTTACAGATCTTGAACTGGTTTCTTTAGTACAACAGTGAAACCCTACCAGTTTCCGAGACTGGTAGTTGTTTCTAGCATGACTACTACATGCTGGTGGAAGTGGACCAGCCAGTGTCCAAGCCTTGCCCATTTGTTTTACAGCTTCTTAGTAGAAACAGAAGTTCACAGTAATCAACCAAAAAGCAGAGAAGTAAAAATCTGTAACTCTGACATGCCAGTGGTGATTCAGCTGTCAAGCTCACACCTCTTGGCAGAAGCAGGTGGCCAAAGGCAGATAGGTGATCTTTACTGCAGATTTGTGAACGAATTTGAATGGCCTGTGAGATGAGAAGCACCAGGATAAGACTGTAGATGAAGGATGGAATGTGGATGATTTAGGCTATTTTGTATTGCTTTGTAAAAGCTTTGCTTTGCATGACTGTTTCTTCCCATTATATATGACATTTATTGTGGGGGAGGAGAGAGCTTCTTATCCTACACTGACAACAGACAAATGTATGGATATTTATTCTAAGCTATTTGATCTGAAGTGCATTTCAAATGTGAACAGGACAGTCTATATGAGGAGAAGGCAAAGGTAACAGCAGCTTCAGTTCATGGATGTTAATGTTTAACCTTAATGCTTCTTGAGTGAGGATCAGGTAAAAGGAGAAAGGTCTAAGCGAACAAGATGGAGATGCTGAAGATGGAGTGTGCTATAAAGAGGGAAGCAGATGAGTTTCATGGTCCCTGGCCTTGTGTTGAGGGCAACATGACATTTACATTCAAGACTTTATCTTCAATAAGCCAGATGACAAATAGATTTTCTAAAACAAAACAAAATTCATCTTAGCAAGATTTTATTCTCTGCTGGTTGCCTGGCTCCCTTGAAGAAAATTTTTCTTTCCCAACATATTTGGTTTTTAAGCCTCTTGAGTGAATGCAGACCAAAAAGCTGCTGTGACCTATAGGCTCAGGTTGTATCAGAGAAGCCAACAGGTGGAGCCTAAAGATACTGCACCTAAAGGTAGAGGTACTCAAGGAATCAATATAAATTTGAGGCCTATAAGCAAGAATCTCTGGCAGGGATCCACACTTTTAGATTTTTTTTTTTGATTGAAGTAGTTTTGTTAGTGATGCTTTTCAATGGGCCTCTGAATGACTATATTTAGTGAATACATTGTT
Source organism: Myrmophylax atrothorax (assembly GCA_026770055.1). NCBI lineage: Eukaryota > Metazoa > Chordata > Aves > Passeriformes > Thamnophilidae > Myrmophylax > Myrmophylax atrothorax. Next base: position 23,798,689 of record JAOXXN010000446.1, read on the forward strand.
GGGATTGTTTTTCTTTTTTAGTTTTTAATGACATCTCTATAATAGCATCCTTATCTAGCATCCAGGATTCCAAATGCCAGTCTAATATATGGCCCCAGTTTTACTCATTCATAGTATCCCATCAAGTGGCATCAAGTTCAAATATTAAACCCTAATGGCAGAAGTCATGGTTAGACACTGTGCTGTCTTGGCACAGCCAGTCCAGCTGATAAGGCCTTTAGCAATGTAGAAAACACTGTCTTCTATGTGCTGCATTCTCTGGGAGGCTCTCTAAATTGACGAGAAAAAAAATTATTTGAACACTTAGTACTTAACAGTTTATCACTCAATAGATAAGCTACACTCCTGCTACAGAGAAGTGTCATATTGCTTGCTTGCACTATTGTCTGCATCCAGCTTTTGGTTTGTGTTTCAGTCTTGGATTATACTGGTTTGGGAGCAGTATTGTAATTTTGATCTGTGACTGCAGAGTCCTTAGTGAATGGAAACCTGGTCACTGTGGGTCCTAGTTGCTACTTCAATATTGGTGAAAGGAGCAGTGCAAAGAAATATAAGAATGGATGTGGAGGATCAGGAAAGACTGGATGTGGCACTTAGTGCCATGGTCTTGTTGACAAGGGTGTGTGAGGTCATGAGTTGGACTCGTCTTGTTGACAAGGGTGTGTTAGGTCATGAGTTGGATCAATGATCTCAGAGGTCTTTTCCAGCCTAGTTGATTCTGTGATTTCTGGGATACATGGGAAAGAATTCCAATACTGAATTTCTAGATTTCCTAGATTTTAATGAACTTCTTTACTGTTTTCTTTTTTAAATTCTTATGGCAAACAAATGTCTAAAATGTTCCCCAATGCAACAAGAAGTAAGCTTATTTTGGGGGGTTCTATGTATTTCCAGTTGAATCTCAGATTGATGGGAGGTTCAAGTTCTGAGCACGTCTGTAAAATAGTAACTGTTAAAACATAAAAAAACACCTCTTCTGCTTCCAAATATTTTAGAAGTTCTTTTAGGAAAAAACACTTCTAAAACATACTTCTATGACTATGTGGACATCTGCTTCATTTCTTCTCTGATTTAATGTAAATCCTTTAAAACTAATAAATAACATATGAGAAGTAAAAATGCT
>JAOXXN010000446.1:23815831-23827840 GCA_026770055.1 Myrmophylax atrothorax
CGGTGCCCGCTGGCAGGCGAGCGGGGGGCGGTGCGCCCGGGTAGGGACACGCCATCTCCCCCGCCCGCGCACATGGCGGAGCAGAGCGGGGCGGGGGTTGCCCGGGGCTCCCACCGCCCCCAGCCCGCCTGGTACCTGTTCCGGCAGAGGGTTTCGGCGGAGCGCGGAGGTCCCGTCCATGCCAGCCCCGCTGCCCGCTTCGCCAAGCGGCACTTGGTCGAAGCTGTCCACCAAACCCAAGTCACACTTTGTGGACGTTTCTCCCTGCCCTCCAAAAAATCTCGAAGTGAAGCGTTTGAGCAAGACACAGCTCGCTCCTTGTTCACGGCAGCGGACAGCCAGCGCGTTTCGCTCCCTTCTCATTTGTTTGCCCGCCGGGGCACCGGGCGGTCCCGGCTCCCGGCACGGCAGGGCAGGGCAGCGGCTGCAGCGCCGGGCTTCCCTGGAACACGCACGTTTCTTGTCACAGCCCGCCACAGCCCTCCGCCGTGCACATCTTGGATAGGGAGACTCTTCTCTTCTTACTCCTCTGATGCTGTATGGACAGCAGGAAGAGCCAGGTTCCTTAGGCAGAGACTTCTTGCTCGCTTCTGCCCACCTCGATCCCAGATCTCTGCTCCTCCAGCTCCCTGCACTCTTGTATCCTACACCTCTCCACAACATTAAAACAACTGTTTCCTGTCACGACCCTGTCTGCACTCTAAAGCTTTAATTTCATTTGGTTGCATTAAATACAAGGAGTTAATTTCCGCTACTGATTTTTTTAAAATTCATTTTTTACCCGAATATGACAGTTCTCCAGGCTAAGGTATTTTCTAGGCTTATTAACGACTAGAGCATCCAACAAGACACAGCTCTCCCTTTCCATGACATGCTTCCAGTTGTCGGGAGAAAGAGCAGGTGAGTATATATTTTCCAAAGCAATGCCAAAGATTTGTCACTCAAACACTGTGTGTTTAAAAGGACATCCAGATTAAACCAGTGTTTTACCATCCCCATTCTTTTTCGCTCTAGATATATACACTTTATGGGTTGGGTATGGTGATTGTTGTTCTTGCTGCCCTGTTACTTCATCAGGTGAGATTTCTGAGCTACATTTAGGAGTATCAAAATAAATGAATAGTCGTCAAATTGTAGTAAAAATTGGTGTTTTTTAAAAGGAGAATGCGATTAAGCGCTACTATTTTTAAGCCTGTTTGTCATCTTCTAAAAAATACTTCTGATGAGATTTGAATAAATGTCCCCGTTACCACGAAGAGAATCCTACGAGTTCTTGTTGTTATAAAGTGTGGCCACTAGAGGGCGAGGTTGAACGCTATTCCCTGTTTGTTTCCCGGTTTTTACCAGAAATCCACTCAAACTCCGGTTGCAGAATGTAGTCAAGTACGTACGCCAGCGTTTTGTTGCATAGGAAGGTCATTTTTTTGTTCTCTGTTTAGTCATGCTGAGGTCTGTTTTCACATAGCCGGAAAGGTTTTTCCTTCCAGCAGCTGCGTTCATAGAACCAAAGAATCATTTCCATTGGAAAAGACCTTTAAGATCATCCAGTCCAACCATCAACCCGGCACTGCTGAGTCCACCATGTCCCTAAGCCCCATATCTACACGTCTTTAAAATACCTCCAGGAATGGTGACTCAACCGCTGCCCTGGTTCAGTTAATGTATTGTGACTGCTTGTTAATTTTATAAGCAACAATCACTATTCACCTCTTCACCCTCCTTTGATGTGTATGCTTCTGTATTTCGTTCTTTCAGGAGCAATCACAAGAAACTCTGTTAGAAAATTAAATAGCAAAACCTGACTAGATCTCTGACAGTTGCTAATGAGTTATCCAGGTGCTTTTGGCTTTGCAATTTGTCAGGCTTCCTGTTCCATATGTTCTAACTCCCTCCATCCCTCATAGGGAGCTTGTAGAGGAAGAGAGCTGAGTACAAATAACATGGCCCGAAGACACACATTTACTAACTCTATAGAAACATGTTGGAGTGTATGTTCTAGAAATCATTTCAAGACAAATAAAGCTATATAGAAGTTGTATAGCAAAACAGGTAAAGTACTGGCCTGACAAGATTTTATCTTTAAAGTCAGCTTGATGAGGTATTGTTGATTTGATGCTTGTACCGATGTCTGCTTTTCAGTTTCTTTTAAGTATAGAAAAATATTATTTTCTCCTTCAGAATAACATCATCAAAGATTCAATGTCAGGAAAGCTAACCTGGCAACAGTGATGTTTTCTTTTCCTCTGTAGTTTCACATGGTCAGATTTAGTTATTTTAGTTATAATTATTGACTGTCAATTGAGATTTGTTCTAGTGAGCTGGTGTTAACAACTGTAAAGAACATCTTCTTGCACCAGGAAGCAGCAATTTACCTGGAACAAAACCTCAGATTTTAGACAGAATTTGCAGTTTTCAGTAAATGTTCTGATTTCTTGCTTTTGAGATGGCTTACCCCACTGGAGTTGTGAAGTAGCAGGTTTGTAGTAAATTTGGGGTAATTCACATTGTTTTATGGGAATTACTCAGAATTTACAAATGTCAGTTTGGTGGTTGTTGTAATATATCTGTCTTAATTTCCAGGAGACCTCAACAAGTGCTTTTTCTTGTTGTTGTTTCTTTTTTATTTGTTTGTTTGTTTTGTTTGGGAGGGCTGTGGGGTTTTGTTGTTTTTGTTGTTATTTTTGGGGGGGTTGGATTTTTTGGCTAGTGTGACTGAATGTCTTAAGACATTTGAAAAAAATAGATTGGAGAGCCTGAAAGAGACAAAGACAAAACACTGAAGATTTTGTGTGACTGTAAGTGAAACTCTTAGTAATATATTAAGCAAAAGATCTTTTTAAAGTTTGTTGTGTTTAAAAAAAAAAGTGTGCTTGGAAGTTCTATCTGTCTTGACTTGAAAGATGGTACTTAATCTATTAAAAAAAGGGTAAGCCAATAAATCCATTTACATCAACATAGAAAGTAACAAAGAGTATTCAACCTATATGTTAAATGGTAAAGTATGAGACCTAAAGGGAATCTTTAGAATGGCTAAACAGGCTAATGATCTAAAACATTAGGAAGACCTCTTTCAAGTAGTTGAGTTCAGGTGGTTGTGGTGGTGTTTTGTTCTTGGTTGGCTTTGAGTTTTTAGGATCTGAACACACAGACTGGCATGTTGAATCAAAGCAATTATTGCTTTTCCTGGTGTTATAGTTTTTATCATTTGCTGCTCAGGAGGAGCTTCACAATTGATAGTAATTATGTAAAACTAGCATTCCTTGTGTCAACATTTGTTTTCATGACTTGCACTGTGCTATTGCATCCAAATCTTTCTGGCCCTGTGATTAGACCTTTGCTCTGTGTTCTGAGTGCAGTTCTATGCTTGCTTTTAGAGAAGAGAGGTTTTCCTTACATTTTGTGTGGGAACATAGTGGTATATTTTGATGGCAGGCATTTTTCATAACTTGGGATGAGATTCTGTTCCTGCTGAGGTAGCTACTGAGTGCTGTTGACTTCAATGCAAGCAAAACTGGCTTTTAGTAGGTTGTCTTCTGTCAGGCATCTCGGTTGTTTTTATGACCACAATATGTAGGAACTTAACTGTGGAGCAGGTTGTCATGATGATAGACTTGTAAGCACAGAACAAGATATTCCTGGCCAGAGAGTACATAGTTTACAACATGCAAAATTGTGGGGGGAAAATCCCAATGCTTTTTGGCATTCTTTATCTTAGCTACTTGAAAAGGCAATACATAAAGAACAGAACAAACGCTTCTGCATGCACAGATGGACTATGGTTTGCATTTATCTTTGTTTGGGTCTTAGGCAAAAATTATTTCAAATAGATGGTTTTTTTTAAATCTGCCTTTTCTGCACCAAACACCCTCTACTTCAGTATGGGTTGTGGGCTACATAGAAAACCTTTCAGGAGATGAGCCCGTTGCCACACATAATTACCAAACAAACACTCTAATGACAGATGCAGTTTGGATTGTCAGTGGCACCTGACGTAAGAGTACAAGTTCCCTTGTCACTGAGGCACTTATAAAAATCTGAATAATTTTGAATATAAATGATTCTAAAAGTGGGTGAATGACATTTAGTAGGGAGCTGGGTATTCACATATATATACATGTGCACAGAATACAATCTGTAGTTGACATTTATAATGAGACTCACTTCATGAAACGTGCTAACAATTTGGGAAACTTGGCTGTGAACACTTCAGATTTGATACTAGACAGTTGATGTGTTTGTAGGTCAGATTGTGAGCTTTTTTAAATGTGAGAGACAACTGCCTTCTCTGTTGTCCTTCACCTCCATATTGGGAAAATCGCAGCGAAACTTCTTGTCCCTGATGCTGGGCTAATTACTGAAGGCTATTAGATTTTTCAATGATCATTGAATCAAATGAAGACCTTTTGGACAGAGATGGTTACTAGCTGGGGGGTAAACCAGTTTGTTACATCTGAACTCCAGGCAGGCAGATACAAAGCATAGAGAGAAGGACATTGCTTGCCTGAGGAAGGTGATTAGAAGGAGACTTGCTAAGGGAGAATTCAAAGGCATGAATGTATTCTCACAGGAGAGTACAACACTGGAATGTGTTTTCACACCAGTAAAATTCCGTTCTAAATGCCTACTGAAGGGGAGGGAAACAGTCTGCAGAGAAAATGGAGAGAAATACTGGGTTTTGGAGAAGTCATGTGTGTGGGTGAATCCAGAATATGCTCTCAGAAGAGGAAGAAAACTGTTCCAGATAAATGCATATAAACATTCTCACAATCTTACTTTCCCCACACACCACACACACCCCCACCCCCTCCCCAGCTAACATAAAAAGTTTTGTTGTGCTTTTTTGTGGTTTGGGGTGGTTTTTTTCCCCTTGCACCTTCAGCAAAGGCCATTACCTAAACATAATGTCACATGAGATGCCCTCCATTTTCTCTCTAGTAACAAACTCAGCAATAGGACAAGGGGGCACGGGCTTAAGCTCTGCCAGGGGAAATTTAAGTTGGAGATCAGAAAAAAATTCTTTCCAGAGAGAGTAATCAGGCATTGGAATGGCCTGCCCAGAGAGGTGGTGCATTCACCATCCCTGGAGATTTTTAAATGCAGATTGGATGTGGCACTGGGTGCCATGATCTGGTAAATGGACTGGAATTGGCCCAAGGGTTGGACTTGATGATCTCGGAGGTCTTTTCCAACGCAATCGATTCTATGATTCTATGATCCTAAGCTATAGGGCAAGAGAAAATGGCCCCAAGTTTGCCAGGGAAGGGTTAGATTGGATAATAGGATAAATTTATTCACAAAAAACCAATCTTAAGTATTGGAACAGACTGCACAGGGAAGTGGTTGAGTCACCATCCCTAGAGGTATTTAAAAGATGTGTAGATGTGGCACTTGGGACATGGTTTAGTGGTGGATTTGGCAGTGCCGGGTTAATGGTTGGGCTCAATGATCTGAGAGGTGTTTTCAAAACTAAAATATTCCACGATTCTGTGATTTACCCTTTCCTCCATCTGCTGCTCCAGTAATGCATGAGCCTTTTTTGTCCTGTCTGACAGCCCCTGTGGATGTCCAGCATGCTGCACAAGGGACACTTCATACCTGCATTTAGGTAAATGAATTGAGCCCTGGGCATCTGTTATGCCTCTTTGAAGGACAGGATCAGAATCCTGGAAGTTTTGTTGATTAGGACTTAGGTCAGACACCCTAGTGAGTCAACCGTGGCCTTTGGCAAGAGAATTTAGAGAGCTGGGACTCTGAAATCCTATTGCTGGAGACTTCTGCAGAGCCACTGGAAACAGCACACATAGCTCTGACTGCTTATTTAAAGGAGGTGATAAGCCTGGAGGTCTAATTACGTGACATGTAATCACAGTGAGTTAGTGTCTCACAAGCAGAGTTTTACTGGATCTGTAGAAAAAATATTCTAAAGAGACATTTCTGGAAATGCTGGTTAGTTTGTTTTATTCTTTAGCGAGAAATGCTATACTTCTCCATTTTATCTAAACTCTTGGGGGAAGGAGAGGAGAGTTAGAAACTCTGTCTTGCTATTGTACCATCCTAAGCATCACAGTTCAGAGCAAATAAATAAAGACATTTTTGAAAACTTGTTTCCTGATGAATAGGGGAAATATTTTCCCCTTCTGCTCTTCAAAAATGCAATGTTGTTAACTACGGGTCACTTGGTTGTAGCAAACTACAGTAACTGATGCAGAATTATGTCTTATGTAACATTCAAATGTGTAAAATTCAGTCACTTTTGCCCATTCCATGCAGACTTTTATTTTTAAAAATATAATATTTCTAAAAATAATTATTCAGGCTTATCATATATGTTCTTTCAGAGGTCCCAGAAGTTCTGACTGTTTACCATACTAGTTTATGAAAATGATCAAGACTGCTAACTTAGATAAATATTTGCGTGACTATTTAGAACTTAAAGATGATGCTCAGGTTCTTAAATATTAAATCTCAGGTCAAATATTCATCCAGTTAAAAATCAGTAAACTGTTTGTGTAAATCCTTTGATTCTTGGTGAAAATGAGATCAGACCTCTGTAAAAATCCTCTTTTCCTGAGCCTTTTGGGGCACCGTAGTGTGTGGGGTGCTCATATGCTTCTCAGAACACAGGCAGACCTGGTTCTGCAGTGCAACCAGGTGTTAAAACCTTTGCATTATCGGAGCTTCAGGAACAACGGGAGCATAGCTCCATTACAGTTACAGGGAAGCCAATAAAGCCACTCTGTCCTGAGTTCACAGCGTAGGATGTTAAATGACAGCGTGGCTGTGCAGAATTGAGCTGAAGAACCCTCACTACTTTCTGTAACTTATCTGCAATATATTGGAGAGGACTTTGGCTTCCAGAAAATTGGATATATTAAATTGGGTTGCATGTAGGCAATTGTATACAGGTGTCTCTAGATGCCTTCATAATCACTGTCAACATGTAAAGAAATTACATGGATGTTTCCCGAGTTCACTGCTGTACCACTGGTGCAAGCTGGAATCTGCTTTTTGGAGCAGTAACTTCTCACCCTTTCTATCAAATGAGTCCTTCTTAAATGACACAAGAGACTGAATTATGCCCCACAGTTGGAAGTTAAAGTCATCACACCATTATCTCCATTACACAGCTAGAAATGTCTCTCAGCCAGAATGATTCTGTCTTTGCCTTCATTTTATGACAGTATAATATTCCTCATAAGGGTGTTTTTCAACTATGACTTCAACATGTAACCACTGATGGTCTGAATCAGGTATAAATCCTTGTGACAAAATCTACCAGAATGGTCTGTTAGATTGATCACCTTTCAGATAGAAGACATAGTGAAATGTCTGTGAATCTGGGTTTTTGTTATTAAAACAACTGCATGAGAACATATTTTTATTTATTTCCCATTGTGAAAATGTTCATTTGTGTACAGTTTTTATTCTGTGTTGTTCTCTGGTATAAGTTACTGCAGTTTCATTTTGCACAAGTATGGATTTCATCTTTTTTTTAATTATTATTTTTTTTAACACATATTCCCTATTTCAACACACTTTTGTTTCCATGCTGGCAACTGCAGATCCTCCCTACAGGCAGACCTGCCCCCACATTTTAAGTCAAGTGTCACTAAAGTCACAATTCCTGAGTTGCTTTATGGAAGGCTGCAATATGTTCACTAATTGTTCTTTTCTAATAATTACAGGAGGGGAGGGTAAACTCCACACACTCCCTTTGGGGAGGGATGAGTGGGATTTAGAGGAGAGTTTGCCAGTGGTATCCCACTATAATGTGTGCCAAATATATAATGAAATTGAAATTGAGAAAGATACATTCTTTTGCCGTCACAGGGTGTGTTGGAAAGTGCTGCTGTTGGACTGCAGTGCTCAGAAATAGTTGCGTCATGCTGAAATCAAACAGCAAATGGGCCACCTGCATTGCTGTAATGGCCACTGCCTCTGACTCAGCTACTGATGTACCTGCAGGACGTAAAGCTAATCAACTGGCATTAGCAATTTAGTCATCCCATAATTTCCCTGCTTCCCATTGCGATAAACTGTGAAAACCACCTGCTGAAGCTGGACTGACTTTGGCACAACTTTGCCATTGAGTTAGGACTGATCTAGCCTGAAGATGGCAAAAGAAGTAAACATCACAACACTGATAAAAAACCAGATCTTCCCTGGAAATGATGGCTAAGAAACAAATAGGTAACACTGTCTGCAGAGCTGTGCAAACTTACCCTGATAAAGATCTTTGGCAAATCTCCAGTACAACTCAGTTTTTGCATGTTAAGCTACCCAGGCAGGTTTATAGATGTGCCTTTCAATTGCAAGAGCCAGAATAAAATAGATGGTTCATTGCAGATTCTAAATTGTGTTTTCCCTTGATCCATGGGACTTTGTTTAGGTTTGGGTTTTTGTAAATATTGCAGGAGATATCAGTAATCTTGAAATCATAGTAGGAAAAATGTTTTTGTGTCTCTTTAAAAAAGACTAACATGTTTTAATGAGATGCACTGTGTTTTGTTATACTTCAAGGAATATTATATTACCCTGGCTCTTAAAAGTGGGAAATTATAGTAAAAATCACAGAAGCTTATTTCAGAAGATGCCAGCCTCTCAGTAGCAAGTCTCTGCCTACAGACTGCAGCATTCAGCTGGAGGAATGTCTTTCTGTTTGGAGGTTTGGACTTTTAATTTATTTATTTATTTTTATTGTATATTGTGGTATTATGCTGAAGACTGTAAAACATAACCTTAAGATCATGTTGCTTTCTAAATTTTCTGAAGAGTATTGTTATCAGATCATTAACATATTTTTTCTCAGCAGGTTTGAATGTGACACTCTTTCTTCTCTCTTTTTTAAAAATTTCATCTGTTTAAACATTTGTGCTGCGAAACAGACTTCAAACTGGGAACTGACATCTCATGTTTGCAGTGCCTTATTTGTTTTCTTTCCTTCTATTGTTAAATCTTTAATTCAGAGATCTATCTTTAATTCACCAGTTAATAACATCAGTTTTCTCTGTCTTCTTCCTAATTTTGTAATTTAAATATTAAAAATTATTTTTTTCTTCAAAAGAGAAGAATAGGGAAAACAAGTTTTTTAAAAAACTAGAACCCAAAATAGAACTAAAAGTAAAAAAATGAACCAAGTAAAACCCCCAAGCCCCAAATACTGGTTAAAACAAAATCCTGTGCTTCTGTTTTCCAGGAGCTGTATTAGGAGCCCTACTTTTGAGTGTCCTTCGCAATAACTTGTACCTTCATCCTCTCTCCTTCTCTCTTCTTAGGCCTAAGCATCTTGTCCCTTTCTCTAAAAAGAGGATGGTGAGGAGTTCCCCACTCAGCCTGGGCTGTGGTCACCTGCTCTAAGATGTGTGCAGTTGCCATGGCCTGGGTCCAGCAGAAATTATGGATGTGCCGGAGCCTGGTGCTCTCTATTATATGCAGATATTATTTGGAAAATATTCCTTACAACATCCTCATCTCTTAATTCAGCATTTCAGTGACTTCATAAACATGAAAAATATTCAGCCAAGTGCCAAGTATGTGCTTGGATTGTCTACTCGCACAGCTGATTTTTGTAGTCTCTTACACTTCTGTTATTCCTCGAGTAGCAGTCCTTGAAAGTCGGGAGGAAGACAAGCTTGTAGAGCTGTGATTTCTAACCCTGCAGTTCTTGGCAGCTTTTTGGAGTGAGCCTGTTGAGGGGTACCAGTATTCCCTTTCCCAGCATGCCAGAGAGGTCTGGCAGAAGCCAGTTACCAGTCTGAAGCATACAGTTTCCTATCCCATTCTGGGAGCAGAAGAGAGATGCACAGTCTTGCTTTCACAGGGTTGAGTCTTAAAGAGTGAACCCACTGCTGAATTTTGTAATCCTGTAACCAAGTTGTCTTGCCTTCCCCAAGACTGACTCCTGTGGATTAACTCAACAATACCAATAATTATTCTGAATTTACAGAGGTATGACAGAGTTAATTACAGCTCTGAGTCTCTGTCAACAATAAAATAATACTTTTGCATTGCTAATAATGATGGCTGTCTAGTATTCCAGAATTTTCTGTATTTAAGGAATTTTAGAAAATAAATTCCATTGAAAGGAATCCACGTTGCAGAAATTGTAACCATTTAGGTCAACTGGCTCAAGGGACAGATATTCTGAGTAACAGAACAATTATTTCTCATGGACAAGTTGCTTGGTACAACTGCAGGCATTAGGTTCTTTGCCTGTTTTGTTGTTTTGTTAGTGTAAAAGCAATCTCCTCTGTCTCCTACAACAGTGAAGTAACTTCGTAGTAAAAAACAAAAGTAGCTCTTAGGTTTCTTGAATGAACCTCACAGGACAAATTTCAACCTGGCATGAACTTTTACTGCCAAGTTACAGACTTTGGAACAGGGGCTGGTAATGGAAACAGCGATGGAGAAAATTTTAGAGTTATGAATGGCGACATGATGGATTCTCTGTGCCTTGAAGTTTTGCACTTGGAGGAGATTACAAGGCCAGTGTGTCTGAAAAAGCAGCATTACTTTTTGCTATTCAGAACAGCAGACTCCAACAGAAGGTGAATACACAATACAAAAAGATCATGAAGAACTATAGCTAATTTTGTCCTCTAGTGGGGAAATAATTTTGACAAAAGTGTAATGGTGTTCCCAGTGTTTGTAGGGAACAGCTTCTTGCTGAACAGTGAAGTTCTTGGACTTCACACTGCATTCAAAAATGGTTTTGAATTTGTTAAGGACTAATACAGCAGCAAATACTGCTCTCAGTCCTTATGACGCTTCCATCAGAGAAATCTGTAGGTGAATAGGAAAGATAGTCAGCAACAGAGTTTGTCCCATTAAAATAAAATAAAATAAAATAAAATAAAATAAAATAAAATAAAATAAAATAAAATAAAATAAAATAGTGGCTAAAACTACAAGGTTTACATTTCAATGTATGAGGAAAAGTGTAAAAGGGCCTTTCAAAATTATGGATCTTCTTTAAGTCATGATTACTATTAAGCAGCATACCTCTTCAAATTTTAAAGATAGAACTAACATAAACTTAACATATTCAATGCTTTATAGATTGCACCAAGCTTGCTAAAGAGCAAGGTGAGAGCAAAGAAGAGCTAAGGTAAAATGCCAGATTAAGTAGTGTAAAGTCCATGGAGTCCACCCTACACAAGGCAACAAGGCCCCTAACCAGACATCTTCTCCTCCTGCTTTAGGACAGCAGATCATTGTGTTATATTCAATCACTTGTCATTTTCTTGTCTAAACAGAAAGAGTTGATAGCATAGCTATCAACTATATAGATAACACAATAGCTCATGTTCAGAAGAAAATACTCACCAAACAATCAAAAATAGCCTTTCTTATCCCAAAACATTGGGTAACTTCCCAAGAGGACCCGATGAAAACATGAAATCTTAAAATATTCATTAAAAATGTTGTATACTGAAAGGCTTGACAGTCACTATGGCTAGGATATTTTTACTGCAATTTTCTCCTCTCTGTCATGGTGTAGTATTTTCAACTGGTTTAATGTAGAATTTCCTAGGGAACTGATGTTATGAATAATTATGAGAACTTACACAATACTCTCCAGCATGGAAAAGTTGTAGGGCCTTCTACCTGTTTTGTATGTTATGTCTCATCTGGTTGATGTCCATGAAAGCAGATGGCATTCTGAATTTGTTAGAACTGAGCCCTGCAGTCATGGCTTGTATGTTGACCACTGCTTAGTTATGGAGCCAGCCAGTCCTCAAAGCAATATGAGTCTTCATTTGGGAAGAAGTCCAGAACTTCTGGAATTGGATCTGAGAAACATGCATGAGCAGGCTTCTTCTGTCTCAGAGTATATGTCATTTAGCAGTATGAGCTGTGTTTGTCTTCTCTGTGATGTCTTCTGGGCATTTCACATACACAGATGTTTGTACTTTGATTACAACTGCTGCTGCGGGGCGGTCCCGTGGTGTAATGGAGAGCACTCCGGACTCCAAATCCCAAGGTCGTGAGTTCGAGTCTCAGTGGAAC
>JAOXXN010000446.1:23876132-23899752 GCA_026770055.1 Myrmophylax atrothorax
GAATTATGGTAGTTTTGACGGATTGTTATCTAAATGTTGCCATAGCCCTCTGACCTCCAAGGGAAACAAAAGATGCTTCAGCTGTTGCTATCTCTTTATTTAAGTTTATGGTCTGCAAATTATTCCATTCAGCCTTTTCTTTCATGAAAACAAATCTAAACAATGTTTGAATGAATAGAATAAAATAGTTATATTTGGGATTTATGGGATTCTGTTAATATTTTGAATCTTTATGTAAAATTTTAAACCTGTGCTGTTAAAAGTGGCTAATGGTCTGTATCTCCAAATTGTTATGCTATAATGTATGAGACTTTAAGTCTAGAGCAAACAAATTAAAAGAAAGAATTTAGGCAACTTCAGGTCAGTTAGGAAAAACCAGATTTCATATAATCTAATAATAATATAAAAGATATTGCTAAATTTATTCACACATAAAATTTGTCCTCTACTGTAAAGGAAGAAAAACTTTGAAGGTGGTTGACAGTCATATTGTATGTTTACAGAAAATCCCCAAACCCATTTCAAAAAAAAATCAGAAAAATTGAACATTCACACACCATCAGTTGTTTTAGTTTCAAAGTTACTGGCATATAAATTCAGTTCAAATGACTGAAGACATGCCAGTTCTGCCAGTTCAGATTAGCTTCTAGAAGACCAGTCATAACGTGACTGAAAAATAGAGTTCTATAACCACTAAGTTATTTTGATGTAAATATAATGATATATTGATATATTCTGATAGAAGTTCAAATTGCTTGCACTTTCCCATACTGTGATAACTTATGCTCTGTCTGAATGGACTATTGTTTTTTTGGTGGTGGTGGGTTTTTTAGTGTTTATTGGAGAGCTGTGTGATTTTTTTTGTAGGAATAGATATTTTTTTGTTAATGAAGCATATCTTGTCCCCCTTGCCCTGTGGGTGTATGAGATAACTTTATATTTCTCTTTAATTTTTGAAATTAAAGGAACATTTACTTTCAAAAGACTAAAAGTTCTATTAAAAATCAAGATGTGTAATGAAGTATTCCAGATTCAACTGTTTTCCCACTTTAAGATACATTGAATCATAAATCCTTTACACAATTATAGTAAACAAGTATAAACCAAGTTTAAATTTGGTTGAAAATGCATAAGCCTTGTATATCTATGCCCCTTTTGTTTGTAATGGTTTGTCTAAATTGCCTAGATCACACATTTAATGGAGACTGTAACTGGAGAAAGATCAGACCAGATTTCTTTCAACAGGCTCTTACCACTTTTGTTACCAACATTCATGGGAGTAAAACTTGGGAGTAAAAGTTGTCAGATTTGAATGATGTTACGGTTGTGTGAAACTCTTCCTTCCCCTCAGTGCCAAGTGTTTCAGTTTGTCTGGACTCCAGTTTGGAGATTCTGAGAGTCTTTTCAGTTTCCTTTAATACACTGGAGAGCAGGAGACTTCTACAGCATTGACTCAAATTTTGACTAATAGGATAATGAAGAAGGCCCTTTATTTTAACAACACTTTCTCCAGTGGCTTATTCTGTGGATGTAGCAGTGGTTTATTTTCAAATCTGTTTCCAGTGTGGGATAACAGTCTCCTGTGTGCTAAGCAAGAATAAAAAGGTTTATCTCTGAGAACAAAAAACATGAATTTGGACAAATAGTATCTTGTTTTGAACACCTCTGCAGTACAGGAGCAAGGTACCTGGTTCTCTGCATGCCATTGCCAAACGCTTCTGTCTGATGTATCCACCTACTATAATTGATCAACAGCTTATAAAATGTGTGACAACAAGCGAACATAAAAACCCCAAGCAAGCAAGCAAGTAAGAAAACCTATATTGTTTTGGTTTGGGCGAGTCATTATTATCATTGTTATTTGGTTACAAGGCACACTTTTCTAATTTGTTCTGAGTATAATCAAATTGTTGTCACCTTTAACAGCTTGTATTTAGTCCTGTTTTATGTGCAGGAAAATTGTGCCATGGCAAATCAGTTTAGATACTTGATAGACTTTTATGTAGTATTGATTCTTCCTAGTCTCACAACTTTAACGTCCAAATGGTTTTAAATTCTGGCATTTCAACCAGTGTGGCTCAGCAGTGGAACTACTCATGCAGTGACAGGTTGTCTCACATAGCTGGCTAAAAAGCAGAGAATGACAGAGAGAAAAGTGCTGGCATAGCATTAGGGATATCGTTTAGCAAGCAGGATAATGCTTAAGAATGGGAATTTTTTTTTTTGCTCTACAGGATTTCATCTAATGTGTAGTTGTTTCTTATATGCCTGCACGGATCTTTCTGCCTCATCCCTGCGATCTAGGCCTAATTGTAGTTGTCACATGATGTAAATGCATTTACACAAAGTAAAATGCATGGCAGCTTAGCTAAACAAATACAGTCAAAGTGGTGTTGCAGATAGGGAAGCCAATTGTTTGCTATTAACTCATTGGCCAAACCAGTAACTTCTTAAGTGATGCTTTAATTTATTCATGGGGTTATGAAGCAGGTGGAGAGGCTGCAGCAAAGGCAACAAAGGTCAATAATTGTTTTTCTGTCAAAGCTCTATTAAAACTTCTGAAGCAAAGGATATTTTCTAAATAAACCTAACAAAAAACTATATTGCCACTGTGTTCTGGTCATGATATGGAAGTCTAGTGAAAATATTTGAATTAATTCCCTGAGTAAAAATACACCAAACAAAAAAAGTACTACCTTGTATTTTTAAGAAAACAAATACAATTTATAGTGACTATTTTCTGTTATTTTAAATAAAATTAGAGAGTAAGTGTAATTTGTGAGAATAAGTTTTCTGATGTCACACTTGCTTTGTGAAGCAATAATGAATAAACTGTTGTTATACCAGGATTTGATAGAACAGTCCTGTGTTAGACAATACAACATGATTAAGTGTTGAAATCATCCTTTTGAAAAAAACTTAGTCTACCAGTGTAGGAACAACCATGCTGAATCAGACTGTTTTCTGTCTATCCATGCTGAAGATCTTGTCTCTTGTGATCTCTTAGGCTTTAAAAAAATTTTAAGAAAACTCTTAGAGAGCCACCAGGCAGTCACCTTGAGCTTATGCACTGCTGTGATCTTCTTGCAGAACTTCAGTAATTATGTGAGGTGTGATTTTTCTTTTTAGAAGGCCTTCTGATCTATCCCCTGTGTGTCTTTGTTGCAATGTCTACTGATGTGGCTAGTACAGATGTGAGCCTTGATGTGCTTAGTTGCTCACATTTTTTCTTCAGCCCACATTCCCTCCTTCACACCCTAGGTATAACACAAATAGATTAGAGTTCATGTGTCACTATTAGTAGCTATTGTATCCCTGAGATCCTATATAAATTTTGAGAGGATGCTTGTCTAAACTCAAGTAACTTGTTGCTGTTCATATTGTATAATTGTTCTGTGACCTCTCCTACACATGCTTTATTTTAAGGTAAATCTTTCATGAAGCATGTGGACATCTCCAGTTTTATCTGTCATCACAAATGTGGAAGATTAATTTTAGTTCTCTTCCAACAGTTAATTTGAATTTCTCTTGCTTCCTTTTTAAACAGATCACATTATCAAGGTCTTGGACCCTTAGGTAGTTTATAGACCTTTTAATTCTATTGATGGCCTGAGAAGACTTTAGTCATTTGAATGCCATCTGAAATTTGGACGATGTAGAGAATACGAGCATGAAAGAGGAGTGACAAGAAAAAAAGTTAATCCCACAGCTGGTAATGTGTCTCAATCACAAAGACAGTTTTCTTCCTCTATGGCATCAGATGCCCTTGATTTTTTCCTAGCTGAAGGGAAAATTATAGCATACAAAACTACTTTTATTAATATATTTCACAAATGTATGAAATTAATTTGGGTGTGAAGGAGCTGAGAGGAGCAGCTCTGTGGGAAAAGCCTTGGGGTCCTGGCAGACAGCAAGAGGATGTAAGCCAGCAGTGGCCTCTGGTAGTGAAGGCAGTCACTGGTATGTGGCCAGTAGATCAAGGCAAGTGATCCTTCCCCTTTACTGAGTACTCCTTAGATCCCATCTAAATACTACATCCAGGTTTGGGTCCCTCAATATTGGAAAGTTATTGATAAACAAGAGTAACGTCAGTGGAGCCATCACATTTGTTAGAGCTAGAGCACTTGCCCCACAAGGATGGGCTGAGGGATTTGAGCTTGTGCAGCTTGAAGAGGTACTTCACAGCAGGAGACCAACTGCAGCCCCCAGTGGCTGGAGGAATATTGCAGAGGAGACAGACAGTCTCTTGATGGAGATATGTGGTGGGAGGATGAGATGAAGCAGTCATAACTTTCAGTAAGATGTTAAGAATGGTCATGAGCATAATTTTTTTTCCCATGAGGATGGTCATGTGATGGAGCAAGTACCTGGGGAGGTTGTTTAATCTCTGTCCTTAAAGGTCTTCAAGACCCAAGTAAATGCTGATTTCACAGCTTAATGTGCTTTGAGGAAGAGTTTGGACTAGATGCCTTGTGAGATTACTGACATGAAATGATTCTATTGTGCTTCAGCTTAACAACCTACTGATGAGATTCAGGCCATGGTCTTTCGCCTTTTATCCTGGGGAAGTGTGCCTTCATCTGTAGACAAGGACTGGAAGGTTACCTGCTAGTAAATGAGCATGTGAATTAACAGTCATTTAATTGAAATACTCATGCTTCAAAGATGATCTCAGGATGCATCTTCTTCTGTGCTTACCTACAGTCATTTCATTAAGAGAAGCTGCAAGAGAAACCTGAAATTGCAAGAGAAACCTTCCCTCCAGTGATGATGCTGGGTAGTAGATAACTTCTTTCTGTGTGTTCAGTCATTGCCATTAGCATGCTCAGTTTCAGATGACTTTTCCATAGAGGCTTGAGACAATATGTTGAGCTTTTAGCAAATCTCAGTCTAAAAATAAAGGGAACACCTGAAGATTAGGAAGTGCAAACACTAATGTGAAGCTAACGGCATTAATACCTACCAGAAAGTTTTCAGTATAATTAGATTATAGTACTGCAATATAAGAAAAAGTATAACATATGCATAGCATGAGTCACTTAACAGAGCAGCTACTAACCTTTAAAAGTTTTGTTTCTCTTGTAAAAATATGGGATAATTTTTAAGATTTAGCACAAAGCCACCAGTTTGAAAGTAGTAGATTGTACAGGGAGTTAACTCTGAACTTTCTCTACTTGTCTGAAGTTGTTCAGTTGCTTGAAATGTGTCTTTGGGCACACAAAGATTTCCAAACTGCATTATCCTGGGCAGCATCACAGTGGCAGCTGTCCACAACTAGCAGTATGCATGTGCTTATCTGAACAGTGGGAAGTGTCTGGTAAGAATGTTTTCTGCAAGTTAATTGTTTATGTATAACACTAGCTTCTCTCAGCTCATCTGTTTCTGCTCCTCATACCTGCTGTAAAGATTCTGGATGCTGAGCAAGTCAAGTAGAGTCAGAGATCACTGGGCAAAACAGAGACATGTCAGAGAGGGAAATGAGATGCTGTTAGTGTTGATTTGGAAGTGAATTTTTAATTTCCATGCAGAGGTATATGGAAGGAAAGAAGCATCAGGAGACTGACAAATATGATGTGGAATGATTTGATTTAAAGGTTTATCTAGAGAACTGGCTTCTAGTCCTAATTGAATACTCCAACCAGCAATGGCAGACTGTTTGCGAGTCCCTGTTTTAATTAGCTGTGGGGATGATCTTAGAGTCACTGTTATGGATGTCTGTGTGCTGCTGAATGCAATTTTTCTCATGCTAATGGTCCTCTTCCAGCTGCAGACTAGTTCCCAGCCCAGTGCTGCATATCTCTTGCATCTGAATTTAAAAGGAGACCATTGTTTTCTAGGGAATTCTTTATGAAGCAGCGATCTGACACAGGCACTCTATGTCCATTTAAAGCAATATACAAAGAGTGTGGAGCAGGCAAGGAAGAGGGCTACTACCTTACTGAGACATACAGAAGAGGAATTAAAATCTCTGAAATGGAGGGAGAAGCAGCCTGTAGGAAAGATGTTCTGTTCAAAACCTTTTTTCTTTTGTTCTAGTTGTTAAAATTGTAAGCTATACTTAAACTATCTGTATAAAAAGCTGAAGTCCCCCTTGCACAACTGATATCTAAAACAGATCAGACGTTAAAGATGAGATGAGATGAATCTTGACAAATAATAAAATTCCTGTTTATATGTACTCAGTTCTCAAGTGTTTCTGTTGATTGTACTTTTGAGTTAACATGAATTTTTTTCTATAATAGCTTCTAAAAGAAGGAGCTATTTCTTGAGGGTTATCCAGTTTAAATACGGTAGTCACTTGTCAGATATGCAGATTTTTTTTCATTATTAAGCTCGGTAGTGTAAATTTTGCATAACTAACTGTCAGATGCTCACTCATCACAAACAGTAATGTTGTTCATGTCAGATTTTAATAGGACAAGAATATCCTTTACATCAGTCTTGCCAATCTCATTTTAGTGAGTAGGGTTAGCAATTTATGTGCTGGGCAATTAAATGCATGTTTATAGGCTTTTATCAGTTTTACTGTAAATTAAACAAAAAATCCCACGTGTAAATGGCCCCTCTGTACCTGTTTTCAGTAAAAAGTGCTTCTGCCTCACCACGCAGTTGCAAGAAAAATCTGTAGTTTAGGATTACAGCCAAATATACCACAGAAGCTCAACTAGGTACTTGAAGCATTGCATTGTAAACAATAGCGTTTCATGAAGTCTTTTCAGTAATGTTGTTTAAAAATACTTGTTGCTTCTCAGTACAGTATCTTGAGGTATTAAGTACATGTATAATTTTGATCAAACACTCAGTTATGCGTATCAAGTTGGTTCTTCTATTCTTTACACACTTGCTATATTTACGCTATTCCTATATAATATGGTAACAGAAATCTCTGAGCTTCAGTTCTCAGATCGTTCACAACTTCTATGTTAACAGTCAAGTGATAAGTTAGAAAAGTTGGAAATTCTGCAGTTTATCAGTTAGACTTTATGAAAACCGTTCAACAGTTGAGTTGTGTTATGCAGGTTGTTCTGCTTGGGGATTGCTGGAGTGTGGGTGGGTTGTTTTTTATTGGTTGGTTGGTTTTGGAACTGTTTTTTACCCTTACACTGAATTGTAAAAGCAGGTCTGTCTTTTCAAGTTCGATATATACTTGAAGACAAGTCAGTTGGAGTTCTGGTCCTCACAAAAAGAGAGCCATGATGTCCTGCTGTCTTAGCTTAGGCTTCTGTTCTCAGTCATCTGTTTGTTAGGAACCTCCAACTTTTCATCAGCTTGAAGGAAATGGTTGAAGTAGCCATCTTATCCTTTGCCTTCTGTTTGCAGCATGAATGGTCTGTGCTGTGATGTTGGTGTGAAAGGTTGTGTATGATTGGTGTTGGAAAGATTTTGTTTTCAATAATAGCTGTAGAGCCTTGGCTGAGATTGTTCAAATACTAAATGAGTTCTGTCAGATAGTCGGTCTTACAAGGGATTCAATTTTTTTATTGTATGCTATGTATGTACTTATTATCCCTGTGAGCACTCAAATCAGCTTTCAAGCAGCAATGTCTTAGGGTTTAATTGACTTCGCTGTATTTTCTACCTCAGTAACTTTGCCTAAATGGACTTATTGTAAGTTCAAATACTTGTTTCTTTGCTGTTTTACTGCAAGTCTGATTTTTCTTTTAAGTTAATTCTGTAGAAGATGAAAAACAAATAGCAGATGAGATGTGAGTTTTTTACATTTGAATTAGTCAAAATACATTTCATGCTAAAGAAAAAGTTCTTCGCTAAATTGTTTTGTTTAATTTTGTTCACATGAAAAATCCTATTTATCTTTAGAATGTTAAAGTCAGAGGGAATTTGCATATTTGTAACATTAAGGTTTTTTTTTAAAAAAAGCAAACCAAAACTGCAGGACCAAATCTTTAATTTTAATTTAGTCATGTTTGGTTTTTTGTTTGTGGGGGGTTTCGTGTGTTTGTTTTGGGGTTTTGTTTGTTTCTTGTTTGTTTGCTTTAAGAACACAGTGTCTCTACATTGTGCTAACCCTTTTATAGTTTAAATATTTTAAATATCGTTAATGTTCATATGTAATATGGTACTGTTATTATTTACACACAGAATCACTTTCAGTATGCTTTCCTGAAAACTGTATTACCTCATGTGTTGTTATTTCAGGAATTTCAGAAAAACTGCTGCAACCTTTCTATATTCAGATTGGAATAGGTGCTAGACCACTGCATATCTGTCGACCAAAACATCATCTGAAATGGGGGTGGGGAATCTTGGTGCAAAGTCATGTTTAGGTTTATTTACAGATATCAAAAGGTTACAAGAAGCTGATTCCAAAATAAAGGTGAATTTCAGGTATCTTTTCATTAGTTGAATATTTACTTTGAATGGTAGGTGACCTTGTAGTTTCATGCAGTATATTAAAGTCATTGCCTTCAGTTTTGCCATTAAAATACCCCATAAAATGAAAGGGCTGACTTCTTATTATTTCATATCTGAGACTGTGGGAAGTCTACATGAATGTGATTTAATATAAGGACTAAAATGTGAGGAATAGTGTGACTCTAGGACATTATGTCTCCATATTGTCTGATCTTTGTAAGTTCCTTTTTTGCATACCATTCTGCAGGGTTTTGAGGAAGAGGCAGCCTCATTAGTTCCTTCCTTCCAGCACTGGGTGTTTCTGTAAGCCAGCCATTCTTGATGCAGCATTATGGAGAAGTTGGTTGTTAATGCATGGTTATAGTTCAGCTTATTCTGAACATGTAATTCTTTCTGTTTATTTCTAGGAATTCAGAGCATGATGAATTAAATCACTTTTGAGCATTTTTTGAATCTTGTTTTTTGATCACCAGTGATTGATTTATAAGCACCGTAAAGCTGAATGTTGAGTGAGCTCTAAGGTCATTGAAGGCAGTTCTATTTCAAATGGGATTTTTCAAGAGATGAATGTGACTGATTTTTTTTTTTAATAAATTCAAGCTCTAGAGATTAAGAGCTGGTTGGACTATGCATGTTTTATTGGCTTTGAAAATACTCAGTAGGAGTTTAGATGTCTGTAGACAAGTAACAGGCCCGTATCACTTCAGGCTTTTCTGATATCTTTCATTTCTGTATCCTCTGTAAGTAGCCTGTTTTTCATTTCAAGTCTTTATACATGTGTTATTTTCATAAATTGAGTTTTACTATGAGATTTGTGTAAACATACCACTCATTATCTGAATGACTAATTGAAATCTGAATATACGTGTCAGGCAAGCTAAGGGAGAGGGGAGATTGTTCTGAAATTGAAAAGTAAACCAATAATTTTCCTTTCGCCTACACTTTTGACATGATATAACCTTTCTCATGTTGCTTTCAGAGAGGTTATTTGCATATATACATCCATTTTATTTTTTGAAGAGTTCAGTGTAAGTGTTTGAACTTTTTTTCAGATGATTTTTGATGATCAGCACTGGTGAAATGAGTAGTAAGAGTTTAATGCACGAATACGTATATGAATATGCTCACTGGTTTAGTGGGGAACTAAAGAGCTTTTCATCCAAAGAAAAAGCTCAGATTTTACTTTAGACAGACAGGCTTAAGGTCTGGAACTTTGTACCTAGACACTACAAGAAAATTCAGTGTAATTATATTTTTTCTCCTCTGTATAGTAGAGAAAATGTTTGAAGACAGTTTAAATAGCAACATGAGAATATGGTTCATGAATTCAAACCTCATTTTCACTGATTAGTTGCCTATTTGTACACTGATGGCGCAGAAACAGTTCATCAAACTGTGTTCAATTTGCAATTTAGGATACTGGCAAAGAGTTCTGGCAAAAATCTGCTAGTTTATCTAATAAATCTGACCCCATATTTCGGTAAAAGAAATTTCATTGTGTTACATGCTGAACTGGGCAAGGGGAGAATAACAACCAACACGTACCTCTCTTCCACATTCTTGCAACTTTAGCTAAGAGATATTTGTGTTTCACAGGAATAAAACTGACAAAGAAAAATGAAGACACTGAGTTGACTTCTTAGATATGTGCTAAGGGTTAAGAATATGAGCGTCTTCAAACACCTTCATGTTTGTGCTTAGATATCTAGTGAGTCTGAGTAATTAATGCATGCATCAAAACTGGCTCATTTCAGGAGACTGTGTTAAGCCCTGAATGAATTTGCATAGTAGGAGGGACTCTGTGCTTCACACTCATTCTGGTGTCCAGCTGCTGTCCATGGGTATACCTGCTGCCTTACTATGACCAAAAAACCAACTACAGATTTTCTGTCCTGTGTAATTGAGAATCCAGCAACTGGTGTCTCTGTTTTCCATATCTTGAAAAGTGGTTTCACTCAGAAAGCTGACCACTGCAAGCATATAATTTGCATGTTTGTGTTGAATTGAGTGCTAGATTAGTTTTTGAGAAGAAAAATAAAAAGGTATTTTGGAAAATAGTGCAAATCATGCAAAATACAAAAATAAGAGTTTATACCTCACAAGTGTCTTTAGAAGCTGTCTTCCTGGCTATTTCTCAGTCAGACACCTCACTGACTCTTTGTTATTACAAGTGGAATTTGTATTGTTTCATTGCAAAGCATTTTTTTTAAAAAAATCCTACTTTTATAGATTCGTATTTCAGTTTCTTAAGAGGATATGATATTGCAGTAGTGTTATATGTCTATTAAGTAGAAAGAAACTGTTCATAGTTTATATTGCAAGTTATTATACGAAGAACACAGACTCGTGCTAAATCTAATGTACTAGATACCTTTGGGATATTTGTTTGCAGGTAGTGAAGTCTAAAACACTAAGTAGACCTTTAATTTCTTATACTTCATCTTAATTGCATTTGGTTAAATGTTTCATTTGGTTTACTTTTGTTTTGTAAATTTCTTCTTACGGTTGTTTTCAGGGAGGGGCACATCATGCTATCGTGCTTTCATTTGTTTAAAATGAGGAACTGAAATGCAAATGTTTCACTTTCTTTGAAGAAAAAAAGTCTAACTATTTTTTTTAATTTTTAGAAGAGAACAATGAGAAGTAAAGCACTGAATGATTGATGAGGCATAAAGCAGGCATATTTCTGACCTCTGCTAATGTTTTCCAGTAAAACGAATCATCAGGATTAGATTAGCTGCAATAAAATTACAAGGAGCGCTTAAAATAAATTGGATACACTGGTATGTCAAACCCACTACTCAAAAAATAGCCTTGCACTTCTCAGAAGCTGTAATTGGTACATTGTGAGTGAAGGTGACACTTATAAAACTGAACTTTCTCAGGTGCACTGAAAACGGTAAAAGTTCTTCTTCCCCATTCCCTTTGTGGCCTGGGTTTTCAATATAAGGAATTAATGCTGTGACAACTTTGTCAACTGTTCAGTTTGAATGTCTTGTACTTCAGTGTCAAATTCAACGCTATAGAAGATTAATGTTGATGTGTTAACAGAAATTGCATCTTAGTTTTAAAGGGGTCTGCTACATTAGAAATCCTATAGTATATGGATGCCTACAGGCAGGATTAGCTAAATATAGATAGTTCAAGTAAGACAGAGGGGGTATAATTATTATTTTGAAAGAAGCCCACTTGAAAGACCTGTTTATCTTATGTGATCATCCTATACTGATTCTTTCGGCACATGCAAGGAAAGTTAAAAAAATTTTTATTCCTGAAATGAACTTTTCAAAGAATTCTACAGCACTGTGTGAATACCTCCATGGTCTGATCTGTTTAAGGTTACTTTTTAAGTGATAATATCCTACCATTTAAGTTGAAAATCTGAATGAAGCATTTTTTTAAAGTGCAGTTTGGCACAGACCACTTACTTTATGGAAACATCTGTCTACCACTGTTGCAGTGATATTTAATATTGCAGTTATTATATGTGCTTAGATTCTTTTGGTATAGATATTCTATTACTTGTATTGTATTTATTTATCCTATTGCCATTACAGAATACTGCTTGACAGTGTTTCAGATTCACTTTTATCAAGAGTTACAACAACATGTTGTAGTAGTAATTGTTTAATTACCTCTGGAGTAGTATTGCAATTTTTTTTGTCTTTTTGCAAACTTGATTCAGGAGAGTGACATGTTTTTAATGCTTATGCTGTGCTTATAAGTGCTCTCTTTGTGAGAAGTATACTCTGCCTGAGTATTGTTATGATCTCCAGAATATCATGTCCTGAAACAGTTAAATAACATTAAAGATATGAAAAAAAATTTATTGACAGATTGAAATTGAGTGCTCAGAGATTATTTATAAAATGTAGAACATCACCCACAAAGTGTCTGTTACAGGTGGAAAAAATGAATCCATTGAACAAGTTTATAGACCTAAAATCGTATCCAAGATTGCCAGAAATTAACATCCAGTACTGGATGTAAATTAGCTTGAACAGAAGCAGAATTCCCATTAGGCAGCCAATTCTTTATTGCCTCTGTATTGAAGGAAAGTGTTTTGCTGTGTTTTTCTGAGAATGTGACTGTGAATTTTTTTCTTGAAACATTAGCCAGACGGCATGGTGCAATTCTAACTTGTGTGTTTGGTAGGGATAAATATATACCACATTTTAATTTCCTTCCCGAATGAATGCGCTAGAGCAACTCACCGTATATGATGTGATTGCAAAAGAGCCAGTGCTTGGTTTGCAGTTTGCTTCCGACTCTTAAGTGTACATGTTATATCATGTCTTGATGATGCTGTACTTGTTTACGTTGACTGTTTTCATCAAGTCATAAAAGAAAGCACATACTAAAGTGATCTTTTGTGTGCTCAGAGCCTACACAGCCTAGATTTTCAAAGGGAGTGAAATGACTGGATCTGGCAACAGTAGTAGCTCATAAAAGTCACAGACATGTACTGGCAACCAGCTAAACATGAGTGTTTTCACATGTTTACTGGAGGAAGAACATGTTCATGTTCTAAAACAACAAAGAAAGACCGTGATTTAACTTC
This sequence comes from Myrmophylax atrothorax, assembly GCA_026770055.1. NCBI lineage: Eukaryota > Metazoa > Chordata > Aves > Passeriformes > Thamnophilidae > Myrmophylax > Myrmophylax atrothorax. The sequence continues at coordinate 23,889,067 of JAOXXN010000446.1, forward strand.
ACTATCATCATCTGTTGTGGCCACAAATGCATTAGCTACATCCCACAGGTAAATCTTCTGTACTAGTATAGTATGTGGTGCTTACTCCATCAGCCTCTGAAATGTTTCTTGTTTTACTGGAGAAGTTACTGGTGTAATAGTCAACACAAGATTCCATATGAATATGAATCATTGTACTGAATTCACACTTCACTGTTCTTCCAAGCAGTACAAGTGCCATGCTCTTGTAATAATGAATAAAGAGCAAAATTAAACTACTGCTGTTGTTTTGGCCATATGCATGTATATGGATTGCTCTGTTCAGCCAGATGGAATTAGGAAATGATGATGTATTATACAGTAACTTTCTTGTGGTGCAACCTTATATATTACTTTATAGGAGGATATAACTAGTCAATATACACAGCGATTTTAATAGTATAATTTATGTTAAAAATACAGATAATGTAGTGGCTGAAGAGGTGAAAAAATGTTTTAATGTAGCAGACAGTATTTTTGCCTAATGATTTGTATTTTGGGGGCATAGAATACAAATTGTATGGAATTTAACTGCTAAAGCTGGTTAAGTGCAAAATTAATTTTAGTATGGCTTAAGTGAAACAGTAACTTTGATATAGTAGAAAAACAATTTAAAGAAACCAGTGATTACTTAGGTTATGGTTTCAATTTTATAATCACATTTTATTAAGGTTCAATTGATACTATGCCTCTTAAGAATGTCTCCTTAAAATGAAATGCTGATGTTAAGGGAAGATATTTATTTTGATGATGCTGCATTATGGAATTTAAATGGGTAATTGCTGATTGTTAAGTACTCCATGTGTGTTTGTGTTTAAAAATGTGCAATGTCTCTCTTAAACATAGTACAAGAATTACACAGAGAAAAACATTGTGAGTAATAAGTGTTTTGTCCCATCTACCTTTTGACAGGAGAATTAGATGACAGAGAACAGGCAAAGCTGGAAGTAAAAGTATGGGATCCAGATAGCCCCCTTACTGACCGTCAGATTGACCAGTTTTTAGTTGTAGCACGGTAAGATTAAAATCCTCTAATAAAAAAATCCTTTTCCTTTTCCTGCTATTTATTCCCCTATATCATGTTACTCAACCTGTTTGCCATTTTGTGAGCCCTACTCTTTCCCAGAATTAGCTAAAAGAGATAATCAGACCATAACTTTCTGTTTTATTTATTGAAGCTACCAATACAGGAGAGAGAAAAAGCAAGTGAGTTTTGGAATAATGCTGCACTCCCTGTATTTCAGGTTATAGTAGAATTTGTTACGTCAGTCTCTCCCCTCATAGTAAATGAAGCAGGATTTCAGTGCTAATAATTCGGTCTTGTATTACAGTACTTGGAATTTCATGGTGTAACATAGAAGTTAAAGAGTAGAAATAAAGAAAATGTTAACGAATTAAATGAATGCAGAACCTGCCAAGTATGCATATAAGCTGAATAATACGCAATACAAGTATTTTGGATTAATGTTGAAATAAAAGTTTTGAAGTGATGCATTTCATCAGTGAAAAAAATCAGGTCAGTTCAATTTTATAAATTAACATGATTACACAGATTTATATGAGGAACATCAAAGCTCTTTGACTTAATAAATGCCTTTAATAATTATTTCTCTACTTAAAAAAAAAACAAACTTCAAAAAAATCTATAGACTTCTGACTGAAGGACAATTCTACATTCATAAGCTACTGCAGGTTATGCTTCTCCTGTAATTCATACATACAAATGTAGTACCAAAGTAGTGTTCTAATGACAGCAGAGAACTGTAAATCACAGTTAACACAGGGGGTTTTATCCTGAATTGCTCCATCTTCTGTATTTTCTGTAACTTGGTTGCAGAGTGTAGTCTCAAATCTTCTTAGACAAATAATCCTTTTACATGGTTTCTAGTTTTTGTTCTTTTTCTTTCTCCCTTTTGAACAAAGCATTTCAGGAAGGAAACAGAAATGTTTCTTTTTATTTTCCGGCTTATGTGTGTGGTAAAATGGGTTGCTGATCTACTATTTTGCAGTTCAGATGCTGATCCACCTGCTTTTTTTTTTTTTTTTACTATCCCACTTGTAGTGCTGTATCATTTCTAGACAGTGCTAAAACTTGCGCACCCTTGTTAAATTTTCAAAGAAGCCAGAGAGGTTTAGGTGTTAACATGCATCTGTTCAGAAGATCATGATGCCTGGTAGATGCTCCACAGAACAGAACCCAGGAAACAGAACTACTTCACCCACAGTATAATACCTCGACATGTATGTGCTGACTATTATGGCATTTAAAAAAAAATCTGCATGAAGATTATGTGAGTTTTTGAGGAGTTCATTCATTGCTTTTAAATTCCTCTACTCCCTATTTTGCAGTCACCCTGAGTAGCTGAAGTAGTATATTGTGGAACCAAAAATGTTCCCAGAGGAGTGTAGTGGTATGCTGTGTTCTGGGAAGTGACAGAGAATATTTTAAATATGTAGGGGAAAACATCTCTCTTCTTCATGTTATTTAAGACAACTTGTGCAATGCTGTGCCCTGACCAAGACTGCATTTGTTTAAAAGTTGAGAAGTTTCTGCAAAGAGGGCTTCTATTATGGTAGGTCATGGCTGACCAACTGTAGCTATTCAAGATCTTGTGGTAGGCAAACAGCCATCTGTAATTAGATGTTAGGTGCATCTTTATGGATGTTGTTCCACAGACCTCTAGTAATCTTTGTAAGTTGCTTTTCAACTGACAGAAACTGTTTCCAAGCTCCTATATACCTCTATTCACAGGCTGCAAGATTGTATTTCTGTTCCTTTAAGTGGCTTCTGAGACAGATTTTCACCAATATCTGCAGAAACTCATGATTGTAGCAGCTTTCCATTCAGTGTGTTGTGTGCTTGCAGGTTTTAGACTGAACCATTATATAGGACCATTAAAATCTGCTTGAGTAGCAGCGGAGTTGGTATTATGATCTGGTAAAGTGCTTACAGACAGCACTGCTGTGGCTTGAGTTCACTGGGCATTAGCTGTGCCTGCTGTGTTTCCGGTTGAAATTGTCTTTCTCTGATTATGTTTAGTTTTGCAAATTTGAAAATCTGACAACAAGAACTTTTTCCTAAATGCTTTCCTGGATGTGATTTTGTTTAAGTGTGTGTAAACTATCCATATTTGACATTTTCAAAGCATTTTCAAGCAAACCTTTTTACATGACGCATCGAAGGCATCATGTATTTCTTCTCAGTTTTTTCAGTCTGATGTGGTTGAAAGAGTTGCTTTTGTCCATAAATGCTTTAGTTTTTTTCAATCACATAAGCACACTTTGTTGGTTTTTTAGAAAGTGTTTAAATACTCTTTCTGTTTGTGTTGCCCATTTATATTTGGCCTTGGGTACATAGCTTTCCCAGTCTGACAAGGTTTGTTTACTATCTCAGGAGTGGGAGGCCTTTTTATTAGATTTATATGCTTGGCCAGTCTGGGCCTGTCACTAAGCCCCAGTATGCAATCATTTGCTGGGTAGAAAAGTAGAATCATAGAATCGATTGGGTTGGAAAAGACCTCCGAGATCATCTAGTCTAACCCTTGGTCCAAGAAAATGCCTTTCCTCTCCAGAAATTGGAAGGAGCAGTGCCAGGAAAATTAGTGGATATTTCAAAAAAAGCATAAGAATCCATAATCTTGCCTGCCTAAGCTTGACTTACAAATTTTGTTGCTGCTATTTTGAAGCATAATTTGGGTGAAGACTTGCTTGAACTAGCAAAAATATCTGTTAGGAGAAGCTTGGGACATCAGACTAATGTATTGTGGGTTTGAGTTGTTTTTAGGATAATACTTGTACTCTGGCAATGAGAAGTCCAACAGCATTTTCTACTCCATTCAAATGAGGTACAATTTCATCAACCAGTTTTTCTTCTGTGTCTATTAGCTTCAAAGAGCGGGAGTTAGAGAAGCCACAGCAGCAGTTTAGGTCTGTCCACATTAGCAAATAGTTCAGTACAGTAGAAGGTGATTTGTAGAATTGAAATGTTTGGTGCTGAGGACCTACCATCCACACCGTGCACATTTTGAGCAGTTTTATTTTTAGTCTGACTCTAATCAGGTCCCATGGACTAAATATCTAAGAATACATGGAACTGCTTTAATGGAAACCCAGTTTTTATCCTATGAGTTACTTTCTGTTGTTGACTAAAGCCGCTTTGAAACTCTGTTCCTAACTTGATTCAGATGCACCATTTCCTCCAGTCATCAGTCTCTCATTCCTAATCTACAATTACTTCATTTCAGTGTCAGATAAATAGTCCTGTCTTTTTTTCGGTGTGTCGGATTCAAAAATGATCCTGACCAGTCTCATATGTGGTACAAGTTGTGTGCTCGAGTCTGGACAGATGCTGAGAGCTGTAGACATGTCCCATTTTTTTCTTTCATTTTCTTTCTATCTGCTAATTTGTTTTGTAATTCATTGCAAGATACGTTTTTTTGGACAATTCAAGTTCCATTTATATACTTTATGACGTAGTGATACAGTTAACAACTTAGTTATTTTATTCGGCTTCATCTAACTACATTATCAACAATAGCCTTCTGGAAGGAATATATCTCTAAATTTAGCTATTTTACAAACATTTGTGGTCCCAGCTCATTTCCAACTAAAGCAGAGTTTTGAAATCTAAGTAAAATAGCCTTGAAGCATTGCATCTCTACCTTGAAATTCTGTACATTGATTTCTATGAAATTAAAATGGCATTACATACCTCTATCTGACATATTTCTCTTCATTTGAATACCTATTTTTGATGGAGGATCACAGAAGATTGGAAAATTACTTTTTAGTCATTTTAAATTAGACCATGATTCTTCCTGTGCTGTTCCCACTTTCCTATTTTCTCTAAGACAGTGATTATAACAATTTTCTGCTAGTTACTATTGATTTAGTTGTAAGTGCTCATGGTATATCAGTGTATTTGCAGGTGTTTGCTGATTCTCTGTGTATTTATTACATGAATTTATCTTATAGAGAGGAAGGGAACACAATGCAGCTTCAATTGGCAAGGTGTCTTTCATGTATTGAGGAAAACACTTGTCAACTGAGAACAAAAAGTAAAAACATTTACAATTGTGACCAAATGGTAATGCTCTGTTTCTGCAAAATAATTCAATGTAGCCAGTGGCAGTAGACAAGATTCCCAAAGCTCATAAATGAAAATAAATACATAAGTCACCAGCTTGAAAGCTTCAGTATTACTATGCTTCTGGATTCTCTTTAGGTGGTGAGAAGTAAAAGAAATTGGAGTTCATTAAAGAGGTAATTAAATTTAATGGCAGAATTGCAACATAAAAGTATGCAGTAAAAATGGTGAAAAATCTTGCTGCCAATACTGCACTCACACAGCTAGATGTTTGCTAGCAAGGTGAATTACAGCATCTGATGGTAGGCAGTTGGTTTGGCAATAAAAAGGAAAAATATGTTCACATCAAGTTTACTAGATGTATCAAAAATTTTATGTTTTAGCTTGTCTGTCATGCTTGGCCAATGCATGTTTATTCCTTTGTGCATTTTGTATTACTGTACTTCTTGATCCAAATTTATTTGAAAAGAACTAATTCAGACTTGAAGCTGAATTTTTTTTGCATATTTGTTTTATGAATTTTGATCTATTGCAGTATAAAGAAAAAATTCCTGTAGCAGCATTTTCATGGACCTGCTTTTATAGGGTTGTAAATCTCCTCTGTGACTGAAATTGCAGGATGGCATACAGATGATTGCTTAAATAACATCCTGTGAATTAAACTACTTTTATGTATTGGATTATGTATATGTTGAATAAGAAAGATTTCATATGTTTCACTTCTATTCGCATAGTAATGAAAGTGAAGGTTGATTGTAACATTTATATATAATGCTACCCTTACCCTAACTTTGAGAGTCTTTCAGCAAAAGAATAGTGGCAGGTGACTTTTCATGTTTATCATGTCATCTCCCTTTGAGCTGTAAATATCTGAAGTGACAGTAATGAAGCATAGCACTGTACAGACAGTTTCTTAGAAATGCAAAGAAAATGTGTCTTCTGGAACAGCATCATGTTATATTGAATATGTTCTTCAGGTCAGATTTTGCAAAATTGGCTAGTAAAAATCTCGAGGGTATTTTCAGTTTTAATTAGTATTATGCTGCTTACATATATCTTCACTGAAAAGTATTGGTTTCTTGTTTCCAATATTTTAAGTATCACAAAGCTTTCAAGGAGCAATCAGATTATTGGCTTAAAATTCACAGTAGTCTAAGAGGTCATCTTTTAGAACTGTCTTCAATTCACAGTAAAGGGGAACATTGGAGTAATAATAAGGAAAACAAAAAGCTTCCCTAATATGTAGAAAACCACCAAAGATCACTTAATTATTTCCTAGCTTTGAGGTGATGTGTAGGTCTCATTCATTAGTTTGCCAGTGTCTGTGGAAAATTGTGGATTTACAGATTCATGTGTGCACAGATGTGGTTCACTTCAAACAGCTTTGGCCAGAGTATACCCACTACTTGTCTGGTATCACTGAAACAAAGAAACAATGTATTAAAATGAACAATTTTAAAATAGACACCCTCAGATTAAGGACATCTGTCTCAGTCAGATTTTTGAGAATACAAGGTAGAAGATAATTGAGAGTTACTGGCAAAGGTCCAGAACTTTCTGTATCTGACTTGATGTCTGACTGCTGTTGTTCCTTGGGAAACCAGTGGCTATTTTTATCCTGATGTATAATCACAGTGCTTCCAGATTTTCTTTGGTAAACAGCAGCCCTTTTCAGAACTAGTTACTGATGAGCAACTGAATCTTTGGAAGTTTGTTGGGACAGTCTGTTGTCATTGCTGCTTCCTAATTTCATCGGCTACCACTAAAACTAATCTTAAGGAAAAATTTGAACACTTACTTACTTTAATGTCTTAGACTTGACCTGTAGCAAATTTGAAGCAATATATTTTCTGTGTTCAAAATCTAATGTGAAGATTTGCCTAAATGAAGGGCACACAGATGCAACATCTCTAGAGATCTCACTCAGGATGTGCTGGACATAGATCTTGTTGAGTTTTGCTGAATTTCTGGATTTATTCCATAGTTGTAGATCCTGGCACTGAATTATATCCAGTTGTTTTATTTGTACAATTGTTGGCTGCAATCTGTTATAAGTCCTTGAGAAAATGGTCTTGCTTCTGGCCTTGATGATAATTAAAACAAAGAAAATGTAATTAGGGTAACACTGGATCATTTGGTCTAACCCTTAAAGCTCTTATACCTGCTTGTTGAACAGGCTCTGCAGAGAGTGATCTCTTTGCTGATAATACCAGTTGTAGGTTTTGTCCATCTCTTTTCCACCTGTGTAATTCCCTGTCTGACTTTTGACTTTAGCTTATTTAGGAAGGTGTGGGGAGTATTGGTTTCTGTTTGAAGTCTCTGTTTCAATTACTTGAGTAGTTTGTACGTAGCTTGCTGAGCACAAGTCTCTGTGTTGTGAGTTTATTAATGAATTAAATATAGCATCAATTTAATATTTAAAGTTATTCTTTGGATTCTACCAACTTAATGGAATATCAATATTGAATACTTTGTTAAAAAGAAACAAAAAAGAGGAGTTAGTGTGACTGTTCACCTTGTATTGGCTGAATATACGGAGTTTTATTTTGGTAGTAGGTAGGTGAAGACAATAGCATACCTTCTGGAAATGGCATTGGCTAGTTACTTGGTTTTTTCTTTTAACATTTTTTAAACTATTCTTTTGTGATATTATTAGAAAAGAAAGTGACAAAGGAAATGTTTTGACCTTTGCATCAATATGTTCTTAAAATCTGTATTTTTAATTGAAAAACATAAAAATTAAGGTATTTTAATGAATCCCAGAATCAATATTGAATTAGGGTTTGAATTGCATGGCTAGAGCACTGTATATCACTATTAAGTTTTGAGCCTAGTTATTATTTAACAGCCAAAAGCTCTAGAATTTTTACACTTCTTTGGATTGTCTGAAAAGTTCAGTTTTTCAAAAGTTTCCAGGGAAAGGTGAACTGGAAGTTACTTTGATTTTGAGAAAGCCACATACAAATGCATAACCCACAGCCCTTGATTTGTGTCCTGTACCATCTCCATCCCCTGTCCTGTCCCCATTGCCTTCCCTAAATGGCATACTGCCTGCATTTTAATATTATTTACTTGTTTTGGTTTTATTGTTATCGTGTTAGTTTTATTATATTGGTTTTATTATTTTGTCCTTGTGTGTGTTATTTATTTTTGCCCTTGTGTACCCCATGCTCCATGGTTGTGATCCTCACATACTCAGTATGGAACTGGAAGCAGTGTCAACCGGTGCATCAATTCTTACCTCTTCATCACTTATTCAAAATAAACCTAGTTTTACATCATGTCTTAATTTTGACTTTACATACTGGGCAACATAATTTACGTGCACTGGGGCTCTGAGGTCAGCCTCAAAAGTTTGATCTGCCAGAGAGTGACTTGTGAGAACATGTTCCTTGTAATGTTTATAGCATACTCTGATTTTATTTTAGAAATGTGGTCAAAAGAAAATAGTGTTAATTATGCAAAAGGAAGATAACAAGCTAGTAGGTAGCACCAGAAGGGAAATACAGTCATGCCACATTCACTGGTTTGAACAGCAGTGACAGGAGGATCACAGGAAAGACTGTTGAGCTACAACCATTATCCATGCCAACATGTTGAAAGGGTTGACTGACTGTCAGGAAGTGTGTTCACAGTAGAGCCTTATTCTTGGGACTGATTTGTGGACAAATACTGTTCTATGTACTGCCAAGATTAAAAAAAAGAACAAAAAATAGAATATGTATGTGTGTTCTTGTCACATACTTGCCATCTCCACAAAGAAGGAGCAAAAGTCATGGAACAATGTCTGAATATCACTTATTTATTCCACAGCCTTTAGAAATCTGTGCAATTAATATCAGGAGTCTGTGAAGCACTGCTGTTGAATCTTAACTGTGTTTTACAGGAGTTTGGCAGCAAGTATTGAAACATTAAGTATTAAATCTTTTTAGATTCAAGATGAAGTTGAAGTAATAGACATTATTATCAGTTTCTCCATGATCTGTTATACACCTCAGTGGTTTAACTCTTGATGCACACTATTTATTGATGAATATCAGATTTATAGGATACAATAACGTGTTCATCTGTCAATGACGTTCTCCATTGGTAGAATTCTGCACTTATAAGTTGTGAGGAGAGTAATTGCAGAGTGAGGGTTTATCCTTAGTCCAGAGGCTTACATTGCATTAAAAGTGTTATGTGAGTACATCTTGAATTGAGAAGGGCTTTGCGCCATAACTGCAACAAATATTTTTTTTCTGAAATCACAGTGACACAATGCACTTCAAGAGTCATTATTTTCTGTTAGTTGCTAATCTTTTGTGTCCTTGCATCTTTGATCATTTCCTGTATGATGTGCAGAGCCCAGTCAAATTCTCTTACACAACTTTCCCTTCACTGTGAATGATATATAGATGTACTTCCAAGAAATTTTTACAGTTTAGAACAGTCTCATTCAAACTTATTCTTTGCTTCTCTTTCTTTTTGTTGCTCTGGTAAGTGTAATAAATGCCATATACAATTCATCAACAAAAGTGGAAAAAAAAAAAGGTAAAGTTCTGGAGAAAAATGTGTCCATTTCAATAGTTTTGGAATGCTTTTATTAAGTAGGCTGAGAGATCCATTTATCTCATTGTTATTTAAAACCTGTGACAAAAATAGGATTTTGGAGGTACCTCAGACTAAGCTAATATGCTTTCTTTGGATCACTAATGGAAGTAGTAAACATACTCTACTGAAGAGAATACAATTTCCTTGCGGGTACATGGTGAACCTCTTTTTAATTTGTATTGTAATTTGTTAAGCAGTATTATGGCTTTTTCCAAATCTTTGTTTGCGAAGCCTAGCCATGATGATTAGGGCTTCTTAATTTTAGAAATAATTGGCATGGTTGTAAAACCCAAACTGTGTAGAATCTCTGACTTTGTCATTAATAAAAAAAAATCAGTATATTAAAAAGTTAGTACGTTAGAATTCTCTGAGTATCTTTTGTTTCCATGCTGTTGTTCTTACTTGTATGTTGTTACTTTTGAGGGGAGAAGGTCAGAGTTTTTGCTGCAATGTTTAGTGATGTGTCTTGAGTATCAAGTTGTTCTTTGTTAGCAAAGATCTGAAATCTTAACAGTAACAATATGTGAATTCTGTTTTTAGAAGGCACTTTTATCGATAAGGCATATTCTGAAATAAAAAAGAGATGACATCTTTCTGTGTATTTACTGTCTCTACTGTTTCTCTGTTGTAGTGCGGTTGGCACATTTGCTCGAGCACTGGACTGCAGTAGCTCTGTCAGGCAACCTAGTTTACACATGAGTGCAGCTGCTGCTTCCCGAGACATCACACTGGTAGGTGGCTTCTTAAAAACCCTACAACTTCTGTATCTGTGAATTCCACAGTGTATGTTACTCCAGAGTCCCCATCCTCCATCTCTTGTCCTTTAGATACCTGCATGCAAGGGGGGGTGTGTGTGTGTGCGTGCGTTAGAAAATCCTATGTGTTTTCTGTAAGCTTGTTGGTACTGCCCTTGTAATCATACTGTAAATCACTTGACTTTAGCTGTGGTAATTTCTACAGCAGAGTGGATAATACACATTGTATAGGGA
>JAOXXN010000446.1:23901352-23969428 GCA_026770055.1 Myrmophylax atrothorax
CATTCCCATGCTAATTGGGAGCATATTTTCAGCAGCAGTTAAAGTTAGTAGAGACATTTGCAGAACCTGTGGCGTATCTCATTTATGCTTTGGAAGGGATAGAGGTGCATAACAGTAAGAAAATTATACTGTTTGTATCCTTAATGCAAGGCAGATAACCCTGGCACCTGAAGTGCTATTAATGTGATTTCTGTATGCCACACCTGTGGTTTTCCAGTATTCCTAATTAGTTGTTTCAATCAGAGATAACTGTAAACTGACTGATACTTAAAAAAAAAAAAAAAAGAAAAAGCATAGGTTATAAACATGAATAAATTTAGGGTGGATGTACACATTAAGAAGGTCTTGCAGCAGAATAGCAAGTGAGAGGCGTAATGAGACAAGACAGGAAACTATGAGTGCTTTTTGAAAACCCTACTGAAGATGTGAAAAATGTGTTTACCTTCTCAGATGATAGTAAATGTGCTTCTCTTGATGTGATAAAGACTTGTGAGATAAACAAGTGAAACTTGCATTTCTGGCCTTCTCAGAGGCAGTGTTTTCTTTTATAATGAAAATTGTTCTCTAAGAGAAGGAGACTGGGAAGGCTTTTTGTTTGAGATTCCTAAGCATTGCATAGTGCATATACTGACAATGTGAGCCATTTAAAACAAAGCAAGTTGATGGAATCACTTGCTCCTTGAGGTGACCTTGTTCACAAGAGCCCGTTCTACTTTACTGTAAGGACCTAAATCTGGTTTTGGACATCACTTCAAAATGAGAAGTATGAAGTTTTTTCCTTTGAATTTTGAATGGTGTAGTTTTAATGATTTTTATTAGACTTCCTCATATGTGGCTTATACAATAAACCTGCTTAAAATATTATTGAACTATGGAATCCATACTCTGTTTCCAGTTTGAGTGCTTTGTTGGAGGCAGTTCAGTCTAGTTGATGTAACTGATGACTGAAATTGCAGCTGGTTAGGGAGCTGTGAGTTGCAGCTTGTTTGCTGCATATCCTGTCATGCCCTTTCTTCCCTGCTCTGTGCAGCCCTTCCTTAGCTCTTGGTGGAAAGTTTCTTCCTTTACCTGTTTATTGCAGTCCTTTCATCCTTGAATAACGTCGATACTCCAGGACTTTTTCTCTTTGGCCTCTAGTAATGCCTTCAGGCTTCTCTTGCTTTTGCTACCACAGTTTGTTCACTGAAATGTGGCGATTTGATTGCAGGTGAGGTCTGGCAAACCTGTAGAAGGCAGAGAGTTGTTATCAGAGAACTTGTCAGTGGTCTTCTGTCACAGAACAGCTCAGTGAAGGCAGAACTTGTCCACAGAGATAATTATGAATTTTTTCTTTAGCAATATCAAAAAAAGCTTTATGGAATCAGGTGTTTATTATAGGTGAAAAATAAACAAAGCAAGAGCATGATTCTGATTTATTCACTTACGTTGCCATTTTTAAGAAAATTGCTATCAGTGAATACATCTGGATTCAGCAGCTGCCTGGAAAATGCCCTATGTGTACTGCTTTTCCTCAAGGGCTGCGATTTGAAAAAAGATTTAAACCTTGGTAACACATCTGCTGTAAGAATTCAATCTCTAGAGCTGGTTTTCTCATTGTCTGAATGATAAGCAATAAACCAGTGATTTCAATGTACATTCTCTGGTATGAAGCTTATGGATTTTAGGAATTATGTTACATATTTCCACATTAGAATTCTTAACAATGGCTTTTCTCCAGGCTGGTGAATTTGAACCATAAGTAAAATGACATATTTCAGGATAACAGTGACCTTGCTTCTTGCAGACAAAACAGTTCCAGAATCTTGTTCTTGATAGCACTCAAAGACTTATAGTGAGCTCTGGAGAAAGGCAATAGTCACTCACAGGAGATGGAAAAAGATGAGGAGAATCCATTATTTGCAGTACATTTGTATGCAGAAGCTTGGCTGGAATTGCTCTGGAATCGCTACACTGACACATAATGCAGAACTATTCCTTCCTTGAAAGTTTTTCTTGTGAGTTTAGGACCATGTGAGAGTGTGCATGTTACACTCACAGCTCAGCGCTGTGGTGATATAAATAGGAAGGAGAGTGATGTTACACAGTCACATACAATATTGTGCCTTATAATTCTAATACCTCCTTCAGAAAAACAATTTATGCTTGTGGTGATGGGGTCTTTTGGGACTCTGAGTTAGAAAGGCTTCTTGTATGTTGTGTATTTTCCCTGTGGGTGGATTTGTTTATTGTTCATATTCCCCATCACTGGTTAGCAATGTGAGTGTTAAGTGTTGTTTGTAGTGTAAAGATGTTTTAACTTGTTTGTTTTCCATTTTCCTCTTTTATAACAGAAAGGGAATCAACCAAAAATACCTTATTTACCTGTCTCTGTTAACAATGTTTAGCAAGAGACAAATATCTTTCTTCTTTTTCAGTATGATGATAATGAAGACAATGAATGTCTCCCTTCACCAGCAATGAGAATATTGAGCACAACGATGTCTGAGCAGCTGTTTAGTTACTATTTAGAGCTTCTGTTAATTGAAAATGGCCCCTCAGTCAATATATGCCTCTGTCTTTATTGGGTTACTTGGAACCAGTTTCTACCAACTAAAGATTCTTTAGAAATGTTTGCTAGTAATTTGCAGGAACTGAAAAACTAATGTCATTTTTGGTAAACATTTTATCAAGGCATTTCCTTTGCCAAATTAAGTAATAAACAATTTCTTTTCCTTATATTCCACAGCAGTATACTATGATATCAAGATATATTCTAAATTTAGTATTAGTTGAGGCTACTTGCTCTTAGAGAGAATAACATACTGAATTTGCATTAACTGAAATGGAGCACTATTTAAACACATCTTTATTGTCTCCTTGTCCTTGCCAGTTTCATGCTATGGATACACTGCATAAACACAACTATGATTTGAGCAGTGCCATCAGTGTCCTGGTGCCGCTTGGAGGGCCTGTCTTGTGTAGAGACGAAATGGAAGAGTGGTCAGCATCAGAAGCTAGTTTGTTTGAAGAGGCATTGGAAAAGTATGGCAAGGACTTCAATGACATTCGACAAGACTTTGTAAGTATGAAAGTAGTAAACTCCTGGAGCTGTGTTTTCACATGGTTGAACATAACTGCTTTCCATAGGTTTGGAAGTTTATCTAGAGGAGAAATATGTGTAGCTCATACATTTAATTAACGTATATATATATTTTATCTGTCTGATAGTCAATATGCTTTCTTGTTTGATGACATTCTTTGGAAAGTTGGTGACAGGAGATAATCTATTTAATGGTTTAATACCAGGTAGGATGTCTCATGCTGAGGTGTTTCAATAAGGACTTTTACAAGGATTTTGCAAGCATCTGAAAAAGTTCCAGGAACTTAGCAGAATGTTTCCACAATTTCCAGTGAAATTAATTAGCAGCTACGTGGCTGACTGTCCTGAGTGTTTTTGGATTACTGGGGTTTCCTTCTATGGTTAGCAGAGAGAAATTTATATTCAGATAGCTTTTAAAGTGCACTACAGGGAGTTATTTTGACTTATTAGGTGTTTTGGCAGTTCTGAAAAGTAGAGGAAATATTTTCCAGTATGTTCTAACTGCACTGGGTTTGGTAGTGAAAGATCAGACTATAGGGTGGTAAAGCTTTAATTTGCTAATTCTAATGCAGAGTAATGAAATGAAATGGATTCTAACACTCATTGCTGGAATTGTTAGTAATTTGCTGCAAGTTGGGGTTTTTTTTCACATTTCATTGAGAGCCTTTTTCTTTCAAGGAAAAAGGTTTCTTTCCTCTGCTGTACAAAGTTCAAGCTGGGCTCCATGAAAAGGTTAGGAACTGAACCAAAGTAATTCCATTATTTAAAGCTGAAGTTGATTGAAACATTTCCACATTAATCTCATTCTTCTTGACTCTGAGAACTCAGATTTTTTTTTTTTCTTTGCAGAAGTTTATTAATAATCTTTGTGAGGGGAAAATGGTACTGTGTGGTAAATGTAGAAGTCCTTCCAAGATAGAGTGTGGGACAGTGGGAGGATGCTTGGCAGTGAGCTAAGCTGTCTTACCTTCACTTTCACGGTCCTGAAATGAAACAGATAATTGAATGAAGGTGGGAAGGGAAGGCTATTGTTTTTCTGAAGAACTGACATTTTAATAGGTGTATTATATCTCGGTGCTTAATTTTGAGATTCCCAAGAGATAAAATGTTCGCTGTATTCATGAGATTGGGTTGAAAGTTGCATCATGGATCAAATAGCTCTGTAAATTTTAATAAAATATTATTGAAAAATATTATTTTATAGAGCTTTAGAATGAAATTTTAATGTAAACTACAGTTCCTTAATATTTCTCATACAGATAAATGCTTCTCAGCTGTAATTGTATAATAGTTCAAAAGCTATGCCTTCTAATTAAATGGTTGCTAATATTTGGCTTTTTGAAATGCCTTAATCATATAACACCTTTTATTGTCTGCTTACAAGTTGAGTCCTAACACAATTTGTGACCAAGTACACCTAAGGCTTGTCTCTGGTATTTATGTAATATTTTTATTTTCTATATAATTTCTGTGTTATGTACCCAGTTCTGTTGGTATGCATATATTTAAGTGATACAATGGGGTAATGTGTTACAAGAATTGCTTCTGCATTTGAAATATTCAAATGCTAAATGTTTGAATGATTCTACTAGAAGCTGTTTAAAATGTTCAGATTTTATCCCAGGTGGATTCCTGATATCTTCCATTTTTCTCACTGAATCTTCCTCCCCAAAACACAGATATTTTCCCCTTCTCTCCTCCCAAAGCAGGAGACACACACAGATCTAGTGATAGCGTTGTGTAGCCTCCTCAGGGCATGTTCACAATGAGTCAAAGTGCAGCACAAATAGATATGGGGCACTTATTAATTATAGCCTCATTGTTTAGAACAGGGATATTGTCTATTCTCAGTCACTCTTCTTTTAATCTTCGGAAAAGTATCATTTTAGAAACATCATTAGAACATCTATTTTATATCTCAATTTATATGGTACTGGTAACACTGCACAGTCTTGATTTAATTCTTTGTAGTTTGAAATCTTTCAATTATGTTAATTGTTAATCATTGTGTAGTCTTGGGATGTCTGAACTTCTCTGGAGTAAAATTTATGTGTTATCTTCTCCTATGTAGCTAAAAGTATGGAGATTTGAAAACTCCACTTTTGGTTTTTAAGTAATCATCAAAAATAGTCCTTTAGGACTTAGATCATGGATCTATATGAAAAGTGTCTGCAAGGTTAGGTAGGTATAAATATATAGCACTTAAGCAGTGATTTTCCATGGTAGTACATTTATCTGTTATGATCCCTCTCTTCAGTGGCAAGTCATTGATAAGTTTAAGTACCCTTACGTGTGTTGTAAGAGCAAGGACGAAGATAATGCACTGGTAGTGTATGTGTGAACTTGTTCAAGTCTCCACATAGGATCTAATGATAAAATTAAAGTCTGCAGTGCCTGAGATGACACTCATACCTAGACAGTCACACAGTGATGCCACCGTACAGGCAAGACTGTCACGTTGCATGGCAGAAAGTGGTTGGTAGCAGTCTCCTGGAGCAGAAGGGTTATGTAGTATCTGCCTGAGTCATTATGCCCCAGAGGAGTTGCCATTCCTGAGTTGGCTCAGATTTGCAAGGCATGGCAGCTGCAATTGAAACCCTTAAATGATACTTCTGTAAAGGGCAGGTTCATTTATTCTTTCAGCAATTAGTAAGAACTGGCACTATTTAGTGTTCGATGTGCAGCTCAAGCATTAAGCTATAAACACTAAATATTAGTAAGCAAGATAATTATTATGAATTAAATGGTGTAAAGGAGTTTTCCTTTTTTTAATAGACAGGAAAAGCACATTTGTAATCAAATTACCAGTCTGGCCTTTGAATAATCATGTTCATCAGCTGTTTACTCATTGACTCTTTTAGGAGAGGTTCTGCTTCTTTAAGACTGTGTGAATCCTAATCAATCTAAACCTTACAAGTTAATTTCAAGTTACTCGATATACTTCAATTATTTCACATCCCAGTAGTAGAATGGAAGAAGAGTGAATATTTTATGTTCTCCAAATATAACTGTTTTCCTAACAATAAGACACAGCAATTATGCTTGTTAATTCTTAGTACTTCATTATCAACAGTTATCACAAATTTATAACTATTACATCTCAGGTACCGCAGGAAAGGCCTTGTAACTACAGAAAACTGGAGCAACTGTTTTCCAGCTTCAGAAAATTGTGGAAACATGTCTTAAAATTACCATGTTCTTTTTAGGCTGCCTTATAATCCTAATTTTTTCTTACTGTTCTGATTTCAGTAGTCTATTTTCACCCTGGAGGAAGTAAAGAAACTTAAAATTGCCCTCTCTCTGTTTTTGTAGGTTGATACCTTTTGCTAATTTCTCCTGCAAAAATGTCACACAAATGAGCATATTTACTTCTTTCAAGAATAGAATTTAGTAATGAAAATACATTATTCATTGGCTGTTCAGAACATTAAGAGCATAGGTAAATGGAATACAGGTTATTCATGCTCAGTCTGTCAAACAGGTTTGTCAAGTTTTGAATCCAAGTGTAAAATATTGTAAATCAAAGTGTAAAAGAATTACAGTTATTCAGTCCAAGCACCTTAATTATCTTTATTTGTAGATACTTACTGAGTGAACAAACATATTGGTGTCACAATCATATGAAAACAGATTAAAGGTTTTTCTAGAGAAATGGCAAACGTAATCTGTAGCATGAAGTTGTTAATAAGTGTTCAAGATGGAAAATAAGTATGGATGTGCTAAAATGTACTAATTGACAGTGACAGGTAGTTGGAGTGGCAGCATTTCATCTGGATGCCAGGAAGAATATGTACTTGGAGACTGAGAATGAGTTCATCTGTTGCCTCACATCAAATGTGTTCTTGTAACTGGCCTTTTTGGGGGCAGATTTCCCTTAAGGCATAATTTACCTGAAAAAGTAAAAGGATTTGAGGAAACTGAACTGTGTTGCTATTTTTTAGAACATCAGCATATGCATTTCTGACACTGCTACTTTTGAATTAAATGCAAGTTTTCAGGGATTTACTTACTGCCTGAGAAAGAATTCACAGCTGAGTTTGAGCATAAATCCCATCTCGTGAAAGGCAGAGGTGTGAGCCAGACTCAGTTCCTCTTAAGTGTCTGCAAGCAGGCAGCATGAAAAACTAGCTATGACCTCCTGCATTCAGAGAGAGGCAGCTTGATAAGGTGTTCCTCTGTTGTTTTAGACATTTAACTAAAGGTGGAGGAAACTATTCTTTTGGCTTAAGACATGAAGAAAGCCTCAAAGTGGAGTGAATACAGTTGGAAAGATAAGATTCCATACCCGTATTTTCTGAGACTTTGTAAACATTGCCCTTGTTTCTATAAAGCAGAGAATATTAGCATTAATTCATGCCTCCAGAAAGTATTAACACACAAGTTTGTAACATTTCCAGGTTAGGAAGAAAAAATGTATGACTTTTGTAAGAGAAGTACTAATTTACATTATAGAAAGACCTTATGGAGTTAAATAGGTTATTTGGTGATAATTAAAAATGTTTGCCTAATTTTCTCCATGAAACGTAGGGTAATAATTTTTGTCTTGCCAATGAACGCATGCACCCAAATGAATTGCCATTATCATATGCACTGAGTTTGCACAAAGATTTTTGTGAAATATTCATTGTCAGTATGACTCTTGTTGCTCAGGGTAGCATTTGTCCCTGACATCCTTCTGTTTCTTGATAATGGTTGAGAGTATGTGGAGATTTATGCCAAACTAGGGGTATTGTATGAACAGCTGAGTTGTTATGGGATGTGAAAAACCTGTGAATTAAGTATAGTATCCTTTGTATTTTTTCAATAGAAAATTGCAGGAGACTCAAACACAGTCTTGCCAAGATGATTTCTTTTCGTCCAGATATTGTTCTCCATCTGATACGCTTTTATTACCTTCTGTGTTTCCTGATGGAAATACGCATTCTGTTTTGATCGTTTCGTTTAACCATATGCCTTAAACGGAATAAATTACATTTAGATTTGGATGTGTGATATTGCATTAGAGATTCTGCATACTTATTAACTATAAGGAAAGGTTGTGTATTAGTAATACACAATTATTAATAGCAATATGTGCTCATTTGCATATGGATTTTAATGTAGTTTTTTAATGCATTCAAGTTTTAGTATTTGTCTCAACTCGACTTGATTTTAACATGTGTTTAATAAGATGTGGACATTGCAATTTTTTGGAACCACTTTAATTTGTAACAAATGTTTTTCAGCTCCCTTGGAAGTCGCTGACTAGCATCATCGAGTATTACTACATGTGGAAAACCACAGACAGATATGTGCAACAGGTAATTTAATGACTGTCAACATGAACCATTCTAAGACATTCTTAAAAAAAATTGGTAACGTTAAAGCAAAAAAATTGTTTGTATTCTTAGAAAGAAATATGGTAGGAGGGCTATGGTGATATTTTGGGATATAGACCAGTGGGTCTGTGCTTTTCATAGGGTGCTTTATCAAATCTTCTGATGCCTGCTGTATTTCACATACCTGTGAAGAGCTTTTTAAGCCTCTTGTATGCTGGTTTGATGCAATAGGATTCTCGGTTCCTATTGCAGTATGGGATAAGAAAGAAATGGGCTGCAGAGTAAATGCTTTAGTCTGGGAAGCTTGTGCCATGGGACTGAAGGAAAAGGAAAAATACAGTATGTTAAAGTGGCTGTTACTGTTATGAACCCTTTATTGGTACTCCCTGACAAACCTTACTTTGCCCTTACCAGCATTTGAAAACAAAATTGATACCATTCTGCACACAGTGAGTGTGTTCATCCTTCTGATTTAATGTTCAACTGCTTGGATTGCTCTGGAGCAGAACGATAATAATGCATTGAGTACCAATACTGGGGTATGTTTAGCAGGTTTAGGCAAAATTTCAATGTTGGTGCTTTTTATATCGTATTCTATATATTTAGTCCTTGGTTTAGAGATATAAAATACTTTTAAATACTTCATTTTAATTTCTGATTTAATGTTTAAGTTTGTAGCTCCTTTACTTGTTGCATAATTAGTGGCAATGTTATGTACAGCATGTTGAAAATAATTTTTTAACTGTAATAACTACAGCTGTACTGTTAGGTGGATCTTTGGAGTTATGTTTCAGAAGGATGATTGCTTCAGGTTGTTCTGGTTTGTTTAAAAGATGTTTCTAAATCATCTTGTTAAGGTATGGAAAGTAGAGCAAAGGTCTTTTACTACATAGCAGAATCTTGGACTATCACTAGGACCTTTTAGTTCCATGGATAATACAAATAGAAAATAATATGTTCTGTATAAAGGCATGTTTCTTTGTATTTGTCACCATTCATTTCAGTTTTAACACCTTTTTTGCACTATTAATTTTAGTCCTAGAAAAGTACTGCCTGCAGAGATTTTCTGTGCTTCTTGTCGACTCTTATGGATTGGGCAATAGATTATCTTTAAGAATCAGATAAAAAGATTTTATCCATACTGAGAGCCATGGAGTAAGGAAAAAATGAAGTGCAAATTGTCTTTTGAAAACACTTTTATGTTGCTCAGTGACTGATCCTGTTTCCTGTCAGTTTTTTCTGACATACCTGCTCTGGAGTGGTTGGCAAAAGACTAAGATTCCCTTTATAGTTCTGTAGGGCTCTGTTACGATTCTGTTGCTACAATGATTCAGGTGTGGGATGTGTTGAGATTGCATATCCTTTCACAGAATTAGGTTGTATACAAGAAAAACACATAGGCTTTATGGTTATCTACAACATGAATGCTCTTGTAAATGCCTGTGTTTTTCTTGTAACCAAGTAAATGTACAACATGCTACCTCATGGCAGTACAGCAGAGGATTGAATGCTTTAGACATGTTCTTTCAGGGTCACATATATGATCATCAATAACAAAATCAGTGTAGGCCAAATACCTGATTTTTATCCTGGATAACATTTCTCTAATCCTTCCTAACAAGGGATCAGAACTTCATCATGACATTGCTTTTACCAGTTGTGGGATGGTAAAAATTGATAGTGGTCAGTAAACCCAATATCTGTAGATTTGTGTTTGTTTGGGGTTTTTTTCCCCCAAAAAAGAACAAGCTGTGATAATGGAATGTGTTTCAGGGAGAAAATATGTTCAATAAGAAAGTGTCAATTTTGGAGTCATTCTTCTCTCAATCTCATGCTCAAGGTGTAGGGTGACATGTGGGAATGGGAAGACAAGAAAAGATTGATGTACCTACTTGGATTTTATGCATAAAATACAGTCTCTGAATCCTAGATTTATGTGATTTAATATGAAAATTTGCTTTTTAATCATCTTTATGTCTTTGTATGAATTGGATACATAGTGCCAGGCATAAGAAAGATTTCCTTATTGTAACTGCTACTAAATGTTATCTTGCTAGGTAGCTAAAGGTGGTGGTGGCAGTGGAGGTACTGCTGATACCTTGTTTCAGAGCACCTTCCCTTCAAGTCAAGGCGAAAGGAAGATACGTTAAAGTTCTCTGAACTTGTCTAGCAAAACTAATGCAGGCCTTGGGTAAACATTCTTGGTGATATGGCACTTCTCGTGACCACTTCAATACATATATATATATATATATCTCATTTGAGGAAGGCCAAGTGATTGACACCACTGAACGAAACGCGTTCTCATTATTTGTGTTATTCTTCTTAAAAATCTGATTCAATGCAAAAAATCTTTTACTGAGAGTTCACAAGAAGAAAAGGGAAAACATATTTAATGGTAACTAAATTACTGTTCTGCAACAGTATATTGCTTTCCTCTCATTTATTTGTTTCCACTGTTGAAAACAGTACTAGTTTAGGGAAATGGTCATTCTTGGGATAGTTGTAAGTTGGTATTCATAACAAAAGTTCCTGAAAAACACAAGCATTTCGTTTCAAAGCTAGTTGATTAAAAGTAGTAGACCTCAGGTGAAAAGCTGGGGTAGTGTAGTTTGACCTCCCCTAAAATGCAGTCTGTAAGACCTATTTGAAATACGGTTTAAGATGTAATATTTTTCCCCTCCCCACCCCGGAAAGCATCTGCTCTCTTTGTTACATTGTTCCAGTGATTTGTTACAAACTAGTGTTTTGTTTCATGTCTAAGTGTATTCCGTCTCAACTTCCAACCTTCACCAGTTTTCCTCTAAAATTCAGCAGGCAGAGGTTTAATCTCAGAAACTATTGATAGTTTTCTTTCTGCATCCTTTCTTTTCTCTTGGTATTTAAAAGTTGATAGGTCAGTGTGAATTCAAGCTGTGACATGTTCTGTTGCTTTTAGAGAGCAATGTTGACCATAGTTTTAATACAAAAAAATATAGCTTCTATTGAAATGGCATTGTATGATTCTTTTTTTGAGCACAATGTATCATTTGCTTTAGTAAATAAAGGAGGAAAGCAGTTGTTAAATTGTATGCCTTACAACCCCTATGCCAGTATCAGAAGTATGCTAAAATTTAATTAATGATATAATCACTTCTCACTGACACTGCCATCAGGGCTTTGTGCAGCTTCCTACAAATGCCTTTGCATTTTTACAATACTTCAGGGCTACTTTCCTTATTTCTTGCCCTTTATTGTGTTTTCCTCTTTTGCTCCTGCTTGGTGTACAGTAAGATTTACCTGTTCTTTTTGTAGAATGGTACCAGTTTGTTAGGACCCTCTGTGAAATGTATTATCTGCTGTCTGGCAGTTTCTCATGCTTTTCAGGCTGAAAACAAATTCTGAGTTGTTGAGTTTAATACAAAAAGGAAAGAGACCCAGCTGTGGAAAGCCTGTGGCTCTGTAAAGCAGAGAGAGAGGTCACCATTGAGACCTCCGTTGCAGGCAGAGCAGACTGTGTTTGCATTTTTGCTGGGGGCCTGTAGACCAATGTTGCCAAGCCTGGCAAGGGGGAAAGCTGCAACTGCACCAGTGGTATCAATGGAATTCACTTCTGTAGCTCCAAATGCAACTAGGCACCTGTGGAGAGCAAAAAACTACATTTAAAAACAAAACAAAACAAAAAACCCAGAGTGTGGCAAAAAGCTTATTTTGGAGATAGACAAAAAAGGGCTCTCATATCACATGGGAATTAATCAATGGTGCCACGGACTGCTTAGAAGTCTATTTTTCATACATTACTCCTGAAAGGCACAGTTTTTATATGAGAGTTTTGTCAGTGGATGACAGAGAGGCAACTTTACAAAATGGAAAAGAACAGCAATTTACATGAGCAGACTCACTCAAGACTACTGGACCAGTAAAGCTGATTAACCCTGTAACTGGCTCAGGCAAGAGACTCTCAGAGCAGAGTTGTCTGATGATACTGTTCTCAAGGTGGGAAATATCTTCCTGTATTATAAGCCTTGCAAAGATTGGATATCAGAAAATAGGAGTATAGCAAAGAGGAGAATTGGCTGTTGTAGCAGAAATGAAGGACTGAATTTTGAAGAAAAGCAGGCAGTGTTGATTTATTTTTTTGCTGGATATCAATGTGTATTCCCCCTTTTTTCATCCTCTGTAATGTTACTGACCATGTTTCAACTCTTTTTCTCTCTCTCTTTTTTTTTCCCTTTCCCCCAGGGGAACAGAAATAATGCCTGAATGCAGGGAAATAACATTTTGTCTTCATCTTTTATGTACAGACAAACATGTAGACATCTGAACTCTGTATTTCTTGTGCCATTGCTGAAAACAAATGCCATCTTAGTTACTTCTATAATATATGGTAATAACTAAAGCTTCTCAACATTTTGAAGTTAGTAAGTCTACCTGCAAGATGGTTTGAGTTTGTTGCAAGTATGAAGGAATGATTTAGTAAATTCAGTGACTATCTTGACATTAGTGTAGCTGTCCTCTACTGTGATGTTCCTGAGCCGCAGTTTTAACGAAAGTAGTTATTTAGTTATTTCTAACAGTCAGTGGACTTTACTGTTCCTTATTCTGCTTACAAAATACCAGCCCTGGGCTGGACAGAGTGCACAGGATGTATTGAGGTATTTGACTGATGAGGAACAAATCGTGTGCATTTTCATTCATTTATTTTCTAAGCAATGAGGGTTAGCCACAATGTTGTACATGTTTATGTAAATTGTAATTCTTGTTTTTACAGTTTTATTGTCAAATGTGGAGCCTGTGAGCTTTACTGGGGAGGGCAGTACAGTATAATTTCAAACTAATAATAAGAATAGAGAACTTTGTTTTTCATGGTTTTCATCTTGTAGATTTCTATACTTGTTTTGGAGGCTCTCGTGAAATCACAAACCAGAAATCATTTAAAGATGGGTTGTGTGCAGTTTTATGAAATCTCTTGCTTTAATATAATAAAATATTTTCATGTGTTGATTTTTCATCCAGAAACGTCTGAAAGCAGCTGAAGCAGAAAGTAAACTGAAACAAGTTTACATCCCCACCTAGTGAGTATAACAACAGTGTCAATTTTTTTTAAAAAAATAAAACTGTAACATGCAATTACATACACAGTAGTTTCACAGTCATCTTTATAATAGTTACTTTCATTATGTTTGGTATATACAGAGATATAATGGTAGAAACTTGTTTTAAGTGAAAACTCTGTATTTACCTGAGCTGTTTGTCTTTGACCCACAAACTGCCTGTCTGGAATGCTGGAAGTTTTACAAAAAGTGATCAAGTGCTACCTATGGACTGCTCACAAGCAAGAAGAGTCTTATCATTTAAAAAGCAGTTTTTTCAGAATAATCCATTCCAAATCCCTGTAGCAGAACCCTTCATATTAGTGTAAATGTAATATTTCAAAATAGAAGCAGTTTTTAATTTAGTTACAGAAAACAAAATAAAATCAGATCATTTCCCATTACAGTTTTATCTTGCTGATAAAATCTGTTCTGGCTGTAAGTTAAAGACAGCACACAGCCCAACATCTTTTACTTTTGAGCAAGTCCCATTAATGCAATCTTGTTTTCTTCTGAGGGGTTTTTAATCCCTTTTTTTAGATTTAAACTCAATGCTATATCTACCTTTGTTAACATGTAGTTTACACAAATAAGGTATAAGCCCTCCTTCATATTAATAGTTTCCTTGACATTATGAGAAAGTATTACAGTTGACATCTTCTTAAACTTTCTGTGGATATATTCAGTTTACATACATGTGAAGTTTCTGTTGTTATGAGTGTTTGTATAACAGAAGACTTCAATATCAAAGGAAGTACTTAGCAAAGCTTTTTGGTGAGTTGTTTGAATTTCATACAATAGAGCTTCATTTCCATATTTCATACAGTTTTCTCTTTGAAGAAGAGACAATAATGTGAACAGCAGACTTAAATTCATTGTTTTAATCTCATGTCAGAAGAAATTTAGTGAGTTTTCAAGCTCTCGTCTCTAGTAAGTGCCCCTTAAAAAAAAAAAACCAAAAAGCTGAAAACTGTAGTATGAGTGTTTCAGAATCCTCTCAGAGAAGTGGCTGCTTGGGACAACCATGATGCTTTTTCAATTTAATTTCCGTGGTCCATGTGTACAATTCAGGGGTTTTGCCAATATGTTCACTGTAAGGAATAGTAGTATTGGAGGCCAAAACATGTTTTTGAAATGTTGAATTTTTGAGTCTTTATCTTACTGCCTGTCTTTTGCCTCCATTTCAAGACAAAATCCCTAGTCAACAGTGAGAGGGTGGTAGGCTTTCTTGTGTCTTTGGTAGCTGTGTGATCTGGGGTGTCATAGGCAGATAGGTCACTAACGCTCTTTCAAGACTTATTTATTGCATTTGAAATCTGAGTAGAATTGATTCTCAGAGCCGACTACCTTTTTGAACTTGATCATAAGGTATTTCCTGTAAAAGCAATGTTCTGTCCTCGATACCAGAGAGGCCCTTTCAATTCATGGCTTTTCTGGAAGGTAACTAAGCAACATAATGTGAGAGACTGGATTGTCTCTCAATCCCTTCTCTTGTACCTTGAGCCCAAGGTACTTGAAAAAGAGTATGTGGAAATGGTGAAATTGTCTCTTGGTGGATAAAGTGAAAAAAGAGAAGGCAAGAGACAGACTTGTTGGCATTTGACATAGAGACTTGATACAGCAAAGGTTTCTTCAGTTAGTAATTTTAACTAATCTTGAATATATTTTATGCTACCTAAAGTAACAGTTAATCATCTTAGGAATCAATGTATCCAGCCTTGCATTGTATTGGGGGTAGTTAACACTCACAAAGTTGAAGCTTTGGAAATAATGTACTTACCCTAGTGAGGAGCTTATTAACTCCCTCTGAATTAACTGACCTGTAAAGTCCTACTTCACTGAAGTATTAGTAGTTACAATAATTACAAGAAAAATAATGTATAGTAATATTTAAAACCCCAAACAATAATATCCAAAACCAGTTATTGAGCCTTCTGAGAGAGAAATTAGTTTAGAACAGAACCCAGACAGAATAACCTGGTATTATATGGGAAGCTTTGCCAGGATTATAAAACATTCACTTTTACTGCAGTTGGCGGGAAGCTGTTTACTTCTGCTTGAGACAGGAAGCTGTTTGACCCTCTTCTAGGGTGGACAACCTTGTGCTATTAGAGGCAGTGTTACTATTCTTACTCATAAAGCTTTATCTGTTGACTAGAACCACCTACTTGAATTCTGTGCTGCATCAGACTTTTGTTAACACTTTGACCCTGAGACTTGGTCTTTTATGAGCTTGCCAAGTAGCTCAGAACATGTGAGTGCAATAAAGATCTGTAAATTGGAGTATCAGAGCTGCTCTTACATATCAAGTCTCTTACAATGCTGAAAATACCAGTGGAGTACAAAAATTACCCTTGTTTAGAGCAGATTTTATAGTATCAGAATATGCATCAGAATTCCAGAATTATATTGGTTGTTTTCATGTTGACTTCCAAGTTAGTAGAATCACTTTTTTTGTTTGTTTGTTTTTAATTTTTACTTAAAGCAATAAACCAAATCCCAATCAAATATCCAGCAACAATGGGAAACCTGCTGCAGTCAATGGAGCAATGGGAGCTTCTTACCAGGCACAAGCCTCAGTAATAGGTCGGGCTTGTGAAAGCTGCTACAGTAAGTAAATACTAATTTGTTGTTGTTGTTGTTGTTGTTTTTTTTAATAAATCAAGAATTTGAGTTAACTTTTAATATATGCTATTTTTAAAAAAGAAATGTATGTACTTTTGTTTGCATGCTATAGATGATAATTTTCAATTATTTATGTGGCAGAAATAACTTTAAAGTTAGAGCTGCCTTCAGTATATTAATTGTCAACATTGAAACCTACTTTATTTTTTTCCTTATAACAATGCAGAAAGTACAGAAAGGTTAACTTGTATAATATAATGGCACTGATATGTTATTTCTTTACCCTCAGAATGCTAGACTCAATTTTTTTTTTTTTTTTCTGTAAGGATGAAGGGCTTTGAGCTTTTATCTGTTTTGGTTGGTTGGTTTTAGGTTGCTTTCTGCCCCTCTGTTGTTGTTGGTGGCAGGGGTAGGGCATGTTGGTTTTGTCTAGTATTTTGTGTATTTCTGATAATTCTTCTTGTACTTCTTGAAATAGTAACCTTTGACAGAGGTTTTGTGAGAATAGATATTATAAAATTCAGAAATGGAAAGAAATGAAAAGCCCTGCTGT
The DNA here is from genome assembly GCA_026770055.1 of Myrmophylax atrothorax. Lineage (NCBI taxonomy): Eukaryota > Metazoa > Chordata > Aves > Passeriformes > Thamnophilidae > Myrmophylax > Myrmophylax atrothorax. The sequence goes on from JAOXXN010000446.1 coordinate 23,918,000, forward strand.
AGAAGAGTTCCTTGCTTATCATTCCTATGGCTGCCCATCTCTTAAACAATTACATTAAAAGCATATTTTGTATATGGAACATTCCAGTTCTATACTTGCTTGTTTTCCCAGTCATATTTTTTAAAGAATTGGTTTCTTGTGAAAGATTGCAAAAAGAAAAGGAAAAGGGTTAAATTAGTGTGTCCTTCTGGCTCTCCACATGTTCAAGATAAAAATACATTTGAATCTTCAAGGTCAATAGAGGATGTGCTTGTCGTTTTCAAATGTGGATCCTGATTTATAAGTATTTGCTTTGCATGAATTGAGCAAAAAAAAAAAAAAAAAGAAACAACCCCCCAGGTCTCAGGTAATTGTAATAAGTAACAAGCAACTTAATAAACTTGTTTTTCAGGGTAAGATTAGAAATAGTGGTTGGGGGTTTTTTTGGTAGTCCCCTGGAAGAAAATCTCTTCTTGGCAATACAAAATCCCTGGTTTGAAATTAATTATGGAAGCATTTCCAAAATTTCCACTTGGATTTGACTTCTGTGGTGCTTTTTTGAAAAATAAAGCAACTAACAGTTGGAATTGTTATTCTCTATGTCTAATGTGTTAAACAGTTATCCATACAGTGCTCTTAAATTGCCATATATTATGACCGTATATAGCTGTCTATTATAGCATTTGGTTTTGTTGTAATGAATGTCACATGCACCAGTTCACCTGTGCTGTTTTCTCCTCCTTAGCTCCACAGTCTCACCAGTGGTATTCTTGGGGCCCTCCTAATATGCAATGTAGGTTGTGTGCATCTTGCTGGATTTATTGGAAGAAATATGGTGGCCTGAAAATGCCCACACAGACAGATGAAGATAAACTGTCTTCCAGCCAACCTACAGAGGTAGGATTGTGTAGATACACTTTCCTAAAATGAAACATGGTGCTTTCACAAGACTGCTGTGATTTGAATATTTAATGGAATGTTTTTCTAATGTATGTGTTCAACTTTCCTGTTACAAAACTCAATTTTTTAATCTTTTTCCTGTGTTAAGTGGAACTGTGAAGTGTGTTAAGTAGAACTGTGAAGTGTGAGGGTCTGGCTGTGTCTTTATTTGACTAAGTCTTGAGTTAACAAACATCCACTTCATGCACTTTTGGTGGGAAAATGTCATTTTGTCAATCAAATGGTGTGCTATCTATGAAGTGTTAAATTGACTATAGAGTATCTGTTCCAGAATGGCATTATGTATCCATTCTTAATAGAGTTCTCTACTGTGTGTTTTATAGCTTCCTACATAGGCCCCAGTTTTTTGTCTAGTGCTTCTGCATATATTTGATTAACCTCTAGAATTTATCCAAACTGTGGATATTTTAGTGCTGTAATTCAGATGGATGCGTTACGATTTTTGTTTCCTTTTGTAGGAACCGCATGTTAGAACTCACATGTCCCGGCAGGCCACCCAGGGAACTCCAGTCCGTAACACTGGAAGCCCAAAGTCGGCAGTGAAAACACGTCAGGCTTTCTTCCTTCACACGACGTGTTGGACAAAACTGGCGCGTCAGGTCTGCAAAAATACCCTCCGGCTGCGGCAGGCAGCACGACGTCCCTTTGTCCCTATTAACTGTGCTGCCATTAAGGCAGAATGTAAGATGTTTTTTTAATTCTTAGTTCTGTGTGCTGTGCTTTCCACCCATTTTTGTCTTTTAATTTTATTTTCTTTTTCAATAAACATTTCTTGTCTATACGCTTTTGCTTTTCATTTTTTTTTCGTTTGTCCAGCATATCACCAACGCGTTGGATTTCTGGCTGCCTTGAACAGATCTTAGGCTGGGGAAACATTTCAAATTAATTAAAAAGGGGATAACTATTATCTCATTCACTTACAAAAATTGCTATTTACAAAAGTGGGGTCAGGAAGCGGGGGGGAATCAATGCCATGGCATAAAAAAACGTGCTTCCTTCCCATAGGCTGTGTGAAAAAAGTTTACTTTTATATTGTTCATTTATCCTGCTGCTGAGGAGAAAGTATAGATCTGAACAAGCACTTTTCATCAGTGGGTTGGTCAAAGAATGAGGAGCTGGGGATTAGCTCAGTTGGTCTGAGTGTGGTGTGGATAGCACCAAGGTTGTGGGTTTGATCCCTGTATGGGCCATTCATTTAGGAGTTGGACTCAATGATCCTTGTTGGTGCCTTCCAACTCAGAATATTCTGAAACCTGTGAAGAATTTAAATGTGGTGTGTAATACAGCCCTTTATCACTGTGATGATTAGATGGTAATGATAGCGATGTTTATCATTACATCATATCTGCATTATTTAAGTTTTGTCTTTTCCAGTTTTAAACTTTAATTTTAAATAAAATTCTGTATTATACTTGTTCTGTTTACAGCCAAAATATAAATAACTGATGAATTTGCTGATAGTATGACAAAAAGTTATGAGTTATTGTAGATAGCAACAGTAAGTCTTTTCACCTGTATATATATGTGTAAGTTCTGCTGCAAAGTCACTGAATATTTCAACAGCTTTTGTAGCTGTGCTAAGCATGTTGTTTTACTGTTCATGCTGTCTGGTTCTGTTTCCCAGTCTTCCATAGATACGGCTCTTGGAGCAGATGCTTGGTATTCTGAGATGAGCCATGCTGGCTCATCTTACTGTCAATTGTATTAGAACTGAAGAGACCTTTTTAGAATATTAGGTATCAGTTTTATAACCAGGTTTACTAGATTAAAGCTAAATATTTTCCCAACATATTGAGCTGGCAAGCTGATGATGTCAGTGTTGATTATAAGAAATTTACTCCATGGAGGCTTAAACTCTGATTTTGGGTAACTATTTTCCTTTTATGTACTTTAAAATGCGCATTCTTCAGTAACTTCTACAGGCATCCAAAACTAGGTGAATATTTTATTCCTTGTCTAATTTTTCAGTTGTCCTTTTAGCCATTTTCTTTCTTCTTTTAATTCTAAACAAGTCAGGAGCTACTTTCAGGTTTTAGGAAAGCATGTGTCCACTGTAAATGAAATGAGTTATAGTTCATGGTGTCTAAGGCTAGACTAGGATTAGAGTTTTTAATCCTCAATCCAAAATAATCCCTTTCTGAAAGGAAAGCATTATGCCTTTAAATTTGTTTCTTCTGAATCATGGAGGAAAACTTCAAAGTTCACTTGAGCCATTAATCTTTTTATCCATATCCCTATTTCTTCTTACTTACCACAGTAACAATATTCAAAAGAAGAAGAAACCTTTGGTTGAGAAAAAAATAAAAGAAAAAAGTTTCATCCAACAGTTGTCATACTAGAACAAGTGTTATACAAACAGTTCAGCTTTTAAAGAGAGGAGTGAAAAGCTGAGTTTTTCAGCAGGAAACAGTCATTCTTCTATCACACTGGCAGTGCTGCTTGTGCTTCCTCTTTGTTTCTTTGAGTGAAAAAGTGCCACATCAAATTAACAGCAAGAGTAGAAAGATATTTCTTTTCCCTGTAGTTTCTGTCTTTCATTATTCTTCTTGCTTAAAGCAAGTTTTGGACATTGCAATTTTGTCTTTTTGAATTCTAATCTTTCCTGATTAGACCTGACATAGACAGAAGAAAAAGTCACACTTGTCAGTGCTATTTGAATACAACATTAAAATAATTTTCTAATAGTGAAAACCAGATTACACCTGAACTAATTTAACTCACTTTTCTGTGTACACACACATGTGCACACAAACACATACTCTATTTCTGGCAATCTTCCTCAGTAGAATAATTACAATGCTCTTACCTGCATTGTCATATTCTTGCTCTAGTAAGGCTGAATGAATAAGTAAAAACAATGTTTTATAGGTTTATTCCTGTACTTACATCTGGGGACCTGTTCTCAGTGCACTCTGTAGATTTTAATGTTAGAATAGATTTTAGTATTAGAATAGTCTCCTTTCCTGAGAATGCTTTGGATCTTTTTCTAAGGTGATCTTGAAGCAAGTAATTTAAATTTAAATTTTTAAAAGAGATAAATTAACATAAATTATGTCCTATGCCGAGTCTGCTGAATAATTACAATATTGAATGAATGTCTATGTTGGGGTTAGAAAAGTTACAGTCATGCTTAGATAATAATCTGGCCAGAGTAGCAGATCACCCATCATGTGATATGGCATGAGGTGCTGAGGACATCCAAAAACTGATTTGGAATTTGTTTTCCAAATTATTGGTGTGCAGAAACTTGAATCTAATGACTACTTCGATGCTATGTCAGAGTCACCTCACTGTGTGTGCCAAACCAGTTATTGAAACTGTAACTGTGTTTTGCAACTTTATTGCAGTAGGTACCATAACAACACTGAGAAACCATAAAATCTGAAGACAGGGTTGGTAGGGCACTTAGCCCCGCAGTGTACCCCTTAGTCCTGTGCAATTGGTTGAAGTGCCAGGTTGGAAATGAAACTAATTGCTGGTTCTGAGAAGGACTGTCTGAGGAAGTGTATCAGAGCTTACTCATAAAATAAATAGATTTTTGCATTCCACGTGATTGCATTTGCAGGTACTTCTGTTGTCTCAGAAGAGCATGGAAGCCTCCGAGAATGCTAACCTCAGGTCCAACCATCTTTTAGGTGAAATCAGATTTTTACAAGCATTTTCTATTATTGTAATTCTACTCACATCATCTCCCTCAGCCAATTATATCCACTGGCAGAAAACAAGGTCCTATTCTGTGTTCTTTATTCCTTCACTTAGTACAGAGAATTAGATTTTTCTTGTTAATGAACCCTATGGCGTGACCCCTGCTCAGATGCCAGCAGGAGGTAGTGGAGATGGTGCATTTACATCCCAGTTCAATCTAGGGATGGCCACCAGGAGGTTGAGAAGGCAGGGCACCTCCTGCTAGGAGCACAACCCATCATGGAAACCTCAAACTTTGTTCTGCCTGAACATAATAGACTCTCTGTAGTTGATGACAATAAACTTGTCTGATGGATTTTCAGGAATAATTAGAATTGGTGAACTGTTTTGGTAAGAGGAAATTCTCGTGCTCCAAATCTCATGCACTACCTCCCTTTTAGTTTGACTATATTGAATGTTTTTTGGAAAGTTAAGCAAAACTATCCTGTCTGTGGAAGGTCTCTTAATTAGAGGAAAGCAAAGTGGGCATTCTTCTCAACAGCCACTGGCAAGATTGGATCTGTTTCCAGCTTACAAGCAGGTTGATATATGCCTGGCAATGAGCCATGAGTCTGTGAACATTATTACTTCAGCACAGGGAGATTTTGATTGATTTTTTTTTTTAATCATTGCTTGGATATAGCTTCATCAGTATAAATGTATGTATTAGTTATAGTAATTTAAATCTGGATAACTACATGCTGTCTGTGTAGACACGATTGTCAAGATGTTTTTAGTGCATGGTAATATATTATCTGTATAATACATATATTGTTGTCTGAAAATGGGTATACTGTTCATGATGAAAACTTATCATACCTTTAAATCTTCAGATCTATTAACAAGTTTGGTACATAGTACTTGCTTCTGATCTAGTGTAATGAAACAAAGACAAGTCAAAACTAAGTAGAATATGCAAACTGTTACTGATTTGTTTTTGTAAAGGAAGAGCTTATATTTTACTGACATAAAACTACTCATTCATCTGAAGCGAGTAACATTTCTGTATTCACAAACTCTGGTTTTCATCCTTGTTTTTGATAGCTGTGAAAGAACTTTTGGCTGCATCTAGGATGAAAATATTTTCTCTGCTGTTGTCTTTGAATGCAATTTTTGCCAGATTTTAGAAGCCAGCAAAATAATGGAAAAAACCACACTATTTTCCCCCTAAAGTTTCGAAAAAGTGTACAATTCAGGGAATGCAGAGAGCACAGTACATTCATTAGATAGTTTTAAATAGAGGTATGATGGAATGTCAAATTAGTTTTAAAAAGGAAATCACTGAAACACCTTTCAGATCTGAAAGCACAACCTCCTCATTTGTTATCATCTTCTTCCTAGCATTCATGATTTCATTCACCTCTGTAACACCCATAATGGTCATCACTTTTCTAGGTTAAGAACTTGCTCTGTTTGCAACCTCATAAAGAATCTGTTTCACACTGTGCTTCATAATGTTGTTTCCTGGAGTTTTTCTAATAGTACTGTATGTATCCTCTTTGGGGTTATGGTGCCCCAAAGTATATGCACTTCAAGATACAGGTTTCCCATCATCTTGGAGTCACATGGTTTCCATTTTCCTATCATCATAACTTCTAACATTGTAGTTTTGATTTCTTTTTAAGTGATCACTCTTTAGTATTGTCTAGATAGTTTTAAAAAGCTGTTCACACTGACTTCTTGAATTCTCTTCCACTTGGTGATGGTATAGAACTTGTCATTATGTCTGTATTTTACAGTCATTTTACCCCCTAAGAATTAATTTACGTGTGTTGTTTCATGCTGATGATATCCTTTGCAGTCAGTTTTAGATTTGATTATGTTCAGAAATTTCTTATCAGGAAGTATTAACTGTCTAATCACCCATTTTGCTGATATTTTATATGTTGAACAGCACAGATCATTTGGGGATTTCATAGACAATTAATTTTAATAAGATGCTAATCCCTGAAAAAAGCTCTTTTACCCTGTAACATCTGGACAGCAAAGGTCTTTTGTGGCACAGTTTGTTAAAAGCTTGTTGAAATGCCAAGTTTGATGCCGGATCAGCTGCATGTGTACATGTCATGATCCCTTCAGAGAATCCTGGCAGACTTATGACACTGGAATTTAAAGGTTTATAGGACATGTAAGTGGGAGGGGACTCCTGGAGGTCTCCAAACCCACCTTTTGCATAAAGTTCATGGGCCTTTTGTCCTGATGAGCTCTGTTTATCTCCAAGGATAGAGACTGCACAGCTTCTCTAGGCATCTGTTCTAGTGTTTGATCAACCTCAGAGTAAATAATCATTTCCTTAAATCTGACAATTTCCTGTCTCCCAGCCTGTGGCTGCTGCCACAGAGAGCAGAGACTGTCCTACCCCTGCTTTTCTCTGAGAAGAATCTGGCCTGGTGTCTATGCTCTGGTTCTGGGAGGTTGCAGGGGACAATCAGGTCTCCCCTTGTCCTTCTCCTGTCAAGAATGACCAGACCCAGTCCCTTGGACTCTGTATATGTCCTGTCCTCCAGCTCCTAACCAATCTGGTGACTCTCCAGTAGCTGAACATACTCCAGTGTGTTTGTATCTCTTCTGCAGTGGGGATCCCAGAACTCAGCGTGGAGTCTGGCTTTGTTTCATATGGACTGAGGGGACAGGTGACCCCCCTGGTCCTGCCAGGTGCGTGTGTGCTCATAAGGCCCAGTGTGCTGTCGCCCTTTTTGCAAGGACACACCACTGAGTAATGAGAGCACATTAAACATGTGGGCTTCCTTGAGGTTTCCATATTTAACTGTGCCTCTATTAATAGTGCCACCCTTTTGCCACTCTGCAGACCTACTTACTGAAGAATGTTATCACATTTGCCCTGCTTTTGTTCTCTTGAATCAAGACTGTTGGCATTCATTAAACACCAGCAGCATATGCTCAGCCATTTGTTTGGATGAATTTCACCTGGTCCTGGTGACTTGTGTTTATTCATTACCAGTTTGTTTGGAAATATTTCCTATGGACACTATGATGTGATACATTTCTCATTCTTTCCTCATAAAATTGTTTTGGAAGTGAGCTTTAAGTGGTTCTTCAGTGAACACAGATGCAAGGAATGCATTCAGCTTTTCTGTTGTGCATTTATTGAAAATCTTCCCCACACCTTCAGCATCTCCTGTTGCTACAGGCACCTGCACAATTTCTGCTTTTTCTGTGTTTGAAAAATATACTATAAAATATAATACTCCTTTTTAATAAATATATTTTTTCTCATAGCTTCCACTATTTTCCTGGTCTTACGAAGATTTTTGTTGTTCATGTGGAAGCTTATATTTAATTCTAGGACTTTTTTTAAATTTTTCTTTTTTTACAACTTCCTACATAAATTTTATCCAATGGTTTTACGCTGAAGAGCGATGCACAATCCAACTTCTGTGTTTTTCTGTGTTTTATGCATAGAGATCATAAACTTTATTGTACTTTTTATTGGAGTACTATGTTGTGGATCAAAGTTTCCTGCTGTTAAAAGTACTTAACATCCTTAATAGATAGGTGTACTTTGTAATACTTGCCTTTGGTGAACATGCTTTACCTCAAGCGTGGAAACTGTGCTCTCTTTGCAGTCAGTATTCACAGTTAGCATATTAATACCTCTCCATGGTTCAATGTCTTTTTTGACAGTGAAGACACGTAGATGGAAAATTTTCTTGCTAATTACTTCTTAGGCAATGCTTTGGTGTTCTCAAAGTAACTATAAAATACTGTGTGGTCTGTGCTATTTAACTGAGAGAGTCACCAGAGACATGTTGTTCTACTCTGTCACTTAAACTACTTCAGGTGTTGTGGAGTATTAAAAATATTCCAAGCACCAGGTCTGTGCATTTCCCCCCCCCCATATAACAGTATATTTTGTTACTAAGAAAAAATAATAAAGTGTTTTATGTACTCAACATTAAGGCTTTGGAACCTCTGGGCTGCCCAAATACCAGTTGGCATTTCCAGAATTTCAAGTGGTTTCCTTAATATATTGAAGTAAGTTGTGCATTGTCTGCTGCACTGCAAACTTCTCTTTGAACATCTGAAATACTTATTTCAGTCATTGCTGTGGATTCACAATCTTCATAGGTTTTGCTTAGAGCTAGATAGAATATATAAAGAGATTGTAAATTGTTATATATAATGTCATCCTCTTCTGTGACTGTGTACTCCATCTCATGTACTGGAATGAAGCAAACACAGTTTGATAAAACACAAGGTGGATTTGCAGTTATAGTCCATTTATAATGTGTATCTCCTTAAGACTTATTAGAAAATGCAGATCTGCATGTGCATGTGTGAAACCTACACAGAGAAAGGAGTACATGTAGGTAGGTATTTGTGGGAAGTAATTCCATGTGAGAGAATTGTTGATCGATACAATCAGCACATGAATGCAGTTTTGTATAGGACAGAATACCTCTGTTCTAGCGATACTGGAAACTATATGGGCATTTCTTATGTGCTCTTGGAAGACAGATAACCCAATCATTCTGAATAATTAAAAAAAAAATTGTATATTTTCTCTACTTTTGGAACTATTTACTGAAACCTAGTGCCTTGCAAATTTTGGCCTTAAGTTAATTGACTTCATTGTCTAAGCATGAATCTCTTCATAATAACAGTTTATATTTGGATCAAATATGGAATCTCTACTTGTGTATTCACAGTGCCTTTAGAGGTGGGAGTTCATAGTAGTAGCATGAAATTTAAAGTCACGGCACTGCTAGTGTCCATGTTCTTTGCAGAAAGTTACAGTCTTTGAGGCCTTTGAGCTTTGTAGTATTTGGTTACAGCTGACCACTTTGTTCAGAGGTTTATAGTGGAGTTGTTTTAGTTGTTTTGTTTTCTTTTGTTTTGTTTTCCCAAGCCATGATAACCCCTGTGGTCAGTGTTACTTACTAAACACTATATGAATCACCATTATGCAAGTAAGACATGACAAAAATCATTAGTGCTAAGTCCTTACCTCTGTGTTACCCCATTTAGAGACAAAGAGCACTGTAACAAACAATAAGGAACTCAATATTAATTATTTTTAATAGCCAGAGCTGCGTTTCTCATGTTTTCATCTGTGTTTCATTTGCCTAGCTGACTGTCTTGAAAAAGGCTTTGTAAGGAGAAAATAACATCTAAATGCTGCTAAAGCTTACATTAACTTCTAAAAAAAAGAATAACCATAACATCACTTGCATGAAAGGCAGGATATGTCCTGCCTTTAAATATCTGTCACTATAAGAATTGAGGAAAAAAAAGGAGAATGTGGGCATACAAGAAAAGAAATTTGAGTCAAAAATGCAAGACTGAAACTGGTTGATGTGTCCTAATTCTATTTGTAATGGTAGAATATTTAAACTGAGTTTTATTCTTTAAAATTCTCAGATGCAGATCGACATTGTGAACTTGTTGGAAATCCTCTGAAGATAAAAAGCACCAGAAAACCCCTGTCATGTATCATTGGGTATTTAGGTGCGTATCTGCCTGGGGAGAATAATGAACCGAGCGAACATTCCGTGTGTACTGATGCTTTATGATCCTGTATGCGTAGAAAGAGGGATTCATGCTTTTAGTAACAGGAAAAAACTCCAAAGTTAATAAATTAATAATAATGGTGGTCCAGAATCAGTTGCACAACTGCATGATTGAACTTGCAGGATGTAGGCAGGAGTCCTGATACTGGCTTAACCTGTCAGAGTAAAACCTGATCTAATTTGACATGTGAAAAAAAGTCTGGTAGTCTAAATGAAAAAAACAATAACGCCTTAAAGGGGAGATACTCAGTATGTTTAGTGCTGCTGTGCTGTGCCCCTTGAATCCATTTGCAGTACTATATACCTAAGGGGACCTCAGCCACACCAGGACACTGATCTTGTAATTTAATGACCTAAGTTTAAAAGGTGCAATGAAATCTGTACTGAGATCCCAGCCAAGGGGACAATAAACCCGTAAGTTAATGGGGAAAGCAAAAATTCCAGTAACAGTGATTCCTTGCTGAAAAAAATGAAAACTGTTCTCTTTTTCAAGGAACTACCACTGACTATTGAATATTTACACAGTCATATAGGAATTGTGATAACCCAGAGGCTGTTAATCCTCAAATGACTGTAGGAATCAATCCATTGATCAGAGAAGCAGTGAATAATTCTGCTGTATATTTATCCCATTCTATAGAAGTGAAGCTGAGTGTAGAGTTCAGTCTAGATGTTTTCTTCAAAATTTCAATCAACAGGAGGGTTTTTTTTGTACCAGAACAAAGTCACCAGTAGCAGTCTCTTGCCTTACTGAAATAGAAATCATCTATTAATGTAGTTACATCTGTTCTTCCAGTATATCAATTTTATCAAAATCCTAACTTCAGAAAACTGGACAATGAAGAATTAGGGCCACTCTCACTGAATTTTGATTCCTCCTGCCCTGGAGTTTAACAAAAAAGCCAAGAATAATTTCCTACAGGCACCCTGTCTGTGTGTGTTACCTGTGTCGAAAGGACTGCTTTGGTTGACTTGGTGGAGCTGTGGTTGTGAGGGGCAAAGCTGCACAGGAGGTGGTTCATCTGATTGACCTGCCTGTGCAGTCAAAAGAAGAAATGGTAATGTGGGTAAACTTAGAAGACACTGCATGTTCTTAGTGCCACTTATTTAGTTGTTGAGGGAGCATAAGTCTGTAGGTTTAATGGAAGTAAATGGATGAATGATGTGAGACAGCATTTTGTGTACTTAGGTGACTGTCTGGTGGAAGACTAACAGGGCTCAAATATACCAGGTGTCTATAGAGCCTGCTTAGCATTTGACTGTATGGGAAGTGAAGGTATCCCACAACAGCTGAAGGCAAATAACATGCTGCAGGGATATGAAGTGTACCCAGTGCAGTTGAATGCATGCATCTGAATAAGCTTTGTAAGGATGGCTAGAAAATGGCTTTTTGTTTGCCATTTAGCTTGGTGGGTTTGTTTGGGGTTTTGAGTTATTTTGGTTTTTTAGATTGTTTTTAATATTTTTTGTTTATTTGGGATTTTTGCATGGTTCAGCAAACAAGTAATGTTTGCATTATTTTTCTGATAAAAATTAGTATTAAATATCACGTCATAGCTTATACTGGAGGCATTTGTTTTCTTTTTAAAATCCTGCTATGCCATTCCCACAGACATTTATAGGCATACAGCTAACAGTGTGTCTCAGGGCATTACTATTTTCAACCTTTCTGGTAAGGCAGAGAGGATTTCAGTGCCCTGCACAGACCTGGTCATCACTTACCTTTATCCCTGTTCTGCTTCTTGGCTGCCTGTTCCGCAGGTGAGGGACATTAAGCATTAAAAATTAGGCCCTGTCCTCTACAGAGCTGGGGCTAATCCCCTCTAACCCCTTCAGTCATCACTGTGCTTACTAAAACAAAGCCCCTATGGTGAACCCCTGGCTAATTAAATGTCCTATATTACCTCCTAGCTTTGAGGAAACCAGGCTAACATTTCCAGCTGGGATACACTCAGAGGAGATGAGAGAGAGGTGCAGCTGCATAAGCACCTCTGGAATCCAGAATGCTTATTTAAATGACTCAATAGGAGGCTTCAACTTCACTTTGTTTGCTTTGGGGTTTTTTTATTTTTTTAGCCTACTGAGATGAGTGGAAATGGGAGAAGTTTTTAGTGTTGTTATTATTCACTTTGAGGCTGAAATCTGGTCCTATAAAACAGTTTCCTAATATGTTGTTGAAACATTGTTTCTTACTTCTGTCTTGTTTATATTTCAGAATGTGGCCAACTGATTATTTATTATGTGGGTAAAGGGATAATTTGGGTAATTTGGATGCTATAGTCAGTTCTCTGAGTTAGCAGAAGGTGCAGGTAGCTAGGAGATTTTCAGTGAATTACTAGGCAATAGAACAAGGAAAAGAACAGCAGGAATTAAAAGACTGCTAATTACTACTATTCCATAATGCAATTATATGATGGGATAATATAATTCAGGGGAAACCACTGAAATGCCTCATTAGCCCTCTCAGGTCTGATGAAGCAGCTAGTTAGAAAGTGCTGATCTAAAGCATGAAAATATTTGAAGCAAATCTGTACGTAGAGGAGGAGTGAGTGTAAGGTGTAAAGACCCCAAGGAAGGAGTCAGTCTATTGGGAAGTGGTCCTGGCTGTTTTAATTAAAACTTTTCCTTTCTAAAACTTAAATGTAGAGGTTCTTTCTACCTTCCTCTACTGCAGAATGAGAAGAGACAGCTTTTGTGGTAAACTAATGGAGGATTAGTGACTTCTGAACTAAGAAAAGTCAAAACCTTCCTCAACTGTCTGTTTACCCTGAAAACATAAAAACGCATCTCCAATATGCTGTAGATGGAAGGAGTTTATGACTTTTCTTATGTTGATGCAGCTGCTTGGGATTAGTGTGGCTGCTGGTGGAGCTCTTTGACAAATAAAATAATATTTTAATGGTGTTAGCCCTGAAAATTTACCATTTCCTTCAGAAAACTGGAAAAGATTGCCAACTGAGCATTTTAGAATCCAAATTCCAATCATCTTCAGCAAATGGCACAAGTGTTTCTATTTCAGTTTAAAGTTCTGCGTTAGCCATCAGTAATGTTCATAACTTTAAGCACGCCTCAGTTCCCATTTTAGTAAAAAAGCAAAATACAAGATGCTTGTTCCCTACAGCAAGAAAAATGGGACATGCCATGAAATCTGCTGGGTGCTTGGTGTTCCTAAACTTTTTTTATATGAAAAGCAGATGAATACTGCAGTGAATGGCAGTAAGAAGCTTTCATCTAATTAAGTGGTGAGAAATTTGGTGACACTAAACTAGCCTTTAGCTGCAACCCCAAATCCACAGGACTGCCCTGAAGCTATTAGCTGTACCCTCTCTGTCTGCTGTTCTAATACTTGCCTGTGTGTTACCCTGCTCTACCATTTCTTATCTGACCCTTTGAAGCTTCTTTTATGAGGGTGTTCATGCTTTGAGAGTGTGCCTGCTAGTTCTGACCAAACCAATAGTGAACAATTAAGCAATGTCTTTTCCATTATGAAAATTGTTGTCTCCCTGTGGCCATCCTATTCCTTTCCAATTTTTTGGATACTGATGAAACTGTTGGGCCTTCCCACTTTTATGTATCTGCCTTTTAAGGGTTATCATGGGCTCTGGTGGCACAGCCCCAGCCTGTGGGGTGGGTGAGCTGGGTACCTGCCAGCTGCCCATGTGAGAGCTACAGCATGAGGCAGGGCGGGCGAGTGCTTGGATATTGGACTTCCTTTGAATTTCTGAAGGAGGAAAAACATGCTATTGCAGTGGACTGACTTTATGCAGTTGTTTCTCTTTCTCCTGAATGGCAGGGCCTGGAGAGCCTTCTTGGATGCCTGGCCTCACTGTAGATTTTGCGCATTCCCAGATTCTGTGCTTTATTTTATATACAGTAAAGCAGAAGGAAGCACTTTTCAGGAGGCATAAACCTGGGCAGCAAATGAGAAATACTTAATTTTTGTCTTCTCATCTTACTGCCCTTGAGCAGCTGACTCTACTGATCTGTCTCCCAGCAGCCCCTTTGCCCTCACCTTCTCAGCCCAGAGGTGTCTTTTGCTGCATGGGGACATCAGATGGCTGCTGTAATTGGGCTGCAAGTGCCTCATAGCTGTGCCGTGCTGGCTGGCAGATGGTGCCCCGAGGCTGTGTCAGAAGGACAGGACCTGCCCTCAGGCATCTGACTTCACACACAAATTTGGGGCTGCCCAAGGTTGTACACAGTGGTGGCATTTTGAACCCAAATGTGTGATGGGAATAAGTTAATTGGTTCAGCAAATTTCTGATGAAGGACAAACAGACTCTACTAAGGTGCTTTTTTGCCACTTTTATCTGGCAGATAACTGAGAAATGTCAATACAGCTGTATCAGCTCTTGGCAAACACACCAGCTGCCACCCTGAAGTGTGCTGGTCAGAAACACTTTGCTGCCTCCTGCCCTCTTTATTCCTCCTTCTTCCAAATAATCCTACTCTATGAAACATATCAGATACTCTGAGATATTTGAAGCTCCCAGGTAGAGACTCTGTATGGGAGTGTTCCTGCTGCAGTTTTGGGGTAGTTTTAGCTGCAGAGCCCAACAGTAGCTGGCCCCCCGACTACTGCACCTTCTGACTCGTGTGTAGGAAGTTCCCTTAAAGCTTGTTATTGTGGCAGAAAATATGGAATAGCTTGAGGTGGTTTTGCAGTAGTAAATTGCTACTATTTCCTTCCTAAAAAAGTCTGTACGTGTGTAGCTTAAATACAAATCTCAAAAGGGTAGGAAAATAGACCTGTTTCAGATTGTTTTATATTTGCTAGCTCTTCAACCTCTCAAATCCTTACACATCTACACCACAGTATTGAACTAGAGTAATCTAAAGTGATGTAGATTTTTCTTACTTGGAGGATCTGTGGGTATGAAGACTTGTGTGTGACATGTTGTTCAAGGTCCTGCACACAAGTGCAGAAGAAAATTTCTTTCCTTTCGTAGAAAATCAAAAATAAATTTAATATGTAGAACAGACTGGGAGTTTTAAAATTTTAAAATCAAATATATATAATTTCTCTCTCTTTTTTTTTTTTTCAGAGATACATCCTGCTGTGAAACCCACTGTAATCAGGTCAACACCAAGCCTTCAAAGTCCAAGTGCGAAACGATTGCTGGCACCCTCCAATCACTCTTCATTAAGTATTTTGGGAAAAAGAAACTACAGCCATCATAATGGTCTTGATGGTATGTGAAGGAACATAAAAGAAATACTCTTTAAGTCTCTGAATTGCAAACCTTTTCATGTACCTGAGATGACCTTGAATAAGAGGGTACAGAGGTCAAAAAAGTAAGATAAGGATAGCATGCTTATAGTATCAATGCAATGAATAGTGGTGCTTATTCATTGAACAAGGATATATTAATGCCCTCTCTTCCAAAAACTCCATTTACCATTTTTCTTACTAATCTTGATTAAAAAAAAAAAAAGGGCAAGAAAAGAATAAAATAAATTTGGTGAAGGCAGGGATGCAGTATGTTCTATTTTGTTGACTCAACCATTTCCCTGGGCGTCCTGTTCCAGTGCTTGACAACACTTTCAGTGAAGAAATTTTCCCTAATATCCAATTGAAACCTTCTCTGGCATAACTTGAGGCCATTTCCTCTTGTCCTATCATTTGTTACCTAGGAGAAGAGACTGACCCCCATCTTGCTGCAACCTGCATATTCCTACTTCAGACAAGGCTGTAGCAATAAGATCAAGGTAGACATTGTTGAGACAAAGACCCCCTTATGTCCCTGTAAGGAGGCATGCTCAGAAGTCTGTAAAATTGTTCTTCTATTTAGTTCTCTTCAAAATAGAGTGTATAAAATCAGTCATCAGCCACAGTGATTAGTTTGTATCAAACAGGCAGCTAACTGTGTTTGGGTAATTTACACAAAATAACATCTAATTTGAAAAAAATCATATTGAGAACTGTAACTCATTGATTGCTTTAGGAGATAACTGGCTTATCTATTTTCCATGAAAAAATAACATACCAGAAAGGATGTATCCTAAATAACTGAAATCTGGAGGGTTTTTAGAGGAAAAAGACTATTCTAGTACTTTAAAATGGCTATTTCCATTCTTATTCTTGCCCATTTCTTTAATAAAGATGGTGAAGTGTAAATAAGTGCAACGAAAAACTAACAAACCGATAATAAAGACACTCAACAGCACAGGTCCTCTGTTCCTTTTGACTTAAAAATTTTTACCTTTAACATTTACCATTTACCTACTCCTCTGCTTCTTGGTAAATATAAAATAAATTTTTTGGTTGTAATTTATCCAGCTTTTCTTCAGTACACAACAAACACTCAGTGACCACATCAAGTTGGAAAATGGTGGTTTCTGTCTGATTTCCCTGACCACAGTGTACTATTTGTGCAGTGAAAGGTGTTCCAAACCTCCAGAGTTTTTGTGTTACTATAAATGTACTAAAAAGCTTTTTTAGTTCCAAAATCCTATTGATTGCTGCAGGGTTTGTTGCATTGTATCAATTAACAGTATCCAGAAAACCTGCTATGATGATGACAGATTCTGTTTTTCAGTGAATGCTTTGATGAAATGAGCAAAAAAAAAAGGAGCACAGGAGACTTATGTTGTCGCATGTCTCGCTATTTTCATAATGTTATTGACATAGAAATGTCTTCATGTTCAAGTTTACTTTTTTCCCAATACTATTAGAATACTATTAAGGAAGCCATATACATATGTTTAGTTAAGATTTACAATAATTTACAGCATTCAAGTACATGTTGCTTAGACTTGTGCAAATATATATTTAGAGTATCATGATTTAAGTCAGTCTTACTGCCTAGGTGAGTACTATATTTTGACAGGATTTATTATTAAGAAAATTAATAATTATTGGCTTAGAATATAGAAGTGCATTATGGAAATGATACTTTTTATGCCTCTGTGGGAAGTGGGGGAAGATTATGAGAAACATCATTAATATTTAGTTAAATGCTTTTAAGAATAATAAACAAGAATATGATTAGCATTTCTTTTAGGAGTCTTATGTTGGCTTGAGTTTTGCTTTTAGCTAAGGCAGCACAAGATGCTGTGCTGAGGGGATCTGGCATTTCTGACTACTATTGCTCCATCTTTATCACGAATGATGAGGGAGCTCATTTATCTCTTCATGAACAGGAGTGTTGTGCCCTGATATCTTGCTATTGAGTGTCCGTCACTGGTGGCTGAGAGATGTAGTAGTAGTTCTCTGCATGGATCCTTGTGTAAGGCATGGACATGAAATTGCACTGCTTCAGCCTGTGTATTGTAGCTAAATAGATGGAGAATCTTCCAGGGTTTTGTGTCCCTTATTGTAGGAGGAAGATTTTTGCTGGATAGTATTAGAAAAGTGGTTTTTTTTCTTTTATTTTCACACAGCATGAAATCTTGCATTCTGTAGGATATAACAAAAAATGCCATTAAATGGTATTGGTTTGTTTGCTTGGGATTTTTGCTCTTCTGGAAAAAATAGTCTCAGTACTTCTGAAAATTTTTGTGTAATAAGCTGGTGCTTTTAACTACTCTGAAATGCAGTATTTCAATTGCTGTTGAAATTAAAGTCAGCATAAGATATATGTGGTTCTCTGCAGTGAAGACAGCCTCTTTCAAATGGGAAAATTCCATCTTCAGAAAATCACGAAGTTGTATCCAGTTTTATGACTGCAGTTGATGATGGGAAGATTTAGGTGTGACTGTAAAGTGCTTTGTAGATATTTTGAATCTGATCTTTAAATTACAGTGTCTGAAGTTATTCTGAGCCATTACTTTCACCCACAAGCTGTTTAATTGTGAGCAACAGTACGTCCAAGTAGTCAAGATTCACGTCAGCCTATTGTTTTGTCAGGGTGAGTAATGATAATTTTGCTTATAGTATTTGGAAACATCAGGTAGAGGTATTTTACATGAGAATAGTCTCTGTCATCTGGCACACATTTCCTTACCTTTATGTGCATCAAAATCAGAATATCCACAGGATGTCCAATATATCAACGTCACGAATGAGATACAGAAATCAGCCTGTGCCTGTTGATACCAATTGCACAATTTGTGGGCAGAAATAAGAGAACTGATTGTTCATAGCTGAAGAGACGTGAATCAGCAGCCCTGAACCTCCTCCACTCTTCCCTGTGCAGACCTTTATTGCTGTATTTCAGCCTAAGATGTCCTGATGCCTTCAAGAGGATTCTTTCAACAGCCAAATTTCTTTTCCTGCCTATACTGAAGTTTGCAGCAGATACAGGAAATATCTAGGAATGATGCAACAATTTTAGGGTCTGTTTTTCTAGGAACTGACACATATTCAGCCCAACACAATGAAAATGTGATACGAGCAATTGGGAAAGGGAGAAAGACCTCAAAACAATGTACCGTTTCTTTTAGATGCTCTTCTGGTCAATCCTTCTCCCTCGGCTTATGACTGATAGTGTTGGCTATTTTCAATCCTATTTTTCCACAGGTAATTTGAGACTCTCCTTTGGCACACACATGAAAATATAAGCAGCCTAACTGACAAGCAGGGACTCTGGAGCCTTTCTTGCCCTAAATTATCTTGGAACAGACAGAACAATTTTAATAGGTGCTTCATCATAATCAGGTTTATGTAACTCTATGTGAAAGTACATTACAGGGAAGAAGTTTTCACTGTAGGATGGATTTTTTCAGCTGTGTATTGTTTTTTCTCAAAGGTGTCTGATTGTTTTTGTCATACTCCATTTCGGTAGAGATGGAGATGTTTCTCTGTGGGGCCAGGCTATAAGCATGGATTGCATAACAAAAAACATCTGGCACTCTATTACTTTAAAAAAGAAAAGCTTACATTTTCCTTTACACATTAATAAACTATAAACATACCAGAATTGTTAACATTTCACATACCAGTGATTTCCAACTGAAAGAGAGGAAATGAGTGGTGATAAACCAGGTACTGTGTGAATTCACTTTTGCCATTTCTTCCATGCTGAAACACAAAGTATATTGATGTTGAATTGTGTGTACTTGCTCTTCACAAAAGTGAGAAACAAAGGTTATGTATTGTTCCACAGTCAGTTTTGGCTCTGAAGTTTACTTGGGTCATGTGCATTCTAGCTTTGGTCCTTGGTATAACCAGAAAATATTTTGAAATATTTAGCTACAGATCCTTTCGTCAAATGTGTGCACTGGTATTGATGGAAATGTGAGCATGGAAAATGGATCTCTCAGGAGAAGTTGATGTTATGTTACTCTCATTTATTGGAGAAGCAGAGGACTATGATAAGGGTGTTTATGACTCTCAGTTATTTCCCCAAATATATTACTATTATGCTTATATCATTATATTAAATACTTAATGTTAAGAGCCTTGTCCTGCTTTTCTCTACAAAGTCATTAAAACTATCTCTGACCCTCAAGAGATTGACCTAACAACATTTTTACCTTTAATTTTTGCAACTTGCACAAGAGTAGCTAATTTCTATCTACTTTCACCACCCAGTTGGAAGCAATCATTTTAAATATTTATAAGAAAACTAAAATGCTCTAAAGCTTACATTTCTATGGTCAGTATATTCACTTGCTTTTGCAGAGGTACAAATGATGATACTGAGGATGATGAACTAGTGACAACTTCAAGAGTCCAAATAATGTGCCTGGAAAATGATATAGGCCTTAATTACCCCAGGGTGTTACTGCTGACATTGTCAATCATTAGTAGAACTTAGCTTCTGCATCTCGTGTTTGCTTATCTCAAGTAATTTTTTTTTTCCTTATTTGAATTCTTGTATTATAAAATAATGAGTTGATGATGTCCCACTTCCCACTTCAGTCTTCATTCCTCCAACCCCAGTGATGGAAATGGTATGGTGACTTAACATGAAAAATAATCAATGAGGAGGAAAGTATTTTTGTAAAAAAAAAAAAAAAAACAAAACTATCTTTTCCCCTTAGAATTTCTTAAAGTTGAGAAAATTATTTATTGCCTTACAATGACAAATGTGTGGTGATAATTTGCCTACACTGAATTCACGTTAAAGTTATCTCCCAGGTATTTGAGCTTCTTTGGTTACAAATAAAAGGACATTCTTTCATTCTGAAGTGTCTGAAAACTGCTCCAACTGCAGAGTATTTTTCAGTGGGAGAAGGTAAACAGTCTAATTTGGTCAAAGGAGTGCTTGGGAGAAGCAAAAATATTTCTGCAAACCCATGTTTCCTTGAATTGCCTTGGAAAAAGAACTGTTCCTAAGCATTAGCATAGCACTGTATTATGGGTTTTTTAAAATGTAGAAAAGATTACTTTTGCTTTGGTAAAGTCAAAATACAATTTCCATTCAACTGAAGTGCTCAGCTTTATTGTATCTTGAGAAATGGGAGTTATTTCCCTGGATGCAAGTATACAAGGAATTGAATAAGGAACTATTATTATATATATATATATATTTATTGTAAGGCTTCTTTGCCTACAGTTGATTGACAAAAAAAAAGGTACAAAACTAGAATCTCATTCAGGCTTTAATGCACTACTTTGAGTGTGCCATCGATCACTTTCTTTTTGTTGTATGAAGGAAATGAATGCTTATGATAAGATTAGAGTGTTATCCCTGAATTCACCAGTGCAACAATGTGCTTCTGATAACACTGATGGCAGCAGGGATCCAAAAGCAAGGTATGTGGGATGGCAGATGGAGGAAAGGGAACTTCATGGTGAACTGCCCCATTTCTGCTGTTGAATTGGTGGGGTTTGGTGGTTTGTTTTTTTCTTAATATACAGGGAATGTGTAGACATGAAACTGCAGCAACACTGACTTTTCTAATTGGCAGAACAAATCAGCTCTTAAACCAGCAAAAAACAACAGCACTATAATTAAATTTGCATTCAACACACAATGCAGATAGCCAGAACTTAATTCCTGGAATCACTACTTTCCCCTTGTATTATTTTAAAGAATTACAGTTGGAGAAAGAGAATCCTGTCTGTTGGATAACTGGATTAGCAGCATATTACCTCAGGAATTATATGTTCTGGATTCAAGATCTGGAGTTCACACTCAAAGTGCTTCAGTGTATGATTACTGTTAAGTAGCTTGATTA
This sequence comes from Myrmophylax atrothorax, assembly GCA_026770055.1. Classification (NCBI taxonomy): domain Eukaryota; kingdom Metazoa; phylum Chordata; class Aves; order Passeriformes; family Thamnophilidae; genus Myrmophylax; species Myrmophylax atrothorax. The sequence goes on from JAOXXN010000446.1 coordinate 23,939,221, forward strand.
TTTTTTGTAAACTGTCATTGCAGAGCAATAGTTCTTAACAAATTTAGTATATAATGCAATAGGGAAGGCACCTTCAGAAACTGTTTAGGCAGTGAAATTGGAAAGTTCCTGTGTCTGGGGAAAACACTTTGTGATGATTTTGTAAGGTTTTTCTTTTACCTGTATATTGTTTCTCCAGTGTTTGAAATTTCTGTTTTGGGAGAAGGAGGACGCTCAAAAGCATTCTTAGTATAAGACATGTCTGTCTGTCTGTCTGTCTGTCTATCTATCTATCTATCTATCTATCTATCTATCTATCTATCTATCATCTATCTATCTGTCTGTATGTCTGTCTATCTATCCATCCAGCTATCCAGCTATTTAATAATGATTTTGAAGTAAAAATGTCACTTGTTCCCTTGCTATAAGCTGGTAGGAAAAAATATTTATATTTGGTTACTTAAGGTATTCATATCCAAATGAAAAAGGAATAACAAAGCAATCTTCCTTTCTCAGCCTGTTTCACAAGGTGGTCCATCCTGAGTGAAAAGAACCTTTAACATTTTATGCACCATGATAAGCTGAGATGTTATGAAGATTAAACAGCTCTGCTATAGCTAGTCTGGATTTATTTTCTACATTTCAAAATCACATTATCTTCAAGTATATTTATTCTGGAAGGTTTAGAAATAGGAAACCTTTTACCCATTAGTATTGTTGATGACCCCCTTAATATAAAAGGGAAAGAGAAATGTCAGGTAACTAAGTTTTCTATGAGCAGAAATAAAGAAAAGCACGTAGAGAAATAACACATGAACAGCTGGAAAAGAACTAGAGTGACATTAAGGATGTGCGTTCTGTCCTGGCTTGAAGAACTGTTAAAGGGAATAAAAAAATAACATGTTGCTGGGGAATAATATGTAAACTTGAAATAATTCTGTAGCTGATACCATCCTTTAGCAGTGCACTTTTCCTGATTTAGCCTTAAATGATTTCACAGTGGGAAATTTTATGGTCTCCTAGTGCCTGTAAACAGCAAGAAACACTTGATTGATCAAAATGGTTGTTAAACACATTTTAATGTGAGGAAATTTCTTCTACAAGTTACTCATTTCTATTTGAGTTCAAATAAATGTGCTGCATCTTAGGCAGTTTCTGCTGCTGGTGAATCAGTTTTTCCACAATAATACACTTAAAACATCTTGTCATCACTGAAGTTGCATTTACTGTAATTCCCTCACATCACATCACATCACCAAAAACCCTTCTTAGTGACGATGATGCCTGACCATTTCTGTTTAAAGTGGAGCAATCCACTTCACTGGCACTTCTTTGGCCATATGGTGTGAATCATTCTGTATCCTGGAGTTCACTTTCTACTGAAGTGGTGTGAGTACAGATCTTAGATTTGCACAAAATCATTTGCTATTAGAACTCATTTATAAACTAAGTGTCCACTGGTGCCAGTTTCACTGGAATTCAAGCCCGATTATTTAAATTTCTTAAGGCATTCTGAAACTTGGTTGATAAAACTGAAAATCAAAGGCTTTGTTTTCTGTTCTATTGAACACCAAGATATTTGGGGTTTTTAAATAGGCTCTGATGCCCTTAGGCTGCACTGGAGTTTGAATTGGTGTGCAGACCTTTTAAAAAGATTTCAAATGCTCCCTGATTCCCTTTTTAAGCAAGGGCTTTCTTCCTTACTTGCCTTAATTAAAAGTTTTCCCCAGTATTGTCTGGTGTGTGTTCATGCATAATGTTTTTCAGAACCTTGCCAAGTGAGGGTGTAATTATTTTCTGGAAGAAATCAGTATCTCATCAATTTTAAAATCTGAATGTTTGTGTATTGGGGAATATAAGAGTTTAAATTGTGTAACAATGGCACCTTAATTAGTAGTCTCTGCTAGACCCTAGAACCTTTTCACTGTGTCTACTTATTAAACAGTTATTTTCCTACTTTTTTATTTATGGACATACTCAGGTCTTTGATGTTTGGCAACTTAGATGCTATTTCAGCATTACTGTAAGAAAAATATATGTAAAAACCAGAGAATGGTTTTTATTGTATAACACAGGGATATCTACAAATATCTTTCTTCACTTCTTTGCTGGATTTTATTAACAGGTTAGCAATATGGTAATATCCTGGTGTTGACAGCTTCTAGGATTGCCTTAACAGTGTCTATCAGGTTCTCTTCAAAAATACACTGCTTAATACCTTCCAGGTACGTTCAGCTGCTCCTCAGTTCGTTTTGAGGAGATACTCTCACTCAGTTGTCTGTGGAACAGAGAGTATCTGAGCATTTGGGGACAATCATGGCTTTTTATAGATTTGGCATAGAAAACTATGCCAAAAGTGTAGCACCTCTGAGTAAGAGGGAAAGTTTCATTATTAGTATCTGAATATAAAAAGTATGGAATTTTTTTGCTATGATCATTTTGGGGTGACTGAAAGTGCTGTGTAATGTATCTTTTCTATATTTCAAGAGAGAAGATGCCCCTTTCTTTCTGTTTAACCTAATAATTCTGCCTAAACTGAGGATTCCTCAGGAAATGCAGTTGTGCTCTTAGAGATAGGTTAGTTGGGTTTTTTCTGGCTATTTAGATTTTGTCTCACCAGTTATTTGTGTGGTTATACCTCCATGAAAGCGGTCTCTGTGTTTTCTCAGGAACATTCAGGTCCTGAAATGTTATTTTTAGTGGTGTGTCAAAAAATAAAGTTGTAATAACAAAAATAACTTTACTGTGAATATAAAAACTTTACAGTGTTCTTCACTTTGAGATTTTGTCTTACTTTATAGGAATGCCAAATATATTCAGGTATCAGGAAACAATGGACTGGCACAGTATTTAGGTTTTTGTGCCAACTTAAAAATTGTCTGGAAGACTGGTGACCTAAACGTATTTTTACATACCATAATTTTTGTGTGAAAAAAAAAGAGAGCAAAAAAGGCTGGTAGAGCAGCTCACAACTAAAATATTGCTGCCTTTAGGTAGGTATTTGCATTGCAATATCTTTATCAATGTAACATTAGTGATATATATGTTTTTAATTAGAGCTGATTAAGGATGAAGACTTGTACAAACGCAAATATAAACTTGATACTGGAATTTCTCTTGAACACTGGGATTTCCAAATAGTTTGAGGTCATTAAAATGCCTTATCTTTGTTTCTATCAGTGTTTGAATGGCATCTTCAGACTGGTTAAGAAGACTCAACAAAGTGAAAGAGAAATGCCAGTTTGAGAGTGTAACTACTTTTTTTTTCTGAAAAAGATGTGCAGCTGTTCTTTCTCATGTCCTTTTAATCTCTTTAATACTATATTTAACAACAGCAAATTCCTTGGAGAATTCTTTGTGTAAGGGATGCAAGTTGGAACTCCTGTAAGAGTGACAATTTGAAACCAAAGTGAGAATAACAAACCCATTGTATTTATTGCACCTTTATCTCACCTGCAGAACTGAGACTCTGCTGGTTCAATTCATGCAGAATTGTGTACATTTTATGGAGAACTGCATGTAGTGTTGTTAAGTGTCTCTTCCTCATGAATTCTATGCTGGAGCTGATGTCATACCCAATATTTTGAGCAAATCTGTGAGATTGAGAGTAGCATCATCTTGCAACTTATAGATCAGCAGTGAATTTTCTTGCAGGGTTTTAAACTGTTTATGAGGATGTTAAGTTGCTGAAGTTGCACTGCTTTGGAAAAGAACAATGCCTGTAATAGTCAAACAGAAGTGTTTTAAAGCCAGAGAGAGTGAGATTTCTGTTCTTGGGGAAGGAAAAAGGCAGATGCAATTTCGGTTAAACAGCAGAGTGAAATCTATCTTAGCTATTGGCCTGGTAGTAATTCCTGTGCAATTTATATAAATATAACCATGAGTTCAGTTGACTGACTCCTGATTTATTATATAAGAGAGAAGAGTTAACATTTTTGGATGTTGTATCTCAATATACTGGCAATTTCAAACAGCATCCATCTCAAAATTCTCAGAAAAAATGATTGTCTAGTTTTGCAAAACTTTTTCAAATGGGAACAGTAATGGAATTATGCTGATACTAATCCTCCATGTTAAATGATGCCATATGTTAAAAGCAAAAGAAAAAAAAACACTTCTTGAAACATGAATTATGAATTAGTTCCATTTTTATATTTTCTTGCAGAAGAGGATAATTAAGCAAAGGGAATGAGTGCAGTTAACAGCACATTATAGTGTGCCGTATATATTCAGGAGCAGTGATGATTCTCATGCTCATTTCATGAGAAATCTTTCCAGTCTCTGCATTTTTGATGTGTTCATTGTTGTAGCTGAACAGTAGCATCTTAGCCTTCAGGGTGAGCATCAGAAAACAATGCTTTTATGGATGAAGACAAAACTCTAATATACTGTGGTTCTTTTGTTTTCCAGAATCGTCCAGCCATACAACAAGAACAATAATGGTAAGTATAGAGGAGATTATAGGTATTGATCTGTCTATAGTTATGATTTTTCCTTTGAAAATGAAGTGGATATAGTAGTATGCTAAGACTTTGGCATGCTTTTTGTTATAAGTTCAATATCACTGTAGGGATAAAATGGATCTGTCTTTATTTCATGAGAAATACTGGGGCAAAAAAATGAGAGGTTCAATAGCTTAAGAGGTACCAGTGCTGTCATCTTGAGTAGGTAAAAAATCCAGTTACACTTCTGTGTTATGTGTTTAAGTGATTCTCCATCAGGTCAAATTAATGCTGATAACATCTCTTGCATTCTAGGTATATCACAATTGTCAGAGCATATTTAAAGTTCAAAAAAAATAACTGAGTAACTTCTTGCATCACATTCCTGGGAGGCTTGTTTTTAACTTTACCTTGAGGTCAGGTACCAGAAATAGAGAAATGTTTAACCAGACAGATACACCTTCAAAAATGAGATTAGGAAGTTTTATGTATAAAAATGCCATGCACTTAATGTCTGTCTTGGTTTTTTTATGGTGAGAAATGTTACCACTCTTTCTCTTTCAAACTCCTAATAAAATTTAGGTAAGGATTGAACAGTAATGCACATAAAGAAACCCTTTTTCTGGGAATGATTGATGCCTGTCCTGTGGGTGTTTGGGGAGAGGGCTATTTGTGTTTTTAAAAAAGACCATGTTTTGAGCTGAATTTTGAAATTTTAAAATAAACCTCAAAAACCTATGATGTCAGCTCATGTTTTTGTCATTCCTACAGTTTTTAGGGTGTACCTTCAAGTTTATTTACCTCTTTTGTATGTACAACATTTGTGAGACCTGTCAATTCCCACATGGACTACTTGATTCTGCTGGGGTTAAAGGGTTAATATAGTGATTAATAATCCAGTACAAATTATAAATAGGTAAGGATTATAAATAGGTAAGGACTACAGATCACCAAATTTCAAAATAGTAGACATGTCTGGAAAAAGTGATGTTTCTGGTTTCTACTGGCTGTGATATAATCTGTGTTTGTCATGAATTTGTTTTAAATAGACCCATTTCAAAATAAGATGCCTCATTATTCAGGTGTATTCCTCTGCTAAAATTCTGGAAGGGATTGAAACATTTCTCCATGTTTTTCAATTCTGCATTGATGTCAGAAAAAAGAGCAGGACATTAATTCTGACCTGGTGAAACCTTCACTCTTCGTTTCCCTTTACTTTTTTTCCTATTAATTGTACTCTGAGGATAATCAGTCATTCTTTTCCATTGAGTATCAAAACACTTCTGATAACTGACCCAAAGAAGTGAGGGGTTTGCCTGTGTAAATTTTACCTCACATTAAAGCATGTCCAAACTTTGAAAGACTTAAGCAAAAGGTTTTTAAATGGCTTGAGTTCTTGAGGTTCTTGTGTTGTGAACCTCTCCAGAGCTCTCCACTGACAACTCAGAAGGTTCTGCAGTGCAGTAACTGTCCATTGGACTTAAATAAATAAAAGTACAAATAAAAATAAGTATTCTATTTAGTGTGAAATTGTTATAGCAATATAACCATTTAACTCTTCTCTGCAATGTGTAAAGGAAAATTTTTTACTGCCCACTGAGCAGATAGAAATTGTTAATAAAGCTGAAAATATGCTATTCCTTGCATTAGAAACAGTATGAGATTATATATATCCAATACAGATGTCCCTATACTTTTTATTTCAGATTCTTTTTTGTAAAAATAAATAACAGAATTTTTTTAAAGCATCTGTGTGAGAGGAGGAAGATAGAGAACATGCTCTCTTTAAACTATAAAATAAATTTCCTCTTATTCTGTGCATAGTTGCCTAGGTTTGTCTTTCATTGCTTATTTACCAATCTATATAAATAACAATTCACTTCAAAATGATGCCTTTAAAGACTTAATTTATTCAGAGGTTATATACCTTTGATGTAACTTCCATGATATAGAGAGGCTATAAACATTGTAATATTTCAGCCCAGATGCTTTGGCAAGTCAGCTGACGTCTTTTGGTGGCAGTTGTTTCTTTTTGCTTTTTTTTTTTTTGGTGTGTTTTTTCCTTTTGCAATTGAAGAAACATAATAGACTGATTTCCAGCATTACAACTATTCTAAGTGTTTTGTGAAAAGTTTCATAGGAAATTCAGAAATTCCGAAATTCCAAAGGTCTACTTGTGTTGACTGTTTGGTTATTTTCTTGTATGTGGTCTGTTGTTTGAAAATATTTGACTTTTACTAGCCTTTGGGCTTTTAAATGAAATTCTATACCCAGAGTGAATGTGTGTCTGCATGCTGCTATCAACATTTGCAACCTCATGCTGTGTAGCAACTGTTAATTTTTGCATTCATCTCACTTCTCTGTGAGTAACCAAACCACCCCCAAACCTTGATGCTTATTAAAGGTATATTGCTAATGCCTTTGCAAATAATGACACTTCAGATGTGGCAAAACAGAATCAATACTTGATTTAAACTTAAGGTAATTCTAAACTTGTTTTAAACTATATCCTATATAATTAGGCCAATGCAAAATATATTGAGCTAATTAATATGGATTATTACAAGTCATCTGAGCATATCTGGTTTCTTCTAGTGTTTGGTTTGTTGTTTTTGTTTGGTTTTTTTTTTGCCATGTAGTGAGTGTTTTTTCACCGCTTAAATTGATTCTTTGTTTAAAAAAGCAACAAAAAAATTAAAAATGCTTATTCAAGGCAATGGAATTTTTTCCTTTTTGAAACAATGGGGGAAGATGAAAGAAACCATAAATTCAAGTCCACTTAGGAATCTATGATAATCCAGTTAAACTTTCTGTCAGCCACAGCATAAACGTTCACTGTTAATTTTTATGTCTTGAATGAAAGTTGGTTTTATGTATTTATTTCAAAGCTGGATATCTTTTCAGAGCTGTATGTCTTTTCAGAGTTCGGTGTCTTTTCAGAATCTTAGTGGCTCTCAATGAATAAATGGTCAGCCACTTATATATGAGTTGAGAAGCTTATAGACAGGAACCTCAACTGTGATTTGGCATCTAAGTCCCATTTCTGAATTTGTACAAGATTCCTCTCTTGACTTAAAAACATGCATATTAATATCCCTGTCCTTGAAGTTCCTCTGGAAGGTAGTGAGAACAGGAGATTTACCGTGCTTAATAAAAATGCTATGAGATAATGTCACTTTAATATGTTTGTGGAGTATCTTTGTAGGTGTCTGTGGAATGGTGCCCAAACTTTGTTGGACTTGCAGCTGCCACTACAGCACATATCACATGTATAGTGATTCTATACAGCCAGGTCCTTGGTTTCCCTGCCACAGCAAAGTCTTATGCTTAGTGCACCTTGTATTGAAAAACCTGGATTTACAGTTAAGCAGCTGATTGAATTAGTAACTCTGTGCTGCTACTTCCAGAAGATTTGACAGGGAGAAAGACTTCTTGTGTAGCTTCTTCATAAAGGGATCTATTGCCTTCCTTGAACATTGGAGATATCTCAGTTGCCCACTGTGCAATGAATGTGTATGCAGATGGCAAATCCATGCCCCTGCAAGCTGAGTTTTGATGAGCAGCATTTGCAAGCAACGGCAAAATGTTTTAGCAGGGGACAGGGGAAGCTGTATAACTAACAATCTTCACATAAACTCCTACTTGTTGAAAACCTTGAAAAGATTGGCTTTGGTCTCTGAGGATGCATTCAGTCTCCAGCATGGAGACCCTCTGTTTGGCAGGTGAAACTCTTGCCTGAGATAACCCTGTGTTGACTTAAATATTTGTGTTGTTCACTGGGTATAATTTTCCTGAGGTAGAGCTCTCTTCGCCTTGAGAGGCTTTCTTTCATGTGCCCTCAAAGACAGGTTTTTCTCATGATGTCTTTTGAGCAGGTAACAGTTTTGTCCTAGAGGTGCAAGGGATTTCAATGAACACACCTGGACTGAGAAGGAGAACTTGGGAGAAGGCAGTCACCCGGCAGGGAGTAAGATGTGTCCAACATGCAGCTAGCAAACTTTGGGTAAAGCTCCTGCTGCTCAGATGCTGCTCTGTGATGTGCCCCTGGTAGGCAGACTCTTAATATCAGTGGCTCTGTTGCAAACTCACAGCACAGCTTATTAGTGATGTACATGATGTTCACAGTCAAAATAAAAACACCAGTGGCTGATTGCACATGGCAGTGTTACAATGAAATTACTGAAGACTTCTGCATGCAGGGTTTTGAATGAGTAGGGCTCCTGTGGTAGCACACATGGTATTCCTGAAGCTTTCATAATCTTTCAGGCATAACTGTGTTCTAGAGGGAGAAAAGTTGAAATCATCATCATCATAATAATAATTAAAAAAAATTAATGAGTATTTTTGTATGAAAGTTCATTTTGCTCTTGGTGTTGATATTAGTGTGACAGGGGCATTGAATGCTCATTTTTATACATGCTGGTGAATGTATTTTTTGAGAGGAACTAATTAACTGATTGCTTGGTCAAGAACTTCAATTGTTTTGATTAATTTGAAATTAAAGATAATATGGTCCCTAGCACAGACTGGAGGACAATGATCTTATTTTCTCTTATCCTTACGTGAAATGTAATTAATTTTTTCAAATAGCTTGAAAGGGCCAGGGGAGAAGGGAAATAAAAGAGAAAATTCTAAACAATTTGATGCAACAGAAATGAGATTATATTGTAACCCTTGCATTATTTTCTCTAATGCTATCTGTTGCCTGGAATGAGAGTTAGGGGCTAATAAAAGCAGAAGAAAAACAGAAGTTCAGAACTAGTAATATCTGTCCCTGCCAGGGCAAAAGTATTATGAAAAACCGTATCCTTTTTCCATCAGATTTCACTGTTCTTCAGAGTTTATGCCATAAGGAATATACTTTTTGTACTTTGTACATTTCCTGAGCATTTTTTGAGTGCATGTTTTGTCTTTAGTAAAGGAAATATTCAGTGGTGTATTAGGAAGGAGCCTGAGAAAAGATATTACCCATTATATGTGATAGCAGAACACAAATATGAATGGAAAATCTGATGTATGGCAGTGTTTTCCATGTATGAATTTTTGCTCTTTTTGAGCACTACCCACTTTGTACACTAAGACATAAGCAGTTAAATACCTTCATGAATTTCTAATCTCATCCCACCTATGTATTTTATCCTGAATTTATTCTAAATAACTATGGAATTACTTCTAGTAACATGTCCTTTAGTTCTTCATCCCCACCAAAGTCAATGCAAAAAAAATTTGTGACAGCCAAACTACAGTTTAGACACTAAATGATAAAACTGAGAAAAAAAAAGGTAAATATTTAGAGAAACTACAAAGATAAATTGATAACCCTATTTAGCAACAAGAGCTAAATTCACCATACACCTTGTTTGTTTCTAAGACAAAGGAAAATAGTTTAGCTCTAAGAAAGATTTATATGTGACTCACTCACGTTTAATGTCTTGTTTCTCCTGTTCTTGTTGTTTGGTGTTGTTGCATCAGATCTAAGGAATCATAGAGGAGATGGCTCTTGCTGTAGCATAATGAAATTGCAGTAGCACAATGAACACTGATTTTTTTTTTTTCAAATGCATAAAATTTATCCTACTGGAGGGAGCAAATGGTGTGGATCGGGGTGTGGTGAAAGTTGTATCATAATGTGAATATAATGCATGGAATAAGAGTGTAAGAACTGTTCAGAGGAGATGAGGCCCTTGTTTTTCTCTTTTGGCTGTTATGTTCTTACAACTTGATTTCAGGGATCAGTTTTGCCTTCTGTTCTGCTAGTCTTTGTGGGTGCTAGCAGCCCCTTCCTTAGTGGCTGTGGTACTGGTCACCTGGAGTACTCCCCAAATGTGCAGCACTGTGGGCATTTTAGGAATGTTACAAAAATGCTATCAGTAATGTGACATACTGGTATTATTTCACAAAGAAAATAGTACTTCTTTGTGAGAGAACGTGATGTTTAATCTATGTGAGATAAAGTAAGCAAATTTTCATTTTTATATAATGTTTCTTCTCTAATATATATTTTAATCAAAGTTTGTTAGTCCTGTTGGTAGGCAATTATGTGGGAAACAAGATTCAGAATTCCAAGATTAAGATATTTGTCATGGTATATTCATGGTACATTCATCAAAACCGTATAGATTATACAGAAAACATTTTCACTCTCTTCTCATGTATCAGAAAACAGATTCTCTTATTAGATCTGAGTACTTGCTCTCATTGCACTATTACTCCAGGTAAAGTTTTAATGAAAAAATAATGCATTGTTTACTGTTGTCGGTTATGAAATGTATTGCAGTAGGTCTAATAGTGACTGGTGAGTAAACCTAAGAACCATGGCACCAGAATGGTGATATAAACATTTTCTTTCTTGCTTTCATTTAGGTTAGAAGCAGGTCCAAACCACTTGTCTTATTTAGTGACGATTATTTAAAAAGAATGACAGGCAGAGTAAGGACCTGTGAAGTAAGAAGTATGGATTTTTTGAAATTAGTTTAATGCTATACTTGGATGAAAAATTAGGTCTTCTATCTCATTGCTTGGAATGTTAGTTTTTTCCTCAGAAAATGTTAATTCTCTCTGAAAGACAATGTGTTTCTGCTTCTGAACTATTCAGTTCATAGAACTGATTTATGTCTCAATATCTCTTTGTATAAAATGCCATTAGGGTTAGCTAATTTAAAGGCCTTTAAGACCAGTGAATAAAACCTGTCAATGGGCACAGGTTGTTTGTTATCTGACCCCCAGGTGCTGGTTGATGAAGATGAGCTTGTTTTTGAGATGTGTGTAGGCTGCTCTTTACAGCAGAATTAGTTAACAGAATTATGCTTATTCTCAGGCAAATACCTTTCCCTTTTACTATGATTTCAGCACGCTGCTCCCCACATCCATATGACTAATGGTAAGGCCTTGCAAGCCAGTGTAAGTGCCATTAAGGCAAGCACCATTCCAGTGATCAAGAGACAGAGGCAAAATTGGCTTGATGCATCAGAAGATGGTTTCTTTATAGCTACAGAAGAAACCAGGTAAGAAAAATGAACTCTCAGCAGGGAATGAGGTTTCACTACATGTGTGTTACTGTTCCACTATTTGAATAACAGGTTTTGACATTATTATTTGAGGCTCTGTTACAGCAAAGAGCAGTGTTATATCAAAGCGTATGCCAAACTTTGCATCTTCAGTATTTCATTAATAAGATCTAAAGCTACTTCTCTGTGGCAAAGATTAGAACTTTTAAATTATCATTAATTGTAGGTCATATGCAATGAGGTTTAAGGCACTTTTGATCATTCAGTAAAATGTAAATGCCTCCTCAGTGTGGGTTTTACTCTTAAATTTTCAGAACTTGAAAAATAGCAAACAGAGGAGAAATATAGAGCCAATAGAACATTTCCAGGCTAGAAATTTTCCTTAAAAGCAACCAAGATGATAATCTACTTCAGCTTTTAATTTACTGATTAATTGGTATCATTTAATGAGCTTTTGCTTTTCCCAGTGGAGTTTCATATCATGGAAGAATCACTAGTTTTATGGAGGTTGCTCTGTTTTCTTCTTTCCCTTTTAAGATCTGGCCATTTCCTGATTTGATTCAGACTAAGACAAGAAGTTATAGTCTGTTTTTGTAAGCTGTGCTTGCTGGGCCTGTTATTTAAAAACCTTTAATATCTTGCTTAAGCAAGGGGATTATTACAGCGAGTAACATCAGACTGCTCCTCACTTCTGTGATTATTTCACAAACCTAGAAAAGCTGGTAGTTGAAGAAAAATGTAAGTAATAAAATGAGGGAAGAGAAAGAATATATGCAGATAAGAGCTAACAAGGAAAACATGCACATTTAGTCCCACTAATGATAGATTCATCTAGGAAAGTTAACATACTAGCACATGACAATTTGATGGTTATTTCAAGTTCAATTAAATATGGCACTTTGTTTTTCTTTTATATGAGGAATGCAACAATTCAGAGAGAGTAGTAGGAGGCTGATGAGCTCTTAGGCTTCTGATTCCAGCCCAGATTGATGGCATTCGCTATTTTGAGAGTTGTTTGATGCAAAGAGCTTACTAGTATCAGACTAATCCCTAGTGATTATATCCTGAAAGTGAGTCTGGTAACCTTTTGAAGTTTTAGAATTTTCAATTTAGTTTTTTCCCAATTATTATAGAGAAGTGCCTGTCATAGGGTTAGATGAGTCTTACACTGGCAGTGACTTCCCCACTGATCTTGGAGGCAGTCCAGAAAACTTACCTAGACTAGATGTTTAAATTCTAGGTGTTCAGAGTACAGTGAGGTGAGTTCTGCCTTTGCAAATCACTCATCCATGATAGCTCTGCCTGTCCCCATCCTTGGAAATCCCAATCCTCACTCCCATGGCTGGCACAAACCATACCCAGGCCAGGGAGCAAGACTGTCCCTCCACACCTCTGGTTGGGGCTTAGTCCTCAGAGCTCTGCATCTGCTGCTCTTCTCCAAATAATGAAAAGTTTAAAGAGTAACATCTTAAATCTCCTGGTATGGAAAACAAAGGGCAGCCAGTTAGATGTCACTGCCACTCCTAAAAGAAGGAGGTGCTTGAACATGTGCTGCTGCCTCACAACACAGCAGGGAATGCTCGGTGACTGGCGTGGGCTGAGCCCTCCCAGCACAGCTGTTCCTGCTCTGACAAGAACTGACCCTGTAGTTTGATGTCAGAACACATGCATGCACCTTCCTGCTGTGATAACAATGCACCAAGTGCCTCTCACACATTAATCTTAACACTATAACTAATGGGAAACAGCAACTTTTTATTCTTTGAAACTGTTTCACATGAGATCTGTTCCTTTTCTCTCACAGGGTTTTTCCATTATATTTGTTTTTCTTTTCCTGTCCCCATCCCATCCCCATTGATTCCTTCCCTGCCTCAGGTGTGCTTTCTGCTTTCTGAGTTTTTCCTTTCCTTTCACCTTTACTCCAAGATTATTTAGAAGAGATGATGTAGCTTGTTCTTGTCTGGGCTCTCAATTGTCTCCAGCCTTTAAAGCTCTGAGGGGAAAGCATTGCCTGGTTCTGCTGGAAGGAATGCACTGATGTCCAAGATGACAATTAAATGCTCTGCTCTTTGGAGGAAGGTGGAGGTGGCATTAGTCCCTGACAGCCAGCCTGTCCTGTGATTGGAGATCCCATAGCACTGATGAGTTGAATGCAATATAATTGCAATGGGAAGAGATATCTAGGGAGGAGTTGTTTGAAAAAGCAGCACACAATATACCCAGCCCTAACAAAGAATGAAAAAAAGAATGAAAAATAAAAATCAGTTGCCAGACTGCAGCCATTAGGTTCTGACCATGTTCTGAGCACTCAACTCAGAAATAAATAACCCGTTTAAGGTAACAACTCAGTCTGTTTCATGGTGTGAATTTGTTAATTAAAAACATATATGAGAGACATGCGCTAATTATATTAGAAGTAAAAATTATTTTTTAGTATAATTGAAGCTTGAAAAAGGTAAAACATTTTTCAGTATAATGCTTAGTTTGTAACAGTCCATAACAGTTTTCATTTCTCTGTCCAAAAATAGTTTTGCTTCTTTAGTGAACTAAGGTTTAAGATTCACATTTCTATAAAACATCAAGTAGGGTGTCTAGAAGATAAATTTTCACAGACATTTAGCTAAAAAAAATTATACTATAATAGATTGTTGGTATTATATGAGAAAAAAAGAATAATATTATTGCTCCTAAACTAAATGAGGTACCAGTCTATTTCATGTTAATCAAACCAAAGATGCATGAGTATTGTAAACATTATTATTCATCAATAGATAAGATAAAAATGTGTATTTATGACTAAAGCTCTATTTTAGAAAATATTTTTAAAGAAATTATCACCCTTTCCCTCTGTGAATTTAAGCAGCAATCTTATTTCTGTAAAGTTACCTCTTGTGTATCTAATTTCTCACAGATTTGAGATATTTGTAGCAATGGATGAGTAGGAAACTAAATATTCAGGGCAATGAAAATAATTATGGAAATTAATATCATCTACACTTTCCAAGGCAACCCCTGGAGTTACCCTAGAATTTTAGGGCAGTGCCCTTTACTATTCACTAAGGCCACAGTTCAACAGTGCCTGCAGGTATACTTAAAATGTAGCGTGAGCATATGTATCATTGAAACACGAAGACTGGAGTTTGCATCTGAAGGTCAAAATATTTTTAGGTGCTAATCTGGCCTTCAAAATAGAACAGGAATGTATTTTAGATCAATTTATATGTGCACCCTTATACATTCCAGCTTGTTTGTTTTTTTTTAAGTTGTAGCTGTTTGAATGCAGTTTCCTCTCCTGTTGCTTATCAGTATCTGCACATCTGGGGAAAAATGTCAGCTTAATTCTCATTTGTGCTCCCCCCTTTCCCAGCCCAGTTGCCTCTGCAAAGCCAGGGTACACATTAGGACAGTGCTGAGCCCCATCATTACTGTCCAGGACCAGTCTGGGGAATAGACAGTTTTTCCATCTGCCTACATGTTAGTGGCATGAAGGAATCATCCTTATGAATTTTTCTATATGTATATGCCAATCCCTTTCCTGAATACCTATCAGCATGCTCAGTGAATTTTGCCAATAAATACAGAGGTCTCCAGTTTTCCCATTTCATCTCTGCTGACAAGCTGCACTCTCCATTCAAAACCCTCCCTGATGCCTGTGTGCGTCCAGCTCACATGGGATTTCCATGCCTCTGTTCAGTCACAGGCTCACAGCAGGGATTAATTAAGGCAGAAAACCAGATGACAGTTCTAGAACACTTACCTTTTGACATTACATCGTAACTTTATGTTGACTGTTGCTGGATTTAACATTTTTGTATTTTTCTTTTCTTTTTGAATGAAAAAGGAATTCTCATTCCCTACTGTGAAATAATTTGCTTGAGATTTTATTCTAAAGTGTAAAGCTGTTTACACAATTCATTGAAAAATCACTCTTTAAAGAGCCTCACATTTATCACTGCTCACCGAGACAGTCTCCTTATTTCTTTTTAATATATTTAGATATTACTTGCTGCTATTCTCCTAACACTGAGTGCATGCTCTAGGATTAACCAAAAGTCTCATAACTATAAAAGAATTTTATTCAGGACATTGTACTAAATCACCTTTGCTGTAAGGAAGTATTTTGGGTGACTAGCTGTGATGTGGATCCTATCGTAGGTCTGGTTAGAGGCTAACGTGGCAAATTACCATATTCTGTGGAGTTAAATTCTTTAGTCAGAATCACTGTTCTGGGAGCTAAATAATAATTAAAAAAATCAAACAGTTCATATTATGGTCTTCAAAATTTTAATGAAAATGTAATATATTGACTTAATATCTCTTGAATTATATAAGATATAACCATAATCTATGAGTAAAGTTAATAAGATAGCTATTGAACTGTTGGCTGTCAAGGTGAATGTTGATTAAAACTTTTCTTACCAATTTTAGGTGTGCAGTGTGCATACAGTTCCTATACTTATGCTCTGTCCCTAACAGAGCACTTGTGCATGCTAATGATCATACCTGTATAGGGACAGCTAAAACACTGGTTGGTAAATGAATTAATTTTTTTCCAGCATTTGCATTATAAGAAATGTGTGGAAATGTTTGGCTGAATGCTTTACAGCAGCAGATTCTATATGCTTTCCCTTCATGGGCCAAAAAGCATATTTGCATATAGATCTGCAGTTGAATGACTCGATGCTTGTTTCCTTTCAGTGCTGAAGCAGTTAGAAACCTTCTCACGGTAAGTGCAACTCCATTGGGAATGAGTTAACTGCAACTGCTAAAATTAGAACGTGATCGTTAGCTGTTACCAGCAGACATGGCTTCTGATTTTGCTGATAAAATGATTTGAGAGGCATCCCTGTGGCAGCATTTTATAGCCAATTTTCATATTCCTCACTTCATGTTCTGTCTCCTAAAGGAAAAGCTTCCCTTGATTTGTTGAGATACTACATAAGGATGTCACAGTTGCTGTGATAATTACCTGATAATACTCATTTTTATTTATGCATGTCTCATAGCACACACAAAAAAGCTTAAAAACTAAAGTTGCATGTTGAGAAAGAAGAGAATGTGAGGCTGACGACCAGCTTCTGCAAAATTGTTGTCTTGTCATGCTGTCAGTGGTCTGGCTGTCCTACAGAAGTGGGGGAGAGCCAAGCTAGTGCTCACAGCCCTTTGTTGGTCCTGTGCATACTGCTATCACTCTGCAGGGTAGCTTTATCAGTGTAAACACTAACTTCTACCTTTAAAAGCAAAATGAAAACAACTTTGATGAACCCAACACAGTGTTGAGAACAATCTGCCCTTGCCCTTCTCCGTCTCAACGTGTGTTTTGATCAATGCTTAGACAAGGTCATGCACAGTGTTGGAGTTACCACTTGTAGCACATTGCTTGGAGAAAAGGGAAAACTGGAGGAGTAAGGCTTCACTGCCTGGGGTCTGATACACAGTGCAGGGGTGCAGGGCTGTATCTGAGTCAGAGTTCCAGTGCTGACTGCTCTGCTCCTTCTTCCTCTTCACATGTGCAATTCCTATCACAGAAATGTCCCTGGATATGTTTACTCTTTCTTTTCCAGTTGTTCCCAGCTGTGCGAAAAAAACTGTGCACCAAAAAAAGTATTTTTAATATACATGCAGGGCTGACCTCCGCTTTTTACCAAGATGAGGCACTTTGATTTGAATTGGGATCCTGGTTTTGAACTAGACCATAATTGGATCTGGGGCATAGTGCATTTTCATTTCTTTTGTGCGTGGCCTTTAGACCCCAGGCCTGTAACTGGCTGCAAGAAGATGACTAGATGCACTCTTGGAGCATCAGCTGCAAGCCTGCCTGAGAATGTGATGCACCCACTTTCTAACAAAAAAAATCCAAAAAACCAACCAACAAACAAACAAACCCTAAAAAAAACCCCAAAAAATCAACCTCTAAGGATGTAATTTTCTGCTTCCTTTACTTTTATATTATATAGATGTCGTACATCTTGAAAGGCAGGGATTACAGAATGTATCCGTTAGAATTATGTGTAATCCCTGCTGATAGGATTGCAAATATCTTATTGATTGGCCATGGCTGAGTACAGGTAAACTGACAACCATTGCCAGTCACCAAGACAAAACTGCATAGGGGGAATTTGGGGAGAAACTGTCCTTGCTACAGTTTAGGAGCTGTCCTACTTGGTTAGTTCCTGTTCAAAGTTGTTATATAGTCATGAGAGAGAATAATAATTTCTGAGACCTTTTATTTTGACCTTATTTAGCATGGACTGTTCATGAAGGCTGCACACTGTTCCCACCTGATAAATCATACTTTTCTGAGCCCTAGCTGAGGTGATACAGAATTGCAAGCAGCAGTGTAGGAACTAGGTCATAATGTCTTGCCTTTTCTCATTGAGCAGTTTTCATGGGCATACAGACATTTTCTTTCAATATTTACCTACATGAATTTTTGCTCTTGAATCAAAGTAACACTGCTGTGATTATGCAAATGTTTGTTTTTAAAAGCAGGATCCTTACATGGAACTAAAATCAACTCATTTGATGAATGTGAATTTTTTTTTAACGTAAGGAATCATAGCTATTTACAAGGAAAACACGTACCTAAAAAAATCTCAGAGCTCAGTATAAGTTGTGCCATTAGATAGACCTGGTAGGCTTGAAGAGTATATAGTATTACAAATTTTGCTTTATCAGTCTTCAGAACAAATAAAATGCAATCACTCTGGTTTGATGCTATGCATTAATCTTCTCACAGTTTAAAATGGAGTTTCAGAGACATTGTAGTAAGCATCCTGTTTAAAGCTGCATGGCAGAGAGGGGATGTTGACATGGTTGGATTGCTGCACTGTGACATCGGAAAACATTTCATTGCCTGCTTCCTCACACACTTCCCATGAGACCTCAAGCAGGTCTTTTAAGCCTGTAACTCCAAACATTTACGTACGTCACTCCTCATATCAAAATTAAGAAGGTGCCTCAATACTTTGTTGTAAATTTGGAGGCAATTGCCACTATACCTCCTGTTCTTTGTCTGAAGAATCAGATGAAGTGTTCTTTATTCTTTCACAAGGGCTGTTGTACACAGAGCAGGTCAGAAGCCTTACAGGGGATCTTCTTTCAGAGAAAACACTTTAACCTTTGTTGGTAATAAAGTCTCACTGAAATGCCACCCACAAGGGTCCAGAAACTGTTGACTGAAACTGGATGATTTGTTAGTTTCAGGGCTGTCTCCACTGATTAGCAGGTGAAAATTAATTAGCACAGAGCTTTGGTGATGACTGCAGGGAGGCTGAGGCTGGGAACAGATGGTTGTAAATGACCTAGTTACTTCTGCCTGAAAACTCACACGGTTAGCTCTTGTAAAATGATCTTGTCTGATCCTACCCTGTTGTGAGTAGAAATTCAAATATGCTGCCTCTCTAGAGTGGCTTAGATACCAAAGTATACTTTGCAATTGCATCTTAGGTAGGAGCTTGAGTGTGGTTAATTCACATGACTCAGCTAAAAATCAATGGGACATTTAGAGGTGTTACTCAAACACTTGTAGTCTTCTCCACTGCCTTTGACAAAAGTCCTTTCACTTAATGATAGTAATAGCCAGAATATTTTATATTTGGGAAGAGAAATACAATTTCTGAAATGAGCCGAATTTTATTGTCTTGGGAAACTTGTGAGGGGAAAAAACCCACCAGCTGAAACACAGGGAGGATAACAAGTGCATTAAGAATTGTCTGAAACACAGATGTTGGCAGAGAAGCTCCTGTATAAGCACTTGACTTTTCCTTGAACTTTATTTGCTTTGATAGACCTTTCAGACCAAATTGAGCAAAGCTCTTAAATCTTTCCTGACTCCCACTGAGCAAAGTCCATCAGCTTGAGTACATCACATAGCCCATACTACACCTTATATGTCGGATATTGAACTGGGATGACATGCTGTTTTTTAACCTGTTTTCTTATGGTTCTTGACAAATTTTGAGTTTCCTATGGTATGGTTGCCCATTTTGAAAGGTTTTCCTTTGGAAGCTGTCTTTTGTGTTTGCACAGAGAATTTGACGTAGCTGAACCCAATCCTCTTTACTGGATGTTTTAACTGAAAGTCTTAGGGCTTAGCTTTTTGTTAGCTTGCTGCTAAGCTTTTTTCTAAATCCACATCCCCAGTGGGAATGTGTCATCTTGTAATATTTGGCCATCTTCTATTGTGGGAGTTAAAACCAATTTGGTTTTGAACAAGAAGAAATTTTTCTATAAAGAATCATCTTTGTATGGGAAGCCAATTTCTCTTTCAGAGCCTTGGGAAACATACAAAATAACAATAAAAATTGCAAACTTATCAGAACAACATAGCCATCTGCATCTTTAAGTATCAAAGAAAAGGTGAAGCCAAGATTAATTATACAACTGTTGCCTACAGCAAGGCCAGAGCAACACTAGTTTAGGGCTAGAATTAGTCTACTCTCACCACTCCAATGCCTAAACCCCAGAGGTTTAGCACATTAAATTTTAGCTATTGAGAATTGTAATCCTCAAAGACTGCACAGTGCCAGAGATATTTTTTTGCTTTTTGCAAGTTCTGTGCATGGGAGCAATAACAACTAGTAGAAGCTGGACACAGGGTTAAGAGCGTTTTCATCTAAAGGCAGAGAAATACACAGCAATAATGTGCATATAGACAGAGAAACTATGTGAGTCCTGTGGTGAACACACTGTGGCTAAAGTGAAATAGCAAAAAAGATGATAAAACTGTATTGTGGTGAATATGTTCAAAAATATGGCATCAGTGATCCTCACAGTCTTAGAATTCACACAGGACTGCCCACTAAATTTAATTAATAAATTGTCATCTATTGGAGCCTTCATTTCAAATTACAGATAAAGGACTTAATTCTGAGCTAGTCCATATTTCAGTGTATGTAAGAATTTATTACTTATATTTTCCCTGACAGTTTTTTTTTAAACTCATGACCCTTTGGCATAGATGCAAGTAAGGCTGTGGAAAAACAGGTATTAATTGGTCTCCTTTTATGAAAAACCTTGCCTAAGTAGCTACATGGACATTTTAAATATGAAATACTAAAAAGAACATAATGAATGTGACTGTGAAAGTCAAGCACAGAGATAGCTAACAGTTCTTGTCAAACATCTAAGGGGACTTGACTGGCTGTTTTCATATCTTGTGCTATGGATAAAGGCTAAAACAGTTACCTGACAAAATACAATAGAACTGTTGTTCTGGTGGAGAAAGCACAGATCCAAACTTTAAAATTCCACTGTTGTTTGATGTGAGACACCAGGCAAGTAATTTAACCTCTCTGGACATCCACCTTTTTGTTATTAAGCTTGAATAATAACGATGTATATCTACTCTTTGGAATGCTATGCCATTTTCAATTAAGCAGTCCAGCAAGCACTATGAGATACTGATATGAAAAATGCTGACCATAAGGTGGAGAGCAGGATGAGTTCCAGAAAATGAACCCAAATAGACCCTTGGTCGCATGAATATTAAAAAAAAGAAAAAAAAGAAAAAATCCCATCTTTGTCATGAAAAGTAGCTTAGAAATTAACATCAAATAGTTCTGTGGCAAAGCTTTCCTCTGTTGATGCTGCAATACAGACTTCTTATCCATAATCTGCATTGGAGGGTCAGTGTGTAGAGAACTGCTGATTATGCAAGAGATTGATGGTGTGGAGCAGAGCCCTAGGGAAAGGTTTTGTGAGGGAACTTTTGCTCTCCAACTCTTTCTGGTAAGACTGAATAATGTTTATTTTCCAGCCCCTGCTTAAGAGCAAGTAGCCAGGATGCCAAGAAGCTCCTCCATATATACTCTATTGGTGCATGATATTCCAGGAGAACTATATGCATAATTGATAAAAATCAAGCATCTTTATAAACCTTACATAATATTACAAACTGTAATATGTAAACACAGCTTTCAGGCCAAAAACCTCAGATGAAACCTATCCTGAAATAATCAAACAAGGTAAGAAAAAAAAGAAAGAAAAATATTAATAAAAATATAAAAGTGAAGTATCTCTTTTTTCCCCCTATGGAGCATATAATAGAAAGTTTTCACTTATCTTGGGCTTAAATAAGCCTGTTTATTTAACACAATATTTTTGAAAATTTTCAATCCAGTTTTTAATATTGCTGGGGAAATGGCACTTGGTGCTTGTAGCCCAAGGCCAGAAACAGAAGTTGTATGTTCTGAATGTTTTTGTCATCTTAAAGTCTGGGATAAGACTGAAATTTTGAATTAATATGCAAGGTATCTAGGGTGTAGTTGAAAGTAACATTGCCTTCCTCTTCTCTCAGGGCAAGTGCCTATCTAAGGAAAAATTATATGTTGCCAAGTGGGTAGTTTTTTCATCTCATAGTGATTAATATTTAATCAGTATACAGAATGGCCAGCCTTCTGCAGAATAAATAGATGGTTTTGAAAATTCCTATTGGTAGGGTACAAAATTGTGTAGTGTAGGAATTCATCCACATCCTGCTAATATTGCTAGGAAGAATAGGGAGTTGCTTTGAGATCTGCTGGTGTTTGTGCCTGTGAGAAGGCTTTCTGGCTTCTTGGATTCCCAGGGTGGCTGTGTATTGATGAAGCTGTAGCAATCTTGTGTGTTTGTTCAGAGAAGAGAGGTTAAGCAACTCTTTATTGAATAGAGCAGACTTCCTGCCTTGCAGCTTTTTCAGTGTAAGGTAACTAAGGAGAGGCTAATGAATTTCAGATAAGGTGCAGAGCAGCTGTCTGGTGGCTCAGGTTACAACTCTGTTGAAGCCTGAGCCATTGTTTCGTTTCAAGGAGTATGAATAATTTACTTTTTTACCCATTCCATCAAGCTACCTTTACTAGGACTTGGCAGTTCTACTCCACTCCACAGAGTAGGACACTGTCATGAAATGCTGTGAATCCAAAGGCAGGGTTTTCTCCCTTCCTTGAGGGAAGGACTGCGTGAAGAGCATGGCTCTGTGCATGGCTCTGCCATCATCACTGCTGTGTGGTGTGCGAGGATGAGGTACCACCCCTGCTGAGCCCACAAAGCTCCACCCAGCACGCAGGGCAAGTCCATGCTGAGCTCTGTGGTGTCCATCATTCTTAACAACTAGATCAAGAGTTTGTGGTTTTCAGCTGTTCCTACCACAAACGAGTCTGATAGGGCCTCTACACTTTTGGCTTCTGTGAGAAGTCAGTCTTGCACCAAGATCGATGTATAATCATTGTTGTCTCAGCAGTAGGTAAGCTTAGTCTCTTGGTGCTAAGTACTGAGCTCACAGAAGAACTGAGAGGATAATTTTATTTGCTGATTGTTAAGATATTGATTTAGTCATCATGTGATGACTGGTGTATGTCAGCATCTCTTTAAATTTTTTTTAGAGTTAAAAGTTTTTCTCAGTTCCAACATTCAACTGAAAAATTAATAGTGATGCTGAGAATAAGACTTTGCATTTCTTTAATTCCTTCTCTCCTAGCATCCTAAACTACTTTAAAATATTATTGAAGTATGTTATTTTCAGAGGAAATGAAAGCATTGAAAAATCTATTGAATGAGGTGATTATTCCAAAAGCCATGACAGTTGCTTGCAGTAAAATGGGATAGCAGTCATTTCAATAGTGGGTAAGGTTCCTGTTGTTTTGGGCACTCTAAAAATGCACACAAAGAGATGGTTTCTGCTCTGAGGAGATTTTGATCTGAGTAGATTTTAAATCAGCAGTAGGGAGAAAGAGACAGAGAGGTGGCTTGTGCCATCCAATAGGTCAGCCATGACACAATCATAGAAGTCTATGCTTTAAACTCTTGAACTGGATTTTTTTTCTCCCAATAAAGAAAATCCTTAAAACTCATTATTTATGGCTTTTCATATATACATAGTAGGTATAAGTTCTTGCTCTGAGACACAAAACATCAGAGAAGCCCTCAAGGTGGTGCAGTTCTGGAAAAAATACCTTAGGAAGATCTGACACCATTATTTGTAACTGGTGTGTCTAAAAATTATTGTTCATAGAGAAGAGTCTTGCTCCATAAATATTGATAACAAATTGAAAGATAACCACCAGAAAAGGAAAGCATTTCCTTGCTAGCAGGAGAAAAATAAGATAAGCTCTTAAAACATTTAAATGATATTGGCATGCCTACAGCAGCACCTCTTTAATCTTGTAAAGGTTGTATCACTCTGTCTGCCATCTGTATAAGTTTATGATGCAACTATGTGGCTCATGGCAACAGCTTTCTGGTAGCCCCATGCTTATTAAAACCTTCCAATTTGTTTTTATAAATTAACATTTCCCAAGGACCTTACTTTTAAAAGTTGTATCAGTGTCAACCTACTTTTGCCTTCCAAATCTGTTTTTTTCCTAGTTTCTGTCATTTTGGGGTCAGTTTAAAATTTTAATAGAATATGGGAAATGTTTACCCTGAAAGTGCTGAGAAAAAATAAAGTCTAAACCAGCAAGCCAAAATAGTTAAATAAAATACTTCTCATTTCCAAACAGGTAGAAATGTAGGAAGTGCTGTGAGTCAGTCTCTGTATCCTGCCAGATTTCTAAGTATCTGTGCCTGCAGCTTCATCCCTGTTAAATTCTCTTTGGGCAGACAACATTAAATACATTTTGGCCTTTCACTTTTTTAAAAAGCCTGTTGAAATTGATAAAAAGCCTATCAGCTTCCTAAGATAGTGCCCCCCTCTTGTAATTTAATCCACTGAATAGTTATAATATACCTCTGGATACAAGAAGCCCTCAGAGAACTGAGCAATAATTTCATCTAATAACCCCCAAGGAATAGTGGTTATTTTTTAAATAGTTGTTTTTGTTAACTGGCCTTGAGCTTGCACTGAAAATTTACATTGCACAAAATTTACATTTCCTTGGAGCAGCAACAACTTCACCAGCTTTTTTTGTTTGTTTTTTAGTTTAGTTTTTCTCTCTGAATGGCTCGATGGTGTTAGACGGATTGCAAGTTTCACATAAAATTTATGCCAGAATGAAAATCCTGCCTTCCGGTATTGGCAGTATTTTATGCATCCGGCACATTTACAGTTGTCAGGTTGTAGCAGAATACTTTACCCCAGTCGAGAGATTAGTTGGGATTTCAACTATGATTGTCCAGGGAATCAGTTTCCTTACTCCTGCTGCCAATCTGTGCATGCTCCTTGTGCTATCAGCAACGATTGGATAACAATACTTTTCCGCAGCACTAGGTCTGATGCTCAAATGGCATCAGTTTGAGAAAGACTCAGGCAAAAATATCAAAATAATTTAAGCAGAGTGTGAAAAATAATACTATGTCCTTCAGCTTCAAACTCTGTAGCCAGGTTTGCATTAGGTCATTAATATATTTATGGTGGAAACAGAATCAAAAGCAATTCTGGACCTTGGTATTTAAGAAGGGTTGTGGATACCTTACAAGTGTGTGTGTTGGTGACAATTCCTCTGCATAGGAAAATGTTTGTTTCTTTCAAAACAAGGTTTGTCATCTGCTAAAATGTCAGCAGGCCTTTACATGCAATTGATTTCTCTCATGGTAAAAAACTTCTCTCAGAAATTGTATTTATTTGATATTACTTCTTGAGTACTGTTGGTGCAGCTAATAAGACCAAAGTTGGTCTAGTTATCACAAGTCTTGAGTTTAATGCAGAGGAGGCGAGAGCGATGCACAACAGTTTATATGTGGAGCAGCAGGTAGATAAGCTTGATATCAACAAAGCTAAAGCAAGTAATGCCTGTAACTCCTACTGGAAAAGGCTTGAAAAATGCGTTCTTGACTAATATCAACTGCAGGTCACCTCTCTTTATTCAAATTTAAAAATTGATAAGGTTCTAGTGTGTGGCATAATTAAAAAGAGGAACTTTGCGTCAGCTTTTACAAATGTGAAATTTTGTCACCAGCTATCCTATTCCTGAGAAATCTGGACATAATATATAAGATTGTGCTTAACTTCACCAGATGGTTAGTTACATGGAATGCACTGGGATCCTGAGAAAGGGTTGGTTAATTGAAATGATTCACCTGATTAAATTTAAGCATGGCATAAGTGCTCTATACAGCCCAACTATAACTTCTACCCAATAGGATTCAGTCTGTGTATGAAACTTGCAGAGATGATAGATCTTCATCAAGACCTTTATTAAGACTTATGTACATTTCCATATTTCCCTGAGTAGGTGTCAAGGGTCTTGCATACCTTTATCTGGAGTTACTAATTGAAGTATCATACAGACATAAAGAATTTGTCTTTATCCTACATTGGCAGCAGTGCATCACATTCGACATAAAAATGAACACAGTGGGCTTTACATATTAATCACCTTTTAAGAGTTTTTTTCATTCTCATACCTTTGGTCTCAGAAGGGCTAGAAATCAATGCAGAAGCTTTACAATACTTTTGAATTCACATTTCAAATCTGTAGTGCATCATACTTCAAGCACTAGTACAAAAGTCAAAAGAAAAAAAGGCAAAGGAAATGGCAATTACTCTTTCATAACAACTGCAAAGGATGTTACCCACGAAACAAATATTAAAGTCATTTACTTGCCATCACCAAATAAAAGCTTCATGTAATTAAAACATATGGCTGTTATTGAATGAAAAAGGGACAGGAAATTGAACATGAAAGGTGGCTCTGCCCTTAGTTCAGTGTAATCTGGCAGGAGGGAGAGGTGCTCTCAGTGAAAGGGTGACAACAACTTTATCTTTGAATTTCCTGCCTTTCATCAGCTACTATTACAAGCTGCATGTTCAAGTGTTAAAACAAAACAAAACAAACAAAAAAACAACTCTGAAGAATTATAAAACCTGATGAGTGCATTTCAAAAATCTTGACTGTATTTAGATGCTAAATTCTTCAGTGTAAAGAATCTCTTCACTCCACCTTCTTTATTTTTTTTTCCAGTAAAAAGAGCAATTTTGGCTTTTAGTGGAGTAGTTTTTTAAATATAATATTTGGTGGAGTCACTGGAAATTTCCATTCATCCAGTTTTATTTCTGAAAGGCTGTATCCCAGAAGGCTAATTTCTAGAAGAATTTTAACAATCCTGTTTAAATAGAAGTGCTGGATTGTCTTTGCAGAGGACATACCAAATTATTTCTTCTGGCAGTCTACACAGAGCTACTTTCATTTATACTCAGTGAGGAGTCCACTCTGTTTGTGGTTTGCTTGATGTAATGATGTGACGACTTTTTTGGTCTGCCTTTCTTTGTGCTGGTTTTGAACCAGTATTTAATGAGAATGACTACATCTTTTACTTCACTGTCCTTACAAAAAAATCACGAATTGTAGTCTCAAATATTTTACTGCCCCTACATTTAGTGTCTGCTGCAAATTGCTTTTATAAGTAGGAACTTCTCAGCAGTTTATAAAGTTGCCTTACTAAAAATTCAGAAGGGCAAGCAATTATCTGATCATTTTGTAAGGCATGGGCTTTACAAATGATCAGTAGCCACATTTTTTCTGTAAATAAATACAAATTTTTCAAACATGTATCAAAAGGGATCCAGTTCTGTAAGCTTTGACTGGAATCATCCCTGTTAATAATCACTGTGGGTAATAAGTATTGTCTATTCACATGAATATATAAAACCCAGCTGTCCCATTATTTTAGAAACACATGTTTCTGCCAGTCCCAGGTTACATTTCTAAGATCTTACTGTTCTGGAAGGTATGTGATGCCTTGTCAATCAGGTTAATACCTTTTTAGGCCTAATTTAAGATGACCATATAAAGTCAGTAAGTTTTTTTTCTCTGTGAGATTGTGTGAAAAGCCTAAACTTAACCTTCTAGTGATTCCTTTTCTTCTGTTGTGCTTGTTGCTGAATGATGTTAAATCATAGTTTGGTATTCCAGGCCAGGAAGACATCCTTCTTTCAGATAATTAAATGAAATACATCTCTGAACCTTTAAAATATATTAACCAAAAAAGATGTATTTTTTCAGGCTTCCTTTAACCTCTAATAGAGGAGTATATTTTCCTGCTTTTTGTCTTTTTTCTTTATGTTTTCTTTTGTGGCCCAGTTACTTGGCTGGAAGCTTACATCCCTGGGGAATACTCAGCCTGTAACTAAATATGTTTTTGAAATCTAATGTGCAAATTGTTATTTTAGAATTCAATAGAATTTATTTAAAGCTGATCCTGTATTTTCAATGTCATGTGCCACCATTTTTCAGTTTCAGATGTAACAGCCCATTTAGATGAAAGGGAAAAATCATTCTTGAATTACCATCTCAGAACCTTGATGCAGGTAGGCACCTCATCACCCTGTAGTTTGTAGGTCACACTCTCAAGTCAGAATTAGAAAGCCTGGTGTCATTTAGTTTTAGAGACTCCAGTTTGCTATTTCTGGAAGCTCAAAAATCCCCGTAATTTATAAAACTACCTAAATGAAAGCTGGAATTTTTGACTTGAGTGAACTCAGAAATTAGGTAGTTTTCCAGTAGCATCTAATATTGAGGACTCTGACAGTGAAGATGGTTCTTGGCATACTTTGCCTTTCCGTGTTTTCTGATGCTCTACCCTGGATACACTCAGCATTGTGGTTATGGGTTTGTAATACTAGAGAGACAGAGCAGTTGAAACACAGCAAGGCTTTATGCTTCTTGGATGTATAAGATTACAATAACAAACAACATGGCCACCTATAGTTAATATGTTTGATTTATCATCTGAAAGTCTAAAATGAAAGTGAGTTTACTGCTCTTGAATGGCACTAGTAAAAAGGCCCAGAGATCTGGGTCATGTGTTCTCTGCAGAAGTGATACTGGACAAATAACAATTGCTCCCAGGCCACCACTTTTACAGAGGTACCACATTAACTTGGGTCCTTACAAAGTTCTTTCTTCTGTGTTCCTTCATTCCTGCATTAATATCACATGTGAAGACTCACCATTTAAGCATTCTGGCCCAAGATTTCATATAACTAAATATTATTGTCCAAATATTGTCTAACACCAACCCACTTTTCACTGAGTCATTATCAGACAACTGTGAATCATCAGTTGATGAACAGGGCTCACTCTTGTTGGCTGCTAGTCTTTTTCCATGAACTAGCCTTCCTGCTCTGGTAAGAGTATTTGTTATGTTTGTTATTGGTTCTTGAGCAGTCTTCTGTTAAAGACTGAGATTTATCTCTCTGTTGTCTCTCTCTTCTTTCCCTCCTTTTCTCCTTCCCTCCTTACAGAAAAATCCGTAAGAAGTTCACCAGATCACAGCTGAAAAGAGCTTCCAGAACACCTTGTTCTTCAATTATTGCAAAGACAAAGTCTCTCATGAACAATAGGCAGGCACGAACAGAGCCAGGAACCTTCATGCACTGAAGATCTAACAGCATCAGCACCATAATAATGTCAAAATCATGTTTAATTGTGAATGCAGATACAACAGGACTTCCCACATCTTTGAGACAGAAACACTATGAGGACATATTGTGGCTGAGTTGTGCGTTCTGGGCAGGATCCAACAGCAGCCCTTGTTTTCTCTTGCCTCTGCAAGGGCTACTTCTGGTTCACTGTGCAGGCCTAGCCCGGATTCCTTCTAATGGTTCGATATAAAAATATGCAGCTTTCAAGCTTTCATATTTTAAAGCATGATTTAGCCTTGAAGGTTTGCGTTTTCAAAAATAACTGCAAACTTCAGATGTTCATATCTTTCAGTATTGGCTTGAGTCACTTAGGATTTGATTTTCTGAACTTCTGAGCATCCAGACCCTAAAACAAGGACAAGGTGTTGTTTAGCAGTTCTGAAACTTAGACTGAATTAGCAAGTGCCCATAACTAGTGGCCAGTTTTCAAAAATGTTGGCCATGTTAGCTTTGGTTAAAATCCTGGAAATTATAATGTGTGACAGTGAACATCCAGCTGGACTAGTTGCATGTGTTAAGAGCTGGAACCATTGTCTATATATTGCAAGCATCCACTTATTTCTTTGGGTATTTTTTGCATTTCTTGAAGCCTATTCTGAATAGTGAAAACCAGCAGAACACCATTCCCAGGAAACATGAAGAAATAAATTATTTCCTATTAGAAATATCTCTCCACAAAATAATTTCTACATTTTGATATGTCTGGATAAAAAGATGTCTTGCAGAATGCTTTGAAGTTCATAAATGTAAGGCTACAGGTGGATACTTACCATGGAGAGATGATGTGCCTTTTGGGACTACTTGTAGGAAACTGTCAGTCTCCCTGAAAGTGGGAATGGCAACAGAGGCAGGTCTTTTTTCTACTCAGGTACTTACAGGTGAACAATCTCTGCCCTACTTTGCAATCCAGAGAAAACCAGTGCGTAGCACTGCTGTGTAGACCTAGTTGGGATATGTCAATTATCTGAGGCAAGTTGTCCTTCTATATGTTTGGATTCCATACGGCTTTTGAAAATGTGGTCAGTCACTGAACACATCATTGTAAACTGAGATGAGCTTCAAGACCTTTTTTTCTCTCTCTTTACTAGTTAGCTCTAACAGTATAGTAATAATTGTAAGGTTTTCATCCAGTTATGGAGATGCACTCAGCTTTGGGGTTAGAAAGACAAAAATGTAAGTGATGTGTCATACCCCTGGATGATTCCCCAAAATTATTTGCCCCCATGCATTTTATGGTTTCAGTCTGAAAGAGCATCTGTGATCTCAGCCTAAAACTAACCATATTCTCCATGTCGGATTTTGAGCTCTCAAGACAGTGACCCAGAGGCTTCTTCAAAGAAGAAAGCCCCCTGACCTCTTGAGGGGACTCGCTGATGATTTTCTGGAGAGATGGATCCAGGTCTTGTCCACTGTCCTTCACCAGCAAGAAAAGGGTGATG